>CM033475.1:162612337-163212337 GCA_019447015.1 Hymenochirus boettgeri
ATAAGAAGCTTGTTTGCCTCTTTCGCTGTGGAAAAGGTTACACCTTTGTCAATCCCTTTTCCACCTAAAACAAAATATTTGAAGGTCAGAATCTGCAGATTAAAATGCATCACTTTCCTTTTTAGGTCAATTCTAGGTAATAATAAAACTGTTAAGGCCCATTAAGACTTGTGATGTGTGTCGGCTACAAACCTCCTCTGGGAAAGATCCATGATAATGCCAAACATGATTGTCGCACCCTGATGGCGTTTTTCCGATGCACATGCCAGTGGGTGTCAATATAGCCCCACTGGCTGCATTGCATTCCTGTCCGAGATCACAACAGATGCAATCACCATTTTTGGTGTGGGTTGCATTGGTTGCATTGGGATTTTGGACTAGGAAACAAAATGCAAATGCAGGGTTAAAAAGTACACACAACGCACAGAAATGCATTGAAAAAATTGCACTGCAGTGTGTCCTTAAGCTGGGTAAACACCACTTGATACTTTTCCCTGCTAAAAGTAGCTATGGCAGACAGATTGCCGCAATCTAGGGGACTACACAATCAGGCATGGTTTTACGTTGTGTCCAAATCGCCTATTCATCTCATTTGGGCAAACAAAATATTGCAGATGGTATCTGGATCTGTGTGTGTGATTGGTTGTGTCCTTGCTCAGCTTTAGAGATGGGCGAACTTCCAAAAATCCGTTCAGATGGAGGATTCGCCGGATTTTTCAATAAAATCAGAAATTCAAAAATCCCAGAATTTTGACATTAAAGTCAATAGGGGAAAATGTTTGGAAATTTTCATCTAAAATAAGGGTTTAAATAGCAGTTATAACACTGTAACACTGAGGCTCAACCCTGGACCCCCTCCCAGGTACTTAGAAGGACCATTGTGGCCCTTACAAGGGCCCTTTGGGGCTTTAGGGGGTCCTGCAGCTCGAACCGGGACCCCCCTCCTCGGGACTTACAAGTGCCATGGTGGCACTTGGAAAGGGAGTTTGGAAAAAGTTTGGAAAGCAGATTTCGGGAAAATACACAAGATTCGCAATTCAAAGACCCGTGATGCAAACAGGCCATCCCTATTTAGGTTGTTGTAGTTGGGGAACATGGGGGGTTCAGGTGGGGGTGGGAAGCCCTAGGTTTTTAGGGTTGATGATTCTGGAATTGCATGGAGGGGTTTGACATAATGGCTTATTTCTATTTTTAACCCACAATAACTATGTAGCTTCACCCTATGTTTCCACTATACTTCATCCTGAGAACCACTTGAAATACTTCACATGAACTCAGCCTGAAAGAAACATTCCTTTCCAGCAGTGTAAACTAAAACAATTGATAATAACAATCAAACAACCAACCCCATTCCCACATAGCACATTATTTTACATGACAGAATGGATACACATGCACAAAATAAAAATAGTTTACCTTATTTTAGGAAACATATGCACAGAAATAACATTGTGTGTAAACCAGCAACATGCATCATGGGATTCTAGATCTTTATGATGACAATCCGATCTGTACAATTTGTACGATCTGCAGATCATACAATCGGATTCCCCGTCGGGCAAAACATTTTCAACTGGCCTGATGGGGGAAATTATCGGACGATCGTCAGCTGATCGTCCATACACAAGCCGACAATCAATAGATATCAGGATATCTCAATATCATACCACCAGTAGGAGATGTTATCTATGCAACAATGCAAACTCGTCGTTAAATCTGAGACTTCAGATTTACCTGTCCCGACAAATGGGAGACTATAAGCAAGTAGATGTTCAACTAAACCTTACAAAATCGATTCTTTTAAAGTATCTTTACAAAATAACCATTTCAGGATAATTTCATAATAATCTCAAGTTGCAGAACATAGCTATGGAAAGAGCTAAGGAAGGAAAATTAACAGTTTTTATAAGAAGCACCTGGAAAATATAGGTTGTGCATAACTTGTTAATTCACTGGAATATACCCCATGATGCCACAGTTTAGCTGCATCTCTAGGACAATAAATGGCTGTAATATTTATATAAAAAAGGTTTTTATAGTTCCGACCAAATTAAATAATATACTATAAGATTGTATTAAATCAATTAACCATGTCCCAATGTAATAAGTAAGTCCCCATTCTAAAGTGCTGTAACAGTGAGATACAAGGCAGATCCATTCACGGTTTTCCTTCTCTGTACATTAGGAGGTGACAGTGTAACCAGTCGGTAGATTAGTTATGTTTGTTTCTATTTTGATCCCTTGGCAGGTTCAACCTTTACCAGTTATTACATTTTACCCCCCTGCTTTTTATTTGCCCAGATTTAGGAGATACATTTAAAGGGCATGTCCACCCTGAAAACTATCTTTTAGTATAAGGTGCCCACCCCAACCGCCCCAATAATTCTTTAAAAAAGCCTTAGATCGTTACTTATAAACCCTTCTCTCCCGCGACGAGGCTGGCGTCATTGATGACACCGCAGGAGAGAAGGCTCTGTAAGTAACAATCTAAGGATTTTTTTAAAGAAATATTATGGTGGTTGGGAGTGGGCAGGGGAGTCACTTAACTTATGCCAAAAGGGATAGACACTAGATGCCACGGCTTCAGAGGATGGATCCGGATGGTGGGAGGGGAGGAGGGCTCCCCTGCACATGTCACTGCCTTGTTGAGGTTGAGGAAGAAACAGGCACCGGATGAGTCATTCACAGCTTTTACTCTTCACTTTCCTGGACTTTGAAAAGGCATAGCAGGAGAACCATAAGGAGCAGAGATGTAAGGTAAGGTTTATTTTAAACTACAGAGTGGGGCCAGTATGGGGTTAAATATTAGTTTGGGGGGGGGGTGGACATGCCCTTTAATAGATACATTGTCTCTCTGCTGTAACTGTAGCTGATTCACCTAAAATACTTACTAGAGTCCAACCTCCCTCACCGTGATTTTTTTTAACAAATCCTGCTGATTTCAGCAAATCAGTATCTATATATAGAAGGGCTGCACTGATTACAAATGTATTGTATTTCGCAATATTTCCAATTAGTGACTCAGATTGCAGCACATTTATGTGGTGGTGTGTGTAGCTTTATGTAGTGGTGTGTGTAGCTTGTGGTTGTCAGATCATCAGATGATTTGAGGACAATCCAAAATAAATGCATTATACACTATAAATATCTCGGTCAGGGGCCACACATGAGGCCCTTAAGGACAAATAGGTTGGGAACCCCTACCCTAGGCCATGGCCTATGTGGCCTTATGGGAAATCCTGCCCAGCCTATAACATTCTTTTTGTATTTTACTATAGTGGATGTATCACCACCGGCATTCATCAGAAGTAAAATAGGGTTTTGCTGCCTATTTACAGTAGACTTGCATGGCCCACTGTCAGGCTTTCTAAGCAGTAAGGGCTAGGCCACACTATCGCGCTTTTTTTGCGTTTGCGCTGGTGATCGCGCAAGCGATTTTTTCTAACACAGCAATAGCGGCAACGCATATGATTGCGCTTTCATTTGCTGTACGCAATCGCATGCGATCACCATTTCAAAGCGCAATCATGCGATTTCCTATCTCAAAAGAAGAAATTGCATGCACAAACGCAGTGGCCATCTCTTGTAAGGCTCTTCTAGAGGTCAGGTGACGACCGTATGTTAAGGTTTCTTAGACTAAGCCAGCAAATGTCTCCATGACTCCCTGATAAGCTCAGGCTTTTGTCAAGCCAAAAAAGAAGCCCTCATATATTCATGGCTTGGCAGTGGCATGCCTGAAAGAGGGAAACAAATTGATACATACAAGCTCCCATCCCATTGGGCTCACAGGGCACATTTAAAGCAGACAATAAAGGACATTGCAGCCTGTTTAAAATCTTGAGAAAGCCTCGGTTCCCATGGTGATCAGATGGTAGCCCTGATTCAGCCCATTAAACTCTAATCAGATGTAAATGTCTCCACAGGCCTCTCTCCTGAATTCATTACTAGCCCTAAATAAAAGGAATCCCTCAGAATAGGTCATCACAATAACTAGTTTGTTTATCAAACTCAGTGTCATTTTGAAAGGTTTCATTTAGTGGTGTCTTCTTAGTTAACCCGTCAGCCTGCGCTGAACAAAATGAAGCTATTGATATCCCAACGAGACAATGATTTCTTACTCCCCTCCCTCACTGTTTTATTGTCGGAAGAACATAAATGTCTGTAAATTATTTTTCTACAAAACTATCTAAAAAAAAGTGTGTGAGTAATTAAAGGAGAACTAAAGGCGTCATACGAAACTTTTCTTAAAAATGTGTTTTTAACTAGAACGTGTGTGCAAAGCCCCCAGCAAAACAACTGCATTGGTTTAACTGCCCTGAAATAATGCTATACAATATGCATACATTTGTTTTCTAAACACAGATATTGTATTGTCAGGTAGAGATGTGACTAGAACTCGAGCCCGAGTTCGAGCCGAACTATTTGAGTTCGAAAGGACCCGGATTTCTCAGACTTTCGATAATTATCGAATGTTTGAACTTTCAAGGCGCACAAATATGCAAGTAAAATGTCCATATACTTATACGCGAGTAAATATCGAATAAACAAATATGCGAGTAAAATGTCTATTATACCAATACGCGAGTAAATATCAAATTAACGAATATGCGAATGAAATGTCTATTATACCAATACCCGAGTAAATATCAAATTAACGAATATGCGAGTGAAATGTCTATTATACCAATACGCCAGTAAATATCGAATTAACGATATGCGAGAAAATGTCTATTATACCAATACGCCAGAGTAATATCGAATTAACGAATATGCGAGTGAAATGTCTATTATACCAATACGCCAGTAAATATCGAATTAACGAATATGCGAGTGAAATGTCTATTATACCAATACGCCAGTAAATATCGAATTAACGAATATGCGAGTAAAATGTCTATTATACCAATACCCGAGTAAATATCGAATTAACGAATCTACAAGTTGTTTATGGCATAATTATCAAATGTTCGAATGTGAGAGCTTAAAAGTAGCGCGCGAGAGTAAAATCGATTTTTCGAAAAGCCTGGATATTTGACCATTTCCCAGGTCCCACAGCCATTTACACTAAGTTACCATTGATATTTTAATTGTATTTCATTCGAACTATTTGACTCCCATTGACTTTAATGGGTCCGTTTTCGAACTTTCCATATAGTTCGAAAGTTCGTCCATCTCTATTGAAAGGGTATATAGTGTTCAGCAAGTTTTACTTGTGTTATGTCCTGTAGTTTTAACTGCAATTTTTAAATTTGGTATTGAATGTTATGATGTATATTATATTATTACAAGCAATCTGTAGGTTTCATCTTTAAAGGGTATGTCCATTCCATCCCACACCCCCACAAATATTTCACTATCAACAAAAATTGGCTTCTAAAGATACTTACCAGCCCTTGTTCCCTTGGCTGTCTTCCTTGCCTTTTCTGTGCATGGAAGCAGAAGAAGGGGTCGGACCAACATCTATGATTGGCTGAGACGCAATATCAATACTTTAGACCTTGCAAGGTCTAAGGTTTTTTTTGTTTGTTTGTTTTTTGGGATGGGGGGGGTGTTGATCGTAAAATTTTTGTTGGGGGGTAGACATACCCTTTTTCATCAAACAAAGAAACTTTCACACTAGGAACTCTATACAACTAGTAATTTTGTACCCTTTTAATTCAAACATATAGGTATCCTTATGGAATGGTACAGGGGTGGTAAGTAGGAGACTTAAGCTGGGTACACACGATTAGATATTTCGGTCCGATCGACCGATAGTTCAGTGTATCGGTCGATCGGACCGAAATTATCGAATCCGAATGTGCCCATGTCCGATCGACCGTTCGTCCGAATCGGACTAAAGGACGATCGGACAGGGTGGAAAACCTCGTCCGATCGTGCGGTCCTCTATGGACCGCACGATCGGTCGCGGTGACTATCGGACGCGGCTGCTTTTGCCGCGACCGACAGTCCTTCCTCCTGGCCGACCGTTCGAAAGTATCGAACGGTCGGTCAGGAGGAAAAATCGCTAGGTGTGTACCTAGCTTTAGTAGAAGTAGCAAGCACAGCTGCATACCACATACAGTGTTTGAGGATAGGTTGGATGCAGATAATGCGTGCAATAAATAAAAAAATATCAAGTTCAGGGTAAAACCTGCAAAGTTATTATATGACCCTTGAAAAAAAAAGCTACCAGGGGCATAAAAAGTGTTTCCATGTCAAAAACAAAATGTTATGCTAGCTTGATTTGCAATCTCGGTCATTTGGTTTATGCCAGTTTGTGCGTTTCCACAAGACATGATTTACTGCCTCTGACTCACCCCCTTACCAGAAGAGACAATTACCAGCCAAACCCCAAGATATTTTGTCTTCTGGTAGTGGAAATGGGTCTGGGATGCAGATCTGCAGAGGCAGTGCTGGTGATGGTGACTGTTAAGCTTAAGCTGTATACACACCTGCGACACACAATGTGTATGTGTATGTATAAATGACTTAGAAGGGGGCATTGAGAGCAAGGTCTCTGTGTTTGCTGATGACACTAAATTATGCAGAGCTTTGGAAACTTCCAATGATGTGCAAGTGCTGCAAGCAGACCTAGATAGATTATCAAAATGGGCAGCAGAATGGCAGATGAGATTCAATGTTGATAAATGTAAGGTGATGCATTTGGGATTTAATAATCCCTGTGCCACCTACACCATAAATAACTCTGTGTTAGGTGCATCTGAAATGGAAAAAGATTTGGGGGTTCTGGTAGATAACAGACTTAGCTGTAGCAAACAATGCCAGGTAGCAACAGCTAGAGCTAGCAAGATATTGTCTTGTATAAAGAGGGGAATAGATTCAAGAGAGAAAAATATTATTCTCCCTCTTTACAAGGCACTGGTAAGGCCTCATTTGGAATATGCGGTGCAGTTTTGGAATCCCATATACAAAAGGGACATCTTGGAAATGGAAGCAGTCCAGAGAAGGGCAACTAAATTAATAAGGGGAATGGAGGGGCTTGAATATGCAGGCAGATTAGACAAGTTAGGGCTGTTTACATTGGAGAAGCGGCGGTTGCGTGGGGACATGATAACCTTATACAAATATATTAATGGCCCATACAGTGAACTCTCTGGTGCATTGTTCACTAATAGGTCATATCAGAGGACTCGTGGACATCCTTTAAGGTTGGAAGAAAAGAAGTTTCATCTTCAAGTTAGGAGAGGTTTCTTTACAGTGAGAACGGTGAAACTGTGGAACTGTCTTCCAGCAGAGGTGGTAATGGCAAGTTCATTGAATAACTTTAAAAAAGGCCTGGATAAGTTTCTAAAACTAAAAAATATTGAGAATTACTGGTATTAATGCATATAGATCTGGTTGATCCAGGGATACTTTCCGATTGCCGTTTGGAGTCAGGAAGGAATTTTTCCCCCCCTTTTTTAGCTGGGGTTTTTTGCCTTCCTCTGGATCAACTGTTAGGTAGGGTTAAAAAAAAAAAAAAAAAGGGAATAGGTTGGACTTGATGGACGAATGTCTTTATTCAACCTTAATTACTATGTTACTATGTTACTATGTATGCACGGTCGTTTCGCCCAATAATCGTGCCATATATGGGGATCATTGCCTGACTGTCCGGGAGGACCTTCAACTGAACAGATGACAAAATGCGATACGCGTCATGATTATCGGCAGGAAAACATCTGTGCATACATATCGTGCCTGTGTGTGAACCTTTCTTACACCCCCATGATGTGCTTGTATAACTATTTTCTCAAAACAAGTCCTGTTGCAGGTTATTCCATCTGTGAATGTATTTATGTGTGGGCTTTTAAGTCAGGCCCCTGACACACACCCTTTTCCTAACAATCTCCCCGGATCAGCAGTTTTTAAACAGCAGTTATTAATTATATTATATTAGGTCTATTAAGCAGTTATTAATTATATTATATAGGTCTGTGTGATCAGCTGACAAGAACGACTGTACCAAACAGCACCTTTACTTACGTATGCGCAATCAGCTGATTATAAACTGCTGATCATGGTGCTGTCTCAGTACTCTTAGCCCACAGGGCCCTTTGCTATCGCGGGGGATGTAGTAACACCACTGAATGTATGTATTTTATTTGTTATATAGGGACATATTTATAAAGGCGCGGTATCGCTTTTTAGTGATACCGCATCTTTAACGTTTGGTATCGTAAATTTACGATTGTTAAACCAATCGGAGATTGACGATCTGTTTAACGATTGTAAATTTACGATACCGATCGTAAATCTACGATAAAGAAATCGTAGATTTATGATTCCATAGAATACCATTGCGGCAGTTTACTACCACAAGGTATTCTATGATCGAACGTTTGTTAATTATGATCACAATCGTAAAATTACGACTGCAATCATAAATTAACTAAGCTAAAAAGCGATAACACGGCTTTATTAATATGGCCCATAGTTCTACATATTCCTTTACAATTATTGATCTATTCACATCAGGCCCTACATGGCCATACGCAGGTCGATTCTTCTCACTCAAATTTTTATTTCTTCCTGAACAAATTCTTGATTGGATAAACAGTTCAAAATGCACTGTCGATCTTTGGGATCTTGAAGATGTGAACTGGAGGATGAGGTTGCAGAAAAATGATAAGTCTGACCCAATCGCCTTTTATTGATTGACTGATCGATATCTTCAAGCAGCTGATTTTTTAACCAAATTGGTTGAATAACTCAAAAGACCTACCCCATGTGTATGTGCTGTACCCTGTGTTTTTTAGTACTGCTTGACCTGAGGAAGAGAGAAGTGTATCTCTTAAAAGCTTGTCTGTAAAAATGAACTGTTAAGCTGGGTACACACAGTAACGATAAAGCCCCAATACCGTTGGATCTAACGTATCGGGGCTTTATCGGTACTGTGTGTACCTTAGTTTCCTGAACGAGTGTGCGGCAGCCGAACGATCATTCTGGAAAGACAAAAAAATTTCCAACAACTGTACTAGACTCCCTATAGAGGAGTCTGCCGTGGCCGAGGGAAACACACAGTCCCAAGCATTCTCCCTATGATGTTCATAGGGAGAACACTCGGGACTGTGTGTATGCAGATCTTTGAAAGATGACAGACAGGATCTTGCAGATCCTGTCTGTCTTCTTTCACTGATCTGTACTGTGTGTACCTAGCTTAAGTCTATAATAAAAAGGTATCACCTTATCCTGCAGTACTCATCTTTTAGTATTGTGTACTGACCTATCCCTACCCTCATCTGGCTTTAGATGGAGGGAGCAGAATGGAGGCTACAAAGTTTAGATTCCTAGATTTGCTGGTGGCATATCAAACTGACAATCTCTGTTATTAGCAATTAACACCCAGTGAAAGAAAGCAAATGTTGCGCAGTTAGCAAAAAAAAGTTTTAATAGTTCAATTGCACTTGCACACAGATGAAAAGCAAGTAAAACATGTCAAGTGTTTATAATTATGTTTCTATGCAGTTTATAAATCACTTTAGCATTCCAAGGATGGTTAACCCAGGAACAAAGTAACCAGATCTGCCTTATCCACTTGTACAGCTAAGGAACCAAACCAGCTGTCCAGAAATCATACCAAACAAAGTCTTGGCAATAAATCTCTCCATGTTTAGGGGAGTTTAATGGTCCACCCCCATAGGTGCCTATTGCCTTAATGTCAGGAAATTTTTCTCCTACGACAAATTCTTGATGGCTAATCAAGGACTCCCTGTACAAGGAACTGCATGACCAAGAATACTGTATCATTAAAAGGACAGTGCCACTAAAATGTTTAGAACCAAATAAATGACCGAAAGAATAACATGCTGCTCCCATCATTGTAAACACGCCATTACACAAGATGGAATCTTGCTGGCTCTGGCTGTTGCCCACTACCACTATTTATGACCATTTAGTGCAGTTCCCTCTTCTTTCCGAAAAGAATTAGGAGATAACATATATCAAAAATGATAAAGACATACTGGGATAAATTAACAGGTGTTATAAGACATTTTGATTGCAAGCTCTTCAGACAGGGCCAGGTTTAAATGGATTATGTAAGTATAAGTACACACATTGGGATCCTTCTTCCCGACCGACCGTCAGGCACTTGCGACCGGTTGTCCAGGATGAAAGACTGTTGGTCGCAGGAAGCCGAGCATGTGGTCCATAGAGGACAGCATGATGGGACATGGTTTTCCAATCCATCCAATCACCGGTTCGGGCAAAAGAACGGTCAAACGATCCAATATTTTTACTGATAAACTAAAATGACGGTCATCCCAAAATACTGAATGGTGTGTACCCAGCTAAATTGTAAAGCACTGAATGTGTTGAGCACAATATTTAAAAAAAAACACACCTATACAGTAGAATGATAATGTTCCGAATGTGCAAGTAGCTATTCCATGTCCGAAGTACATTCAAAACTCCTATAAGGTTAATGTATTTGACCTGCAAGTTAAGGCATTAGCTGGTTCCATTAAACTCTTTATTTCTATACAAAATATGGGTGACAATGGTGGTCTTCTTGGCACTGAATGGTTAATTAGGTGAAATTTACTTCTATATGAGCCAGTCAATCTGGGAACATAAGCCCACCAAGCAGGGGGTGAAGGGTGTCACACATTCAAGAAAGGGGTGGTCTCTGTCATTTATTTCTAAAGAATAATACTCCAAACACCAAATTAAGGAGAAATAAGGTGTCTGTGTTCTCCCATGTGTCACCATCTAATAAAAAGAAATGGGGAAAAAGGCTAAAACTCATGAGTTTCTTAGGTCTCAATTCGTCCCAGATTATCTTTTCAAGCTCTGATAGCCATGATGAATAATCTTCTGTTAGCACATTACTGACACCCTGGTGCTTCTGTATGAAGGAAGGAGGCACATGCAGCCACATAGGTTAAGGTGGCTGTCCCCATGACCTCTAGGGATGAGGCTGCCTGACAGTCTTACAACAGATAACCCCCCCTTGGCCTTCTTATCTATCTTTCCCTTCCCCCTTGCCTTTACCCTTAGTCACCCTTTTTATTCTCCTTTCTTACCCTGTATTAACTCTTGACAAGTCCCCTTTATCCATTAATTAAAATTAAAGAGTATTTTGTAGCATTAAAGCATTCAAAAGAAAAGAAATGCTAAGTAGTTAGTGTCAATTAACATATGCTGTGCAGTCAGTCTTTCACTAAAGGTTCACGTCTTTGCTTCAATAAGTTATTGATTAGTTCCTATTTATATAATCAATGTGTACAATAGGCTCCTTGCAGAAGGTTTTCTTCCTATGGAAATTTTCAGCAAATTATACCGGATTCATATTATACAAATTTTTCATCCATTCTGAGTATTCTTCCGCCTGGGTTACTGTGTATGAAATTGTATACATTCCTTTGACTCATTCACTGTACGCTGGATGGCAACGCGCGGGAAAACTGTCCTCTTGCTAGAGATGGCCAAACTTTCGAAAGTTCGGTCCGTTTTCGAGCTATATGGAAAGTTCGAAAACGGACCCATTAAAGTCAATGGGAGTCAAATAGTTCGAAAAGTTCTAATGAAATACAATTAAAATATCAATGGTAACTTAATGTAAATGGCTGTGGGACCTGGGAAATGGTCTGGAGAACATGTTCAAATATCCAGGACATTCGAAAAATCAATTTTACGCTCACTTGCGCTATTATCGAGCTCTTTCGCGCCTAGGTACCATGTACATTTTACTCGTGGATTCGATGCTCGCGTATAGGCTTTAATGGACACTTTACTCGTAGATTCGATGTTCGTGCCCAGATACCATGGACATTTTACTCGCGGATTCGATGCTCGCATATAGGTTTTAATGGAACTTTACTCGCGGATTCGATGCTCGCGTTCGGGCCTAGATACCATGGAAATTTTACTCGCGGGTTTGATGCTCGCGTATAGGTTTTAATGGACACTTTACTCGCGGATTTGATGCTCGCGTTTGCGCCTAGATACCATGGACATTTTACTCGCGGGTTCGATGCTCGCGTATAGGTTTTAATGGACACTTTACTCGCGGATTCGATGCTCGCGTTCGTGCCTAGATACCATGGACATTTTACTCTCGGATTCGATGCTCACGTATAGGTTTTAATGGACCCTTTACTCGTGGATTTGATGCTCGTGTATAGGTATTTTACTCGCACATTCGAACGGTCGAACATTCGATATTTATCGAAAGTCCGAAAATATCGAAAATCCGTGTCCGGGATAGTTCCAGAAGTCCGAATTCGTTCGAATTCGAATAGTTCGGCTCAAACTCGGTTTCGAGTTTAGTCCATCTCTACTTGTGACTCAGTGGTGTAACTAAAAACAGCTGATTGGGCCAGAGCAGAGGTATGTAGGATGTGTATGAAGGGCTTGGGGGAAGTGAGAAAGCCTGTTATATGGATCCAGTGCACAACTATGAGAAATGCAAAAGTTTGCTAATCGTAATTGTAAGTAAAAAAGGTCATTAGTTAGGACCTTCCAGACTGGGGTTACCTTGATGTGGTTGGAAGGCTTTTCATTCATGTGATCACAGTAATGTATACTAAAACCCTTTTGTTTATAAAATATGCCAGTGTGCAGATAATATGATATTGTATGGGGCCTAGGAATGTGCATTGATTATCTTTCTATGTTTGTATAAATGTTTGACCAGTAGCACTTCCGCTAAATGTAGTTGTAAATTAGCCTAATTGGAGTGCTTCCACAATCCTTGTATTGTATGTATGTAGGATGTGGGAGGGCCTAGGCCCCTGTCATTACACCCCTCCCACTCGTAACCAACGCTCCCCATTATCAGACACGACTCAATGTGAGGGCAAGCATGCTCAGTAATAACTATGAGCCAGCACTGGGAGAGGAAATCTCCCACAATGCATTTCATACTTACTAACAGTCACACCTAACTGCACACAGCAGAAGTGTTTTTAATAGTAAAGCACTTTATTGACAGCTGAAATGTAAGATGCTTAAGGATGAATATCTAAGGCTGGGTATAAACAAGGTACTTTTTATCCTGACCGAGCATTTTCTACTAGAGAGCGCTCAGCCGGGACAAATGACTGTTGGCAATAATGGCCGCGGCCAACAGTTTGAGCAACCAATCTGCAGTCCCATTGGGAACCATGCGATTCATCGTGATTTACCAACAGTCCCGTTTGCACGGTCGCAGCCAGCCGCCCCACACCATGCAGTATTTTTGTGATGACTAACCAATAGTGATATCACTATTTAAGTGATATCACTATTAAATAGTATTAAGTATTAAGATTACTGAAATTACCATAAATTAAATATTTAAATATTAAATAAATTAAATATCTTAAAAATATATGTATTTGGGCTGAACACATTGCAGATACCAGACAGATTCAATTGGAATTTGTATTGTGATCTGCTACAAATATGCAAATACACTTTCAGCCACATCCAACGGCAGCCGGAGAGGTAAAATAAGGGGTTAAAGTCACATTAACTTATTTAGTTCTGGTTAGCATGACTTTAACACCATACTTGCATCAGATGTGTCAGTGTCGCAAGAAATCCCCGTGTAGCAACAGCAACCTATGCAATACCAGCTTTGTAGTCTTTGTATAAAATACTTTTTTGGATTTACCATGAGCTGCAAAGCCGATATTGAATACCAGAAGGGAGACCCGAACTTCAAATTTTATTGAAGTTCGGAAGTTTGAAAACGAACCAAACTTTAGGAAGTTCAGCCATTTCTATTGGCCACACAAAGGGCCATATTTATAATCGGTTTAACTATCGTAAATTTGAAATACCGATCGTTAAAGTCGGGGTGATGCTAAAAAGTGATACCGCGGCTTTATAAATATGGCCCAAAGCAGCAGCTAATAGTGACCAATGGTAAGTTTTGGTCACAGCACACTTTTTTAAATAATAAAAACACACGTATTTATTCTTGGTCAATCACAATTCAATAAGATATACTGAAAAGTTAGGTTTAAAGGGACACTATACTGAAAAAATTACTTTGCCTCATCTTAATCTATAATTGAATACATTTAAGTAGCACTTACTCTGATTTGCGTGTGTTGCTGCATGCCTTCAATCCAGCACAGATTTTGTTTAGGAGCAGTATCCCCCCTCCCACTTCCATCCGAACTGACTTTTTTCCCACAAACCAACTGTCAAGCTTGCACACAGCATACAGCATTCCAACTGTCAAAACTCTGTCAACATTCCAGCTACAGTAAAACTACTCACAGAAGAATAGTTTTTGAGAGCAAGGAACTTGATTGACAGCTGAAATATAAGAAGTTTTAGATTGGCTATCTAAAGAAATAGGGTGCAGATCAACAAAAAAATTATAGTGTTGGTTGGGAAGAATTATAGTTCCCAGTTATTGTCAATTTAAAATAACCTATTTTTCGGTATAGAAACCCTTTAAAATATGTAGCATAAATAAAAAAAATTCCCACAATGCAAATAACATTTTCAGCGCCCCCCTGTGCATTGCCATGTATATATGTTTTATTTGGGTATGTTATCTGGGAATCAAACTATTACTTTCATGTCCCTGCAATTAAGTTAAACACTTTATAAGGCAACAAGGTATGTCCCAAACTTACATGTGCTACTTTCTATAGTTGTCCTAATCCATATCTTCAGCATTTAAAGGAAATGTACACTGGGATTTTTTTTTTAAAATTGTCCATTACTGGAAACTTTCATTCTTTCCAACTATCACTGTTACATTTTTTGTTGATCTGTCCCCTATTTCTTTATATTTCCAATCTATAGCATCTTACATTTCAGCTGTCAATCAAGTGCCTTAGCATCATAATCTTTGTGTATAGTTTTTCTGTAGCTGGAATCATGACAGTTGGTATGTGAACTGCATGGTGGGAAATTTCCTCTCTCAATACTTCTTCATTGGGGTTACTGAATATACTTGCCCTCACAGAGTCTGGAAAGGGGCTGAGCTTAAGCAAATCAAGTATTGGATTGAAGTCATGCAGCAACACAAACACATCAGAGTAAGTGCTGCTTATATGTATTCATTTATAGATTGAAATGAGGCAAACTCATTTTTTTCAGTGTACAGTTCATTTTAGAATAAGACAACGATAACTGATACCAGTCACTTTTGACTTTTCAGTCAGTAAATGTGCTAAGGGAAATGTGTAGATGTGTGTGTTAATTTTATTATAGAATGTGAAACACATTGTGCAGCCCTTTATTAAAAACTCTTTCACAAAGTCTTAAAGGGCATGTCCACACCCAAAACTAGAATTTAACCCACTACCGGCCCCCACTGTGTAGTGTAATAAAATCCTTACCTTACATCCAAGCTCCTAATGGTTCTCCTGTAATGTCCCTGCAAAGTCCCAAAACTGGCCACCAGGAGCCTGGCAGGGAGGGAAATTGTTCCCGTCTCTGAGGCATCCTCTCAGAGGTTTTTGGCTTGTTTGGAGCAGCTCCCCTCCTCCCTCTCCCTAGCATAAAACCCCTTTGGGGTACTGTAGGGCTTCCTCCCCCTGGCCCAAACCGCTATATTAATATGTACAGAACCCCCCCCCCCCCCGATCATTACTTACCTTACCTCTCTCCTCCGGTGTTTTGGATAGCCGGAAGCCGCATCCGTGATTGGCTGCCTCTCAGCCAATCACGGATGCGGCTGCCGGTCCGACTCCCTACTTGCAGTTTAATGCAAGCAGAGGGCCAGGACAGTAAGCCGGAAAAAAGAGGTAAGATAATTAATGATCGGGGGAGTTTCTGCACACATTAATATAGCGGTTGGGGCTGGGGGAGGAAGCCCTACAGTACCCCAAAAGTTACAAAAAGGGTTGACATGCCCTTTAAAACCTATTTGTGTGTCTTCGTGATTACCAAATTTTAGCCAGAAAAGCACATCTGTGGTGCTGAACCGGAACTGAGTCTCATGTGTCCATTAAATTAGATTAAAGGGCATGTCTACCCTTAAAACAAAAAAAAATGCTAAATTTAGCACTGTATTACATGCTAAACATGTAGGATAAAGCTATTGAATTTATTGAAACTAATTGAAACTGCAGATCCACACATGGGATTCCACTTTTCATTCTTTGTGTTCAATTATTTACTGAAAATCTAGGAAGAACACATGCCTATAGGGGAACTGTGGTCACCAAACAAGATGCGTTTAAATGAAAGGCCAGTTACCTACCTTTAAAACGAGCCACCAACCACCTCTCTACATGCTCCACAGCACAAGATATGAAGAAATTATTGACCAGAAAGTTATGCGATCTATGCGCATAGAAGACAAGGTCTGTCTGGACCTGTCAGACTACGCGCCGGGGGAGCGAACGAGTGGGTAAGTTTCTTACCTTCTCTGCTGGCTCCTGTTTGTTCTATTGAAGAACGGAAGGTAAGGCACAGCTCCTTTACCTCCCATTCTTCAATAGAAATGGATTCCTAAAAGTCAATATTATGAGTGGAGATACCCTTTAATGGGTGGGAGGATGACATGTGACACCTCACCCCCCGGTGAGCACAGCCTCAGACTTCAGTGACAGGAGACAGGAAGAGACAGGAGACAGGAAGTCCCTCCCCCTCCCTGCTGTGTGAAGACCCCACAGAGAAGGTAAGGGAATCTACAGCCCTACGGCAATGCAAATAAGTTGGAGGAGCACACTACATTTTCAGTGTTTTATTGAGCAAAAAAGCATACAACGTTTCGGGGGATATGACTTCCCCTTCCTCAGGTCGGAGTGTCCCACGGCAGGGTCACATGGGGCTGTAAGGCAAGGGTAGGCCTGAAAATGGAATGGCCATGGGGTCCATGAGTGGGAGGGACCAGAGGGGCTTGCAAGAGGAGGAGGAGACACAGGGAATGTCACATGGTTTCAGAGAAGGAAGCAGGAAGTGCAGGGGACCTGGTGATGCTGCTGCCATATCACACACAAAAATGTAAATATCTTTAAAACTATGCAAAATAATCAATGAAAATAAATTGCAAAAATTCTTAGGAGAGCGATTCCTATCAATTTACCTAAAGTCCTTTTTGGACCACATTACCCTTTATAAATAGGTTCAAATAGGAATCAAAATATCTAGAAAGCTTGCCAGATATCGTACGATTCACAGAAATTTCCCAACTGAACCCACCAGTTGGGAAATGGATTTTTAAATCAATTTGACTGATAGAATCAGATAGAGAAATTTACATTTATATTCACATGTAATTGATAAGATTTTTAAAAGGATGGGCTATAACAAGTAAAAAGTTTAATTCTTTTATGTCAAGTATAAATGCCCCTTTATAATTGAGTTTCTCTTATATTTAGTTATCAGTGATCACCACAATCTTAAAGGATATATGTACACTGTGAAATTAGTATTTTTAAATTGCCCATTACTGGAAAGTAGAATTTTCCCCAATTCTCACTGTACCATTTGTTTGTTGATCTGTCCACTATTTTTTTTAGATATCCAGTCTGAAATATGTTACATTTCAGCTAACAATCAAATGCCTTAGTATCATAAACTCTTCTGTTGTGTATAGTTTTGCTGTTGCTGGAATGGTGACAGTTGGTACTTGAACTGCATGGTTGGAAATTCCCTCTCCCAAAGCTGCCTCATAGTGATTACTGAGCATGCTTGCACTCACAGAGAGTCAGATAGTCTGGCAGGGGGCTGGGGGACTTAGGGGCTGAGCTTGAGAAAATCATATACTGGATTGAAGTCATGCAGTAATACGAACACATCAGAGTAAATTCTGCTTACATGTATTCATTTATAGATTGAAATGAGGCAAAGTATTTGTTTCAGTGTACAATTCCTTTAAAAATGTAAGGGCACAAATATTACTAAAATAAAGCCAAAAAAATAATACAAAGAATGATATATGAAAACACATTCACCACTGCTCTAATGATTTTCATTTAATAATTACGTGTTCAGATATGGCTCTATTAGAAATGTCTTTATTGAACAAATTCATTGACTCCTGTTGGGTGAATAATTACAATGCTTACCAATTAAGCTTTCTCATTTCCATGCTGTCCTGCCTTAAGAACGAACACGTTTGACACTGCATGAAAAAATCTGTCACTCAACAGTACTTTAACACCTGTTATTTTCTGAGACAAACACCATCAGGAGGATTTAAATGTAGCAATAGAAAACATTGTGACCTATTCTAAAGGTTTCTACCGATTGTCTTTTTGTAGGGATTGTTTGGGCTCTCAGACCAGGTAAAACTGAACAGTGTTTGTCATTTTTAACTCTTATCATGCATATTATAATAAGGTTTAAATGCAGTCAATGTAGAATAAAGTTACATTAGACTAGAGTTAATCACATACTATTGCAATGCATCATATAAGTTCTGATTAAAAAAATCCAAACTTCTTGCAGTTGTTCATGTTTAGACCTGTTTGTTATTAGTTCCTGCAAGCTCTATATGGGCACGGCCCCACTGTGCCGCACACGTAATCGCACGTGATTCCGGTGCATTTGCGCATGCGATTTCTCCTTTTGAGATCCAAAAATTGCATGCGTATAAAAATGGCGATCGCTTATCGCAAACAGATGCGCAATCGCATCGCACCCGAAAATGTGCGTTTTTGGTGCATTGCCGCGATTCCTATGTTAGAAAAAAATGTATGCGCAAACCCACCAAAATCGCGCAAGTGTGGCGTAGAAAAAAATCGCTCAAATTAGCTACAACAGCACCCCTTTCCCAGAATAAAGATTTGATGATTTCCAGCTCCTCCACCAGCACTGACATGGAGCAGACTGTAAGCCTACATTCCTTTCAACTGACCTTAAAGGGACAGTTCAGAGGAAATGATCAATATTTGTTAAATTGTTAGTTTGTGTAATGCCTTCTTAGTTATTCTACATATTCTCTCCCATTTTGAAAAATCAGTTGATTTCATACCCTTTGCTGTTCCCTGCTGTTGACATTAGTGAGCTCACATTTCAGGTTCTAACGGCCCTTCTTCTTCCCAGGCTGCACCACATCTTTGGAATGTTCCTAACAGTAATTTCTACTGATTGGCTGTTGGATAGGTCAAAGATGCTCAGATCTCTACTGAGCAACTGAATCAACCCAGACTCTGGGTCAAGGGCAAGACCATAACGGTCTCTACTAGGGGTCCTGCAAACAGGAAATCATTATTTTAGTTACAGTTATTCAGACAAAATGCTGAATGGGCAGATTAAGGTCATTGGGATGAAAAAATACTGCTCTTTTTTCTGAAAAGCATATATATTTGAACTGAACTTCCCTTTTAACACTGCAGCAACAACAACCTATTTGCAGGATCTCACTTCGACCGCTCTGTGAAGGCACGCTTGTGTGAATACTTCACGCAGGCTGATTGGGTATGGCACTGTTTGTGATAGGCTACTTGCCAGTCACAAAGAAGGAGGCAGAGCTCAGTCAGAGCTTAGGATTTAAAAAAAAAAAACACACATTAAAAAAATTAAATGTTGTTTGCGTTTTTAAAGGGCATTACGGGCCCGCAGTGGCTACAGACCCCATTGCAGATGCTATGTCTGCTATGGTAATCCCTATGCCACTGGTGACAATCAACCATATCACTTTATTAGTCAGTAGAAATCATAGGAGAGCCATAGCAAGCTAAATTATATTTTTTTTCTAGACACCCTGTACATTAACTTATTTTGGACCACACAAGGATACTTCCTTAGCTGCATTAACTAAATGCCACTGCACCCTTTACCTTGAGAACCGCAGTGTTCATGATAAAAAAAACCCAAAAAGGAATGTCATGCAGTAACTATTCCAACACACTAAATTGTCAAGAACTTCCCACATCCAGTAAATTACTTAACAATGAATAGCAGAGTTTACTTTCTTTAAATATCACCTGAGACATGCGTTTTGATGTATAGATGTCCTTTATAATTTATTTTGG
Organism: Hymenochirus boettgeri; assembly: GCA_019447015.1. Classification (NCBI taxonomy): domain Eukaryota; kingdom Metazoa; phylum Chordata; class Amphibia; order Anura; family Pipidae; genus Hymenochirus; species Hymenochirus boettgeri. The sequence goes on from CM033475.1 coordinate 162,632,200, forward strand.
TTATTATGGAGTGTTGGAGATCCATGCAGGTAATTTGAAGTGATTTTGGCAAACACTACTCTGAAAATCAGTTAAAAACCTTGACTGTAAGCCTGGCCAACATTTTAGTTTATCGTTGATTGGCACCGAAATATGGATTTTTTTCGGGCATCTGTGAGTGATGTCTGTTTGTTTGACCGAATTGGACACACTGGAAACTGGGCAAAAAATGTATGGGCCGCACTTTTATTACTGGAAACTTTTGCTTTAGCGAACAAATGACATTCAGGGTTATTCATTAAAAGTTCTTATCGTTTAAAATGGTGCTAATTTTGCCCCAACCAATCAGATGTTAGATTTCAAATGTTAAATAAGATCTGATTAGTTGGGGCAAAATTAGCACCATTTTAAACAATAAGAACTTTTATTGAATCTCCCTGATAGTGTATACCCAACTCCATAATAATATAATTCTGCTTAAAATGCAATGCTCTATAATTATATAATGGAATAAGTGCAATGTTTATATCTTTATGTTGCAGACTCACGGCTTTTGTTTTATTTACAAAGGTCAAACCACACATTATACACAACAAGTCTCTTCTCATCCATTTCCATAAGAATAGAGGAATGCTTCAAACTGAGGGGAGAAAATGAAACTATTGATTTAATTGTTTTCCCTTGACTGCAAGTGAGGAAAAAAATGTGAATCAAAGTGGTTTTCTGGTCATTTTTCTATTAGATTGTGATGTGGGGTGAATAACTTATTTACATGCCAATGCAGCCCTCTGAAATAGTGTTGGATGGGAAAAACAGCCCTGCTTGGCAAACAATGATTCCTGAACACTCTATGAACTATACAAGATACCCCACTAAGTAATCTTTAACAAGGTGATGAGTGAATCATAGAATGGAGATGAGGTTTTAATTGGTGACACGTTATATTTATCTAGTTGCCTGAAGAAGAGCATGCAGCCACCTCTCTTGTTGTGTGTTTTTCTATGCTTTCCATCTTATTCATGTCTCTTCATCCGAGATCCTTTATCAATGGACTATGCGACAATGTTTGAAAGGCTTAAGGAAAACATCAGAAAGATCTGAGTCTCATCTAAGTGATAACTGTGAATTATTCATTAGGGTTTTTAAAGGAGTGTATAAATCAGGCAAATGAAACAATCAACACCCCCTTTGTGTCCCCTCCACTTGTTTAAAGCTGTGGCTAAAGAAAGAATCCCTTCTTAATTTCACTACTAACAAGGTCTGTTGCAAGGCCTGGAAGAGTTATTAAGAAGTGTTTAATATTTGTAGCTAGACTCCTTTGTCACTGGGGATCATATAAAATGTGAGTAGGAAAGAACATGAAAACATTGCACATTCCCTTTAGGGTGAAAATGATAAAGTGCCACCATTTACACCTTAACAAAGAATAATAAAGACCTAGGGCCTTGCAGATGTGTCCAAGGGTGGATTCGAACTCAGGACTTCAGCTGCAAGACATCAGTGCTAATCACTGAGCCACCGTGCTGCCCAATAGCACATTCCTACCTTAAAAAATACTCCAGGATCATACTTCTAGGTGCAATCTATGCAAACCTATAGCATTATAAAGGGTGGTGTTTCCAGCTAGTACTGTGAGCTATGACATCACCTGTTCCATTGCTCCGCATCCATGCCTCTGGCACAAGCATGCCCACTTGTATCCTACAGCTGTAACAGAGCATCATCTGCTGCATTATAAGCCTGCTCCCAAACTTATTAATCATTTTAAATCTAGCACAAGCCTGAAAAGAACCCCCCCCCCCACACACAAAAAGATGCCCAAACATTAGAACTTACCAACTGACCAACCTGTAACATTCAATCAATATTTCCGGAACCGCCTTTCCCATTCAACTTTGTGACCGACATTGCGATTGTGGCCTAATCATTTTGTCAGTCGTGAAGTAGAAAGGGAAAGGTGATTCCGGAAATATTACTTGAATATCGTAGGATCGGTAGGCAGGTAAGTTCTAATGTATTGGGCACCAAAAAGGACAGAGAATGGTATGATATAGCCCTTTTAAATAGAGGGCACTTGTATGAAGACCACAGTTAAACCTTTAAATACTTTAGTAATACACCTTCCAATGCTAATTACATATTTAAAAGGAGAAAGGATGTGTATCAGTGGTTTTAAGTGTGGCACTGTGTTAAGGTCTGTCATGAGTGAGTGCTGAACGACAGGGGAACATCTGTCCTGGCATCAATTGCACATTGTTCGTTGATCTAACAGGATAGATACCCAATGACATCGAGAGGAGCTAAAAACCAACTACAGATGTTGGCTGAAGCTGTTGATCATTGGTTGTGCTTTGGTCACTCAAAGCTGCCACAATCATTTTTCTGTATGTACCTTTACACGTGATGCATGATGTTATGATGCATAAATATCTTTGTTAAGAGTCAGGTAACTTTTTTCATAACGTTGCATTTGTTCCATTGTATTTTATGCAATGTCTTGCTTTCAGTTGTATTATTAGTGTAGTTCACCAAACTCACAAAACCTGGTTAAATATCGTGCACAAATCCAGTAAACTAATGATTTAGGGTATGTGACACATTTTATGTATTCCTAAACTGAGGAGATTTTTTGCACAGCTAGAACATTTGCATCCAAGCAAAATGAACCTTTGTGTGTATAATTGGGTATTTAGATTGTAAGCTCTTTAGGTCAGGGCCTGATATTAATGGATTAACAATGGATAAGCTAAGTGCTGGTAAATATGTTTGGCACTATATAAAATACTCAAGTACAATGCCATCATCACCCTTCCAACCAAAGCTGTTCAACGAAGGGTAATCAGTCCACTTGTCAAAGCATCTCAAGGACACCATTAACAAATCTAAATTGTAATCCCCAATGTGTGACTGGCACCTGGTAAGTGCCAATGACCCAAAATTAATTAGTTTCAACAGTGAACAGATCATCAAAGGGAATTCTAATTCTGCCAAACTATTGCAAACATAAAAAGAATAACTCCTGGGATGCTCGGATGCTGCAGGGTAATTAGGAAATTGCATGGAGAGATAAGGATTTACAGCTTTATTTATTTATTTTCTAAATTGTAATAATTGGTTAACATGCAAATGCCAGTCAGAAACAGACTAATAAACACCAGGAAATATTTAAAGGTTTCATTAAAGGGGTTCTATCTTCAAAGTGTGCTCTTAGGGTCTATATGTCACAAAATGTAGCCAATAACATTCTACAATGACTGTCAACCCCAGCCGATCATGCAGTTCTCTATGGACCTCCAGATCGATCGTGACAACAACAGTCGGCCAGGATGAAGGATCTCACCTTGTGTACCCAGCTTTAGACCTGGTGCACATACCGGTAATACAATTTCATACCTGTCTTTCAGACCAATAGACTAGTGGTTTGTAGTCAAGCACCCTGGATTGCCAATTTATTTTTTTTAAAGGCCATGTTTGCCATCATATTTAAAATTTGTGTGTAGAGGATTTTCCTAAAGCTGGGAATCAATATTTACCCCTTCCCCAGACTCCCTAAACTTACCTATACACCACAAGCCTTTATTGTCCTACAAACTGTTACATGTCTATAGACTATTAATAAAAGTTTACTAAAACCCATTCATTTACACAATAGACATTTTTTGATGTAGGTATATGTCAACTGAAATGGCAAACTGTTTGACCACATTGACATTTCTACATTTCTATGTTTGTATGAGATGAAAGCTGCACAATGTACATTCATTTTAACAGGGCCGGTTCTAACCATTTTGGTGCCCTGAGCAAGACTACCCTGGGGCCCCCTTCCCGACTGAATCTTTCCCCCCAACCACCTCTTGGATTAGTCTTTGCATAGATAGAAGTTTAGCCAAGATGATTATATTATAGGCAAACAGCGAGGCTACAGAAAACTGGATTGGGAAAAGCCTATTGCCCTATGGCAAAAAACTTTGAATAGCGCCCTCCAAATTTGAATGGTGCCCTAGCTGTTCACCTAAAGGTGGGTACACACAACCCCAATATATCGAAAATATCGAATCTGTATCATTCTGTCTGTTTCCGATGCCAACGTCGTTTCGGCTGTACACACATTAGCGATACAGGGCCAATCCTGTTGGTACCAACGGAATTGACCTTATTTTGCAAATGTGTGTACCCAGCATAAAGGAGAACTAAACCCAAAAAATCAAAGTTTAAGTTAAAAAGAACTTGCCTCATGGAAGATTCCATTTAGGGGTCTTTTCTTTACCTCTATGAGCTCATTTTAGGTTCTGAAGCTGACATTTTCCCTTGACTGCCAGTACTTTTGCCTTGATTAAATTTTCAGCACCAGTGTGATTTCCACTCCCACCTATTAACCCCTATGGTGTAGGAATTTATTAAATCATCAATATTCAAATTGGTGGTGCAGCTGATTAACACTTTCCTAGTAGCAGTGTTGTAGTGTGGTGTATATAGGTCTGGGTATCTAGTGTGTCCTGAAATAAACAATATTTTGTCTGATAAACAATAAATTGCAGGTGAAACATACAAAGAAGCAGGTCTGTAACTGAATAGTGCAGGTTTATTGCAAAACATGCGTGCTACATGTTTCAGACCCATTCAAGCACTTGAGGAAGGACAAGTGGGTCAGAAACATGTGGCACACATGTTTTGCAATAAACCTGCACTATTCAGTTACAGACCTGTGTCTTTGTATGTTTCACCTGCAATTTATTGTTTATCGGAAATACATTATTTCAGGACACACTAGATACCCAGACCTATATACATCACACTACAACACTGCTACTAGGAAAGTGTTAATTAGCTGCACCGCTAATTTGAATATTGATGATTTAATACGTTAAACGTAAGTGTTGGAGAGCCATATTTAAACTGTACTGTACTCGTTTACCATGCTGTAAACTACCGTAATGATATTCTACAGGCCGTCGTAGATATACGTTCGCTATCGTACATTTACAAGATTTCCGTTAGCGATCATAAATTAACATTCACCATAACGATCGCTAAAGAAGGCGATACCACACCTTATAAATATGGCCTGTAGTATGAAGGTCTCTAGCTCTCCCTGTCAGCTGTAGCAATATTAGTGGAAAGTGTAGCATCTTAAAGGGGAATGTTGGAGGGTAGGAAGAGTGTTTTTTTATAGAAACTACATGGTGCAGAACTGTAGGGGGAGGATAGTGAAGTGAACCCGATCTTAGCACAGCTCAGTGCAATGCAGTTCTCATCAGTGTACCTTCTTAAAGGGGAATGTTGGAGGGTAGGAAGAGTGTGTTTTTATAGAAACCACACGGTGCAGAGCTGTAGGGGAACAATAGTGAAGTGAACCTGATCTTAGCACAGCTCTGTGCAATGCATTTCTCATTAGTGTGTGGGAAGAGTGTGTTTTTAATTCAGCTGTCTGTATAAAAACAACAAACTAGTACAGAGCTAAGCTAAGAAATGCATTACACAGAAAAATGTATTGCACAAAGCTGTGCTAAGATCTGGGTCATTATATTATCTTCTTCCTGCAGCACTGCACCATGTTCTATAAGTGTAAATATTAAAGGGGATTGTTGGAGGGTATGCCACTTGCAATAAATGTGCATATTAATAGGAATTATTGGAGGGAATGCCAATTAAAGAGGTACTGTTAGAGGGATGCAAACATGTTATATAAATTAATGCAGCAGGCAGACTGCCTGTGGGAAGTTTTGCATAAACAAAAACCCTCTTCCAACTAGGGTTCCCACCTTTGCCTTTAAGACCCGAACACATATACAGGCCTTTGTATTAAAAGTTCTTATGGTTAAAAATGGATCAAATTTTGCCCCAACCAATCAGATTTTAACAACTTTTATTACATAGGCCTGATAATATGTACACTACAAAAGGTTGTTAGTATTTTCTTTAGAAGCATGATGCAGACTGATACAGTTTGTATTTAATGCAATGGTATTTAGCACTGCAAAATATAGATTTAATACTTGTTGGTCTTAAAGGGAAAGGTGGCCTGTAAAATGCATTGCACTGAGCTCTGCTAAGACCGTGTTCAAGTCAATATGCTGCACCTGCAGCTCTGAGCTGTTTTGTTTTTATAAGTGTACTTTGTGAAATGGTCAGTTCAATTCTACTGGGGTTGCCACCTTTCCCTTTAAGACTCGAACTCTTAGGGCTACTCCCACTAGTGCGTTTTGGATTGCGGTTTGCGATCCGATTGTGCTAATGGGAGTGCCGGCATGTAATAGCCTATGGGACCGACCCCACTACATGCGATGCGTGTGCTATTGGAGTGCATGCGATTTTTTGGTCTGTATTGCATCCGCTCTGCTAGAATAGAATTGTGGAAGTGCAACACCCATGCATGGAAGCGAACACAAGCGCTGAGAATGCGCATCCTCCCTTGCACTTAAGTGGGGCCACAGCCTCAGGAAATTGACCTGCTGCAAAGCTAAGTTCCATTGCATTAAATGCATGCTGTATGGCTAAACTGAAATCAATGCAGCTTGCATTACCCTTCTAAGAGTTAGGCCACACAATCGCGTTTTTCAGACGATTGCGAAATCGCAGCAACGCACCAAAAACCTGCGTTTTCAAAATGAAAATGCACAAAACATAAACGCACGTAAATGGCGTGCGATTGTTTGTGCGATTCAGGTGCGCTGCAGTGTGGCTGTGCCCTAAATGTACATTGCAGCAATAGACACACTAATATAAATGGTAGAGTGCAGAAATAAACACATACAAAGACACCCAGGCTCATTTACCCAGAGAGGATATCGATTTGGGTAAATGTCCTGTTCGCGATTCAATATCATGTTTGCCAATGCCCTTACCGGGATATAACCACTGCGGGATTTTAACGCCAGCTATTTGCTGGCGTTAGAATCCTGCATTAAAATTAGCGCAAACGTGATATTGAATTGTGAGCATCAGATGCGAGGTTGATTTTTGCATAACCCCCGCATCCAACACTAATATGACGTTAAAGTCACGCTAACCGGTAGCAAACTCCATATATCTGCCCAGCGAGTCTGAGTAAATGAGCCTGACAGTCTCTTGCAGAAATGCTCCCAAATATAAAGGGTTAACAAGTTGCTTCCTAAATACATATTAAAAAGGTTAACACCTTCCCCCACTCTGTTTGAGCAGGAAAATCTTCCAATAATATTCACTGCTATCTCTGATGATTGGCTGGAAGGCACTGCCAGGTGGGGACTCTGAGTTCAACTGTTACCTGCAGCTTAGTATAAGGGGAGTGGGAAACAAACACAAGGTAGCTAGTTAGCATGTGCAGAAGGAGTTTTGGTACCTAGACCACCAGGAAGAGGCAACACTAGAAGCCAGCCGTGACATCATAGATTGCCAGTACTCAGAAATGTCCTATAAATGATTTCTACACTAAGAGGCTGAATTCAGAGGTGAGAAACAAATGGTTTTACTAAGTGACAGTTACAGAGTCTGTGGAGCTGCCTTTGTATTTTGGGTTTAGTTCTCCTTTAAGTTGCTTATGCCTATAAACCCTGTATTTTACATTAACAATAGAGAATAAGTTTTCCATTGAATCTCAACCCCAACACTAAGCACATCAAAATATATATGGAGGGGCAGTTTGGAGGACGGTTTGCTAATTTTACTTACAGATTTCAATAAAATTCATAGTAGGTATACCTAATATAAAATTATTGGTTACAAACACACATATAAGTGGGGAAATAATGTGAAAACTGGAAGTGCACAATGTATATGCTTTTACAAACAAGTTAAGCAAGGAACACACGGGCAGATTTTTCGTCCTGGCTGACCATTTGCCGACATCAACTGGTTGGCTAGGCCGACATCATTAATAGCAAAAGTAGCCATGGGTGAGATTTCAGCACACCTAAATCCATAGAAGACCTCATGATCATCCATGATTTAACGACATTTGGATGACAGAATGACCAACATCGTATGGTCAGCCTAAAATAACAGTGTGTACCAAATCTTAGTTACTGAAAATAAAAAATAATGACTTATTATTAGCCAGACCTCTGACATAGAAACTATGAATGATTATCAGGAGCTTAAGATTGTGTCATTTCTGGTACATTTATTAACAATAAAAATATTTTACGTTTAAAAAAACATAGTAAAATGGCATATAGTGTTGTATTTTTACAACTCAGGGATAACAATGGTATACTAGAGCATACATATCAACAATTTTTAGGTTTATAGGTACTTGTAAGCTACAGCTCAATGCAGGGTTTGCCACCATAGACGAGCTAAAGTACAAGGTGCAAATAACATTTCAAAAGATAGTTGTGATGTGTGACAGAAGACGAAAGTCTTGCTTTCCTGCTTCTTTGTTTTGAAGGATGAGGAGTTAGTAAGATCAGCAGGTTGCAGCAGAGCCTAGGTCATTCCATATTGAAAAGGATAGTGTTGGCATTGGCCACAGCTGTGCTATTTTTACACCCAGCTGAGCAACTGACCCTACCAGCTTTTGTCCGGCATTGTGACTTGTTCAGGACAGCAATTTAACACACAGATAATTGCATGAAGTCTTCTTTGTCATCTTTATCTCCACCTCCTCTACTTGTTCTCCAGACTCCGGCCTTCTTCCTGAGCTGTAAAGAGCAATAATAGACTCAAGCTTCTGTCTAAATAAAGGGAAATGTGAAATTTTCCCCATCCAATATGAAGTCCTTGTATGCTGTTTTATGATAGCATTTTTTAGTTTTATTAAATGGTTTTGTGTGGGTTTATAGATATTACTTAAAATTAATAGATAGTATACTGTATATAAGCTGAAGGGAAAACAGCAAGATGGGATATTTCACTGATGATAGAACATCTCTTCTACTTCTGGATTGCCTTGTGAAGCAATAGGTGGGGACAAGATTATAAATGCATTGTAGATCTGTATGGTGCTTTCCCAGACCTGTATTGTAACATACAGCATAAAGTCAAATCTACAAAAGATCATGCATGCTTCCTGATTTACCACCCCCTTCGCCTCTTGTTCCCTGGTACAACAGTGACTACCAAAGCATAATTATATTTTCAGCAGTCATGAGGCAGGCAGTTCACTGATTGCTGGCAGATCAAAAACAACAGCAGCAGCGGTACTGGGTAGATCTCCCTTACGGAGATTGACCAGCGGCTGTGCGGCTCTGGGTAATTCCCTTACGTGACTATTTAACGCCAGCTACTAACTAGTATTAAATAGTCATGTAATTGGAGCTGCACAGCCACTGTTCAATAGCTTGCAGCGGCTGTGTGAGTGTCTTTAATGATCCTCGCACAGCTGCCCCAAGCAAGGGGTTAAAGTTATGCTACCCAACCATGAACCAGTTTGCGTGACTTCAACCTGTCTCTGCAGCACTGTAACTCATGGTGAATAGGGCCAAACGTGGCTTTAAAAAAGAATTCCTCCTCCAACTGCCACAACCTAAAAATTCAGTAATTTCTATACAGACACAATCACATATGAGGAATAACCAACATATTATCTTTATAATAAACCTGATTCAAGTATTTTTAGCCTTGGTTTGCTTGTTGCCCTATCTTGACTTCCAGGGGGGGGATATGTGCCGGGGGGACACGGATAACAACAAGGAATGGGTGTGTGTGCTTCGGAGGGGTTGTCGATTCTTTAAAGAATTGGGGGGATTCTGGTATGGTACAAACCACACTCTGAACAATGGGATAAAACACCATATTGGCTTCAATTGTTGTCAGGCAGAGAACATGGAGAGAAAAGGCCTAGAAATAAAATATTGTCTGTAACCTTATATACGTTATATAAAGTAGCGTAGGAGAGGGAAACTGCTTTGATCTTAGTAATAAAAGATGCATTAGGAAGACAATTTATGCCACTTAATTCCTTGTCTTTGTTATCCAGACCCTGATCTGGTATTAAATATCGAGGGGGGGGGGGTAAATTCCACTATCAGCCAAAGAAACACCACCGTATTGGGCATTCATTGCACAATACACCATTCAAAACGGCAGGGTTTGCTTCCACATTTATTGCAAAATTATCATCTACTTGCCTAATAAGAATAATTATTATTATTGTGGATTTATATAGTGCCAACATCCTCTGTAGTGCCTTACAATAAGATTGATCACATCATATATACAGTATATAGAGCACTTATATATTAATCCATTTTTGGTAATTATGTAATGAACTATTTATGTATTTATAATTTTGCCCCCCTTGGATGACTTTCTTGTACTTTGTTATTGTAGAGTGCTGCATCCCCAAGTGGAGCTATATAAATTAGAACTGAATATATTTATATGAATTCTGACTCAGCAAGTGATCTTTTTATTGGTCAGGAAGTGGCAGGGTCTGTTATAACCATAACCCAGGACTCTGTGTTATCTATTTTTAGTAAAGTGGAAGCTCTGAAGGCCGTTGGACCGGATGGCATTCCTGGCACAACAGCTATCAGGGTTTTTTTTGTGAGATTTTTAATAAATCATTTAGTTTAGAAATTGTGTCAGAACCTTTTGAACAGTCTTTTATCATCCTATTACCTAAAAAAAGACAGGCTAGTGAGCCTAAGGATTTTAGGCCTATCGGGTTGACTCCCTTGGTGGCTAAATGTTTTGAGTGCATTGTCGCTGATCGGATTAGAAGCTACATTGATCCAGCTTATGATCAGTTGCTATTTTCATATAAAGCAAATAGAACCACGAAAGATACAGTCAACATGGTATTGCATACTTGTCTGTCACATTTAGACAGTCTATATATTGACTGTTCTTGGACTTTTGCTCCGCCTTTGATATGGTCTCGGTGGGGAAGTTAATACGTAAATTACAGCAACTTGGGGTGGATCTGACTCTCTGCAGATGGTTCACTGACTTTTTAATAGACTATCACAGTGGGTCAGATTACACAAAACCATCTCCACGACGCTCCAGACTAGTATTGGGGTTCCCCAGGGTTGTGTCCTGAGTCCTCTGTTGTTTTCTTTATTTATATCAGATTATAAATCTGCGACTGCCAACAATTACCTGATGAAATATGCCAACAACACTGATGAGGCACAATATCGTCCGAAGTTGCGTCGCTGGCTGCTTGGTGTGTGGAGAATTATCTGCACATAAATACCGGTTAGACAAAAGAACTAACTGTTGACTTTCACAGGTCCAGCAAATCTGCAGTTCACCACTCTATTCAGATCGCAAATTCGGAGGTAGAGCAGGTTGAGAATTGAACATTTTTAGGGGTTTATTTGAGTACAGACCTATCGTGGGGGCGGCACATAAAGGAGTTGACTGGGAAAGCCCAGCAGCAATTGTATTTGTTAAGGAAATTAAGGCAGGAAATGTCTCCCCATATGCTTTATTAAGTTTTTATAGAGGTATGATTGAAAGCATACTGAGCTACGATGTGTTATCTTGGTTTGACAACTGTACCAGGCTAAAAAAAAAGTCTTTGCAGTGTGTCATAAAGCATGCTCAGTATACCATTGGATCTGATCTAAATTATCGATAATATTTTTATTTAGAGGGAATTATGGGGGATCCTTCCCATCCTAATAATTGCTTTTTTAAATTGCTCCCATCAGGTAGGCGGTTTAGAATTTTTAAAAGAATAGTTTATTTTAAAAATAGTTTTTATCCTTCAGCTGGAACATTTTAAAGGGCATGTCCACCTCTATTTCAGAAATTTTCTGTAGTGTAGGGCTCCCTCCCCCACGCCCAACTGCCAAAGTAATTTCTCTAAAAACTCCCCCGATCATTTCTTACTTTGCCTCTCTCCTCCAACGTTCTGTCACAGCCCTCTGCTTGCATGAAACTGCAAGCAGGGGGCCAGACCGGCAGCCGTGTCCGTAATTGGCTGAGAGGCAGCCAATCACAGGCGCAGCTTCCGGCTGCACAGAACGTCGGAGGAGAGAGGCAAAGTAAGTATAGATCAGGGGAGTTTTTAGAGAAATTACTATAGTGGTTGGCGTTGGGGGACGGAGTCCTACACTACAGAAAAGGGAATTTACACTAGGGGGAGGGAGAGAGAAACGGGAGGGAGAGGGAGGGGGAGGGCTGCACTGAGCATGTGCAAATTCTCCCGGGGGAGAGACAGGAGGCAGAGACAGAATGGGACTTGGCCAGGCTCCTGGTGGTCATTACATTACATTACAGGAGAACCATTTGGAGCAAGGATGTAAGGTAAGGATTTTTCTACACTACACAGTGGGGCCAGAAGTGGGTTAAATTCTAGTTTTGGGGGGGGACATGCCCTTTAAATTCTGTTTGATTTTTCATCTTCTTACACAATGAGATCAGTAATCTGTTTAAAAAATGTAAAAAGTTCACGGACTGTGTAAAATGCTCAGCAATGTGTTTACAGTCTTTATAGATAATATTCAAGTAGATAATTATTTGGGCTTGTATGTAAGTATGTATACGTATTGAGAGAAGAATAAACAGCGCTACTCACGGAGGTTCATATGAAGATAAAACCAGTCCTTTATTTAGTACATTCTAAAAACATGGAGACACATCAGTCTGTTCTGCTTCAACCGCCTGACGCATTTCGTGGGAGTGTCCCACTTCCTCAGAGGCCAGCTGTTTATTCTTCTCTCAATACGTATGTTATTTGGCCTGTACATGGGAGGCCCTTCCTACAAACGGAACACACCATGGAGTCAAATCTGAGTGCCCCACACCTGTGTCCATTTACATATCCTATGTATGTATGTATTTTATTTATATAGTGCCACTTGGGTACGCAGCACTGTAAATTATATAATACAAAGTATACAAACAGGGCGATAAGTGCAAGCCATTATACAGATAAATTAAATTTACATAATTAAAGTTTCAAAGGTTAAGATAAGAATATATATATATATATATATATATAAAATAAGTGAGGTGTGCCTTGACATATTAGGTAAGAGATCCCTGTCCCAATGTAAAGGTTCGTACACACGTGTGATCATGGGTGCTGTCCCACGATGTGTATGAGCGGCCATTTCGGCCGATAATCGGCCCGTGTATGGGCACTTGATCGGACAAAATGGCCACTCGGCCTGGCAGATCGGTAAACCATCCCCGAACGAGTGGTCATTTCGGCCAATAAAGTGCCCATACACGGCCCGATTGTCGGACGAAATGGCCATTCGTACACATCCTTCGTCGCGGGTCGGCAAACGCGATCGCACATGTGTCCGAACCTTAAGTGAAAGGGACTACATACAGATACAAAGGGGGAAGGGATAAAGTGCTCAGACAGCTAACAATCATTAATAGTGCTGGTTTTCAGAGATGTAGGATAACAGTCTAGATTTAAAAGAGCTAAAGGATGTCACCTGGCAAAGTGAGAGAGGACGAGAGTTCCAAAGGTAGGGAACAGCAAGAGAGAATGGTTTAAGATGCGAGGAAGCAGTGTTCATAGGGGGTTTGTAGAGTAGATTGCCTTGCAAAGAGCACAGGACACGTCCTAGAACATAAGGGACCAAAGGCCATATTCATAAACGTGTGGTATCGCAAGTTATCGATAATGTACAATCATGGCTGTACATTTACACTGAACGCTTGTTAATTGATGAACATTCAGTCTTAGAATACCATGCGGTAGTAAACTACCGCAATGGTATTCTATGGGGATCGTAAATCTATGATTGCGATATTGTAGATTTAGGATCGATACCAGTAATTTACGATCATTATTGTTAATTTATGATAAGATATGATATGATCAGATTGTTAAATGTGCGGGATTCGCTAAAAACTATGGCCCCAACAGAGAATATAAGTAGGGAGGTGCGGTAGAGCAAAAGGATTTAAAGGTGAAAATGAGAGTATATGAATATGATTCTTTATTTGATTGGAAGCCACTTTATGGACTGCAGAATCGGGGTTGCGGGTTCTCTTTTGGAGGAGAGTGAGATGATACAAGCTGCCGAGTTTAAAATAGACTGGAGAGGAGACAGATTATAGGCTGGGAGACCAAGTAGCAGAATGTTACAGTAGTCAATTCTGATTGGTTACAATCAGATTCTTTCAGAAATAATCTGGTTGGTAAACTAACCAATCATATTCTTCCTGAAAGAATCTGATTGTAATCAACTACTCTGACTGGAAAAGAATCTGATTTGTTAGTATACAATGGTATATGGTTAAACATATCAGTAGTAAAAAGATGAGGACTGAGAATTAGAAATATTCAAAACTGATGAGTTTCGTTCCATTTTTCCATTTTCGAATTTTCAAAATTTTAGAAATTTGAGTTTCGATTTTCGAAAATCGTCTACTTTCAATTTTCGAAAATCGTCTACTCTCGATCTTCTACTTTTGATTTTCGATTTTCAGAAATCATCTAATTTTGTTTTTCGATAATCGTCTACTTAAAAAAAAAAAAATTGAAAATTCATCCAGGCTCCGTGAAATTCGGGTGTCCCGAAAGTTTTGTTGTGACTTCGAAACCCTCAGATTCGATTCAAAACTGGGTTTTATTCGAACCCACAATACATCTCTACTGAGAATGTGCAACCATTAAATAATGGGGCAGAGATGGTTATAGAGGATGCCGAGAAGGCTAATGTGCTAAACAATTTTTTCCCTCTGTATTAACTTTAGAGAATCCTAGTCCTTATAGTAGGGACTGTAATAAAATAAAGGTTATAAATGAGGCTGAAAGAGGATATGGTGCGGAAACAATTAGACAAAGTTAACTTCAATAAAGCCCCAGGACTGGATGGAATACATCCTCCGATCTTAATAGAGCTTAGTTCAGTTTTATCTAGTCCACTGTTTCTTATCTTTTTAGATTCCCTTTTGTCTGGTGATGTGCGCTGTATTGTAAAAATCCAATGTAATACCAATATTCAAAAAAGGTAGTTGTTCCCAACCTGGTAACGATAGACCTGTAAGCTTAACATTAGTGATAGGGAAGGTGATGGAAACTTTGTTACGGGATCATATCCTTGATTTTGTGTCCAGTACTGATCTTATTAGTAGTAGTCAGCATGGATTTATGAGAAATAGATTGTGCCAGACAAATTTACTTGGTTTTTATGAAGAAGTGAGTAAGAATTTAGATTCAGGCATAGCAGTAGATGTGGTATACTTGGATTTTGCTAAAGCTTTTGATACTGTGCCACATAGGCGACTAATGTATAAACTGAGGTCAGTTGGGCTAAAAAAAAAATTTGTACAGAGAATTGGTTATTGGATCCCCAAAGTGGAGTGCCTCAGGGTTCTGTATTGGGGCCACTTCTTTTTAATCTGTATAAATGACTTAGGAAGGAGCATTGAGAGCAAGGTCTCTGTGTTTGCTGAAGACACTAAACTATGCAGAGCTTTGGAAACTTCAAATGATGTGCAATTGCTGCAAGCAGACCTAGATAGATTATCAAAATGGACAGCAGTATGGCAGATGAGATTCAATGTTGATAAATGTAAGTTGATGCATTTTGGATTTAACAATCCTTGTGCCACCTACACCATAAATAACTCTGTGTTAAGTGAATCTCGACTGGAAAAAGATCTGGGGGTTCTGGTAGATAACAGTTTTAGCTGTAGCAAACAATGCCAGTTAGCAACGGCTAGAGCTAGCAAGATATTTTCTTGTATAAAGAGGGGAATAGATTCAAGAGAAAAAAAACATTATATTCCCTCTTTACAAGGTACTGGTAAGACCTCATTTAGAATATGCAGTGCAGTTTTGGAATCCCAAATACAAAAGGGACATCTTGGAAATGGAAGCAGTTCAGAGAAGGAAAACTAAAATAATACAGGGAATGGAGAGGCTTGACTATGCAGGCAGATTAGACAAGTTAGGGCTGTTTACATTAGAGAAGTGACATTTGCGTGGGGGTATGATCACTTTATATAAATATATTAATGGGCCATACAATAAACTCTCTGGTGCCTTGTTTACTAATTAGTCATATCAGAGGACATCCTTTAAGATTGGAAGAAAAAGAAAGGTTTCTTTACAGTGAGAACGGTAAAACTGTGGAAGTGTCTTCCAGCAGATGTGGTAATGGCAAATTCATTGAATTGGGCTAGATAAGTTTCTAAAACTAAAAAATATTGTGAATTACTGGTACTAATTAATTTGGCTTGAAAAAGCCAAATTCATGTTCTTTCTATTTCTTCTTCTTCCATTTTATTCTTCCACTTTTTTGGACTGTATCTCCTCCCACAGTTTTTGAGCTAGAGACATGAAATTTGGTACAGACATGCGGGGCATATAGGATAAGTGTGCTAAGGAATCTGCGGAAGCGTTAAGGCGTTATCGGTGAATTTTGGGACAGACTATAATGGTAACAATCCTCAAATGTGGATATTTCAAAACAGTTTGTTTCATGGTCATAAATACAAATGGTGATACCCCCAACCCCCCACACAGACACAGGTACACCCACCTACTGACCTACCTTTCCATTCCCATGGAAGCCATACTTAAATGGTAACTATAGTCAAAAAACTAATTTTGATCAATTATCAATGAAAGTTAGTTATATAGTCATACATGCAAAAACACATACCCCCAACCTCATATGGGAACATATGCCCCCAACCTCATATGGCTACACACACCTACTGAACTATCATTCCATTCCTGTGGCAGCCATACTTAAAGGGTAAATAAAGTCAAAAAAACTAATTTAGATTTTTCCTCAATAAAAGATAGTTTTATGGTTGTAAACACAAAAAAGACATACCCCTCAACCAGACCCAGGTACACACATCTACTGATCTACTTATCCATTACTGTGGCAGCCATAATTAAAGGGTAACTAAAGTAAAAAAAAAACTAATTTTGATAAATCCTCAATAAAAGATAGTTTTATGGTTGTAAACACAAAAAAAGACATACCCTGTCAACCAGACCCAGGTACACACAACTACTGATCTACTTATCCATTACTATGGCAGCCATATGTAAAGGGTAACTAAAGTCAAAAAAACTAATTTTGATCAATAATCAAAAGTTTGTTTTTTTAACTTCCAACCTGATCCAGGTACACACACCTACTGAACCACCCTTCCATTTCCATAGCAGCCATATTTAAAGGACGATGGAATGGTTGGAGATCGGTCGGAGCTGCCATAGAATAATTCGTCCTGACCGACTGAAACTCTGAAATGTTGGTCAGTCAGGCCAAATTAATGTATGGTGTGTACCCAGCTTTGGATTGGTTCTAGAAAAAATCTGATTGTAACTAGTCAGAATTGGTTACAATCAGATTCTTTCAGAAAGAATCTGATTGTTTATTCCCCAGGCCATTTACCAGGTCCCAGAGCCATTTACAGTAAGTTGTATCATTTTTACAAAATTTTCAAAAATTCCTTGAAAATTAGAATTTTCGAAATCTCTTGAATTTTCAAAAAATTTCGAATGCAGCTTGAAAAAACCCACAAATCATGGATCAGAGAAATCCTCAGCGGAACCGGGTTCGGATCCGCAATCCGGTCCATCTCTACTCAGCATCAAATGTTTTTAATTCTACTTCCATTACCAGAAATTTACATATAGTTAGTGAAGTTTGGACCTGTAGCACAAAATAAATCAGTTTTGATTCAATTCCTTGAGTGCCCCTATCATATGTGAAATGTTTATGGATTTTTAGTAGCATCAGGGTAATTATATGCAAGCTCAATTTTCATATATTAATGCACAACTACAGACACACCAAGAACACACCAGGAACAAAAAAAGTGGCGTATTTTTGTGTTGTTTCGTGAATAAAGCCTTAACTTATACATATGAAAAGATAAATGGCCAATACCCTAATTATAACTATGCTATGTTTTTCAGTTACTCTCTTTTTTAAGGTCTAATAGATTGCAACCGTCTGTGTAGATTTAATTGTGCAATAGGAAAATGTTTAAGCAAAAGAACAACATAAAATGTATTTGTGTATAGCATTAGTAGGTTGTTTATGGCTGTCCCTAGAGACTCTCATTAAATTTTGCACAATTAAATCTACAAAGTTTAGTAGTTATTACAATATTCTTATTTTTAAGTTAAAGGGCACATTCACCTCTCAAATTAAAAAATTCTTCCCCAGACCAACTAGGATAGGGACTGATGCAATAAAAGTGCAAAAATTTGCTTGTGATAATAATCTGCTGCAACCAATCAGATATTATCTAACTGCAGTGACCCAGTAAAGGCTCATACACACGTGTGATCGCAGGTGCCAACCCGCTTCGCATGACGTGTATGCACGACTGTTTCGGGTGATAATTGTGCCCTTGTTGGGCAAAACGGAAGGTCGGTTGAAGATCTGCCCTGCCGCTTGGGCAAAGATCCCAGACTGGAGTCTAAAATTCAATTGGAGGCTACAAGGTTGATTGGCCAGTGGTGAATTTTGCCACAAAAATGAGAGAAGTTGGAACAGGCATAAACCAACCCTCAGATGACGTTCAGGGCACTTGCCAATAGGTATTAATGATGTCAGCTCCCCATCCAGTTGTTTATGGCCTGGCTATGGGCATATTTGGCAGGCCACCATTGTTTTCATTCTGTAGGATATTGAGACACAATTAGTACTCAGCTATAGAGGATAGCTGATCAATATAATATTGAGAAATGCACACTATGTTCAAATGCTTAATACATTTATTGGTGAATCGCACACAATGTTTCGGGGATCACATTGTCCCCTTTATTATCCCTGAAATGTGTGTGATTCACCAATAAATGTATTAAGCATTTGAACATAGTGTGCATTTCTCAATATTATATTAAAGAAATAGATTTCAGATTAACAAAAGCAGTACAGTAATAGTTGGGATGAATTATTAATCAGTTATATGGTTATAGTCCTAGGGTAGAGGACTGTGGAGATTTGCACCTACTTGATTCTCTGGCAA
This sequence comes from Hymenochirus boettgeri, assembly GCA_019447015.1. NCBI lineage: Eukaryota > Metazoa > Chordata > Amphibia > Anura > Pipidae > Hymenochirus > Hymenochirus boettgeri. The sequence goes on from CM033475.1 coordinate 162,651,025, forward strand.
GCTGCCATTTGGTGTGCCTAAGCATACACAATTCATGCTATAGAGGATAGACAAACCATACTTTATCCTAAACATTTCCTTCCTGATGGATAACTTATTGAGTAGTAAGGAAATATTTCCTTTGTGGTTATGTTTGGGTAAGTGCATTTGCACATGGGTGTGTGTGTGCCTATTGCTAGTTTAAGGGGTATGTACACTGGGAAAATTGTTGTGTTTTTTTTTTTTTTTTAATTGCCCATTACTGAATATTAATAATTCATCCCAACTATTACTGTACCGCTTTTGTTAATCTGAAATCTATTTCTTTAGATATCTAATCTGAAGCACAAGTTGCTTTAGCTATTAATCAAGTACCTTATCTTCTGCTGTGTGCAAGTACTGGATTTTGCTGTAACTGGAAGGGTGTAACTGTAACTTGGGGAATTCACTCTCTCAGTGCTAGATGATAGTGATGCCGAGCATGCTCAGTTTTAAAAAAGTCAGGTCTGAGGAAAAGAGGAGTCAGTTAAAAGATGTAGAGGGGATACTGAACCTGAGCAAAACAAGTACTGGATTGAAGGGATGTAGCAACACACACAGCTCAGAGTAGTTACTAATTACATGTATTTAATCATAGATTAAGATGAGACAAAGTCATTTTTTCAGTATGCATACCCTTTAAACTAAGAAGCTGTGCATTTCTTGTGCTTTGCAATACAAAAACCTAATTACATTCAATGTTGGGCTGAGGCGTAAACTATAATTTGAGAAGATCAGGGTATGTTACTGTAGCGCATTATCTGCAACCTATTTCAAGCTTGTTGTTAAAATTGTCTTCTAAATATACTGCAGCGCTTTGCCGGCACTGTTGGCAGTGAAGGGGTCTGTTATTAACAAGGGTTGTCATAGGAACGCCAGATAATGATATATGTGCGCACACACTGCAGGAAGTCTGGGGAGCTGCTAATGAACAGGGTCAAGTGGCTTAGATTTCTCCCTCTGGGTTGCTGCTCCACCTCCAGCATTGTTTATTACTAGGCTAATTTTATATAATCAGGCTTAACTGCTCGGGCATTGATGACCACACACACACTCGTTCAATGTCAGGTATACAACAGATTTCCCAGTCTTACCTACCTATATTCACAGAGAGGCTTATAAGGGTATTAATAATTTGGGGTTTAACTATATTCGGGGTTTTTAGTTTTTTTTTTAATTAAATTAAATTTAGTTTGATCTGTTTTTTTTATATTATTACAAATGTTTCCAAGTTTTATTTATAAACTGCATCCGAATTTCTATTTGACTTTGTAGACAGTAAAGCCCCTTATGGCTATACATGGCTACAATATTTTGAGTAATTTGGCAATGGTAACTTTCAATCAACCACTTAAAAATAAAGAGCGGTTTACAGGAAAAACAAAGATTGGGGCTGGAGGAAACTTTTCTGCCAACTCCAATTTCAAGTTCCCATGTCCTGCAGATATCAAGGGGAAATCAGAAGCACAATGTCACGAACTTACCTGCCGCTCCGGTCCCGCGCCGTTCTGCACTTCCGTGGGGGGCGGCGTCGTAGACGTCATGACGTCATGCCGCCGACACGCCGGGCGGCGCAAGAATTCAAAAGCCGGCGTCCTCCTGGACCCGGCTATGGCAGAGTTGAGTAAAACTCTCCAAACTCTGTCCAAACGCATGGACATCTTTGAACACCATCCGGTGATCCTTCTCTTTGGATAGAGCCCCGCATACCTCCACCCTCACGGTTTGATGGTAATGCCCAAGCCTGCCGTGAATTCATTAATCAGTGCCGAATCCAATTTGAACTTCAACCATCTCAATTTGCATCGGATCGTGCAAAGGTTGGTTACATCATCGCCTTGTTGGAGGGCAATGCTCTGGCCTGGGCTTCTCCCCTATGGGAAAAAGACGATCCTCTAGTCAATAATGTTACTGACTTTCTGAGTATGTTTCACAAGGTCTTTGATGCTCCAGGAAGAACCTCTGCTGCTTCCTCCCGCTTGATGCAGCTCCGCCAAGGGTTTCGTTCCGTGGGTCAATATGCTATTAAATTTTGTACCCTTGCTGCGGAGACTTCTTGGAACAATGAGGCACTTACAGCAGCCTTTTTGCAGGGACTCTCTGATCGCCTCAAGGATGAATTAGTATCTAGAGAGTTACCTGTCCCATTGGAAGACTTGATTACGCTATGCATCCAGATTGATACCCGCTTTCGTGAATGGCAGGCAGAAAGGTCTGCAGCTCGTTCCAGCTTCCCTAAGACCTTTCCTAGGCCTGCTCAGACCTTTCCACAACCTATATTTTCAGTTGAAGAGCCGATGCAAATTGGCGGCACTCATTTGTCTCTTGAGGAAAAGTCACGCTGACGTACTAATGGACTTTGTCTCTATTGTGCTGGGCAAGGACACTTTGTAAGAAATTACCCCCAGAAGTCGGGAAACTCCATGCTCTAGAAGTTCAGGAGGAGCTCCTTCTAGGCAATGTTAAGTCTCCTGCCAAATTTGAACCACCGATCCTACGATTGCCCCATCGATCTTCTCTCAGGTACAATACCTCCTCGGGGACGCATATACCCACTGTCTCCCTCTGAAACTCTAGCCATCAAAGGTACATTACTGAACATTTGTCTAGGGGTTTCATACAACCTTCTCTTCCCCTGCTGGAGCTGGGTTCTTTTTTGTTGAAAAAAAAAGACGGAGGTTACGACCCTGCATCGACTACTGTGGGTTAAATAAAATCACAATAAAAAATCGGTATCCTCTCCTCTCATCTCTGAACTGTTTGACCAGATAAAAGGGCTAAGATATTTACCAAACTGGATCTTCGGGGGGCATACAATCTGATCCGTATACGCAAAGGTGACGAGTGGAAAACAGCCTTTAACACTAGGGACGGTCACAGAATATCTCTAATGCCCTTTGGCCTTTGTAATGCTCCAGCAGTGTTCCAAGAATTCGTGAATGACATTTCGGGATATGTTGGGAATCTCTGTAGCGTTTATCTACATTTTATTTTCTCAAGATCTGCCCTCACACCGCCCCATGTTAAACAGGGTGTTACTACTCGAGAGAGAATAGCCTATATGCCAAACTGGAAAAATGTCGTTGAGCATTCGCAAGTACCCTTTCTGGGCTACATCATATCTGCACAAGGTTTCCAGATTGATCCTGTGAAAGTTTCAGCCATCCAAGATTGGTCTCTTCTATGGGAACCAAAGCTATTCAAAGGTTCATTGGCTTTGCCAATTATTACAGACAATTTATTCAAGGGTCTCTCTATAATTTCTCCGATATTAGCCCTCATCAGTAAAGGTGGTAAGCCTCATTCATGGACCCCTGCAGCCCTCAAAGCCTTCAAACGACTCAAGGAAGCCTTTGCTGATGCACTTGTTCAAACATCCAGATACCTAGTCTCCCTTTCTACATCGAAGTTGTGCCTCGGACTTGGGCGCAGGAGCCATCCTTTCCCAAGACAAGGCACTAAAAGGAAACTCCATCCCTGCGTTATTTCTCTAAGAAGTTCTACCCAACGAGCGGAAATGTTGTTGAGAATAGGGAACTTCTGCCATCAAGTTGGCCCTGAGGAGTGGCGTCATCTATTGGAAGGCACCTCTGTACCTATCACCATCCTTACCGACATAAGAACCTCGAATACATCCAGAATCTTAAAAGGTTGAATTCCCGTCAAGCACGGTGGCCCTTATTCTTCCGATTCAACTTTGTGTGTCACTTATCAACCTGGTTCCAAAACAAAAAGCTGACGCCCTTTCCAGATCATTTGTGGCTTCCGAGTGTATTAATCAAGATAAGGGCTCATTATCCCAACCACTATAATCTTGGCCTCTATACTCCTCAACTCTGTTCCAAGATTCAAGCCGACAAGATTCTGCTCCTCCAGACACACCCTCTGGCAAAATCTTTGTTCCTGTTTCACTTCGGAAATATTCCTTCTTCAGACTCACGGTTCCAAGCAAGCCGGGCATCCCGGTGTTAACAAAACTTTTACTATTCTTGCCCGTTCCCTATGGTGGCCCAAAATGGGAAAAGATTAAAGACTTTATTCAAGTGTGTACCAGCTGTGCTTAATCCAAATCTTCTAGAACCCTCCCCTGTGGTTTTCTTGAACCCCCCCCTTCCGTCCAGACTTGGACCCATCTATCCATGGACTTTATTGTGGAACTTCGCCTTCCAAGAAAAACACGGTTATATGGGTGACAGTAGACCGCTTCAGCAAAATGGCCCATTTTGTTCCCCTCCCCAAACTACCATCTTCAACGGAGTTAGCTAACTATTATTCACATATCTTCCGCTTTCATGGACTCCCTTCTGAAATAGTATCTGACAGAGGTACTCAATTTGTTTCCAAATTTTGGAGAGCACTTTGTAAATCCATGAACATCAAGTTACAATTTTCTTCGGCTTACCACCCACAAGTCCAACGGGGCTACTGAACGCACTAACCAGTCTTTGGAACAATATCTTCGTTGTTACATTTCTATACTCAGGATGATTGGGCTGACCTTCTGCCTTGGGCTGAGTTTGCCAAACAATTCACCTCATGCTTCTACTGGGAAGTCTCCTTTTTTTGTGTCTTTGGGCCGAATCCTAGATGTTTTCCTTAGATTTTCTTTTCACACAAGTACCGCTGCCAATGACTCTGTGGCCCAGATGACCAATATCTGGCATGCTACGGAAATCAGCCTTCAGAAATCTGCTTTGGTACAAAAAACTGCAGCAGTAGGAGACGTAGAGAACCCCCAGCTTATTCGTTGGAGATAAAGTGTGGCTCTCCCTGCTCATTAACCTACGGGTTCCTTCCTCCAAACTGGGACCCAAATTTATTGGGCCTTTTCCTATCCGGAATTAGTCGGTCCAGTGGCTGTTCGCCTCCAACTTCTTCCAGCATGCGGATTCCTAACGTGTTTCATATTTCCTCATCAAGCCAGTATGCTCTAATCAGTATTCCACATCTTTACTACCTCCCGTTCCAATTTCCATTGATGGTCAGCAGGAGTTTGAGGTCGAGAAGATCTTGGACTCTAGATTCTTGAGGAGGTCTCTTCAGTATTTGGTCCACTGGAAAGGTTTTGGTCCAGAAGAAAGAGCTTGGATTAAACATTCTGATTTGCACGCTCCTCGTCCAGTAAGAGCTTTCCACAGGAGTTTTCCAGGGAAACCTGGCCCGTTGGGTCCTGTGGCCCCCCGTAAGGGGGAGGGGTACTGACACGAACTTACCTGCCGCTCCGGTCCCGCGCTGCTCTGCACTTCCGGGTGGGCGGCGTCGTAGACGTCATGACGTCACGATGCCGACACGCCGGGAGGCGCGAGAATTCAAAAGCCGGCGTCCTCCTGGACCCGGTGCCCGATAGTAGCGTTTGCTACCGCCCTGGCTCCTTACTCACCTGCCTTTGTTCCAGTATTCAGCCTTCAGTTCCCAGCAGCACCTTGTTCCAGCCTACAGTTCCCAGCGGCACCTTGTTCCAATATTCAGCCTACAGTTCCCAGCAGCACCTTGTTCCAGCATCCAGCCTACAATTCCCAGCAGCACCTTGTTCCAGTATTCAGCCCGACAGTTCCCAGCAGCACCTTGTTCCAGTATCCAGCCTATAGTTCCCAGCAGCACCTTGTTCCAGAATCCTGCCTACAGTTCCCAACAGCACCTTGTTCCAGATTCCAGCCTTCTGTTCCCAGCAGCCTCTGTGTCCTGCATTTTCCGGACTATCTGCCTCCTCCTAAAGCGTACTTGTAAGTACCCCGGCCTCCCGGCCATTTATTACACACAAGATGGGGAACATTCGAAGACCCTCGGGAACGCTAGGAACACATACTATCGATAAAGGGCCAATCCTGTGTGTACCCAGCTTATACCATATATATAAACTACTTGGGTCATATATTAACAGATTTCCATACAAGCAGCCAAAATATTTAATATATAAATGGTGCAGTCATATAATCAAAAGTTATGTAGAAAATCTAAAAAGCGATGGAATATGGAGAGGTGGATAATCTACGCAAATTCTGAGTCCCAAAACATGTGCAGCATATCACATTAAAGCATTGTAATATTGTGAGTGTCTGGATGTTCTTAATGCCTCTGGGGCAAAACAAATCTTCAGAACACATAATCTGATATGCTGGATTTTGTAAGCATTTCACTTTTTATTGGGCTCTGTGGTTTAGCTAAACAATGGTAGTAATTCCATTGTGAGATGTTTTGGTTGATTGCTGTTAAGTAAGCGTTTTTTTTTAGGATTGGTACTATATCATGGGCCTCAATTGAACCTATGGACACCACTGATTTTTACCTAAACAGTATTACATTACAAAATTGGTGTTGTCATAGATATCTGTCAGTTAGGAAATGATATAGAATTCATTCAGGCTTATTTACATTTTACCTTTAAGGTTCATACACATGTGCGATCGCACAATGCACAATGTGTATGAATGGTATGGGCACGTGTATGGTCACTTACTCAGCTGAAACGGCCGTTCGGTCAGGGATCGATGGCCGACCGACCTTTAGTTCTTATTTTTCCAATCTTGTTCATTTTATTTTGTGAGCAAAATGCTCTTTTTCCCAAGTATTGGTAACAAGCGGCACGCTATATATAGTGAATACACTGGAAGGTTAAATGGTTGGTTCAAGGTCAACTGTGATGGGTCCCTTGTATGAAATGCAGAAGGTCCAGGTTTGCAAAGCTGCTGTAAAATTCCAGGACTTCTCAGTACCAATTAACAATTCTGTTGAATGCCTCATTACTCTGTGTAGATTTCGATAGCTTCTCAGCTGGAACATAAGAAATACTTCAAAACAAGAGATCTATCATATGTAAAGTCCATTGTAACCCAATAGCATTAGAAGATGATACATCTTTACATATCAGAATAAAAGGCAGTGTAATAAATACAACTTTATGAGACTGTATTTTCCAATTAGCCTTTATTTCTTTGCTCAGAATCAGAGGAGAAAGATATAATGCTTTAACTTGATAAGCCAGTCAGAACTGCCACAATTACCCATGTGTTAAATAACTAAAATCATTTTACCAATTTAGCAATTGCAGGTTGTAAAGGAACGGTATTGCACTACATACAGGAATGAAAGTCTTACTGGGTTCTTTAAACAGACCACTAAAAAGTGTTGTATAAATGGAAAAAAGTAGAATGTCTTATCTGTGTTTATCATTTTTACAAATAAACCTTGATGTTAGGGTTAATTTAGGATATGTTAATATGCAATATGCATTTTTATTGTTTTTTCCATTAGGATGCCATTTCCAGCTCTACATCCACCAGAAATGAGCCAAACACCGCAACCTCAAACTATGACTGATTAAGACTCCCTTCTGGCATTTATGGGAAATGGAGATGTTATTCAGTGTGAGGATTCATTTGCAGTTGATACTACATATCAGCATGTCATAACCATATAAGTATATAAAACAATACTTATTAAATGTTAACTTTATCTTATTGATGAAGTCAGAACAGCTTCTTTAGCAGAAAATGGACTACAATGGAAGCAGCCCCTACTTAGTATCCAATATTCTTACTCACACCTCACATGAGTGTTTCACTGATTCCTGCTATAATCAATGCAGGGAGTGGGCCCATTTTAGTTTCACTGGGGAGGACCATAACTTCTAGTTATGTCATTGTTATTTAGGGAAGTATATTCTTATTACTAGTTTCAGAAGATTAGCCTTATAAGTTCCAAAATGTGGAGACCTCTTGGTCATTTTCGTGAGGACGGAACGCGTATGGCGTTCTAGATATTGTAAACCTGTAGCAGAACACTGTGTTACATGTACCATATACTTACCTAAAGGTTGGGTGTCACTAGTATGTTTTAATATATTCCCATTTACTAATAAAGGAATTTTAATAGAGTGTTATGGGTTCTGTTTTCTTCCTTGTTAATGTTATCCAATCGTATTAACCCATTTTAGCACCACTAGCTATCACTGAGCTAGTGCCAGAGCCAAATCTATATATTCTTATATGTACTGAGACGTCATAAAAGTTAATCCAAACCTGATAACTGCAACATGCACCTACATTTTATAAGCATAGGAAGGAACTCATTTTTAAGGGCAAATATTTTGGGAAAAATGCGATAACGGTTGTTGTTCCATGATGTAAATCAGGGGTGTGTAATTCATTTTACCAAGGGGCCACATACAACTGGGACTGTTGTTAATGCACCACAGCAATAGGCTCAACATTTATTTCATCTCATTAAAAAAAGTGCTAAAAGTAACCATTATTTTTATAAAAAGGTCAAATTAATATCCAGGGTTAATTTTATGTTTCTTGAAAGTTACCTGCTGTAGATACAAAATTAATTAACAATGTTTTTAAGAGGACCAGTAGGTGAATTTTAATTAAATAATGAACCACTTCAATATTTTTGTAAAAAAAAAATATATATATATATTTTTTTTTTATATAAAAATAGAAACAAATCAATAGCAGCCCTAAGCCAATCAATGAACAAAAAAGCTAAGGGATTTTAACATTAGATGCGGTAAATAAAAACCATTTATCATTCTTTCCAGGCAAAAATTACTTTTTTTTTATGTTCCCCTAACAAAATACAAAATGTAGGTTGGAATGAACACACACATTACCATTTAATTTTAAGACAAAAAGTTTATATATAGAGATGAACCCGAACCCGGTTCCAAATCGGATTTTATGGATCCAAATGGACTGACTTTTCGGATTTCAGATTTTTTTTAAATTCTGGGACTTTTTTCAATAGTTATCATATGAACGATTGAGGATTTTCAAATTTGATTTTTGGAATTTAACAAATTTGTTGAAGCGATCGAGGATTTTCGAATTTGAGAGCTTCTATTTTCGGAATTTATCGAATTTGTGCTAATGATTCAGCCACATGACCGAAAATCATCCAACCACAGCAATTTTAAGCAGTGGCAACCCACTGGGCAAATGCCAAAGGTTTCTTTTTGGAAGTTCAAAAACCTGAAATCGGAATGGATTTTAGGAAGTTCGGCCATTTTTATTTGCATAAAGTGTCTGTCATGATAAAAAATGTTTTATTCTGATATTTCTTTCCTTTTCACACAAGTTCATAAAGTAACATAGTTAGAAGAACAGGGAGAAAGTCTCTATAATATTTTCCAATGTAGAATGCAGAATTGCTTTCTTCCCTTTTATGACAATTCTCTTTGAACAAAAGTGAATTTTTTTCAGGGGGATCTAAAAATCTATAAAATACCTTAACGTTTTACAAACTGTGCAGGATTTCTACTTGCCCTATGTACAGCCTATAGCACCACCCACTCTTCTCCCTACCTTGGTGTGATCTTCTCACTCTATTTACTTTTGCATAGCCAGTCTATAAACACAGGGTACCTGTCAATGAGCACAGGGGATCTTGTGGGTTACCCCAGTCCCTTATATAGTTTACTAGCCCATTATGCCTGTTAACATAATGGGCATTAGATCTCTCTCTCTTTCTCTCTCTCTCTCTCTCTCAATCTCTCTCTCAATCTCTCTCTCTCTATCTCTCTCTCTCATCTGGGTCATGAAACTTGTCTTCTCACCAGTTTAGTTTCCGGGTTTCTGTTTGCGCATAGCCGAAAGACTCCTCCTCGCGCATGTGCACTAACAAAAAGCCACACACGGATTCATGGATGCACATTAGGGCTTTTATTATATAGGATACTGGTAAATGTAAAAATATTAGCAGCTATAGCAATAGTTTAGTGGCAGGGCAAGGTAGAAGCAGGCAATTAGCTTTAGAAGTTTTGTCGTGAGTGCGATTAGAACCCAATTACTGTTCTAAGGATAAGGTAAAAACCTGCCCTGCTGACATCTACACAACCTCTAATGCTGGAAGCTTACACTGCAAACTAGCAGCGATTTAGTTTACCTGTTCACTTATGCTAACAACCTAAACATAACTGTGCACAATGGAAAGAAGCTAGAAAGGTCTAATAGGTTCAGGCTCACAAGTGGGAGAAGATACTAGCACCCAAGTTATCAAAGTAATGTGTACTTACGGATTGCCACTAGACTATTATTATCGATTAATTCTATCAGCTTAAGCTAGATGTTGAGAGCTGGTGCATTTCTGCTCCCAATCCACACTCAATCATACACAAAAAGTCATTTAAATTTAATGGAATGCAGTATATTCTGTGCTATAACCTGGCAAGTCTGCACTTAAGCTTTACCTAAAAAAGCATCACTGCAGCATCTTATTGATTTTATTTTGCTCAGTTTTCAGGCTTGCTCTAGGGATCCATGCCACAGGAGAGTCCTGTCTTTAGTGTTTTGTTTTATACAAGAAACAAATCTTATCTGGCAGGCAAGCTCAGTCTGTAGTATTCCCCCTGGAGACCCTAGCAAATGATAATGCTTAGTATCAGGTGTTCTTTTCTGAGCTGGTATTTTAAGGCTATGATTTTTCCCCCTAGAAATATTATTGCTTGAAAGGTTAAAAAAAGAAAAAAAGAAAGAAAATGGACAGAAAGTTAACAGTTTAATTTTTACAGTTTTTTACAATTTCTCTTTCATTTAAAGGGCAAGTCCAGCCCTAAAATTAAAACTTACATACAGGTAAATCACCCCCCAAAACCCTAAACGGTAATAGTTTGAAATCTGAAATATATATGTGATGGAACTACAGCTCTCAACCTCAGACCAAACACCAGGTTGAGGGCTGCCGTCACTTACCATATACCACTTACCAGGTATATAAAACACTGCCACCACCCACACACTAACGGCTGTGGGAACCGATACCGGTGATGATACCACAACTCTCAACCTCAGACCAAACAGAGCTTTCCCAGCTCACCGGGTCAAAACCAGGTTGAAGGTTGTCATCACTAACATATACCCCTTACCAGGTATATAAACTACTACAATAACCCACTTACTAACGGTCGTGGAAACCGACACCAGCCTTTACGGCTATAAATGTAAAATAATACTAAATACCTGTATCACTCGCTGCCACACTCAGGCAGGAATAGTACCAGATAATACAATTACTACACGTAGCGTCTCAGAGGACAGGATTCTTACTTAGTTCTGTTAGAGCACCAGGAGAATCAGCTTAACGATTTTATAGAATATCGTTTAATAAAAGAAAAGCAAATAGTGCAATAGTGGTTACAAAAAAAATTAATAAACAGACATAAAAACAAGCAACAGTAAAATAAAGGGATAAAAGGGAAAAATACTTATATGGTGGTCAAAGTCCAAGTCCTTAAAAGAATAAGTCCATTTGATGTAAAAGAGTTTCTTGGCTCCAAAAAGGTAACTCGCTGTAATCCACTTTGATGTTTCATAAGATGTCAAATCGGGAGCTCCCTTCTCGTAGCTGTGTGGCTCCTTATCTACCCCCAGGAAAAAGGAGGGCAAATAATTTACCCCCAGCCAATTACCAACAGGTGTAGGCTGGACTGAGGGTGTGTCAGATGTGTGATTACCTATAGAAGACACACCCGCAGTGACATTATGTTTTAGAGAATTCATATCTCTGTGGTCCAAGGTGCTACCAACTGGAAATCATTAAATTAGTTATTGTCATGAATTTACCAGTTGATAGACACCAAACATGACAGATATGGAAAATATAGTTGACCAGAACGACATAAGGTAGGTTTCCAGCCTCTACTAAGGCCTATATACATGATGTTTGGATTGTACCAAATGGCCTCACCTATCTGGAACCATATTTCATATCGGCTTGCCATATTCTGTTACATAGGCCGATTTATGTATATTTTATAGAAAAAGGAATTGTGCCTTTATTATAGTTAAACCAAAGTTTACATTCCCAGGTCTGTTTGACCTCCTGCTGAGATCAGGAGACTCAAGTCTACTGTATCCTTTAGAAGTAAGGTACAAGGAATAATAATCCTGGGCATCCTGCTGGGTTTCATGACACCTCAGCCAAATGGTAGAGAAGTACAGAAGAAAAGGGGGAAAACACAATGTACAAATAAATAAAACAAATGGAATCCTACTATTACAGACATTATATAATTAATAACTATACTAGATCTGCTAACAGCAGGATCCATATCATGACATATAAGTCTAACCTGAAATCCTGCACAATGTACTGTTGCCCCTGTTTCTGCTTCATGGTCCTTCTAGTTAGCAAATGTTAGTTATGGATTTGACAGTTGACATCACAGCCAATGACTAAATGTTAATCCCCTCTCTGCCTCTTCTGAACATGCTCAGGCTCAGTACAGGCTCAGTACAGGTTTCTAAATTGCTCAGTTTCCATGAGGCCTCCAGAAGCATAGCAGGCATACAGTAATGAATTCATAGGACAAACTATGATATATCAACACATTTTAAAGAGGCCGTTCTTTCTAAAAGATGTTCTTATGAGGGTGGAGTTGTCCTTTAATGTCAACATCTTTGTTCTCAGCAGCTTTGGGGGATCTTTTCCATGCACGTGAATACTATATGTTCACGTTTGTATTTGGGAACACATTTGAGTAAACGATCTCTAGTTCTGCAGAACTATGATACTGTGTTTATTCCCGTTGTAGGAATTTCTGATTTATACCTTTGCTTGATAACACTAGAATGCAGAGGCTGAAAAGTCAACATGATATCCATGTCCTAAAAGCAAAAGAGAATGTTTCACTGATCTTCTCTGGCACAGATCCCAGTACCAGTATCTGTCCTGGGGCCAATGGAAATTGATATTTCACAATGAAATAACAGGGGAAAGGTACCTATGCTTTTGAAGTTTTTTTTTTAACTAAAGTTAAAGTTTAGCTTTTTAAATATGAAGATTAAATTGAATGGTGATGGAAGTGGCAATAATAACATTTTCTCATAAGGCAAGTACTGTTGCAGCTCATTTTATTAACATCAAAAGAAGGGGGGTCCAATTATAGCCTTAACAAAAACAGGATATGGGGCTTCTGAACAATTTGGTCTACTTTCAAACTCCAAAACAGTTTAAGGAACACTAAGGTACTTTACCCTTTTTTAATTCTCACCATGAGGAGGATCATTGGGTGGGAGGTGGTGGCTAAAGTCTGTACTTTCAGTTTGCAGAAGTTCTGCAGGAATAGTCTATCAAATCTACTCATTTATTTGTCTTAAAAAAACAAATAACTGTTCTTTCTATTTCTTCTTCTTCATCTTCTTCCCTTTTGTGCCTCCGCTTTCTTGGACTGTATCTCCTCCCACAGTTTTTGAGCTAGAGACATGAAATTCGGTAGAGATGTGTGGGGCACATAGGAGAAGAGTGCTATTACCTAGCTAAGGAATATGTGGAAGCGTTACGTCGTTATCAGCTAATTTCAGGCCATTTTTTCCCTTAGACTATTATGGGTACAAATCTCAAATATGGACAAGTCAAGGTATTAGGTTCAAGAGATCAAAATGATTAAAGGGCATGCCCACCCCTTTTTAAAAAATGTTCTGTAATGTAGGGCTCCCTCACCCACCCCCAACCGCTATAGTACTTTGTAAAAAAAACTCTACTGACCTCTACTCTACTGAAACTACTGACCTACCCTTCTTTTTCCAGGGCAGCCATACTTAAAGGGTAACTATAGTAAAAAAAACAAAAAAGTTAGTTTTATGGTCAAACATGAATATATAAACCCTCTTACACACCTACTGACCTACCCTTCCATTTCGGAGGCAGGCATACTTTAAGGGTAACTATAGTCCAAATGTTTTTTGATCATCAAAAAAGTTAGTTTTAGGGTTATAGATGCAACACCCCCCCCCCAACTAGGGATGGCATAGAACTCGAACCCGAGTTCGAGCCGAACTGTTCGAGTTCGAACGGACCCGGACTTCTCGAACTATCTCGGACGCGGACTTTCGATATTTCCCGGACTTTCGATGATTTATCGAATGTTCGAATGTTCCGTTCGAATCCGCGAGTAAAATTTACATGGTATCTAGGCGCGAACATCGAATCTGCGAGTAAAGTCTCCATTAAAACCTATAGGCGAGCATCGAATCTGCGAGTAAAATGTCCATGTTACCTCGAACGTTCGAACGCGAAAGCTCGAAAGTAGTGTGCGTGAGAGTAAAATCGATTTTACGAAAGTCCTGGATATTGGAACATGCTCCCCAGACCATTTCCCAGGTCCCACAGCCATTTACATTAAGTTACCATTAATATTTTAGTTGTATTTGACTCGAACTTTTCAAACTATTTGCCTCCCATAGACTTTAATGGGTCCGTTTTCGAACTTTCGAACTTTCGAACTTTTACAATAGTTCGAAAGTTTGAAAACGGACCGAACTTTCAATAGTTCGACCATCTCTACCCCCAACCTGACGCAGGTACAAACACCTTCTGATCTACTCTTCCATTTCCGTGGCAGACATACTTAATGGGAATTATAGTCAAAAAACAAATTTTGATTGATCATCAAAAAAAGTTAGTTTTACAGTCATAAACACAAAGACATACCCCTTACATCACAGGCACAGGTACACACACCTCTGCAACTCCCACCCTCCTTTCTGTTTCTATGGCAACCATACACATAATGTGTTTAATCAAAATGGATTATGAAATTTAAAGGTCCTCTTTTATTATCATAGCAAAATTATTGAGCTTTAACACCTGTAACACAGACATGCATATCACCTTCAAAAAAAGGTTTCCCTTTTTGTGCATTTGCATTGCATGTAAATACGTTCTGTTGAGCTTTGATCCTCAGTAAGCAGGGCATTAAGTTTTTACCTCAGTCACACCTCCCACACAACAATATACTCTGCATGTAGAGATTATATACTGGTGTAAGTGTTCTTTTTATATATCAAAGATCTTAAAATTAAAATACATTATAAGGCACATTTACTATGAGCCACTATCACGCCTTACCTTTCCTGCTCCTGGGATGCAGTTCAGTAAGTCCACTGTGCCTCATATTTAATTGAATTCTGTTTTATCATTGTTTTTGTGCTTAAAATCTGGTCAGGTGCTGACCCTCTACAGTACTGCAATTTCCATCTTCTTTCCTGGTTCATCATTAGCTCAGAATCCCTTGAAAATCACACAGGTAAGCACATCTCCTAAATGGGCAGTGCCAGATTTCCCTCAAGGCCACATAGGCCATGGTCTAAGGCACCAGGATCTATAGGGGTGGCATATATTAGATCCTCTGTTTTTACTAAAACATGAATTGCTTATTGCAGTAATAGCAGAGAGGCAATCAGGGTTATTCAATAAAAGTTCTTATCGTTTAAAATGGTGCTAATTTTGCCCCAACCAATCAGATGTACGCTTACAAATGTTAAATAAGATCTGATTGGTTGGAGCAAAATTAGCACCATTTTAAAAGATAAGAACTGTTATCTCCCTGTAAATACGGTATGGCCCCACAACAATGCACTAAATCGCGCACTTAATCGCGAGCATTATCACACGTGATTGCGTACGTGATTCTTGTGTGTTTTTTGTTTGCGCGTGCATTTTGCGCATGCGATTTTGCCGTTTTCCGTTATGGCAATGCATGCGTTAACACACCAAAAATGGTGAACGCACGCGTTACCGAAAAGGATGCGCAATCGCATACGCATAGGAAATCGCGGGGATTTTTGCATTCCCGCAATTTCCATTATAACCAAATCGCATGCACTTTCGCGAGCACAAAATGTGTGCGCAAACGCTTAAAAAGTGGGGCCTAGCTCAGAAGGAATGCAGTGAATGGACCTGCCTTGTATCTCACTGTGGAGATTTATTTATTGCAATGGGACATGCAGTGTCAAACCGACCCACAGTAAAGCTGGGTACACACGTCAGACATTTGAAAGATGACAGACAGGATCTGCAAGATCCTATCTGTCATTTTTCAAAGATCAGAAAACACACAGTCCCGAGTGTTCTCCCTATTCATAGCATATATGCAGAAAAGTGAGAGAAAACTCAGGACTGTATGTTTCCCACGACCGTGGCCGACCCCCCTATGGGAGACTACCAGGGCCTCCAGGTATCAGGGCTTTATCGTTAGTGTGTGTACCTAGCTTAAGAAATGCATTAAAAAGTAAAAACAAGTCAGTAGGAGTAAGATGGATATGTAAATGAGTGATAATAGGGAAATTAAATGTTAGATGGGCCCCATAACTCGTCCTGGGGGGCCCCTGGTCTCAGATTTCCAGGTGGGCCCCAATAATCCAGTCCAACACTGGATTAATTGTTAATTGATTTTAATACAATCCCATATAGTAGATTATTTAATTTGGTCTGAACTATAAAAATCCATATTGTATAAATATTACCCATATTCATTGTTCTAGGGATGCAGTGCTCACTGTTTAATATAATCTATCTACATTCCAGTGAACAGGCAGCTGGGGGTTGTTGCTGGCAAATACCAGCAGAGTAATGATGGATGGGGCTGGACACTTATATAGCACTGCTGGCTCCTATGCTAATTCCTACTAATAAAAAGGTTGGGGTGACTTTAACATGGGGTTTGCGGTGCGTGCACAAGTATCTCAAAAAAGCATCAGGAACTGCTATTGGTCTATTATATGAAAGGAGTGGTTCCCCATTATGCTATCACACTGAGTGAAAACATGCTGCTCGTGTGAAACTTGATAGGTGTCAAGAGAGGGTAGCACAAGCTTGCTGGCCTAGGGAAGAAAAAAGTATAAATCCTTCCCAGTTTGTGGGTATAGGACAAGTTATACCTGGACGTAGGGGACATAATTGTGAATCCCTTCTAGCGAAAAGAGAGTTATGCTGAATCCTGGAGCTACAAACTTGATGGCCCATGGGTCTCAATAAAGATTGGGAAGTAACCTGCTTTATTTAACACGGATAACCTCTGACTTACTATACCACTTGTTCATAGCACCTCTGCCTTTTCTACGGGATTTAAACAGATATGTATTATAACCTTTGTGATGAATCGTGGTCTCTAGGATTTAATGAATCACCGTATGAAGCACATGTCTTTTTTGATTTGATATGCTTTGATGATATAGATTTGCCCAATTATTTTTATTACTACGGTTTTGATATTGCTTTGATAGCTACCAATTGACTGTTTTAATTATAATTAATTAGATTAAAGGGCATGTCCACCCCCAAAACTATAATTCCCCCCACTACTGGCCCAACTATGTAGTGCAATAAAATCCTTACCTTACGTTCCAGCTCCAAATGGTTCTCCAGTAATCACTGCCTAAATTCTGAAAAAGTGGTCATATAGTACTCTGCCTCCTGTCTCCCCTCTGGGAGAAATTTGGCATGCACACTGCAGACCTCCCCCCCTCCCTCTTCCACCTGATTTGGTCTCCCTCCCCCTAGTGTTAAACCCTGTTAGTATGTGGTAGGGCTAGTTCCCCCAGCCCCAACCGCTATAATGTTACATCCAGAAACTCCCACGATAGTTACTTACCTTCCCTCTATCCTCCGCTGTTGTGAACTGCCGGCAGCCGCATCAGTGATTGGCTGGCTCTCAGCCAATCACAGACGCGGCTGCCGGTCCCGCCCCCTGCTTGCAGTTCTATGCAAGCAGAGGGCGGGGATTGTGTGTGAAAGGATAGAGGGAAGGTAATTAACTATCGGGGCACTTTGTGGATATAAGATTATAGCGGTTGGGGCTGGGGGAACTAGCCCTACCACCTATCAAAAGTTTTTTCCACAGGTGAACATGTCCTTTGATTTTTGATTACTCTAGTATATTTAATATATTAAATTTATTATGTATGTGTAATTCATTATTTATCTATTCATTGGGCATCACAAAGCACTTTATTTATTATTTGTTTCCCCAAATCTGCTTTTATATGACTTAATAAAGAATAACTTTTATATGTATCGGTAATAGAGTCCGTCCATCTTACGGTAAGACCTTACGTTATCCTTCGAGTGGGACTCTCCCATGCATTTGCTCCATTTGGAAGTGGGGGTATGGCTGTTTGTTCTCAGTGTTGGACTGGACTATTGGGGCCCACCAGGAAATCTGAGAGTAGCAGCCCACTAGGAAAAGTTAGGGTCCCACCGAACATTTCACATCTCTCTTATTACTCCTTTCCATATCTATCTTACCCCTACTGACTCCTAATGCATTTCTTACTGTCCCTTTGGCTCTGTATTTAAATTTTACCAGTTTTCTTGGGTGAATGGGCTGTGGGCCCACTGGGGAATTCCCCTGTAACCCGGTGGACAAGTCCAATGATGGCGGATTTACTCCTCTTAGTGGGCCCAGGACCAGGAATGAATGATCTAATTGTAGTTTTCTATTAACTATACCATTACAGCTTATTAAGGGGGTTTGATAAAATCACAGCAACCAATTTGTCTTCATTTATTAAAAATATATGATGGCCATAGATTAAGTTAATATTAGATCATTACAATGTTTAATCATTAATTCAATCTAATAGTTGTCAGAGAGGCAGTTTTACATTCCAATGACCATCCAATGACCAAGTTGATGTCAAAATGATTGGCCAGTTTATTTGACAAAACATCGACTGGGAGGTACATGTATGTGTTTCAATATTTCATGTGAAATCAATCCCTAGTCCAATAGTTTGAGTGGATTGTCTGGATTGTCATGGCATCGCTAAGAAAATGATCAGATGAATAATTGTTCCTAACTGATATTTCCTATTATCGGTCTTTTGCAAATGATTTGACATTCTGTTAACTCTTAACGCTTATTTTATGCACCGATTGGTTGGTCCAAATATCCTCCTTTGTGTTACAGGCATTGGCTCTAGAGTACCAGGCCTAAGGTCCAGCTTCATCTGGAATAACTGGAATAACTACAATCATAAGAAATAAAAAACACAATCTATTGATTTAAATGGAAGACTAAGGCTGATGTACAGTATAACTTGGGTTCCAAACACTGACTCAAATCTGAATCATGCACCACGCATCCCACTTGAATAGAAGAAAACTTGAATTGATAGAAAACATTGATTTTTATCTTCTCTGAAGGCTTCCAGGTGTAAAAATAAAGAAAAGGCTAAATCACTGAGGCTTCCAGACATTTGTACATCACAGTCCTTGCAAGCTTCACTTGGTGAACAAATACAGTTTAGAATCCCTCTATCATTTAATTATCCAGTCAATTGTGTTTTAATTGGTCAGGGAACTTTACTGAGACTTAAAATTCCACTTTAATGGGCACATTATCCCATATATATATGTATATATTAAAAGCATAGGACCTCCCATTAAAGGGGTGTGTTGGGGGTGCTATTACCTCATAGATCTCGACCATGCTTCATAATCAATACATACAATGCCTTTAAGATAAAAAAAAAGCCAAAGGGCTTGAGGGAAGTGAGAGAGCCTGTTATATGGATCCAGCTGGGGTTACCTTGACGTGGTTGGAAGGCTTTTAATTCATGTGATCACAGTAATGTTTACTAAAACCCCTTTGTTTATAATGTATGCCAGTGTGCAGATAATATGATATTGTTTGGGGCCTAGGAATGTGCATTGATATATGTATATATACTGTATATATCATTGTACTGATCACTGGTATGATTACTAAGCAATGTCACTTTAAAGTTAATTGAATGTGAGAATATTGTTGTCATAGGGAGTGTCCTCCACTAATCACCTGTAGGGTATTTAAACCCTCTTAGTTGCACAAGATTGTAAGCTTGATAAAGGCCACTAAACCAAGGCCGAAACATTGCTATTTTTTGCACTATGCATTCTTTTTGAAAGTAATAAAAATTTGTAAATAAGACCTGTGGAGCGTTGGTTACGACTTATCTTTTCATTATATATATATATATTATATAGATATATATATATTAATATCATTATATACATATATTTATTTATTTGTTTATTTATTTATTTTAGTCTATGGCTTGGGATGTTGTTGCTAGTTATATAAGTATGTTTCTGTTTTAATCTATAATTAAATAGTTTATCATTCTCTCCTTTATTTCTATGAAAAATTCCTATAAACTCTTCTTACCCAACACAACCTGCAACTACCAAAATTTCTTATTAGCAGTCGGAAATTCCCGACTGCTTCCTGGTTCTAATTAACAAGAGACCACATTACCGCGCATGCACACTACAGTTAATTAGAACCAGGAAGCAGTTGGGACCTGTAAGTGTGACAGTGGAGGATCACGTGAAAGGTAGGTATCTTCGTTCCTGGCTCCACACGCATTGATTTAAGAAAGGAAGGTAAGGAATAGCTCCTCAACCTCCCGGTCTTCAATCAATCAATGCTTTAAAGGAATAGTTCACTTTTACATTTAAATCTTTAAATCTATTCCACTCTATACAAAACAGTATCTTGCATGATATTGTGGTGACACTTTCGTCATTGCGAAATAGTCAGTGAAAAACTGTCAGATTTCAAGGTAAGATATCTGATGGTAGGAGCGTCGGACTTCAAGGCAAGCTTTGTGCAAAGGGTGTTTGAGGTGTGTGATAAGCCTATGGTTAACATTTAGTTTGGGGTTTGAATTTGCCCTTTAGGATACATAGCTGAATATTAAGTATTCAAGTTACTGTTGCTCCCATTATAGTTCTAGTTACTTATGTATTATAATGAGGGAATCTTTTGTAACCATGGATTGAATATTTTTTACATACACCTGTCGGCACTTATTACCCTACTGGTTGGGACCTGTGTTTCAGATTGCATTAAACTTCTAATGTCTTCATGCACAGTCCTATTTATTTGAATGTCTTCCTAAGGCAACCCTGGTTGTTACAAGCTATCATTGCAAACCATGATCTGGCAGGGAAATATCCCAGGAACGTAGGCAGGTAAAACTGCTGCTGCCCGTGACATTACAGTTGATTCTGTATGAATGTTGGATCAGAAGTCAACATAATGTGGAGACAATGTTAAAGGCGAAACCTTTTGATAAGTGGAAACTTCCTTTCTTCCAACCCAAGAGTATCTGCAGCAGAAAAGCATTTCTGTAATTCAGCACTAAATTTTCCATCACAATAAAATTGTTGCCGTATGTTTAGGGCAAAGAAGAAATGTACATTGTGCAAAGTTTTGGATTATGTTCGAGAAGATATCTGTAGGTTTCCAATACAAAATGTATAGGATTTGTTATTTCAAAGTCAAGAAATAAATGTATCTGGGATGAGTTGTGCTTGTGTTATACTTCCCTCTGTTGGCTCCTACACAAACACAACCCAGCCCTAGGGTTAGTTACTGTGAGTGAGATCTGGCAGCATTCTCACTTTCCCCAGACAGACATTCCTTCTGTAATAAGCAGCAGCTGGAGTGCTGTTTCCGGGCCTGCAGCTGAGGCGGTGAGAGGAAGATGGGGGGGGATGGAGCTGTGAGAGGACTTTAATCTCTGAGCATCATTAAATTCTCCAGGAAGAACCTCTGGGAGGAAGAAGGGAGGGAGTGGGGGGATCAGCACCTCCTCTGAGGTAGGAAGCATGTCAAGTGCCAGGGCCTCCCTGCTCTGAACAATTTAGCAGCTCTGGGAACAATATGCTGGTGTGAGAGGAGGGAGGGAGCTAAACAGGGGGGAAAAGAGCTGAGGGGAGAGATACAAAGGATGCAGAGAAGGGAAATGATCCACGTCTGCAGACGCTGCTCTATTACAAAAGATAAAATTAGACTGAAGGTTCTTTGGAGTATATAATTATTTATGAATATCCACACAATATTAGGTTTGTTTAATTCCCCCTATTGGTATAAAATGATCTCTGGACCATGTACATGTATAATAATTATTAAGATGTAAAATGCATCATTATTAGCTTGGCTAGTGGCTAATCATTTCATTTCTTTAGTGCATTGTTGCAAAAAACTACCTGTACTACATGGGCAAAAAGTCTTGCAATTTAACATTATAGTTAAACATTTCTGATTGAGTAAACTACGTTTTTTTTGTTGGTCTTTTTAAAAACATACAGGGAGATTCAATAAAATTTCTTATCGTTAAAAATGGTGCTAATTTCAACCCAATCAGATATTATTTAACATTTGAAAGCTAACATCTGATTGGTTGGGGCAAATTACCACAATTTTTAATAATTAGAACTTTTATTGAATAACCCTGATGCAGACTGCTAATATAGAAAACAATGGCATCTATTAATAGCTCGGTACAAGGCGTATGCTACTAGTGAGTACTGCTCTGACCTGAGGAAGAGGGTAGATCCCTCGAAATCTTGTCTACTAAAATAAACTGTTAGTCCATTAAAAGTATCACAGTACTCTACTTTTTACTATACTACTAGTCACTCACATAGTTTAGCCCCCAAACGAAAAAGTTTTATCATACAAACAATGTGTATGATGGTCAGGGCAAGAGCTATAAGTGATATCTTATGTGAAATTACAGACATTATGTAACAGACATTTTGTAAAATATTTTGTAAAATACACCGTCTCTGTTCATTGGAAAACCAATGAATACTGAAATGGGCATTATGCGCGTATTATAATGAGACACTTGGTTAGAAAATTCCTTATATGTAACATTAATGTTTCCCCATATGTATTCATGTAAAACCCATCTGGCACTATTTATCTATAACAGTTTGGTGTGCCTTAATACATTAGGAGTGAGGTCCTTTTCCCAAAGAGTTACAATCTAAGTTATGCAGTAAGGTGTTAATTTGACTGGAGCACCCACTGAAGAAATGTTTGCAGAATTCAATATAATTTAATATACTTTATTATAGTTTAAATTATACAAATTTTCCTTCACTGGGTGCTCCAATCCAATTAATATTTTTGTGTGGTTCCCTTTTATATGGAGCCCATTTTCTGGTTTAGAAGGAGCATTATATGTAGCCCCTGGTCACAAGGGAAACCTTTGGCTTTATGTGGTAAGGAGATTGCCAGTAATTGACAATGCTTTAAAAAGGAAACCCCAACTGCAGTGATATATTGGTAAAAATATGTTGGGTGGTTTGGTGTATGAAGAAATGTAACAACAGGCAGCACAGTGGTATCCCAGTGTAAAACGAGAAGTAAAATGAGATCGGTGAGAAGTTTTATATGGGAACACCAGTTAG
The DNA here is from genome assembly GCA_019447015.1 of Hymenochirus boettgeri. NCBI lineage: Eukaryota > Metazoa > Chordata > Amphibia > Anura > Pipidae > Hymenochirus > Hymenochirus boettgeri. Next base: position 162,674,011 of record CM033475.1, read on the forward strand.
CTGTCTGTTAGGAGGGGCTGGAACAGTGCGTGTGTGTGGCTAAATGCTAAATGCTGGAAAATAAAATCCCTGTACGCACAAATTTTAAACTGAAATTATTTAGAGACTACTATGAAAAATGATTGCACAAAAAAAATTATATTCTGAAATGTATTTTTATATCAGTATACACTTAATGATTGTGGACACTAAGAAGGAAGGTAGAAAGAGCAGAAAGAGGAAAAGAATGAGTAAGTAAGAAAGAGTGGGGGATATTAATAGATCTCCTATATAACTGACAACAGTAGAGCAATGTAAAGCCAATGTTGATGGCCCTTCTTTTTCTGGTACTAAACTGATCATATTGTTAATTTATTGTTCTCTTCTTAGCACAATAAAGGAAGTGAAGAGTTAATTAGGCATCACACTAGCAAGACCAGCAAATCAGCTGCCAGTTAACTGTAAAACTGCTTCTGGATAATTAAAGGTTATTGATATACTAGACTAGAATTTCAGGTTGTCCATTCCAAGGTGCAGGGTCATTAAGCCTAATCATTTCCGCTTTGATACATTTGTAGGACAAAGTGTATTCCACAGTTTCCCATTATACTGTGTTCTAAAATGTAATATTCACATAGTTCTATTCTCAATTGCTCAGACAAAACCCAACATACAATTTCCCAGCCATTGTCTTGGTTCATTTAGTTGTGTTTTCTAAGCACATTGTTTTCTGGTGAGTGTCTACAAGAAGGTTTCTGACATTAGATAATCTGAGGCCATCCTGACTCTTACTTGAATGGATATCAGTGGCTGTGGTTCTGGTGGCATTAAAGTAAGTTGTGCTATTGAGCGTCTAAATAAACCAGTCTGTGTGTCACTATTAGAGATGTAATGTGGGTTCGAATAGAACCCAGTTTCGAATCGAATGTGAGGGTTTCGAGGCCCCGACGAAACCCTTGGAACTCCGGAATTTCACGGAACCTGGATTTTTTGAATTTTCGATTTTTATCGAAAATTGAAAGTAGACGATTATCGAAAACGAAAGTAGACTTTTTCTGAAAATCGAAAATCAAAAATAGATGATTTTCGAAAATCGAAAGTGAACAATTTGCGAAAACCAAAAATCGAAAGTAGAGGATTTTCGAAAATCGAAACTCGAATATTTGAATGAAAATGAAACAAAACTCAACAGTTTCGATCATCTGTAGTCACTATATACAATACAGTTGAAAATGTATCTACATACTAAAAGAATGCCAAATGGGTAATTACCAGGTAACAGGACAAGCGCTATGTACACAATACCATGTTTAGGGACCTGTCTGCTGATGTATCTGATGGAATCTGCCAATAGATGGATTAAATAATCTGGGTGATTTTATGGTGATTGCCAGTAAAAAGGTTTTTTTTATATCTGTCTGTGGCCACCTTAAGTAGTTCCCTGGAAACAATTATTAGAATTGTATATTAACATTTATTAATCACTTATGTTAGATATTTTGTTTATTATAAATGTTCATCTGGTTGTCCTCCAGCTGTTATTGTGCTGCTTGGCAAATAGGGACACGGGTAATGTCCTGGACACAAACTGGGTCGTGATGTAAATGTGACTTCACAGGGACGATGAGCTTTCTAATTAACATCATCAAACTTCAGTTGTATTTCTCATGACATTTGCAGCACAGTATAAAGAAAGATGTGTGATTGTCTTATTTCAATTTGGTAACAAGTTATGTCATGGTAACTAAGTCACTGTGACAGTCAGCCTTGTACATGGAAGTCTATAAGAAGCCTGTAACTGCCATCACTTCTTTAATGTCTGCCGCACATTTGCAACTTGTTGACAGCTTTTGACAACCTGTGACAGCTGCATTAATGAATATCTCAAACTCTGAATGGATTAGTGTCAGCAAATCACACATTTTGGTATAACTGATACACAAAAATTAGATCGACAGGCAGACTTTTGTAGTGACCTGCCACTTCTTCTTGTAAGTGGATGGTGAACTGTATTAAAGGAGTTTCCAACAGGGGTCAATAGGATATGGATACTGTAAAACTGTGTAGGCCAACAGAGAAAACCAGTCTTTTATTATGGTTACTGGTAAAAGGACACATATAAAACGAGTGCATTTTAAAAAATATATTAAAACATTCTGTGTCCCTGACATTATTCCTACTACAATTTAATTGGCAAAATAGAAAGGGATATCCAGGTTGCCAGTTTTCCTTATTTCCCTTTAATGTATTTTACTGCTGTCAGTGTGTGTACTGGCGGAGCATGGGCTGCTGGGATGACCTTGTCAGGCAAACTGTCAGGGGAAACTGTGGCTCACTTCCCCATGTACACAAGAAGAGGGGGCCCACAGACCTCACCCTTGGCTGTTGACCAGCGGCTAGACGGTTTGGCAAGGAAAGCGTGAGAAACAAGGGGGCGACACCCAAATGTCATCACAGCTGCAAAACTGCTGAGCAGAAAGCCTAATTACAAAAATATGCACCCTGGGGCCAAAGAACAGTGAACAGAGAGGAGCATTTTCCTCAGCCCCTCCCAAAATCTGCAATGTAAGTTATTTTCTATAAAGCAGCGTGGGATTTTCAACTGCTCAAAACTTGGCTGCAGCCCCAAGGAGTGTGCCTGGTACACGAACAAAGCACGGCTGGGGATTTTAACCTCTTCCTTACCACCCAAAGACAGAACAGATCCTACATGTTCCTTTACAATGGTCAATAAAAGAATTAATGTGATGAATATTATATTATATTTCTACATATTTTTATACACTTTGTGCCAACTACTTACAACTATGTCAATGATCCCTTTACAGGGGCATAACCAGAAGACGGCGGGGGGGCCACACTGGAAAAAGTGGCAGCAGAATTCACAGCAGTTTCAAGGGGAGTGCCTAAGTCATTTGGTTTAGGGCACCCTACAGTCACAGGGGCTGCTTCATGCTTGTTACATCACTGCCCCTTCATATTTTCTATCGGGTGTGTGAGTGTATATATATATATATATATATATATATATATATATATATATACCAAAAAAAGTAAGAGGTTCCGAGCACTCCTTCTCACATGAAAAGTTTTATTAACGTTTCGGTGCTTCACAGAGCACCTTCATCAGAACCAAATATATATAAAAAGAAAAAGGAAGACTGAGTGCAGACATCACCATATGAATCTATATATACATATATATATATATATATAAAAATATAGAAATATGCGTGCACTCCACAGTATTTTTCAAATATATTTAAGTGGTACAAATGGCAACGTTTTGGTCCTGTGTCTTTGACCTTCCTCATTTCAACCAATATATATATATATATACAGGTAAGTAGGAGTACTCCTGGGACTTATGATCAAAGTTTTATCACAGAAATAACTTGTCGTAACTGTACTAGTGTAAAACACTTGTTCCCTAGAGCTAACTAACAGGTAAGTGCAGGGGGTTGTATTTTAATAACATTTGGAAGGTATGATTTATTTAATTGACACAGAACCCCTCTTTAACATATTAGGGTTTGGCTGTGTAGTTGGTGACAGTTGGGTTCTTATAACTGCAGACTGTCCATAGTCATTATGAAGAAATGCTTGTATTAGAATTTACAAAGTTATAAAGGAGGACATGTTCTTCTGGAAGAATTCTTGGTGTATTGACTGTTTTTCCAGATACACCTGGTGTTTCCATATAATCCCCAGGATGCTGTAGAGCTCAGTTAATGCTTTTTCCTCATTGGCAAATCGTATGAACAGAAAAAGTTAGCTTCTATATTTTATATGGCTGTTTCAAGCTTTGCATCTGTTAAAGGTCACTAACATTATGTTTTTTGCCAGACAATGATTTATATGTATGTGTATGGTTAAGAATACAAAGAGCAGGCACCCATTTTTGAAGCACACACAAGATTAAGGGAAAAAAAGAAAACATATTCAGCAATAACACTTGCCAGCTTTGAAATCTTTGATTGAACCTTTCCAAAATAAATTCCCCTTTATTTATGCATCAATAGACATGTAAACTGACAAAATCACATTTGTTGTCTAAGATTGTCATTTTGTGTTATATTGCGTCACTTGCTTACCTAGTTAAAGACATGACATGATTGTTTGCTACCTTTTCATACATTCCAACATTCCCCACTAAGAAGGGGAAGAGCAGGCACCCATTTTTGAAGCACACACAAGATTAAGGGAAAAAAAGAAAACATATTCAGCAATAACACTTGCCAGCTTTGAAATCTTTGATTGAACCTTTCCAAAATAAATTCCCCTTTATTTATGCATCAATAGACATGTAAACTGACAAAATCACATTTGTTTGCTAAGATTGTCATTTTGTGTTATATTGCGTCACTTGCTTACCTAGTTAAAGACATGACATGATTGTTTGCTACCTTTTCATACATTCCAACATTCCCCACTAAGAAGGGGAAGCGGAAGAGATAATAAATTAAACTATATTTTAAAGATACAAGTTGGAGATAAATGACCATTGAACTTGAATGAGTAGTACAGTAGTAACTCATGGTAACATACATTGGTACATCCATTGTAGTGGAGGATTAATAAAGTCATGTTTCTTTTTACTTAGGACTGGGCCACCATAATTCTTGGGGATTCCTATTTATTATAGTGTTTGGAGCCCAATGCTGGATTTATGTAAGTCAAGAATGATGGCAAACACACAAGTTATAATGGTACATCGTTTAAACAGGTATTTGTTTTATACAAATACTCCCTTTTTTTAAACTTGTGCGGATCGAGTACAGATTACAGTACATTACATCCAACCCTTAGACTCTAAACCTGGAGGTTGGCAAGGATGAATGAGCTCATACTCTTGACAAAGAGTAAAGCTCTGAGATATTTAAATATTGTCACAAATTGCACATCATCTAAACATGTAAGTACCATGACAAAAAGAAAAACGTGTAAATCAGAAAAGCCTACCAGAGAAGTTCCTTAGCCATAGCCTATGTTAAGGTACACTAGTAACTTACCTTCCGATTTTCTTGTGATGTTCTCCTTATGTTTCACACAAGGTCAGAAGAATTGTGATTAACTCAAAATAATTGGGCCAGACCAGGAAAATCGGAAGGGAAAACTGTTTGCATTTTTTCTTTTGTCTGTAGATATGATAGAATCACCAATTTAAGGACAACTAAAGTCTCAGAACAACACTCTTTCAGAAGGAGAGCACCTTAATATAAAAGCGTATATGTGTCTCACCTCTTATATTAATATGGTTGTTAGCTATTTACCTTTTAGCTTGGGGTTTGTGTTTTATCACCCAGTGTAGCCACTGACCATTATGTTCTTTACACATGCTCAGTCCAAAGTACTGAAGGAACTTTTTACAGTTGGTACAGTTGTCACACCCACTAGTAGCCTCTAGCCAATGCTTTTTCAGGATTAGGCAAGGGAGCATGTGACTGAGCTGAGGGTGTGGGCCAGCCACTGTGCATACAAACATTTATTGCATCCAGTTAATCAGGGGGCTACATTTACTTTAATGCTATTTACTGTAGTGGGATTTTTCAGTTTATTGGTGAGGGAATATGTTCAGTTCTGGAGTGTAAAAATTGGGTTTAGTTCTCCTTTAATGTTTACCTCACATCCCAGCTCCTTAATTTCTCCTGTAGTCCCCCCCCAAGTCCCAAAAACTGCCCTCCAGGAGGATAGCAGAGTCCATATAGACTCTGCCTCCTACCTGGCCTCCGGAGAAGTTTGGCATGCGTACTGCAGCCCTTCTCCGCCTCCCTCCACCTCCCTCTCCCTCCCTCTCCCTCCTCTCCCTCCCTCTCCCGATTCCCTCCCCCTAGCTTAAAAGCCTTAATATATAAGATTCCCCATGCCTGCCCAGCCACACCGCTCTATTTATAATTTAGAAAGCTCCCCAAACTTTACTTACCTCTCCTCTTTCCTCCGCCGAAGTGAGCTGCCGGCAGCCGCGTCCGTGATGGCTGCCGCTCAGCCAATCACAGACGCGGCTGCCGGTCCCGCCCCTCTGCTTGCATTTCTCGCAAACAGAGGGCCGGAGAAAGAGGGAGTAAGTGAGTTTGGGGGGCTTTCTAAACATATAAATAGAGCGTTGGGGCTGGGCAGGCATGGGGAATCTTATATCCAAAATGTATTTTAGGGTGGACATACCCTTTAAATGTCTTTTAGGCATATGGGAAATTAGGAAAATTGATTAGATATGTTATTAGTATGTCATTTTTGTCCAGGGATTCCCAGTGTCCTCCCTTGCATAAACTTGTTCTTTGTGTATGATTTGTGTATGACAATAGATGTTTTCCTGAAACAGTGTACAAGAATGTGAGCGGGTATAATATGATTATCTGTTCTGTTGGTATTTTCACGCCTCAGCTTACAGCTTTGTGTGGGTGTGTGCAAACACATTGCACCTGATGACAAATGTTCTCACTGGACAAGCAACAATGTCTGCAGTGATATACCCAAATACTTACATGGCAAGGAAAAACAACAGGCATCTCTGAACTAGTTATTCTTATGGTTTCCTAGCAACCTAGATGCTCTGTCCGAATTTAAACTAATTACATTTTACGTTTACTGGATTTAAAAATAGAAAAAGTAAATTCCGCAGTATAAAAGTATTTATTAATATCTTTATCTCTCTGTATATTGATACAAAGATTTACAGGGAACTCCTTTTTGACATATAAAGAGTAGAATGTGTAAATTTAGGTGTATAAGAATAGATACAGTGAGTAAAGTTCTCTTACAGGGCAGCTATGGAGCTTGATGAAATATTTTAACATGACATAAATGGCATACACACGTATGATGTGTATGCATGGCCATTTCATAATTGACGTGGCCCTGTATAGGCACCTTTGTTGCCAAACAGCCTTTCGTCAGGCTTGTTGTCTGATCTGCCAGGCAGATCTCCATGAACCCTGACCGAATAATAAAATGAGTTTGGGGGGTGGACATGCCCTTTAAAGGAGTGTGTTCTTTTAATAGAGGGCACTTGAATGGAAAGTCCCCATTTAAGAAATGAATAACCTTCTATACCAAGCTTTGGCAAGGTAACCAGGGCTGCATAAATGTAGTGGGGAAGTTTTTCCCCACTACATTTTACTCCTCCTGTGGTATATACTTAATTCAGAGGTCTGATCATTACTTATCTGACTACATGTGGACCTAGCAGTCTGACCAGAATAATTGATCCATGTTCCTTTTTGCCTGATGACATCACAACACAGATGTCTGCCCCAGAATGAAGCTGGTGTCTTCAGTTAACAGAAATTACAGTCGGATAACTGGTTTAAGGGGTTATTTTTTAAGGATGAGAAGCCATAATCTCCATGTGCATCCTGCATAGTCTAAACAGATAAAAGTGTATATATTGTTCTATCAGGATATTCAACTAATATGACGAGAAATGCACTAATTACAGAACCAATACAACTATTTCTTTCTCTTTAAATTGGTAGAAAGTCAGACTTCAAAAGAACAAGACAAACTTATCTGGAACTAGTGCATATACTGGTGCAATTGTTTTTATGGGTAGCTCAGCATAGCAGTGTAAAGCCTTGTACACACATCCGATACTTCGGATGCCCACGCAGGACAGACACGGCGAATGGCAATTTTGGACAATAATTGCATGTGTGTACCTTTGATCAAGGATGGTGGGGAGATGGCTGGTAGCATACAGAAAGGAGTTGACCGCTGTTTCCTTTTCGATATGTTTTTGTTAAAATTCTTTGGCCCTCTTTGACAATAGAGAGGTCCAGAAAATGACACTAGTCTGATCGAAACCCCATGTTAGTTTGATGTTTCTCTCATTAACTGTTGGAGGAAAGAAGTCAAACTGTTCACTGGGCCATGCCAAAATGTAGCACATCGTCTACATATCGCAGCCAGAGGTCAACCTGAGAATCTTGTATGGTTTCCATCAATGGGTATACTATCTCATGCTCCCACAAACCTGTAACCCGGCATATGTGGGAGCACAAGTAGACCCCATCGATGTCCCCCCCAACTGTCTATAAAAACGACTGATGAAAATAAAAACATTTTGAGTAAGCACAAATTCTAACAGCTGTACCACAAAGTTTGTAGGGGATTATAATTTAGGTCCTCTGCTTGATAAAAGTATTTTGCTGCTTTTAAACCCCATTCATGAGGGATTGAGGAGTATAATGCCTCCACATCAATAGTGTATAGCCAGGTGTCTTCATCCACTTCTATATTCTCCAACCTTCTGAGTACATCTTAGAATCTAAAACAAGAGGGGTAAGGTGTCTAAGAACTCTCTTAAGTAATGGTCACCAAATTCACTGGCTCCTTCTGATGGACCATTAATACCAGCCACTCTGGGACGACCAGGTGATGTTTCCTATTATTATGTATTTTAGGTATAGCAAAAGGAAGGTAGAATAGGAATTCATTAAAGGGTATGTCCACCCTTAAAAAAAATTTCTCACCAAAGGTTCCCCCTGTCCCCCCAGCCCCAACCGCATGTTAGTATTATTAGAAAATGCCCCAAACTTTACTTGCCTTCCCTCTTGCCTCCGCCGCCTGCCAGGCTGCATTTACTCGCAAGCAGAGGGGCGGGACTGGCAGTCGTGTCTGTGATTGGCTGAGTGGCAGCCAATCACGGACGCGGCTGCCGGGAGCTCGGTGCGAAGGAGGCAAGAGGGAAGGAAGTGATGTTTCGACATTTTCTAATAATACTAATATCGGTTGGGGGCTGGCGGGACAGGAGGAATCTCTGGTTAAAAGGGTTTTACACTAGGGGGAGGGAATCCAAATCGGGAGGGAGAGGGAGGGGAGAAGGGCTGCAGTACGCATGCCAAACTTCTCCCGGAGGCCAGGTAGGAGGCAGAGTCCTATATGGACTCTGCTATCCTCCTGGTGGCATTTTTTGGACTTTGGGGGGGACTACAGGAGAACCTTATGGAGCTGGGATGTGAGGTAAGGATTAAATTACACTACATGATGGGGCCCAGTAGTGGGGGGTTATAGTTTTGGGGGTGGACATGCCCTTTAATTATGAAATCCATTTTTGGGGGGCTTTTCAAACCAGATTCTTTGCCCTTCCTACTAGGTTCAATAAATTCCCTCTTTAATTGATGGTGATAAAATCCAGTTGGTTCAAATTGGAAGTATGTTTACACTGCGAGTGCTTACTTTGGGGATTCTTTAGGAGTTCTCTGACTCCACCTTCTAGTATATGCTTGAAGGAGCAGCAGCTGGACAGAAGCTCATAGCCCTGGGAAAACAAAAGCTGTACCCTGTAACCTCTTGATTTCGGTGGGTTAGGCAATTGTTGTCCTGCTCACTCATAGATCACCCCGGTCCAAGGGAAACGGGGGGAAAAAGATAGAAGTAACAGAATTCAACAAACATCTCTAAAGGAGGGATCTTTAATATTCAGGCTGCACAGAAAGGTATACAGAGCACATCTGTGTATGGGACTTTCTATGGGCTCGTGTATGGGACTTTCTATGGGGCTGTGTATGGGACTGTGTATGGGGCTGTGTATGGGACTGTGTATGAGGTTTTCTATGGGCTGTGTATTGGACTTTCTATGGGGCTGTGTATGGGACTTTCTATGGGGCTGTGTAGGGGGCGTATGTATGGGACTTTCTATCGGGGCTATGTATGGGACTTTCTATGGGGCTGTGTATGGGACTTTCTATGGGGCTATGTATGGGGCTTTCTATGGGGCTGTCTATGGGACTATCTATGGGGCTGTGTATTGGACTTGCTGTGGCGCTGTGTATGGGACTTTCTATGGGGCTGTGTATTGTACTTTCTATGGGGCTGTGTATTGTACTTTCTATGGGGCTGTGTATGAGACTTTCTATGGAGCTGTGTATGGGACATTCTATGGGGCGGTGTATGGGACTTTCTATGGGGCTGTGTTTGAAACTTTCTTTGGGGCTATGTATGGGACTATCTATGGGGCTGTGTATGAGGTTTTCTATGGGCTGTGTATGGGACTTTCTATCGGGGCTATGTATGGGACTTTCTATGGGGCTGTGTATGGGACTTTCTTTGGGGCTATGTATGGGGCTTTCTATGGGGCTGTCTTTGGGACTATCTATGGGGCTGTGTATTGGACTTGCTGTGGCGCTGTGTATGGGACTTTCTATGGGGCTGTGTATTGTACTTTCTATGGGGCTGTGTATGAGACTTTCTATGGAGCTGTGTATGGGACATTCTATGGGGCTGTGTATGGGACTTTCTATGGGGCTGTGTATGAAACTTTCTTTGGGGCTATGTATGGGACTATCTATGGGGCTGTGTATGAGGTTTTCTATGGGGCTGTGTATGGGACTTTCTATGGGGCTGTGTATGGGACTTTCTATGGGGCTGTGTATGGTTTTTTTGGGGGCTGTGCATGGGACTTTCTATGAGGCTGTGTATGGGACTTTCTACGGGGCTGTCTATGGGCTGTGTATGAGGTTTTCTATGGGGCTGTGTACGGGACTTTCTATGGGGATGTGTACGGGACTTTCTATGGGGCTGTGTACGGGACTTTCTATGGGGCTGTGTATGGGATTTTCTATGGGGCTGTGTATGGGACTTTCTATGGGGCTGTGTATGGGCCTTTCTATGGGGCTGTGATGAAACTTTCTTTGGGGCTATGTATGGGACTTTCTATGAGGCTGTGTATGGGACTTTCTATGGGGCTGTCTATGGGGCTGTGTATGAGGTTTTCTATGGGGCTGTGTATGGGACTTTGTATGGGGATGTGTACGGGACTTTCTATGGGGCTGTGTACGGGACTTTCTATGGGGCTGTGTATGGGACTTTGTATGGGGATGTGTATGGGACTTTCTATGGGGCTGTGTACGGGACTTTCTATGGGGCTGTGTATGGGACTTTCTATGGGGCTGTGTATGGGACTTTCTATGGGGCTGTGTATGGACTTTATGGAGCTGTTATGGGGCTGTGTATGGGACTTTCTATGGGGCTGTGTATGGGACTTTCTATGGGGCTGTGTATTGGGACTTTCTAGGGGTTGCTACCTTTTCATACATTCCAACATTCCCCACTAAGAAGGGGAAGCGGAAAGAGAAAAGATAAAACTATATTTTAAAGATACAAGTTGGAGATAAATGACCATTGAACTTGAATGAGTAGTACAGTAGTAACTCATGGTAACATACATTGGTACATACATTGTAGTGGAGGATTAATAAAGTCATGTTTCTTTTTACTTATGACTGGGCCACCATAATTCTTGGGGATTCCTATTTATTATAGTGTTTGGAGCACAATGCTGGAGTTATGTAAGTCAAGAATGATGGCAAACACACAAGTTATAAATGGTACATCGTTTAAACAGGTATTTGTTTTATACAAATACTCCCTTTTTTTAAACTTGTGCTGATCGAGTACAGATTACAGTACATTACATCCAACCCTTAGACTCTAAACCTGGAGGTTGGCAAGGGGATGAATGAGCTCATACTCTTGACAAAGAGTAAAGCTCTGAGATATTTAAGATATTGTCACAAATTGCACATCATCTAAACATGTAAGTACCATGACAAGAAAGAAAAACGTGTAAATCAGAAAAGCCTACCAGAGAAGTTCCTTAGCCATAGCCTATGTTAAGGTACACTAGTAACTTACCTTCCGATTTTCTTGTGATGTTCTCCTTATGTTTCACACAAGGTCAGAAGAATTGTGATTAACTCAAAATAATTGGGCCAGACCAGGAAAATCGGAAGGGAAAACTGTTTGCATTTTTTCTTTTGTCTGTAGATATGTGATAGAATCACCAATTTAAAGGACAACTAAAGTCTCAGAACAACACTCTTTCAGAAGGAAGAGCACCTTAATATAAAAGCAGTAATATGTGTCTCACCTCTTATATTAATATGGTTGTTAGGCTATTTACCTTTTTAGCTTGGGGTTTGTGTTTTATCACCCAGTGTAGCCACTGACCATTATGTTCTTTACACATGCTCAGTCCAAAGATACTGAAGGAACTTTTTACAGTTGGTACAGTTGGTCACACCCACTAGTAGCCTCTAGCCAATGCTTTTTCAGGATTAGGCAAGGGAGCATGTGACTGAGCTGAGGGGTGTGGCCAGCCACTGTGCATACAAACAGTTATTGCATCCAGTTAATCAGGGGGCTACATTTACTTTAATGCTATTTACTGTAGTGGGATTTTTCAGTTTATTGGTGAGGGAATATGTTCAGATTCTGGAGTGTAAAAATTGGGTTTAGTTCTCCTTTAATGTTTACCTCACATCCCAGCTCCTTAAGGTTCTCCTGTAGTCCCCCCCCCAAAGTCCCAAAAACTGCCCTTCCAGAGGATACAGAGTCCATAATGACTCTGCCTCCTACCTGGCCTCCGGAGAAGTTTGGCATCGTACTGCAGCCCTTCTCCGCCTCCCTCCACCTCCCTCTCCCTCCCTCTCCCTCCTCTCCCTCCCTCTCCCGATTCCCTCCCCCTAGCTTAAAAGCCTTAATATATAAGATTCCCCATGCCTGCCCAGCCACACCGCTCTATTTATAATTTAGAAAGCTCCCCAAACTTTACTTACCTCTCCTCTTTCCTCCGCCGAAGTGAGCTGCCGGCAGCCGCGTCCGTGATGGCTGCGCCAGCTTCAGCCAATCACAGACGCGGCTGCCGGTCCCGCCCCTCTGCTTGCATTTTCTCGCAAACAGAGGGCCGGGAGGAAAGAGGGGAGGTAAGTAGAGTTTGGGGGGCTTTCTAAACATATAAATAGAGCGGTTGGGGCTGGGCAGGCATGGGGAATCTTATATCCAAAAATGTATTTTAGGGTGGACATACCCTTTAAATGTCTTTTAGGCATATGGGAAATTAAGGAAAATTGATTAGATATGTTATTAGTATGTCATTTTTGTCCAGGGATTCCCAGTGTCCTCCCTTGCATTAAACTTGTTCTTTGTGTATGATTTGTGTATGACAATAGATGTTTTCCTGAAACAGGTGTACAAGAATGTGGACGGGTATAATATGATTATCTGTTCTGTTGGTATTTTCACGCCTCAGCTTACAGCTTTGTGTGGGTGTGTGCAAACACATTGCACCTGATGACAAATGATCTCACTGGAACAAGCAACAATGTCTGCAGTGATATAACCCAAATACTTACATGGCAAGGAAAAACAAACAGGCATCTCTGAACTAGTTATCTTATTGGTTTCCTAGCAACCTAGATGCTCTGTCCGAATTTAAACTAATTACATTTTACGTTTACTGGATTTAAAAATAGAAAAAGTAAATTCCGCAGTATAAAAGTATTTATTAATATCTTTATCTCTCTGTATATTGATAACAAAGATTTACAGGGAACTCCTTTTTGACATATAAAGAGTAGAATGTGTAAATTTAGGTGTATAAGAATAGATACAGTGAGTAAAGTTCTCTTACAGGGCAGCTATGGAGCTTGATGAAATATTTTAACATGACATAAAGTGCATACACACGTATGATGTGTATGCATGGCCATTTCATAATTGACGTGGCCCGTGTATAGGCACCTTTGTTGCCAAAACAGCCTTTCGTCAGGCTTGTTGTCTGATCTGCCAGGCAGATCTCCATGAACCCTGACCGAATAATAAAATGAGTTTGGGGGGTGGACATGCCCTTTAAAGGAGTGTGTTCTTTTTAATAGAGGGCACTTGAATGGAAAGTCCCCATTTAAGAAATGAATAACCTTCTATACCAAGCTTTGGCAAGGTAACCAGGGCTGCATAAAATGTAGTGGGGAAGTTTTTCCCCACTACATTTTACTCCTCCTGTGGTATAATACTTAATTCAGAGGTCTGATCATTACTTATCTGACTACATGTGGACCTAGCAGTCTGACCAGAATAATTGATCCATGTTCCTTTTTGCCTGATGACATCACAACACAGATGTCTGCCCCAGAATGAAGCTGGTGTCTTCAGTTAACAGAAATTACAGTCGGATAACTGGTTTAAAGGGTTATTTTTTAAGGATGAGAAGCCATAATCTCCATGTGCATCCTGCATAGTCTAAACAGATAAAAGTGTATATATTGTTCTATCAGGATATTCAACTAATATGACGAGAAATGCACTAATTATACAGAACCAATACAACTATTTCTTTCTCTTTAAATTGGTAGAAAGTCAGACTTCAAAAGAACAAGACAAACTTATCTGGAACTAGTGCATATACTGGTGCAATTGTTTTTATGGGTAGCTCAGCATAGCAGTGTAAAGCCTTGTACACACATCCGATACTTCGGATGCCCAGCGCAGGACAGACACGGCGAATGGCAATTTTGGACAATAATTGCATGTGTGTACCTTTGATCAAGGATGGTGGGAGATGGCTGGTAGCATACAGAAAGGAGTTGACCGCTGTTTCCTTTTCGATATGTTTTTGTTAAAATTCTTTGGCCCTCTTTGACAATAGAGAGGTCCAGAAAATTGACACTAGTCTGATCGAAACCCCATGTTAGTTTGATGTTTCTCTCATTAACTGTTGGAGGAAAGAAGTCAAACTGTTCACTGGGCCATGCCAAAATAGTAGCACATCGTCTACATATCGCAGCCAGAGGTCAACCTGAGAATCTTGTATGGTTTCCATCAATGGGTATACTATCTCATGCTCCCACAAACCTGTAACCCGGCATATGTGGGAGCACAAGTAGACCCCATCGATGTCCCCCCCAACTGTCTATAAAAACGACTGATGAAAATAAAAACATTTTGAGTAAGCACAAATTCTAACAGCTGTACCACAAAGTTTGTATGGGGATTATAATTTAGGCCTCTGCTTGATAAAAAGTATTTTGCTGCTTTTAAACCCCATTCATGAGGGATTGAGGAGTATAATGCCTCCACATCAATAGTGTATAGCCAGGTGTCTTCATCCACTTCTATATTCTCCAACCTTCTGAGTACATCATTAGAATCTAAAACAAAGGAGGGTAAGGTGTCTAAGAACTCTCTTAAGTAATGGTCACCAAATTCACTGGCTCCTTCTGATGGACCATTAATACCAGCCACTCTGGGACGACCAGGTGGATGTTTCCTATTATTATGTATTTTAGGTATAGCATAAAAGGAAGGTAGAATAGGAAATTCATTAAAGGGTATGTCCACCCTTAAAAAAAATTTCTCACCAAAGGTTCCCCCTGTCCCCCCAGCCCCAACCGCTATGTTAGTATTATTAGAAAATGCCCCAAACTTTACTTGCCTTCCCTCTTGCCTCCGCCGCGCTGCCAGGCGCTGCATTTACTCGCAAGCAGAGGGGCGGGACTGGCAGTCGTGTCTGTGATTGGCTGAGTGGCAGCCAATCACGGACGCGGCTGCCGGGAGCTCGGTGCGAAGGAGGCAAGAGGGAAGGTAAGTGATGTTTCGAGCATTTTCTAATAATACTAATATAGCGGTTGGGGCTGGCGGGACAGGAGGAATCTCTGGTTAAAAGGGTTTTACACTAGGGGGAGGGAATCCTAATCGGGAGGGAGAGGGAGGGGGAGAAGGGCTGCAGTACGCATGCCAAACTTCTCCCGGAGGCCAGGTAGGAGGCAGAGTCCTATATGGACTCTGCTATCCTCCTGGTGGGCAGTTTTTGGGACTTTGGGGGGGGACTACAGGAGAACCTTATGGAGCTGGGATGTGAGGTAAGGATTAAATTACACTACATGATGGGGCCCAGTAGTGGGGGGGTTATAGTTTGGGGGTGGACATGCCCTTTAATTATGAAATCCATTTTTGGGGGGCTTTTCAAACCAGATTCTTTGCCCTTCCTACTAGGTTCAATAATTCCCTCTTTAATTGATGGTGATAAAATCCAGTTGGTTCAATTGGAAGTATGTTTACACTGCGAGTGCTTACTTTGGGGATTCTTTAGGAGTTCTCTGACTCCACCTTCTAGTATATGCTTGAAGGAGCAGCTGGACAGAAGCTCATAGCCCTGGGAAAACAAAAGCTGTACCCTGTAACCTCTTGATTTCGGTGGGTTAGGCAATTGTTGTCCTGCTCACTCATAGATCACCCCGGTCCAAGGAAACGGGGGGAAAAGATAGAAGTAACAGAATTCAACAAACATCTCTAAAGGAGGGATCTTTAATATTCAGGCTGCACAGAAAGGTATACAGAGCACATCTGTGTATGGGACTTTCTATGGGGCTCTGTGTATGGGACTTTCTATGGGGCTGTGTATGAGACTGTGTATGGGGCTGTGTATGGGACTGTGTATGAGGTTTTCTATGGGGCTGTGTATTGGACTTTCTATGGGGCTGTGTATGAGACTTTCTATGGGGCTGTGTAGGGGGCTATGTATGGGACTTTCTATCGGGGCTATGTATGGGACTTTCTATGGGGCTGTGTATGGGACTTTCTTTGGGGCTATGTATGGGGCTTTCTATGGGGCTGTCTATGGGACTATCTATGGGGCTGTGTATTGGACTTGCTGTGGCGCTGTGTATGGGACTTTCTATGGGGCTGTGTATTGTACTTTCTATGGGGCTGTGTATTGTACTTTCTATGGGGCTGTGTATGAGACTTTCTATGGAGCTGTGTATGGGACATTCTATGGGGCGGTGTATGGGACTTTCTAGGGGGCTGTGTTTGAAACTTTCTTTGGGGCTATGTATGGGACTATCTATGGGGCTGTGTATGAGGTTTTCTATGGGGCTGTGTATGGGACTTTCTATGGGGCTGTGTATGGGACTTTCTATGGGGCTGTGTATGGGACTTTCTTTGGGGCTATGTAGGGGCTTTCTATGGGGCTGTCTATGGGACTATCTATGGGGCTGTGTATTGGACTTGCTGTGGCGCTGTGTATGGGACTTTCTATGGGGCTGTGTATTGTACTTTCTATGGGGCTGTGTATGAGACTTTCTATGGAGCTGTGTATGGGACATTCTATGGGGCTGTGTATGGGACTTTCTATGGGGCTGTGTATGAAACTTTCTTTGGGGCTATGTATGGGACTATCTATGGGGCTGTGTATGAGGTTTTCTATGGGGCTGTGTATGGGACTTTCTATGGGGCTGTGTATGGGACTTTCTATGGGGCTGTGTATGATGTTTTTTTTGGGGGCTGTGCATGGGACTTTCTATGAGGCTGTGTATGGGACTTTCTACGGGCTGTCTATGGGGCTGTGTATGAGGTTTTCTATGGGGCTGTGTACGGGACTTTCTATGGGGATGTGTACGGGACTTTCTATGGGGCTGTGTACGGGACTTTCTATGGGGCTGTGTATGGATTTTCTATGGGGCTGTGTATGGGACTTTCTATGGGGCTGTGTATGGGACTTTCTATGGGCTGTGTATGAAACTTTCTTTGGGGCTATGTATGGGACTTTCTATGAGGCTGTGTATGGGACTTTCTATGGGGCTGTCTATGGGGCTGTGTATGAGGTTTTCTATGGGCTGTGTATGGGACTTTGTATGGGGATGTGTACGGGACTTTCTATGGGGCTGTGTACGGGACTTTCTATGGGGCTGTGTATGGGACTTTGTATGGGGATGTGTACGGGACTTTCTATGGGGCTTGGTACGGGACTTTCTATGGGGCTGTGTATGGACTTTCTATGGGGCTGTGTATGGCTTTCTATGGGGCGTGTATGAGACTTTATATGGAGCTGTGTATGGGGCTGTGTATGGGACTTTCTATGGGGCTGTGTATGGGACTTTCTATGGGGCTGTGTATGGGACTTTCTATGGGGCTGTGTTTGAAACTTTCTTTGGGGCTATGTATGGGACTATCTATGGGGCTGTGTATGAGGTTTTCTATGGGGCTGTGTATGGGACTTTCTATCGGGCTATGTATGGGACTTTCTATGGGGCTGTGTATGGGACTTTCTTGGGGCTATGTATGGGGCTTTCTATGGGGCTGTCTATGGGACTATCTATGGGGCTGTGTATTGGACTTGCTGTGGCGCTGTGTATGGGACTTTCTATGGGGCTGTGTATTGTACTTTCTATGGGGCTGTGTATGAGACTTTCTATGGAGCTGTGTATGGGACATTCTATGGGGCTGTGTATGGGACTTTCTATGGGGCTGTGTATGAAACTTTCTTTGGGGCTATGTATGGGACTATCTATGGGGCTGTGTATGAGGTTTTCTATGGGGCTGTGTATGGGACTTCTATGGGGCTGTGTATGGGACTTTCTATGGGGCTGTGTATGATGTTTTTTTGGGGGGCTGTGCATGGGACTTTCTATGAGGCTGTGTATGGGACTTTCTACGGGGCTGTCTATGGGGCTGTGTATGAGGTTTTCTATGGGGCTGTGTACGGGACTTTCTATGGGGATGTGTACGGCTTTCTATGGTGTGTCGGACTTTCATGGGGCTGTGTATGGGATTTTCTATGGGGCTGTGTATGGGACTTTCTATGGGCTGTGTATGGGACTTTCTATGGGGCTGTGTATGAAACTTTCTTTGGGGCTAGTATGGGACTTTCTATGAGGCTGTGTATGGGACTTTCTATGGGGCTGTCTATGGGGCTGTGTATGAGGTTTTCTATGGGGCTGTGTATGGGACTTTGTATGGGGATGTGTACGGGACTTTCTATGGGCTGTGTACGGGACTTTCTATGGGGCTGTGTATGGGACTTTGTATGGGGATGTGTACGGGACTTTCTATGGGGCTGTGTACGGGACTTTCTATGGGGCTGTGTATGGGACTTCTATGGGGCTGTTATGGGACTTTCTATGGGGCTGTGTATGAGACTTTATTGGAGCTGTGTATGGGGCTGTGTATGGGACTTTCTATGGGGCTGTGTATGGGACTTTCTATGGGGCTGTGTATGGGACTTTCTATGGGGCTGTGTATGAAACTTTCTTTGGGGCTATGTTTGGGACTATCTATGGGGCTGTGTATGAGGTTTTCTATGAGGCTGTGTATGGGATTTCTATGGGGTTGTGTATGGGATTTTCTATGGGGCTGTGTATGGGACTTTCTATGAGGCTGTGTATGGGACTGTCTATGGGGCTGTGTTGAGGTTTTCTATGGGGCTGTGTATGGGGCTTTCTATGGGGATGTGTATGGGATTTCTATGGGGCTGTCTATGGGGCTGTGTATGAGGTTTTCTATGGGCTGTGTATGGGACTTTTTATGGGGCTGTGTATGAGGTTTTCTATGGGACGGTGTATGGGACTTTCTATGGGGCTGTGTATGAGGTTTTCTATGGGGCTTTGTATTGGACTTTCTATGGGCTTTGTATGGGACTTTCTATGGGGTGCTGTGTAGGGGGCTATGTATGGCTTCTATGGGCTGGTATGGACTTTCTATGGCTGGTATGGCATCTATGGGGCTGTGTATGGGACTTTCTATGGGGCTGTGTATGGAACTTTCTATGATGGCTGTGTATGAAACTTTCTTTGGGGCTATGTATGGGACTATCTATGGGGCTGTGTATGAGGTTTTCTATGTGGCTGTGTATGGACTTTCTATGGGGCTGTGTATGGGACTTTCTATGGGGCTGTGTATGGGACTTTCTATGGAGCTGTTGTATGGAACTTTCTATGGGGCTATGTATGGGACTTTCTATGGAGCTATTTATGGGACTTTCTATGGAGCTGTGTATCGGCCCTTCTTTGGGGCTTTGAATGGGTCTGTGTATGGGACTTAATATGGGGCTGTGTTATGGGACTTTCTATGGGGCTGTGTATGGGACTTTCTATGGGCTGTGGTATGGGACTTTCTATGGGGCTGTGTTTGGGACTTTCTATGGGGCTGTGTGTAGGACTTGTTATAGGGCTGTGTACAGGGGTTTCTATGGGGCTGTCTGTGGAACTATCTATGGGGCTGTCTATAGGAGAAAGTCAACCCTTATCTACTCGAGTCAATAATTTCCCCCCTTTTTTTCATTCTTATACTCTGATCAGCTTATACTTGAGTATATATGGTATCTTTCATACTCATGCAAGCACAGGGAAATCATTAAACCTCCTTGCAGATGTGGCAGTGGATGTGATCCATGGAAGGATCTGAACTACAGTGCAGCAATCCTACAGTGCTAACCAGTCACACCACTGTGCTGCCCACATAGACACAATTGTCTTTCCAGAGGGGTGCATTTGTCAGACTGTGTTGATAATGCCTTTTAGGCAAGTAGACTATCTCTTTCTATTACAGTACTTTCAGTTAATAAAAGTCAATAATCAATTATAAACTAATGTTTTTTTTTATTGTCAACATTATCATTTTTATATTGTTATGTATAAGGTTATTTCTATGTATTAGAAGGTAATGAGAAACCCATACAGTACCAAGGAAAACCAGCAATCAAAGGATTGTTGCTAAATCATAAAACCAAGGGTGTATACTGGAAGGGCATACTATTACTGATTTTCTTTTTTTAAACAAATGTGAAGAAAATCCCAGACTTCGATGTGCAAGCACGACTCTCACCTTCCTGGATAGCCCAGGAGCAGGTGTGGAATGTGCATCTGGTTGGAAAAAACACGAAATAGCTGACACATCATGTTGAAAGAATGGGACCATTAGAGCAAGCAAGCTAGAAATTCATACATGTCACTCCGGTTTCTACTCTTAGGCTAAAAGGGACATAGCTGCACTGTTAGAAATAATACTCCCATGTATTTCCTTTATTGCTTCCTTCAGCTCACAATGACACTTCATTTAGGTACTTTAACTTCGGCTAGTAAATATATCCCTTCCTCTAATGTGTTTGCTGTATTGGCATTAATTAGCAAATGAGTCACCTCCCTCATCCAGAGATTAAATGGCCTGTTCTACTTGGCAACTGCACCGCATATAATGATATACCATAGCAACTCAAGTAGAGGAATAATTATTTACCTAATACATGAAGAACGTTGCTCGCTCTTTAGCTTTTAAAGACATCCTAATATAAAATAGTCCATGTAGCATATATTGTTTCATGGCAAGTATGCATTAGTTTTAAATGTACATTTTTTTAAGCACATAATTTAAAGACTGTAATGTAAAGAGATATTAAACAACCCCCATCCCATAATAGCACTCATTATGAGGGCCCCTGGGTTTGCCTAGTTCCCCCCAATAAATCCCCTCAAAGTCTGGCTTGTAATAGGGGCAAAAGGAAAGAGTGCAAGTCTTTGAGGGGGAGGAGCCAGACAAGCAGTACAAGCCAGACTTTAAGGGGAAGTTCAGTGCAAATACATATACTTTTAAGAAAAAGAGCCGTATTTTTCCATCCGAATGACCTTATCCTACCCATTCAGCATTTTGTCTGTGTATAAATAAATTCTTTAAAAATACTGACTTCCTGTTTGCAGGACCCCTAATAGAGACTGTTATGGTCTTGCCCTTGACCCAGCACCTGGGTTGATTCAGTTGCTCAGTAGAGATCTGAGCACGTCTGTCCATCTAACAGTAAAGCATTAGTAATTACTGTTAGGATCATTCCACATTAGTGTGTATTCTGGGAAGGACCATTACAGAACCTGAAATGTCAGCTCACAAGTGTCAACAACAGGGAATAGCAAAGGGTATAAAAAAATTTTTTTTAATTTTTCAAAATGGAAAAAAATATGTAGAGTAACTGGGTATGCATAAAATATACTGTTTGGGGCAAACCAGTGGTGAGGACCTAGTGTTTTAGTATTTACCGTGGGTACTATTATTGGATAGAGGATTGTTCAGCATTGTAATGATGAAAGTGGTTTAATTTTATAGTTCTTGGATAAGTACAAGTTCACTGTCTTCATAGGAGGACTGGGGGTTTGGAGGCCCTTTTGGACTGAGGGACTGGGGGAAACACATTGAAGTCGCCCTTCACAGTAGGCCTTTCGAAACTATCAATACATTGTTAGTATTAGCCCCACTTGAGCAACCCCTGCTAGCTAGACACAGGATTATAAATAAAGGTGCCCATACATTAGAACTCACCTACTGACCAATCCCACGGCATTCAATTAATTCTTCAGGAATTATTTTTCACGACCAACATATGATCGTGAAATGAATGGGCCAGGCAGACTGCCACAATCGTATATTGGTCACGAAAAAGAACAGGAAAGGCGGTTCCAGAAGAATTGATTAAATGTAGTGGAATTGGTCAGGAGATCGTTTCTAATATACGGGCACCTTTAAGAATAGTGACCAGTTAGTGTCCTTCATTTCCTGAAGCTCAACATTCTGTAATTTCAATTTCTCACTCCCATCCAATCAATAATCAATTTTTTAATAAACTGAGGATGAGAAAGTGAAGGAATCTCGCTACATCAGGGATCCCCAATGTTCAAAGAAGTGGCTATAGAGCTTTTACTTAATGTGGCCATTAGAAGGCCAGTCCAACCCTGTGTGGCCATGTGATGTGATGTAAGGTTTATTCTGCAGTATTTTGTCAATGATCTGACTCAAGGAAGTACCATTGACTGTATTGACGGAAAAATAGCAACGTCAATGATAATCCTTACCTTGTCAGGTGATGGGTTTGGAGTATGGTTTTAAATCAATAATGATAATAATCATTGCTATCCATTCAAATTTTGCAGTATTAATTACACATTTCTCATTTCAACACCCATTTTCTTTATTTACTGTATAACAGTTTAGTAAGAACCATTTATTGTTATCTTTGTCACCACATTTTTGCATAATTATTGAAAATCATTCCATAAAACAAATCCAGGTAAATAGGTCATAAGGATTTTTGTCATTTAATTTGACATGTCATGAAAAACCGTTGTTGTTATGTCATTCAGGAACAAAACAGGTCATGGGGATCATGAAAGGTCCATGACTCACAACACTGAGTGTACTATGTAATAGTGACTACATACACCTAACAATGTACACCCAGGATAAGTTGTTGCATTGTCAAATTGATTCCTTCAAACTGGGCAGAATTTTAATACTGTTCTAGTTAAAAGCAAATATAATACTCAGTAGACAATTAGCCAGTTTAGTTCTTTAACTTCTAGTGATATTTGGTGGCGTAAAAATCTTTGCTGTGGTTAAAAAAACAATGCCGAAGGGTATTTTAATACTGCCCAGTATTGACCCATTGAAGTCAACAAACCTTTATAAATTCGCTCCCTATGTTACTTACAGACATGGGACTGTGCTGTAAGTAACACTGTGCTTTCTGCCATTCTCTGGAAAGACTTTACATGTAGAGAATTGCTGCTAAAATTGACCACACATGTTGCTATATGAAAAGCAACATTCCTGTTTTCTAGCATTTTGGCCAGCAACTGTTCTGTATACAATTGTACATCAAACACAGATTCTGACTAAAGTCTTGTGAATTCATTCCAGAATTAGCCAGCCAGCACTGTAAGCCTGTATGATCTGATTTGTACGCTAATACAAAATTCAGTCGTTCAGCGTGCAGGGCTGTGTTCCAAGAATTGGTCCCTCTGTTGCCAGTTAAAGAATAAATATAACATCAGTTTTGTAATATAACATGTATGAAATATCTCTATTTCACAGAATATGAACAAAAAAATGGTAAGCCTCCTACGGTGCAACATAAATTTATTAAAAGGCATGTCCACCCCCAAAATCATAATTTAACCCACTACTGGCCCAACTCTGTAGTTTAAAATAAACTTTGCCTTACATCTCTACTTCTTATGGTTCTCCAGCTATGCCTTTTCAAAGTCCAGGAAACTGAAGACTCCAAGCTGTCTGTGAGCCATCTGTTCCATGCTGATTCCTCGTCCTCATCAAGGTCTGAGGCATGAGCATTACCCCCTCCCCCTGCCACCATCCGGATCCATCCTCAGCCATCATTGCACCTAGCGTGAAATCCTTTGGAGGTAAGGTAAGTAACCTCTTCCCGCCCCCAACCGCCACAATAAGTAAAAACAAAACAACCCCGATCCGTACTTACAGAGCCTTCTCTCCCACAGAATTTCCATTGAAGTCAACCGCTTCTGTGTTTGGCTGCCTCTCAGCCAATCACAGCCGCGGCTGAGGTCC
The DNA here is from genome assembly GCA_019447015.1 of Hymenochirus boettgeri. Classification (NCBI taxonomy): domain Eukaryota; kingdom Metazoa; phylum Chordata; class Amphibia; order Anura; family Pipidae; genus Hymenochirus; species Hymenochirus boettgeri. The sequence goes on from CM033475.1 coordinate 162,697,888, forward strand.
GGCCCCTGCTTGTAAGCAGGAGGCTGGATCGGATTGCCATGGGAGAGAAGGTTGTGTAAGTAGAAATCTGGGGATATTTTTTAAAGAATTAGGGCTAGGCCACACTAGCGCGTTTTTTGCCCGTGTTTTTGCGTTTTGCGATTGCGCATCCGTTTGCGTTTAGGTAAAGCATGCATTCACCATTTTTGGTGCATTAATGCATGCATTTCCATAACGGAAAACGGCAAAATAGCATGCGCAAAATGCACAAGAATCGTGAACAAAATTGCGTACAATAACGCTCACAATTTTGTGTGCAATTTGGTGCGTTATAGTGCGACCTTGGCCTTATGGCGGCGATTGGGGGTGGATATGGCTTACCTACCTTACCCCAAAGTTCGTGTTGGGGGTGGACATACCCCTTAATGCAATGCTATTTTTTATTAGGGCAATCCAGGAAACACTCCAGCACACCGCTGTTGGCTTCTAGCCAGACAAATTCATAGGTCCAATCCCCCTGCCCTCCACTCCAGGGGCCAGATAATTCTTATAGCAAAAGAAAATACAGGGGAGCACACTACTATGGTGAATCCAAAATATTTATTTGTGAAAACAACAACAACATTTCGGGACCCTACCTGAGGAAGGGACAGGGCGTCCCGAAACATCGTTGTTGTTGTTTTCACAAATAAATATTTTTGATTCACCATAGTAGTGTGCTCCCCTGTATCTTCTCTTGCTATAAGTTTTCTTTATTAGGGCAGTATGGTGGCTCAGTGGTTAGCACTGATGTATTGCAGTTGTGAGTTCGATTCCACCCTTGGACACATCTGCAAAGAATTTGTATGTTCTCCCCGTGCTTGTGTGGGTTTCCTCCGGGTACTCCGGTTTCCCCCACAATCATAAAACACATATTGATAGGTTGTGTGTGTCAAATAAATGTGCTTAGATTGTAAGCTCTTCAGGCTTATATGTACAGTATACATGTAATTGTAAAGTGCTACGGAAGATGTTAGTGCTATATAAATCCACAATCTGGGCCAGATCAATGTGCAATCATTATTAACATATTAATATCAATCATAAACCCTTATCTGGCAAAAATATTGAATGTATATAAAATATAAGATTGTGGTTGTGTATTTACGAATGCAGTCATACAATTACGATTGCAATCATAGATTTACATGATTGTAATTGTGCGATCGCCAATACAACACCATTGCGGTAGTCTTCTACCTTATGGTATTGTATTACGACCTGCGGTATCGGAAGTTGCCGATACCATGGATTATAGGCATTGACACACCATGGTGTAAAGTCCTAAATACATTTGGGATGAATGAACTCCAACATTTTATTAAAATCCTACATGGTATTTAAAGAAAAATTATATCTACTTGCATCATCCCCACCCACACTTTCTCCCAGTAATAGTACCCATGGTGAGGACCTAGGTCGTGACGTCACCACGTCCGGACGCCGATCAGCGTGAAGATTCAAATAGGCATTCGCAGAGGGAGCGAGTGCCTATTCGTAGACCTCGCTACCAGACTGTCAGGTTGTCAGTCTGTAGCATTCCTTACCTGACATTGGATCCAGCCTTGTATCCAGCATTTCTCCATTGTTCCAGTCATTTTATCCAGCATTGTATCCAGCAATTGTTTCAACTCCATTGTTCCAGTCATTGTATCCAGCATTAGATCCAGCCATTGTTTCAACTACATTATTCCAGTCATTGTATCCAGCATTACATCCAGCCATTGTTTCAACTCCATTGTTCCAGTTATTGTATCCAGCATTGTATCCAGAATTGTATCCAGCCATAAGCCATTGTTTAAACTCCATTGTTCCAGTCATTGTATCCAGCATTACATCCAGCCATTGTTTTAACTCCATTGTTCCAGTCATTGTATCCAGCATTGTATCCAGCCATTGTTTCAACTCCATTGTTCCAGTTATTGTATCCAGCATTGTATCCAGCAAACAACCCGATCCTTACTAGACTTCTCTCCCCAGAATTTCCATTGAAGTCAACCGCTTCTGTGTTTGGCTGCCTCTCAGCCAATCACAGCCGCGGCTGAGGTCCGGCCCCTGCTTGTAAGCAGGAGCTGGATCGGATTGCCATGGAGAGAAGGTTGTGTAAGTAGAAATCTGGGGATATTTTTTAAAGAATTAGGGCTAGGCCACACTAGCGCGTTTTTTGCCCGTGTTTTTGCGTTTTGCGATTGCGCTTCCGTTTGCGTTTAGGTAAAGCATGCATTCACCATTTTTGGTGCATTAATGCATGCATTTCCATAACGGAAAACGGCAAAATAGCATGCGCAAAATGCACAAGAATCGTGAACAAAATTGCGTACAATAACGCTCACAATTTGTGTGCAATGGTGCGTTATAGTGCGACCTTGGCCTTATGGCGGCGATTGGGGGGTGGATATGGCTTACCTCCCTTACCCCAAAGTTCGTGTTGGGGGTGGACATACCCCTTAATGCAATGCTATTTTTTATTAGGGCAATCCAGGAAAACTCCAGCACACCGCTGTGGCTTCTAGCCAGACAAATTCATAGGTCCAATCCCCCTGCCCTCCACTCCAGGGGCCGATAATTCTTATAGCAAAAGAAAATACAGGGGAGCACACTACTATGGTGAATCCAAAATATTTATTTGTGAAAACAACAACAACATTTCGGGACCCTACCTGAGGAAGGGACAGGGCGTCCCGAAACATCGTTGTTGTTTGTTTCACAAATAATTTTTTTTTGATTCACCTATTAGTGTGCTCCCCTGTATCTTCTCTTGCTATAAGTTTTCTTATTAGGGCAGTATGGTGGCTCAGTGGTTAGCACTGATGTATTGCAGTTGTGAGTTCGATTCCACCCTTGGACACATCTGCAAGAATTTGTATGTTCTCCCCGTGCTTGTGTGGGTTTCCTCCGTACTCCGGTTTCCCCCACAATCATAAAACATATTGATAGGTTGTGTTGTCAAATAAATGTGCTTAGATTGTAAGCTCTTCAGGCTTATATGTTACAGTTACATTAATTGTAAAGTGCTACGGAAGATGTTAGTGCTATATAAATCCACAATCGGGCCAGATCAATGTGCAATCATTATTAACATATTAATATCAATCATAAACCCTTATCTGGCAAAAATATTGAATGTATATAAAATATAAGATTGTGGTTGTGTATTTACGAATGCAGTCATACAATTACGATTGCAATCATAGATTTACATGATTGTAATTGTGCGATCGCCAATACAACACCATTGCGGTAGTCTTCTACCTTATGGTATTGTATTACGACCTGCGGTATCGGAAGTTGCCGATACCATGGATTATAGCATGACACACCATGGTGTAAAGTCCTAAATACATTTGGGATGAATGAACTCCAACATTTTATTAAAATCCTACATGGTATTTAAAGAAAAATTATATCTACTTGCATCATCCCCACCCACACTTTCTCCCAGTAATAGTACCCATGGTGAGACCTAGGTCGTGACGTCACCACGTCCGACGCCGATCAGCGTGAAGATTCAAATAGGCATTCCAGAGGGAGCGGTGCCTATTCGTAGACCTCGCTACCAGACTGTCAGGTTGTCAGTCTGTAGCATTCCTTACCTGACATTGGATCCAGCCTTGTCATCCAGCATTTCTCCATTCATTGTATCCTGCATTGTATCCAGCATTGTATCCAGCCATTGTTTCACTCCATTGTTCCAGTCATTGTATCCAGCATTGTATCCAGCATTATTCCAGCCATTGTTTTAACTCCATTGTTCCAGTCATTGTATCCAGCATTGTATCCAGCATTGTATCCAGGCCATTGTTTCAACTCCATTGTTCCAGTCATTGTATCCAGCATTACTCCAGCCTTGTTAACTCCATTGTCCAGTCATTGTATCCAGCATTGTATCCAGCCATGTTTTCACTCCATTGTTCCAGTCATTGTATCCAGCATTACCTTCCAGCCATTGTTTCAACTCCATTGTTTCCAGTCATTGTATCCAGCATTACTCCGCCATTGTTTCAACTCCATTGTTCCAGCCTTGTATCCAGTTCTTTGTTTCAACTCCATTGTTCAGCCATGTGTATCCAGCATTGTACTCCAGCCATTGTTTCAACTCCATTGTTCCAGTCATTATATCCAGCATTACATCCAGCCATTGTTTCAACTCCATGTATCCAGCATTTTGTATCCAGCATTTGTTTTCAACTCCATTGTTCCAGCCATTGTATCCTGCATTGTATCCAGCATTGTATCCGGCATTTTATCCATCCTTGTTTCAACTCCATTGTTCAGCCATTGTATTCCAGCATTGTTCCACCTCCATTGTTCCAGCCATTGTTTCCTCCTGCTCCTGTTGAATCCTGTCCTACAGTCTGAACTCCTCCTAAAAGGTACAGTGAACCTCGTCCCTTCGGGACTCAATTCATTACAGTACGAAGGCCATGGAAGTACCTGAGGAAGCTGCGGCAAGTTTGGGCAACTCTTCAGACTATTCCCTCCGCATGGATGCCCTTGAGCACCAGCAGAATTAACTAGCTCAGTTTCTGGACTCCATTTCTGCTCAGTTATCCCTGGGCCCTGCTCCTCCTGCTCCTCCTGTTCTGCCTAGAGAACCCGTTCCCCACGAGAGCCGCGAATACCACCTCCTGTGCGATATGAAGGGGCACGCATCAGCCTGTCGGGGTTTCATTAACCAATGCCTTATACATTTTGAATTGCAACCTTCCCATTGGTCTCGGACCGTGCCAAAGTCGGTTATGTCATTGCCTTGTTGAGGCAATGCCTTGGCCTGGGCATCCCCCCTGTGGGAGAAAAATGACCCAGTGGTTAACGATATCTCCTTATTTCTGGAAACCTTCCGAAAAATCTTTGACGCTCCAGGCAGAACTATTGCTGCTTCCTCCCTGCTGATGCAATTGCGACAAGGCTCCCATTCGGTAGGGCAGTATGCTATTGAATTCCGGAATTTGGCTGCCGAGACTGCCTGGAACATGAGGCCCTGTTAGCAGCCTTTTGGCAGGGCCTGTCTGATCGTATCAGAACGACTTAGTGTCCGGGAGCTTCCCACAATGTTGGAGGAAATGATTTCCATGTGTATATGGGTGGATACTCGTATCAGGGAAAGGCAAGCCGAAAAATCTAATAATCGTCCTGTTCCTCCAAATTGTTCCTCGTCCTCAAAGGACCGGGCCTTTGACAGCTGCTCCGCCAGGGGCGTATCTAGGGTCTAAGAAGATCCGGGGCACTCTTGGGCCACGCCCTTTCTCCCCCCCAATTAGGACACACCCACTAAGTACTTAATAGATGGCCAAAAAGACACAGACAGACAGATATATCCACAAACATAGACACACACACCCGATAGTGATAAACAGACAGAAAGACAGTGAAATAGACAGACAGAGATAGAGATTTGGATAAGAGACACAAATTAATGACACAAAGGCACAGTAACTGGCAATATCATTATATACTGGTAGCAATCTGGTAATTTTAAACTTACTGTTGTGTTTCAGTTGTAGTCAGTCGCTTGGCCATACCTTTGGCCAGGGAGACCGTCTTGTACCTTTTACATGGACCTCTGCCCCTATCTATCTGTCCTCTCTCTCTCTGTATATCTATCTATCTAATCTGCTATCTATATCTATCTATCTAACTCTGCTATCTATCTATCTAACTCTGCTATCTATCTATTGTCCCTCTCTCTCTCTGCTATCTATCTATCTAACTCTGCATCTCTGTATCTATCCTCAACTCTGCTATCTATCTATCTAACTCTGCTATCTTGTATCATCTATCTATCTATCTATCTATCATCTATCTAACTCTGCTATCTATCTATCTATCTAACTCTCTGCTATCTATCTAACTCTGCTATCTATCTAACTCTACTATCTATCTATCTATCTATCTATCTAACTCTGCTATCATCTATCTATCTATCTATCTATCTATCTATCTATCTATCTATCTATCTATCTATCTAACTCTGCTATCTATCTAACTCTGCTATCTATCTAACTGCTATCTATCTATCTATCTATCTATCTATCTATCTATCTATCTAACTCTGCTATCTATCTATCTATCTAACTCTGCATCTATCTATCTAACTCTGCTATCTATCTATCTATCTATCTATCTATCTATCTATCTATCTATCTAACTCTATCTATCTATCTATCTATCTATCTATCTATCTATCTATCTATCCCTCTCTCTCTCTGCTATATATATATCTAACTCTGCTATCTATCTATCTATCTAACTCTGCTATCTATCTATCTGTCCCTCTCTCTCTGCACTATCTATCTAACTCTGCTATCTATCTATCTATCTAACTCTGCTATCTATCTATCTAACTCTGCTATCAATCTATCTAACTCTGCTATCTATCTATCTAACTCTGCTATCTATCATCTATCTATCTATCTATCTATCTATCTATCTATCTATCTATCTATCTATCTATCTATCTATCTATCTATCTATCTATCCCTCTCTCTCTCTTCTATCTATCAACTCTGCTATCTATCTATCTATCTATCTATCTATCTATCTATCTAACTCTATCTATCTATCTATCTCTCTCTCTGCTATATATATATCTAACTCTGCTATCTATCTATCTATCTATCTATCTAACTCTGTTCTCTATCTATCTGTCCCTCTCTCTCTCTCTGCTATCTATCTATCTATCTAAAACTGAAAACTCTATCTATCTATCTAACTCGCTTCTATCTATCTATCTCTGCTATCTATCTATCTACTCTGCTATCTATCTATCTAACTCTGCTATCTATCTATCTAACTCTGCTATCTATCATCTATCTATCTATCTATCTATCTATCTATCTATCTATCTATCTATCTATCCCTCTCTCTCTCTGCTATCTATCTATCTAACTCTGCTGTCTATCTATCTATCTATCCCTCTCTCTCTCTGCTATCATCTATCTAACTCTGCTATCTATCTATCTAACTCTGCTATCTATCTATCTATCTATCTATCTATCTAACTCTGCTATCTATCTAACTCTGCTATCTATCTAACTCTGCTATCTATCTATCTAACTCTATCTATCTATCTAACTCTGTCTATCTATCTATCTAACTCTGCTATCTATCTATCTATCTAACTCTGCTATCTATCTATATAACTCTGCTATCTATCTATCTATCTATCTATCTATCTATCTAACTCTGCTATCTATCTATCTAACTCTATCTATCTATCTATCTATCTATCTAACTCTGCTCTATCTATCTATCTATCTATCTATCTATCTTACTGCTATCTAACTCTGCTATCTATCTACTATCTTATCTATCTATCTATCTAACTCTGCTACTATCTATCTAACTCTATCTATCTATCTATCTATCTAACTCTATCTAACTCTATCTATCTATCTATCTATCTATCTAACTCTGCTATCTATCTATCTAACTCTGCTATCTATCTATCTATCTAACTCTGCTATCTATCTATCTATCTATATATCTAACTCTATCTATCTATCTATCTATCTATCTACTTGCTATCTATCTACTCTGCTATCATCTATATCTAACTCTGCTATCTATCTATCTATCTAACGCTGCTATCTAACTCTGCTATCTATCTATTAGGAGAAGGCCGGGAGCGCAGAGCCGTCTGTATGTTCTGCGCCGTCGCGCGCGTGACGTCATCAGCGCCGGCGTGCGCGTGACGTCATCGCGCCGGCGGAGTCCGCCGGGGAGTCCGGAACTAGGGCACAATCAGTAAAACTTCGGGGCTTTGCAAAACTTCCGGGCACGTGCCCCGAATGTTTTAAACGTAGATCCGCCACTGTGCTCCGCCATCGGAGGAACCCATGCAGATTGGGGGTACACACATTTTCTGAAGAAAAACTTAGGAGGAGGACTCATGGGCTCTGCCTGTACTGTGCTGCCCAGGGGCACTTCGCTAAAGTTTGCCCTTCCAAGCCAGGAAACTGACAACCCTAGACCTGAATAAGGAGTCTTCTCTAGGTAAATTCAAATCTCCTTTCCACAAGAATTCACTCAAATCATAATCGGTAATTTTATTGATGCCACCTTTACTTCTCTTCTAGGCATTCCATTATTTTCCCTACCTCCTCCCCTCCGAGTGCTGGCTATTGACGATCAAACCGTTATCTACAGAATTTATTTCAATGTCTTCTGCAGAAATTCTTCTTCAAATTGGCGTCTTCATCGTGAATCAATTTCCTTCTTGGTATAACAAAGCCCCACGACCCCTCTTATTCTAGGACTCCCTTGGTTTCGACTTCATAACCCCATCATCAACTGGACTAACAACGAACTTGTCTCTTGGAGTCCATCCTGCTTTTTCCAGATGTCTTTTCCATCCCAAAATCTCTTGTTCCTCTGTTTCCGGTGCAAACAAAAATCTTAATTTTCTGCCTCATCAGTACCCTCGCCTAAGGATGTCTTCGACAAAAAACTGCTGAAATTCTGCCTCCCCACCGACCCTATGATTGTCCCATTGATTTGTTGACCAGTACCTACTTCACCCCAGGTAGCACCTATCCTCTCTCCTGCTGAAACCACCTCTATGGAAGATTACATCAAGAGAACCTGTCCGGGGTTTTATCAGGCCCTCCCCTTCGCCTGCCGGTGCTGGCTTCTTTTTTGTGGAAAAGAAAGACGGAGGGCTACGTCCATGCATTGACTATCGTGGCTCAATAAAATCACTATCAAGAACCGCTATCCTCACCATCTCATCTCTGAACTCTTTGACCAATAAAAGGGGCTAAAGTATTCTCCAAGCTTGATCTCCGTGGAGCCTATAATCTGGTTCGCATCCGGGAAGGAGATGAATGGAAAACGGCCTTCAATACCAGAACTGGACATTATGAATATCTGGTGATGCCCTTCGTCTCTGTATGCTCCAGCAGTTTTCCAAGAATTTGTCAATGACATTTTTCAAGATCTCTTAGGTATTTCAGTAGTAGTTTACTTGGATGACATCTTAATTTTCTCTCTCAAGATCTTTCTTCTCATCGTTGCCATGTACGCCTTGTCCCGACTACGAGCCAACCAACTGTCCGCTAAACTGGAGAAATGTCTCTTTGAATGCCCGCAAGTACCTTTTCTGGGCTATCTGGTTTCAGGCTCAAGGCTTCAAGATGGATCCACACCAAAGTCTCAGCTATTCTCAACTGGATTCTTCCCATTGGCACTAAGGCTTCCAACATTCCACAAGAATTCACTCAAATCATAATCGGTAATTTTATTGATGCCACCTTTACTTCTCTTCTAGGCATTCCATTATTTTCCCTACCTCCTCCCCTCCGAGTGCTGGCTATTGACGATCAACCGTTATCTACAGAATTTATTTCAATGTCTTCTGCAGAAATTCTTCTTCAAATTGGCTGTCTTCATCGTGAATCAATTTCCTTCTTGGTTATACAAACCCACGACCCCTCTTATTCTAGGACTCCCTTGGTTTCGACTTCATAACCCCATCATCAACTGGACTAACAACGAACTTGTCTCTTGGAGTCCATCCTGCTTTTCCATGTGCTTTTTCCATCCCAAAATCTCTTGTTCCTCTGTTTCCGGTGCAAACAAAAATCTTAATTTTCTGCCTCATCAGTACCTCGACTTTAAGGATGTCTTCGACAAAAAATCTGCTGAAATTCTGCCTCCCCACCGACCCTATGATTGTCCCTTGATTTTTTGACCAGTACCTTCTCACCCCGAGTAGCACCGATCCTCTATCTCCTGCTGAAACCACCTCTATGGAAGATTACATCAAAGAGAACCTGTCTCGGGTTTTATCAGACCCTCCACTTCGCCTGCCGGTGCTGGCTTCTTTTTTGTGGAAAAGAAAGACGAGGGCTACGTCCATGCATTGACTATCGTGGCCTCAATAAAATCACTATCAAGAACCGCTATCCTCTACCTCTCATCTCTGAACTCTTTGACCAATTAAAAGGGGCTAAAGTATTCTCCAAGCTTGATCTCCGTGGAGCCTATAATCTGGTTCGCATCCGGAAGGAGATGAATGGAAAACGGCCTTCAATACCAGAACTGGACATTATGAATATCTGGTGATGCCCTTCGGTCTCTGTAATGCTCCAGTTTTTCCAAGAATTTGTCAATGACATTTTTCAAGATCTCTTAGGTATTTCAGTAGTATTTTACTTGGATGACATCTTAATTTTCTCTCAAGATCTTTTTCTCATCGTTGCCATGTACGCCTTGTCCCGACTACGAGCCACCAACTGTCCGCTAAACTGGAGAAATGTCTCTTTGAATGCCCGCAAGTACCTTTTCTGGGCTATCTGGTTTCAGGCTCAAGGCTTCAAGATGGATCCAACCAAAGTCTCAGCTATTCTCAACTGGATTCTTCCCATTGGCACTAAGGCTATCCAACAATTCCTTGGTTTGCCAATTATTATAGGCAATTTATTAAAGGGTTTTCTTCCATCATTGCTCCCATCTTAGCCCTTATCAGAAAGGGGCAAACCTAGAATCTGGTCTCCGGCCGCCTTAGAAGCCTTCAAGAAATTAAAAAATTATTTTTCTTCCCCCCGTACTTCTTCGCATCCCGACCCTAGTCTGCCATTCATCATCGAGGTTGACGCCTCTAATTTGGAGTAGGTGCCGTCCTTTCAGAAAGGCAAATCGAGAGTGGTAAACTCCACCCATGTGCATTCTTCTCTAAGAAATTTCTTCCCAATGAACTAAATTATGACATTGGAAATCGTGAACTTCTAGCTATCAAACCTCGCACTAGAAGAATGGTGACACTTGCTGGAAGGGCAGTACATCCTATCACCATCCTCACCGATCACAAAAATCTTGAATACATCCAAAACCTTAGAGATTGAATCCTCATCAAGCCCTGGGGCTCTGTTCTTCCTCGGTTCAATTTCATCATTTCCTTTCATCCTGGTTCCAAGAATAAAAAAGCTGACGCCCTCTCCAGGTCTTTTCTTGCAGCCGATTCTACTGATAAAGATAAAGGCCTCATCATTCCCTCCTCCAAGATCCTAGCCACTATTACCCCTCAACTTTGCCATCGGATTCTATCTGCTCAGGATTCTGCTTCTGCTGCCTTACCCCCTATAAGACCTTTGTTCCCTCTCTCCCTTCGGAAAGAAATATTACAACTGAATCATGAGTCCAAACAGGCCGGTCACCCTGGCATCCACAAGACTTTCAATCTTCTTAATCGTTCTGTATGGTGGCCCTCCATGAGAGCAGATGTCAAAAACTTTGTCGCCGCCTGTTCTGTTTGTGCTACTCCCAAAACTTCTCATAGTCTTCCTTGTGGACTTCTTCAACCTCTGCCGATTCCTTCCCTATCATGGACCCACCGTTCTATGGACTTAATTTGTGAACTCCCTTTTTCTAAGAAAAATACAGTCATCTGGGTTACTGTAGACCGCTTTAGCAAAATGGCTCATTTTGTTCCCCTTCCTAAGTTGCCCTCCTCTGCTGAACTTGCTCAATTGTTCATTTACCATATTTTCCCGCCTGCATGGATTACCCAGTTGAAATAGTGTCCGATCGAGGAACCCAATTCATCTCCAAATTCTGGCGGGCACTTGTGCAAGTTACTTGGAATTAACTTCAATTTTCTGTCCGCTTACCATCCTCAGTCTAACGGAGCCGCAGAACGCACCAACCAATGTCTGGAACAATTCCTTCGATGCTACATTTCTTATTCTCAAGACAATTGGACTGATCTTCTACCATGGGCATAGAGTTTGCCCATAAACAATGCCGTCCACTCTTCTACCTGAATCTCTCCTTTTTTTGTGTTTTTGGCTTAACCCCAAAGGGTTTCCACAGGATTTTTTTTCTCTGGACCAGTTCCTGCAACTAACACACTAGTAGCAGAAATGTCAGCCATCTGGCGGCTACTAAAAACTGTCTTGAAAAATCTGCGCTTGTACAAAAGACTGCAGCTGATGACGAAGACGTAAACCTCCCATTATATTCGGTGGGAGATAAAGTTTGGTTATCATCAACTCACATTAATTTGCGTATTCCTTCTCCTAAATTGGGTCCTAAATTTATTGGCCCATTTGCTATATTACAATTGGTGGGTCCTACGGCAGTACGACTTCTATTGCCCACCATCATGAGAATCCCTAATGTTTTCCATGTTCTCTAATCAAGCCGTGGTACTGAATCGATTTTCTTCTCCTCTTCAGTCACCTGATCCTATAATGATCAACGGTCAACAAGAATTTGGGTTGAGAAAGTCTTTGGATTCTAGATTCGTCGGAGTTCTCTTCAATATTTGGTCCATTGGAAGGATTTAGACCAGAAAAAGGTCCTGGGTTAACATTCTGATTTACATGCACCCCAGTTAATCAAACCTTTCATAGAAGATTTCCTGACAAACCTGCTTTAAGTGGTCCTGAGGCCCCCTGTGGAAGGGGGGGGGTACTCTAAGGATCTTACCTGCCGTGCTCCCTCGCCGTTCTGGGACTGGTGACGTCGCCGGCGCCGGACGGCGGCATCGTGACATCACCACGTCCGGACGCCGATCGCGCGAAGATTCAAATAGGCACTCGCAAGGGAGCGAGTGCCTAGCGTAGACCTCGCTACCAGACTGTCAGGTTGTCAGTCTGTAGCGTTCCTTACCTGACATTGGATCCAGCCTTGTATCCAGCATTTCCTAGTCATTGTATCCTGCATTGTATCCAGCATTGTATCCGCCATTGTTCAACTCCATTGTTCCAGTCATTGTATCCACATTGTATCCAGCATTACATCACCATTGTTTCAACTCCATTGTTCCAATCATTGTATCCAGCATTGTATCCAGCATTGATCCAACCATTGTTTCAACTCCATTGTTCCATTCATTTTATCCAGCTTACCTCAGCCATATTTCAACTCCATTGTTCCCAGTCATTGTATCCAGCATTGTATCCAGCCACTGTTTCAAACTCCATTGTTCCATTCATTGTATCCAGCATTACATCCAGCCATTGTTTCAACTCCATTGTATCCAGCATTGTATCCAGCATTGTATCCAGCCTTTGTTTCAACTCCATTGTTCCAGCCATTGTATCCAGCATTGTATCCAGCCATTGTTTCAACTCCATTGTTCCAGTCATTGTATCCAGCCATTGTTTCATCAACCCATTGTATCCAGCATTGTATCCAGCATTGTATCCACCTTTGTTTCAACTCACTCATTGTTCCAGCCATTGTATCCTGCATTGTATCCTGCATTGTATCCAGCATTGTATCCAACATTGTATCCAGCCATTGTTCAATTCCATTGTTCCAGCCATTTGTTCCACCATTGTTCCAACTCCATTGTTCCAGCCATTGTTTCCTGCTCCTGTTGAATCATGCCCTACAGTCTGAACTCCTCCTAGAAGGTCCCTTCGGGACTCATTCATTACAGTGTGGGGTGTACCTGTAGTGTGTGTTCCTGATCTGAGTGGGGTTGAGTAAAAAAATTGTGCTTAGTAAAATTTTTTTTTTTTTAATGATTGCTTTTCAAAAAAGCAACATTTGGAATTTGATTACAAACATAGAAATTGGCACACAATTATGGATTAAATTAAGCATTTGCAAAGTGCTAAAGGAAAGAATAAAATAAAATTAATATACTGCATTCAGAAATTAAATCTACACATTTTAACAACAGTACAGCAGGGGTTAAAGTTCTATTTTACTTTGTTTCAATTCAGGGGGTTCACTCTGGTCATTTTTATCTCTACTATCTCTTGGCTTCATACTCTCCACATTCCCATAGGTATTAATTAAATGAATCTGTTCAGGTTCAGGGACAGAAAATGTCTGCTTATAAACCACAAAAATAAATATCTGTGGTATTCAATTAGATCAGCTGGACGGATTTCATATATGTTTTTCTAGTTTTCGGATCTCGGAAAATCCCAAAGATCCAAAAATGGAACTTAAATTTGGGCTCTCGAAGCAGGTTTTTCATTCTCGAATAGCCTTGAACTTTCGATAATCCTCCAATACGATCGGAAACTATTTTCGAGTTTCTGACCATAATTTCGAGGATTTTCGAAAATATTTTCGCAAATTTTAAAATAGCTCGAATGTTTGATAAAAATCGAAAACGCGCTCCGAAGTCCCTAAAACTGAATAATCCCCTGGTCTAGCAACAGTGTGCTAGAGTGGCTTCTAACTGGTTTCGGACAGAACATTCGGATTTCAGAACCGAGAGTTCCGTGTTGCCCGGACCCCACCTCTACTAGTTATTAGACTGGCTTCTCTTAATTCAGAATGTCTTGCACCAGAATATGTTGTCAATAAATACCCTGGAGAGTCCCAATCAGCATATAACAGCAAGGGTTGGACTTTAAAGGCATGTCCACCCCCCAAACTAAAATTTAACACCAATACTGGCCACACTGTACATTTTAAAAAAAATCCTTACCTCACATCCCTGCTCCTTATGGTTCTCCTGTATTTGACTGTTCAAATCCAGGAAACTGAAGTATAGGAGCTGTCTTCCTGTCCAAAATGTTGCTGCCTCTGTTGTGTCCTCTCATGTTGCTATGACATGCTTGCTAGGACACATTTATTTTGTGATCTCAATGCATGAAAGAACAGGCTAGGCCGTTCTAGATAGATTGGACATTTGTCTTATGAGAGATTGGACATCTGTCTATGTCTTAAATGTAGGGGTACCTTTACTGTTGGGTGTGCCATCAACGCAATCTAAAATTTACTACCGTCCATTGTTCCAGTCATTGTATCCAGCATTACCTCCAGCCATTGTTTCAACTCCATTGTTCCAGTCATTGTATCCAGCATTACATCCAGCCATTGTTTCAACTCCATTGTATCCAGCATTGTATCCAGTCTTTGTTTCAACTCCATTGTTCCAGCCATTGTATCCAGCATTGTATCCAGCCATTGTTTCAACTCCATTGTTCCAGTCATTATATCCAGCATTACATCCAGCCATTGTTTCAACTCCATTGTATCCAGCATTGTATCCAGCCATTGTTTCAACTCCATTGTTCCAGCCATTGTATCCTGCATTGTATCCAGCATTGTATCCGGCATTTTATCCAGCCATTGTTTCAACTCCATTGTTCCAGCCATTGTATCCAGCATTGTTCCAACTCCATTGTTCCAGCCATTGTTTCCTGCTCCTGTTGAATCCTGTCCTACAGTCTGAACTCCTCCTAAAAGGTACAGTGAACCTCGTCCCTTCGGGACTCAATTCATTACAGTACGAATAGGCCATGGAAGTACCTGAGGAAGCTGCGGCAAGTTTGGGCAAGACTCTTCAGACTATTTCCCTCCGCATGGATGCCCTTGAGCACCAGCAGAATTAACTAGCTCAGTTTCTGGACTCCATTTCTGCTCAGTTATCCCTGGGCCCTGCTCCTCCTGCTCCTCCTGTTCTGCCTAGAGAACCCGTTCCCCACAGAGAGCCGCGAATACCACCTCCTGTGCGATATGAAGGGGACGCTCAAGCCTGTCGGGGGTTCATTAACCAATGCCTTATACATTTTGAATTGCAACCTTCCCATTTTGTCTCGGACCGTGCCAAAGTCGGTTATGTCATTGCCTTGTTGGGAGGCAATGCCTTGGCCTGGGCATCCCCCCTGTGGGAGAAAAATGACCCAGTGGTTAACGATATCTCCTTATTTCTGGAAACCTTCCGAAAAATCTTTGACGCTCCAGGCAGAACTATTGCTGCTTCCTCCCTGCTGATGCAATTGCGACAAGGCTCCCATTCGGTAGGGCAGTATGCTATTGAATTCCGGAATTTGGCTGCCGAGACTGCCTGGAACAATGAGGCCCTGTTAGCAGCCTTTTGGCAGGGCCTGTCTGATCGTATCAAGGACGACTTAGTGTCCCGGGAGCTTCCCACAATGTTGGAGGAAATGATTTCCATGTGTATATGGGTGGATACTCGTATCAGGGAAAGGCAAGCCGAAAAATCTAATAATCGTCCTGTTCCTCCCAAATTTGTTCCTCGTCCTCAAAGGACCGGGCCTTTGACAGCTGCTCCGCCAGGGGCGTATCTAGGGTCTAAGAAGATCCGGGGCACTCTTGGGCCACGCCCCTTTCTCCGCCCCAATTAGGACACACCCACTAAGTACTTAATGAGATGGCCAAAAAGACACAGACAGACAGATAGATAACCACAAACATAGACACACAGCCCGATAGTGATAAACAGACAGAAAGACAGTGAAATAGACAGACAGAGATAGAGATTTGGATAGAGAGACACAAATTAATGACACAAAGGCACAGTAAACTGGCAATATCATTATATACTGGTAGCAATCTGGTAATTTTAAACTTACTGTTGTGTTCAGTTGTAGTCAGTCGCTTGGCCATACCTTTGGCCAGGGAGACCGTCTTGTACCTTTTACATGGACCTCTGCCCCTATCTATCTGTCCCTCTCTCTCTCTGTATATCTATCTATCTAACTCTGCTATCTATATCTATCTATCTAACTCTGCTATCTATCTATCTAACTCTGCTATCTATCTATCTGTCCCTCTCTCTCTCTGCTATCTATCTATCTAACTCTGCTATCTATGTATCTATCTAACTCTGCTATCTATCTATCTAACTCTGCTATCTATGTATCTATCTATCTATCTATCTATCTATCTATCTATCTAACTCAACTATATAACTCTGCTATATCTTCAACTCTACTATCTATCTATCGATCTATCTTATCTAAACTCTGCTATCTATCTACTCTCTCTATCTATCTATCTATCTTATCTATCTATCTCTCTATCTATCTATCATCTAACTCTGCTATCTATCTAACTAACCTGATATCTATCTAACTCTGCTATCTATCTACTATCTATCTTATCTATCTATCTATCTATCTATACTCTGCTATCTATCTTATCTATCTAACTCCTGCATCTATCTATCTAACTCTGCTATCTATCTATCTATCTATCTATCTTATCTATCTATCTAATCTATCTAACCTCTCTCTATCTAATCTCTCTATCTATCCATCTATCTAATCTATCTATCTATCCCCTCTCTCTCTCTGCTATATATATATCTAACTCTGCTATCTATCTATCTATCTACTCTCTGCTATCTATCTATCTGTCCCTCTCTCTCTCATGCTATCTATCTATCTAACACTGCTATCTATCTATCTATCTAACTCCTGCTATCTATCTATCTAACTCTGCTACTATCTATCCTAACTCTGCTATCTATCTATCTAACTCTGCTATATCTCTCTATCTATCTATCTTATCTATCTATCTATCTATCTATCTATCTCATCTATCTATCTATCTATCTATCTATCTATCTATCTATCTATCATATCCCTTCCCTCTCTCTCTCTATCTATCTATCTAACTCTGCTATCTATCTATCTTCTATCTATCTATCTATCTATCTACTCTATCTATCTATCTATCTCTCTCTCTCTGCTATTATATATCTAACTCTGCTATCTATCTATCTTCTATCTATCTATCTAACTCTGCATTATCTATCTGTCCCTCTCTCTCTCTCGCTATCTATCTATCTATCTACAAACTGCTATCTATCTATCTAACTCTGCTATCATCTATCATCTATCTAACTCGCATCTATCTATCTACTCTCTGCTATCTATCTATCTAACTCTGCTATCTATCTATCTACTACTCTCTATCTATCACTATCTATCTATCTATCTATCTAACTTCTACTATCTATCTATCTATCTATCTATCCCTCTCTCTCTCTGCTATCTATCTATCTAACTCTGCTGTCTATCTATCTATCTATCTATCCCTCTCTCCTCTCTCTGCTATCTATCTATCTAACTCTGCTGCTATCTATCTATCTAACTCTGCTATCTATCTATCTATCTATCTATCTATCTAACTCTGCTATCTATCTAACTCTCTGCTATCTATCTACTCTGCTATCTCTATCTAATCTAACTCTATCTATCTATCTAACTCTGTCTATCTATCTATCTAACTCCTGCTATCTATCTATCTATCTAACTCTGCTATCTATCTATATACTCTGCTTCTATCTATCTATCTATCTTCTATCTATCTAACTCTGCTATCTCTATCTATCTAACTAACTCTATCTATCTATCTATCTATCTACTATCTATCTAACTCTGCTATCTATCTATCTATCTATCTATCTATCTAACTCTGCTATCTAACTCTGCTATCTACTCTATCTATCTATCTATCTAACTATCTATCTATCTAACTCTGACTCTCTATCTATCTATCTAACTCTTCTATCTATCTATCTAATCTAACTCTGCTATCTATCTACTCTATCTATCTTCTATCTATCTATCTAACTCTGCATCTTCTATCTAACTCTGCTATCTATCTATCTATCTAACTCTGTCTCTATCTTCTATCTATCTATCTATCTAACTCCTTACTATCTACTATCTATCTATCTCTAACTCTGCTCTCTATCTAACTCTGCTATCTATCTATCTATCTAACTCTGCTATCTATCTACTATCTAACGCTGCTATCTAACTCTGCTATCTATCTAGTAGGAGAAGGCCGGGAGCGCAGAGGCCGTCTGTATTTTCTGCGCCGTCCGCGCGCGTGACGTCATCGGCCGGCGTGCGCGTGACGTCATCGCGCCGGCGGAGTCCGCCGGGAGTCCGGAACTAGGGCACAAGTCAGTAAAACATTCGGGGCACTTTGCAAAACATCCGGGGCACGTGCCCCGAATGTTTTAACGTAGATACGCCACTGTGCTCCGCCATCGGAGGAACCCATGCAGATTGGGGGTACACACATTTCTGCTGAAGAAAAACTTAGGAGGAGGACTCATGGGCTCTGCCTGCTGTGCTGCCCAGGGGCACTTCGCTAAAGTTTTGCCCTTCCAAGCCAGGAAACTGACAACCCTAGACCTGAATAAGGAGTCTTCTCTCTAGGTAAATTCAAATCTCCTTTCCACAAGAATTCACTCAAATCATAATCGGTAATTTTATTGATGCCACCTTACTTCTCTTCTAGGCATTCCATTATTTTCCCTACCTCCTCCCCCTCCGAGTGCTGGCTATTGACGATCAACCGTTATCTACAGAATTTATTTCAATGTCTTCTGCAGAAATTCTTCTTCAAATTGGCTGTCTTCATCGTGAATCAATTTCCTTCTTGGTATACAAAGCCCCACGACCCCTCTTATTCTAGGACTCCGCTTGTGTTCGACTTCATACCCCCATCATCAACTGGACTAACAACGAACTTGTCTCTTGGAGTCCATCCTGCTTTTCCAGATGTTTTTCCATCCCAAAATCTCTTGTTCCTCTGTTTCCGGTGCAAACAAAAATCTTAATTTTCTGCCTCATCAGTACCTCGACTTTAAGGATGTCTTCGACAAAAAATCTGCTGAAATTCTGCCTCCCCACCGACCCTATGATTGTCCCATTGATTTGTTGACCAGTACCTCTTCACCCCGAGGTAGCACCTATCCTCTATCTCCTGCTGAAACCACCTCTATGGAAGATTACATCAAAGAGAACCTGTCTCGGGGTTTTATCAGACCCTCCACTTCGCCTGCCGGTGCTGGCTTCTTTTTTGTGGAAAAGAAAGACGGAGGGCTACGTCCATGCATTGACTATCGTGGCCTCAATAAAATCACTATCAAGAACCGCTATCCTCTACCTCTCATCTCTGAACTCTTTGACCAATTAAAAGGGGCTAAAGTATTCTCCAAGCTTGATCTCCGTGGAGCCTATAATCTGGTTCGCATCCGGGAAGGAGAGAATGGAAAACGGCCTTCAATACCAGAACTGGACATTATGAATATCTGTGATGCCCTTCGGTCTCTGTAATGCTCCAGCATTTTTTCCAAGAATTTGTCAATGACATTTTTCAAGATCTCTTAGGTATTTCAGTAGTAGTTTACTTGGATGACATCTTAATTTTCTCTCTCAAGATCTTTCTTCTCATCGTTGCCATGTACGCCTTGTCCCGACTACGAGCCAACCAACTGTCCGCTAAACTGGAGAAATGTCTCTTTGAATGCCCGCAAGTACCTTTTCTGGGCTATCTGGTTTCAGGCTCAAGGCTTCAAGATGGATCCACCAAAGTCTCAGCTATTCTCAACTGGATTCTTCCCATTGGCACTAAGGCTATCCAACAATTCCACAAGAATTCACTCAAATCATAATCGGTAATTTTATTGATGCCACCTTTACTTCCTTCTAGGCATTCCATTATTTTCCCTACCTCCTCCCCTCCGAGTGCTGGCTATTGACGATCAACCGTTATCTACAGAATTTATTTCAATGTCTTCTGCAGAAATTCTTCTTCAAATTGGCTGTCTTCATCGTGAATCAATTTCCTTCTTGGTTTATACAAAGCCCACGACCCCTCTATTCTAGGACTTCCCTTGGTTTCGACTTCATAACACCCCATCATCAACTGGACTAACAACGAACTTGTCTCTTGGAGTCCATCCTGCTTTTCCAGATGTCTTTTCCATCCCAAATCTCTTGTTCCTCTGTTTCCGGTGCAAACAAAAATCTTAATTTTCTGCCTCATCAGTACCTCGACTTTAAGGATGTCTTCGACAAAAAATCTGCTGAAATTCTGCCTCCCACCGACCCTATGATTGTCCCATTGATTTGTTGACCAGTACCTCTTCACCCCAGGTAGCCCGTCCTCTATCTCCTGCTGAAACCACCTCTATGGAAGATTACATCAAAGAGAACCTGTCTCGGTGGTTTTATCAGACCCTCCACTTCGCCTGCCGGTGCTGGCTTCTTTTTTGTGGAAAAGAAAGACGGAGGCTACGTCCATGCATTGACTATCGTGGCCTCAATAAAATCACTATCAAGAACCGCTATCCTCTACCTCTCATCTCTGAACTCTTTGACCAATTAAAAGGGGCTAAAGTATTCTCCAAGCTTGATCTCCGTGGAGCCTATAATCTGGTTCGCATCCGGGAAGGAGTGATGGAAAACGGCCTTCAATACCAGAACTGGACATTATGAATATCTGGTGATGCCCTCGGTCTCTGTAATGCTCCAGCATTTTCCAAGAATTTGTCAATGACATTTTTCAAGATCTCTTAGGTATTTCAGTAGTAGTTTTACTTGGATGACATCTTAATTTTCTCTCAAGATCTTTCTTCTCATCGTTGCCATGTACCCTTGTCCCGACTACGAGCCAACCAACTGTCCGCTAAACTGGAGAAATGTCTCTTTTGAATGCCCGCAAGTACCTTTTCTGGGCTATCTGGTTTCAGGCTCAAGGCTTCAAGATGGATCCAACCAAAGTCTCAGCTATTCTCAACTGGATTCTTCCCATTGGCACTAAGGCTATCCAACAATTCCTTGGTTTGCCAATTATTATAGGCAATTTATTAAAGGGTTTTCTTCCATCATTGCTCCCATCTTAGCCCTTATCAGGAAAGGAGGCAAACCTAGAATCTGGTCTCCGGCCGCCTTAGAAGCCTTCAAGAAATTAAAAAATTATTTTTCTTCAGCCCCAGTACTTCTGCATCCCACCCTAGTCTGCCATCATCATCGAGGTTGACGCCTCTAATTTTGAGTAGGTGCCGTCCTTTCAGAAAGGCAAATCGAGAGTGGTAAACTCCACCCATGTGCATTCTTCTCTAAGAAATTTCTTCCCAATGAACTAAATTATGACATTGGAAATCGTGAACTTCTAGCTATCAAACTCGCACTAGAAGAATGGTGACACTTGCTGGAAGGGGCAGTACATCCTATCACCATCCTCACCGATCACAAAAATCTTGAATACATCCAAAACCTTAAGAGATTGAATCCTCATCAAGCCCGTTGGGCTCTGTTCTTCTCTCGGTTCAATTTCATCATTTCCTTCATCCTGGTTCCAAGAATAAAAAAGCTGACGCCCTCTCCAGGTCTTTTCTTGCAGCCGATTCTACTGATAAAGATAAGGCCTCATCTTTCCCCCTCCAAGATCCTAGCCACTATTACCCCTCAACTTTGCCATCGGATTCTATCTGCTCAGGATTCTGCTTCTGCTGCTCCTTACCCCCTAATAAGACCTTTGTTCCCCTCTCCCTTCGGAAAGAAATATTACAACTGAATCATAGTCCAAACAGGCCGGTCACCCTGGCATCACCAAGACTTTCAATCTTCTTAATCGTTCTGTATGGTGGCCCTCCATGAGAGCAGATGTCAAAAACTTTGTCGCCGCCTGTTCTGTTTGTGCTACTTCCAAAACTTCTCATAGTCTTCCTTGTGGACTTCTTCAACCTCTGCCGATTCCTTCCCTATCATGGACCCCCCGTTCTATGACTTAATTTGTGAACCTCCCTTTTCTAAGAAAAATACAGTCATCTGGGTTACTGTAGACCGCTTTAGCAAAATGGCTCATTTTGTTCCCCTTCCTAAGTTGCCCTCCTCTGCTGAACTTGCTCAATTGTTCATTTACCATATTTTCCGCCTGCATGGATTTACCATTGAAATAGTGTCCGATCGAGGAACCCAATTCATCTCCAAATCTTGGCGGGCACTTTGCAAGTTACTTGGAATTAAACTTCAATTTTCGTCCGCTTACCTCCTCGTCTAACGGAGCCGCAGAACGCACCAACCAATGTCTGGAACATTCCTTCGATGCTACATTTCTTATTCTCAAGACAATTGGACTGATCTTCTACCATGGCAGAGTTTGCCCATAAAATGCCGTCCACTCTCTATACCTGAAAATCTCCTTTTTTTTGTGTTTTTGGCTTAACCCCCAAAGGGTTTCCACAGGATTTTTTTTCTTCTGGACCAGTTTCCTGCAACAACACCTAGTAGCAGAAATGTCAGCCATCTGGCAGGCTACTAAAACTGTCTTGAAAAATCTGCGCTTGTACAAAAGACTGCAGCTGATAGACGAAGACGTAAACCTCCATTATATTCGGTGGGAGATAAAGTTTGGTTATCATCAACTCACATTAATTTGCGTATTCCTTCTCTCCTAATTGGGTCCTAAATTTATTGGCCCATTTGCTATATTACAATTGGTGGGTCCTACGGCAGTACGACTTCTATTGCCCACCATCATGAGAATCCCTAATGTTTTCCATGTCTCTCTAATCAAGCCGGTGGTACTGAATCGATTTTCTTCTCTCTCTTCAGTCACCTGATCCTATAATGATCAACGGTCACAAGAATTTGAGGTTGAAAGTCTTGGATTCTAGATTCGTCAGGAGTTCTCTCCATATTGGTCCATTGGAAGGATTTAGACCAAAGAAAGGTCCTGGAAACATTCTGATTTACATGCACCCCAGTTAATCAAAACCTTTCATAGAAGATTTCCTGACAAACCTGCTTTAAGTGGTCCTGAGGCCCCCTGTGGAAGGGGGGGGGGTCCTCTAAGGATCTTACCTGCCGTGCTCCCCTCGCCGTTCTGGGACTGGTGACGTCGCCGGCGCCGGACGGCGGCATCGACATCACCACACCGTCCGGACGCCGATCGGCGCGAAGATTCAAATAGGCACTCGCAGAGGGAGCGAGTGCCTAGTCGTAGACCCTCCTACCAGACTGTCAGGTTGTCAGTCTGTAGCGTTCCTTACCTGACATTGGATCCAGCCTTGTATCCAGCATTTCTCTAGTCATTGTATCCTGCATTGTATCCAGCATTGTATCCAGCCATTGTTTCAACTCCATTGTTCCAGTCATTGTATCCAGCATTGTATCCAGCATTACATCCAGCCATTGTTTCAACTCCATTGTTCCAATCATTGTATCCAGCATTGTATCCAGCATTGTATCCAACCATTGTTTCAACTCCATTGTTCCAGTCATTTTATCCAGCATTACCTCCAGCCATTATTTCAACTCCATTGTTCCAGTCATTGTATCCAGCATTGTATCCAGCCACTGTTTCAACTCCATTGTTCCATTCATTGTATCCAGCATTACATCCAGCCATTGTTTCAACTCCATTGTATCCAGCATTGTATCCAGCATTGTATCCAGCCTTTGTTTCAACTCCATTGTTCCAGCCATTGTATCCAGCATTGTATCCAGCCATGTTTTCAACTCCATTGTTCCAGTCATTGTATCCAGCCATTGTTTCAACATCCATTGTATCCAGCATTGTGATCCATGCAATTGGATCCAGCCTTTGTTTCAACTCCATTGTTCCAGCCATTGTATCCTGCATTGTATCCTGCATTGTATCCAGCATTGTATCCAACATTGTATCCAGCCATTGTTTCAATTCCATTGTTCCAGCCATTGTATCCAGCATTGTTCCAACTCCATTGTTCCAGCCATTGTTTCCTGCTCCTGTTGAATCATGCCCTACAGTCTGAACTCCTCCTAGAAGGTCCCTTCGGGACTCAATTCATTACAGTGTAGGGGTGTACCTGTAGGTGTGTGTTCCTGGATCTGAGTGGGGTTGAGTAAAAAAATTGTGCTTAGTAAAATTTTTTTTTTTTTAATGATTGCTTTTCAAAAAAGCAACATTTGGAATTTGATTACAAACATAGAAATTGCACACAATTATGGATTAAATTAAGCATTTGCAAAGTGCTAAAAGGAAAGAATAAATAATAAAAATTAATATACTGCATTCAGAAATTAAATCTAACATTTTTACAACAGATACAGCAGGGGTTAAAGTTCTATTTTACTTTGTTTCAATTCAGGGGGGTTCAGCTCTGGTCATTTTCTATCTCTACTATCTCTTGGCTTCATACTCTCCACATTCCCATAGGGTATTAATTAAATGAATCTGTTCAGGTTCAGGGACAGAAAATGTCTGCTTATAAAACCACAAAAATAAATATCTGTGGTATTCAATTAGATCAGCTGGACGGATTTCATTATGTTTTTCTAGTTTTCGGATCTCGGGAAAATCCCAAAGATCCAAAAATGGAACTTAAATTTGGGACTTCGAAGCAGGTTTTCATTCTCGAAATAGCCTTGAACTTTCGATAATCCTCGAAAATACGATCGGAAACTATTTTCGAGTTTCTGACCATAATTTCGAGGATTTTCGAAAATATTTTCGCAAATTTTTAAAATAGCTCGAATGTTTGATAAAAATCGAAAACGCGCTCCGAAGTCCCTAAAACTGAATAATCCGCCTGGTCTAGCAACAGTGTGCTAGAGTGGCTTCTAACTGGTTTCGGACAGAACATTCGGATTTCAGAACCGAGGAGTTCCGTGTTGCCCGGACCCCACCTCTACTAGTTATTAGACTGGCTTTCTTAATTCAGAATGTCTTGCACCAGAATATGTTGTCAATAAATACCCTGGAGAGTCCCAATCAGCATATAACAGCAAGGGTTGGACTTTAAAGGGCATGTCCACCCCCCAAACTAAAATTTAACCCAATACTGGCCACACTGTACATTTTAAAAAAAAATCCTTACCTCACATCCCTGCTCCTTATGGTTCTCCTGTAGTGACTGTTCAAAATCCAGGAAACTGAAGTATAGGAGCTGTCTTCCTGTCCAAAATGTTGCTGCCTCTGTTGTGTCCTCTCAGTTGCTTAGGACATGCTTGCTAGGACACATTTATTTTGTGATCTCAAATGCATGAAAGAACAGGCTAGGCCGTTCTAGATAGATTGGACATTTGTCTTATGAGAGATTGGACATCTGTCTAATGTCTTAAATAGTGTATGGGTACCTTTACTGTTGAGGGTGTGCCATCAACGCAATCTAAAATTTACCGGTTGTGCAGTATCATATTTTAATTATTTAGCCTTTAATTATTTTTACATATTTATGTCTGTATGTAGACAATTGAACACATGGTCCCATACACATTAATTTACACTTTTCATGTCTGCACTAATAAGCCTGATACCCCTTGAACTTTCTAACCTCAAGGGGGTGCTAGCAGGAAGAATCAGGCTAAAGGGAGCAGGAGCCCGACTCATTCTTACAAGGAGGACTTGAGATATCAGCTTAGACCCCTAAATGTAACATGATCTTACAAGAATATAACTGTACAATGTGTGCAAAGATATATTATTAAAAAAATAATGGTTTATAAGGGAACAATGAATTATTGCATTTTATATCTAAACATTACTGTTGTCAGACTGTAGCTAGATACAACCGTTTTGTGTGTTTCAATGAGTGCTCTGTACCCGCAGACTTCTGGGGAAAAGAGTTAATATACTGTACCTAAGGGGTATAGAGCATGTGTTGCTAAAAGGAAGCTGAGGGAGTAATGTTCTGGATGGCCACCAGAGTAAAATGACTGCTTCTATTGTAGGATGTGTGCTTCCAGCCTGGGAAAGAAGAGGGAGGCATACAAAACTTGTGTAGGCTCCCACGCAGTGCAAGATATGAGCTTCTGTCGTGTGTCAGAACAGCAACACATTATCTGCTGAAAGCCTCATTCTTTCTCACTCCTAAGCCTCATTCTACAGTTTTGCCTCTTCTTTTTTCACCTCTTTATTCTCTGGATGTTTCTGATTACTTAAGCACGGGTTTTACATTTCTGCCTGCCAAGTGTTTAATCCCTTTGGTATGAATTTCTTCCTGCTAAGGTAATGTTCACTGCATAAAATGACCCAAAAGAAAAAAATAAATTGTTGTAGGAGGCATATTCAATTTTAATCTGCATTTCTGCTTGCCAGTCGATTTTTCATCTTAAACGTGGTACATGTGTGGGGAAATAATATGTACTTATATGGGAAACACAGCTCTACTCCAATTTGAAAAATGATGCCTTGGAACCCAATTATTTTATTACCAGTTAAATATTTTATTGGTAATATGTGGAAATGAAAATATTTACTTTTTCTTTCAGTTTGCCATAGCCTTGTAATATTAGAATTTCATTTCACTCAGTTTACAGCTCCCCACATAGCCTCATCTCCCTTTAAGATTGTGAGACATCAGTACATACAGGGGATGCTTAATGGATAAGTGCACTGTAAAATCAAGTTATGTTCATTTGGAAGCTGCAGCTTTAAAAATACTTTTGCCGTTTTTTTTTTTTTACCTATGTCCCTCCAGAGCCTAGCTTTGTGCCTTGAAAGTTGCTGTTGTTACTGGTTTGCTGAATGTTAAGCTCCTCCCCTCTGAGATTTCCTCTGCTTTCTCCTGTTTGAGCCTCAAACAGTAATGCCTTTGAGTTCCGTGCACATGCATCTGCATGGAACTCTCAGGCATTACTGTTTAAGGCTCAAGCAGGAGAGTGCACGGAACTCACAGGCATTACCATTTGAGGCTCAAGCAGGAGAGTGCACGGAACTCACAGGCATTACTGATGGGGCTCAAGCAGGAGAGTGCACGGAACTCACAGGCATTACTGTTTGAGGCTCAAGCAGGAGAGTGTACGGAACTCACAGGCATTACTGTTTGAGGCTCAAGCAGGAGAGTGTACGGAACTCACAGGCATTACTGTTTGAGGCTCAAGCATGAGAGTGTACGGAACTCACAGGCATTACTGTTTGAGGTTCAAGCAGGAGAGTGCACGGAACTCACAGGCATTACTGTTTGAGGCTCAAGCAAGAGAGTGTACAGAACTCACAGGCATTACTGTTTGAGGCTCAAGCAGGAGAAAGCAGGAAATCACAGAGGGGCGGAGCTTAACATTCAGCAAACCAGTAACAAGATGTCAGCAGCTTTCAAGGCACAAAGCTAGGCTGTGGAGGGACATAGGTAAAAAAAAAAACATCATGGCAACAGTATTTTTAAAGCTGCAGCTTCCCAATGAACATAACTTTTTTAACTGATTTTACAGTGCACTTTTACAGTGGTTTTACAGTGCACTTTGACTTATCCTTTAAAGGGCATCTCCACCTCTCCTATAAAATTTTGATATACTGTAGTCCACCCCCCAAAACCCCATTTAGGCTATACTTACATTTAGAAGAGATGCTCCCTGCGTTAGCTATTCAACTTACAAATCCCCAATCCACCGGAGCGGCTCTCTGCTACTTCCTGGTAACGGACATCAGTAACGACAGTGATTGTCACGATCAATGGCTGATGGCCATTACCAGACGAGTCTCCACTGCTGCTGCTTGCATACATAAATGGCACGCTGCAGCAGTGGAGGAGACGGGACCAAGCGCTGGTGGATCAGGGATTTGTAAGGTGAATGTCTAACTCTGGGAGCATCTCTTCAATATGTAAGTATAGGGTAAATGGGGTTTTCGGGTGGACTACAGTATATCAAAATGTAATAGGAGGGGTGGAAATGCCTTTTAAAGGAACTGAAAAATATCAGTCTAGGCGACCCCCAGTCTAATGGGGAGATGGGGATGAAACATAAGGTGAAGCAGATCAGTAGCTGTAATTAAGTTGTCAGTGGAGTATAACTAGCAGGTCTGTGATGGGTCAGTAAGAGGGGTAGATATATCCAGGTCAAGATTGTAAGATTGCCTGAAGAGGTGAGTTTTGAGTTTGTGTTTTAAGATATGAAGTGATGGTGAGTGACGTATAAAGCGAGGAAGGGAGTTCCAGAGGGTCAGCACAAGAAAAGTCCTGTATACAGGTGTGGGAAGAGGTGATCAGAGTAGATAAGAGGAGAAGATCACTAGCAGAGCTGAGGTTACGCCTTGGGTAGTATCTGTTTATCAGATTAGAGATGTATGGGGGACTGTATTGGAGAGAGCCTTGTAGGACAAGGTTAGCATCTTATATTGGATCCTTTGGGTAATGGATGCAATAACAGTCAGTTAAACTCATTTTATTGATTTAGGGCTCATTCACATTAGAAACTGACAAAAAAAACTGACAGAAACACATTGCGTGCATTTCTGTCAGTTTTGCATGCATTTGTGTCCATTATTTCACAATGCGTTTTCCATAGATTTCTATAGAAAATACATGCAAAAACGGACAGGAATGCAGCTTGTAGTGTGCTTTCTAAAATGCAACAGACTGGAATGCAAACTGACACAATCGGAACGCAATAGTGTGAACAGTACTATTGAATTCTATGTATGCCTTTTTAAAAACGGTCTATTCAGAAAAACACCCCAAAAACAGACGTATTGTGAACGAGCCCTTACGCTGTGTACTTACCATGCAATATTTTGCGCCGATCGACCGATAGTTCGGTGTATCGGTTGATCAGGCCGAAAACATTGCATGCATTTTCAGCCAGACGCAACCAACGTCCTTCTGTTCGTTTGTCAGAATCTGACGAATGGGCGATTGGAGGCATCTGAAAACCACGGCTGATCCTCTATGGACTGCACGCTCGGTCGCACCGAACTGTTTGCGCTGGCTACTTTTGCCACATCTGGCAGTCCTTCATCCTCGCCGAACGTTTGGTAATGGCCAACGGTCGGTCGGGACGAAGAATTGCTAGGTGTGCACCCAGCTTTAGTTCTTCTTTTTTGGATAAATTTAAGATGACTATTTCACTCAAAAATTGCCCCTTGGAGAAACGTAGAAAATCAATTAGATAAAGATTCTATGGTCAGACAGGATTGACTTGATTTTTTAAAATGATCCATTCTGTACCTGATGTGTCTTTACTACAATCAGAGTAGATGACATAGCAGTGCCTCATGGAGAGACATAAATTGGATTTTCTCCTGCTCCAGGTAACCTTCATCTTTCTGCTCAATGTCACTTGCCTAGATTGAGGGATCTCTATAGTCATGATGTCCTTGCTCAGAGAGACTCACTAAGCCCACAGCACACAGTAGGTGTATATTCAGTGGGTGTCAGTGCCATATATTAGGTGGTTAAGTGGCAGATGGTTTTGCAGTTGAAATTTGTCACAGTGAGCCAAAGATACCTCAGAGCCTTCTGGAACACGGTGGTGATGAACAGCTGGACCACAAGACTAAGATTGTGTGATTGGCAAGTAACATGTGTGATACCCAGGCAAAAAGCAGCCAATATGTCTGTGCCATTATTACATTCTATGGGAACGTGGTGTGGGGTCAGCCACCTTCCTGCCTGCTCTTGCTGAACCGATAGAATCACTGCATGGAACATTCTCACCTTCTCTAATTAAGCTGGGTGCACACACGACAGACCTTTGAAATATGACAGGATCTCAAAGACTTGTTAAGTGATATGGGATGAAGCTTTAATAAAATATATTGTGGTATACTGTATGTGTGCTGTATATAAATATATAGATAAATCTGTCCCTAAATTAACATATTCCTGCTTCTAACATTATTATTGAGATTTGTACTGTTTCCAGGATTTTCTGGACAGAAGGCTGCACAAACAAAACAATTTTCTTGTATCCTCCTCTGTTTAAAGCAGATGAATCACCCTTCCTGTAGCTGATTTAGTACCTGCAAACTAGGACACATCAATAAATCTGTTTGACAGTACAAACAGAAAGAACAAATATGCCTGTGGTTCCCCCCCCTAATTTTTTTTGCCCCTTTATTTTTTTGTAATACTGATAATGGCCGGTCTGCTTTATTCTTAATAATTTATATTAATATTTCCTAATTATTCTTTTCATTATTTTTTCAATCTCTTAATATGTAAAATACATTTCCAGTGCTGTTTACTGATTTGTTGATCGAGCTTGGATATTTTCCTTTGCTCTGGAAGCTTTTACATAGTGGTAGCTGCTAAGCTGCCAAAGGAATGAGGGCGTCATGGGAGAGTATTGATTGCAAACTGCAGTCATAGCACTAGACAACATGGAACCCAGCACCTTGATGGGATGGCCAGGTCCAGCTTCCAGACTCGACATCCTGAGGTCAATATTTACTGTCTGTGTCAGCTTGCCTGGAGTTCTCAATAAGGCGAGAAAGTTGTCTCTTGTAATGTATAACTGTAAGGGAACAGAACATCTCCTGTGTCCTATACATATTTTTAATGGATGCACCAAATCTGAAATTTATTTCACCACCCCTTAAATCCTAAGGTTTTTACTGTATGAAAATGCACAATTGGTAATTCTATCATTTGTTTAAAGGGCATATCAAGCATAAAAGAATTTTTTTTTTATTCCGGTTGAGTCCCCCCCCAAAACCCATTTTCGCATTATTAAGATTTGTCAAAGTTGCCTCCTAAGAGACTTACCTGACCCGGTCCCTCGCCGCCTGGGCTCTGCACCCTGCTCCTGTTTCGAGCTTGTTTTGAGCAAAAATAGGAGCCTGCGCTGCCAGCCACTCTACTTCCTGGTCGCAGCTGTCAGCCAATTGAGCATGATGTCACATTGCGCCTTGAATGACAGCTAAGTCCAGGAAGAAGAGCCAGCAGAGCAGTGCAGGGCAGCAAGGGAATTAAATAGGAATTTAAAATACAACGAACAACCCAGAAATTGCAGATTCAAAGGATGCCTGACTTTATGGGAATTATGGGAGTTGATGTTTAATGACAAAAAGGAAGCCAAAGTTTGCCAGCTTTTGTTAAACAGTGATAATAGTGGAAAGTTTAATATGTGAGGTGAGAGCCTGTGAAAACAGAGATTTCCGAATGATCAAAGATGCCGCGATTGCGCTCTCGAGGGAGATACCACCTTGTCCTTCATGGACTTCTCCTCTTTCATATTAGGTCTTTGTTCCGGTAGCAGTCTCCTGTAATCAGTTCTGTAATTCCATATGTCTGTGGGATGCTTGCTTTCCCAATGCTTGTCACCACACGTGCCTTCGCAAAGAAAAGAAGCTCAATTTGTTTTCTATTATCTTGTGCCAAAAATGTCTGTGCCCTACCCAGAAACATCCCCATCTTTAACCATTTCCTAGCCACTGGAATAGCCAAAGCTTCCTCTGCCACAGTGCTAAAATCCAGACAAACCAATAAATGGTTAATGGGGAAAATAATGAAAATCATTTGGATGATAAAGTGTATTATAGACATTGTCATTGTAGCCTTGTAGTGAGGCAATCGGACATCTGGGCAGGGTCATGGACAGCAAGTTCCTGCTGTAAAGCTTATGACTAAAATTCAGAGAGATCATGGCTAGAGAAACCACTTAGGTTCATTTGAAGGAAGGTTCGTTAAATTTTGCTGAATTTGCCAAGTGCATTTCAATAAGAATAAAAAAGTGTGAACATTAGAGATGGACTAGAAATCGAACTAGAACCTGAGTTCGAATTGAACCTTAATAATTTGAATGAACCCAAATTTTTCAGATTTCCTTCTTTTGAGAATTTTCGAAGATTCGATTTTTCAAAATTTCTAGAATCCATCTCTGAATTAAAATAGTACTGGTTACTTACTGTACATGGCTCTGGGACCTGAGAAATGGTCTGGGAACATGTACAAATATTCAGGACTAGAACCTGTCTCTGAATCTCTTAAAAAGGGGTGCTCATTATTATACAAGAAGAATCATGCCCAGCATACCTCAAAAAAGGGGGATTAAAAAAAGTCTTTAAAGGGAAAGTTCAGTGGAAAATATCATTTTTTAAATTCTTAGTTTATATTATGCATACCTAATCATTCTAAATATTCTAGTGATCTCATCCATTTTTAAAAATCAGTTGAATTTATACCCCTTGCTATTTCCTGCTGTTAACATTAGTGCGCTGACATTTCAGACTCTGTAACGGTCTTTCTTCTTCCCAGAATGCACACTAAACACAAATGAATCAAACAGGAAGTCAGTATTTTGGAAGCATTTATTTATACACAGACAAAATGCTAAATGGGCAGGTTAAGGTCTAGGATTAGGATGAAAAAATACTGCACTTTTTTCTTAAAGGTATATGTATTTACACTGAACTTCTCCTTTAATCTTTAATCTTGTCATTTGCATCATATTTGCATCACATAGGGCAGACCTGGGCAAAGTAAGGCACAGGGGCCACATGCCGCCCTTTGGCTGCCCCTGACTGGCCCCTAATACTAGACCTGTACACCAAAAAAATATTATTATTAATAGATTGTATCAGGCTGGATAATTCATTTATTTTTAAGTTTATTTTATTAAAAAATGACCCGATCTATTGATTTATTGAATTTGATGGAATGGATCTAAAATTACACACGTAATAAAAATGGCAAATAATAATAAAAAAAAATCCAATGAACCAGAAATATCAATTTATCTTTTTGAAAAATGCAGTTTTGCAGTTTCAATAATGAGAATTGAGTTGAACCTATTGGTCCAGCCCTTCACGACAAATCCAAGTTTCTTGTGCGGCCCCTGTGAAATTTAATTGCCCACCCCTGATATAGGGGAAAGCGGGCAAAAGAGTAATGCTACACAGCAGCAGAACCATTGAGAATATGCTCAATATAGTTTGCCACCATTGTTGAGGAGTCAGGCAGGCTTGGCCCCTCTGGACATACCCCGCACCACACTGGCTTCTCTCCCTCAGAGTATGCAAGTTCTGGATATTTTTCCGTGTTCCCCAGACCATTTCCCAGGTCCTAGAGCCATGTACAGTAAGTTACCATTGATTTTTTAACTATAGTTTAGCCAAACTTTTTGAACTATCAGGGAGATGCACTGACAGCCGCTATCGGCAACTCAATGCAGCCCGGCGATGTTATATGCCGATATCATCTATCAGAGCATCTCTAACTGGCATTTTTCTATTACACCACATTTAGTGGTACAATAGAATGCCGCTTTCAGCATATAACATCGCTTCTGGCGGCTGTGTGGTTAACCCCACAGCCACATCGGTTAGCATGACTTAAACTCCGAAACAGGAGTGGTGCACCCGTTGGTGCATTGTCCTGTATTTGTCCCCATCGACTTTTATAGGTCCATTTTCAAACTTCCAAATTGTTGAACTCGAAAGTTCGAAATCAAATCGAACTTTAGGAAGTATGGCCATCTCTGGTGAACATGGGGGAAGAAAACAAGAACTGTGATTCCCACTAAAATCTGCTGTCAGTACGGGTCAGAAACTAAAATGCAAATGGACTAGTGGCATAATTAGGAATCACTGGGCCTCCCAGCAAAACTATGATGGGGCCCCTATGCACAATAATTTTCTGGGAGGAGGCTGTATCTGTCATAGGGAAAATAAGAAGATGGGGTCCCCTTGTCTCCAGGCACCCCCTGCTGCTCCTTCCCCCACCTCTCCTGGTAGTTACACACCTGAAATGGACAGTAAAACACTCCAGTGTGGCCTAAGCCATGCACCTGAGGTTAGATTTTAATCATTTTATGGTGGTATCTCAAAAGGTCTTGGATATGTATTTCGAATTTTAGACTTGGGGAAGTATACACCAATTTTCCCTACTTTATCCAGTACTGCGGTAGTTTCAATTTCTTAATTTCCTTGATCTGTTCTGTTTCAGGGGAAACACTGCTTGACTGTCTGCGTCACTCAGACTACTACTGTACTTCTCAGTTCCCAGAGCACATATAAAAGCTTTCAACAGAAGCCTGTCAAGGAATTTCACAAGCATGGGCCATGCTAAGCTTTCATGCCAGAAATGCTAGCAGGGATATAAGCCAGTGATCTGTCACAGTCCTAAAGGAGAACAGATGGACTCTTATTATTTTCTTATCATATCAGTTTCAAGAAGTATAACAGAGGGCAGGTTATATACTTTTGCTCATAGCCACCTATGCACTCATTAAAGGTCATGTACACCACCCAAATCCCATTTTTGTTATTGTTCATCTATTCCTAAGACACTTCAGAAGTGATTTACCTACCCCAATCCCTTGTTGGCAGGATCAGTCTCCTCTGCTCTTGTTGTGATTTGGTTACAAGCTCGCAGAACAGCAGGGGCAGCAGGAGGCTGCTTAAGTAATAGCAACCAGCCATTGGCTGTGATATTACCTTCTTAGCTTTGGCTGGCAGCCTTTACCCTAAAGCTGCAGGACTGTAGGATAAATGGAAGCAAGCTATGAGGCTCTGTAAGTCCCTTTAATTATAATAAGGGGGGTCTTGCCCTTTAAA
The DNA here is from genome assembly GCA_019447015.1 of Hymenochirus boettgeri. Classification (NCBI taxonomy): domain Eukaryota; kingdom Metazoa; phylum Chordata; class Amphibia; order Anura; family Pipidae; genus Hymenochirus; species Hymenochirus boettgeri. The sequence continues at coordinate 162,732,628 of CM033475.1, forward strand.
AATATGGGAATTTTGACAGCACTGATGGAACGATGATTCTCTACTCAGTTTCTAGTAGATACCGTACTCAACTTCAATACTAGATAACATGGTATGAATAATAAAGCCGTTTAATCTTTTTATCTACTATAAAAAGATGAAATCTTATGCATGCACATCCTCCAAAACAACGCCCACAAATGGCACAGCCAAGCCACCAAAGATCAGTGCCATGCCTGAAATAACTCCCCAAAATGTTTTAGGTCCCCCTGGGGTGCAGGCACATCCCCAAATGACACGGCCATGCTACCCAACTTCATGCCACGTCTCCTTGTCCACCTACTCAAACAGGGATGGTTGGGAGGTACTACACAGGCAACACCCACGGGGCTTTGCATGCATTTCCTGGACTTAAGCACCAGACACACACTGCCCGCACATCACACACAGACAGCACAACAGCATAACGACTGATTAAACAATACAGACAAGCACGTCACATGCTTCAGAAACACAAGAACAGTGTGGCACCCGTCAGTCACTCAAGTGCTGCAGTATTCAGTTGCAATCAACATGTTTTTTCCCACAGCCAATTATATGTACTATGTGTACAAGGGCAATGGCAGGTACAACTGCTAGTTATTTTTTTCTCACTTCTACCCATCAAAGAGCAAAAAGTATGTCAGAGGTAAGTGTAACTTACGTACTAAATTACAGGACCAAACCACATGGTAAATAAGGTCCCAATGTTTTCCATTTTATAGACATGCAAAGTAGTAGGTGTGCAAATTGTACTTCCCTTGTCTTCACCATACCCAATCTGCAATGTCCACACCTGATTTTGGCCTTGTCCATACGTTAATTCCTATACACCCTGCTGGATGGCTCTGCTAAATGGTCTTGCCTGTGGTCCTGTGAGATCAAAAAAATATTTGGAAAAAAAATAGGTAGAACATAGAAGCAAACACATACACAAGTAAATCTGTGCATGTTTATTATACAACATACAAGAACTGCATTCCTCCCTTCATAACTTTCAATGATTTCTTAGAAATCATTAGAATTCACAGGGTTTCTATAGAGGTTTCAAATATGACTCATAATCCTTTAATCTGAAAGCATCAGAGAGTTGGCACAATTACAGCTACTTGTACTTTTGGCAATGTTAGGGTTAACCCACTAAGCGTTCTATTGCAGGCTGACAGTTTTCCAATAAATCCTTCTTCTCTAAGTGCCCCATAGGCAGAACCATTTCCTTTCACTGTGCCCTCAAACACTCTCTTGTTATTGCATGCTTGTGGTGTGTGCCCCAGAGATTCGATGAACTCACAGTGCAATACTGAAGAAGGGAGGGGGTAGGGGGACCTCTCACTTGTCTGTTCAAAGGTGTGTTATTTGTTCTGGGCTGTCCAAACATTTGCCTAGTGCTGGCAGCCCTGGAATGTGCCAGGGAGAGTCCAGGCAGCATGTCCCAAGCGTGGGAACATTTTCCTCTACTCAACCACTGCAGGCTTGTTTCCCTCAGGCAGATATTCAGTTAGAACAGTGCCAGAGATCTATTGCATTGATAATGACAGCTTCAGTCAGTATTTAGACAGCAGCTAAGTTGGGAGGATTGAATGGCAAGGCCAAGAAACACAAGAGTGGGAGAGAAAAAGGGGGAGGACGGAAGAGATAGACAAGAGACAGAGCAGAGGTGTAAGAACATATCTGCGGGGGAGAAAGATCCCTAAATTATCCTGATAATCTGGAGCTTTCTGGCTGAATTTGATACTGAAATATGATGTATTTATTTGATGTAAAACAAAGCCATGCATAGGATTGTAAACATGCTTTATTCACAAATCTACCGTTTCTTTAAAAAAAAAAAAAAAGATTCATATTTTGTATTAGCAGGGTGTAAAATATTTATCAGTGTTGCATACAGTATACATTTCTGAACATAAATTCACCATGACAGATGTAAATTTTTTTTTTCAGAAAGTCCACTAAATTAATTGTTTGCAGAGTGATCACATTTCTCTGTTTATTCCTAAAACCCTGCACACGTTTAAGATGTTCGGCTACTTTGATCATTGTCAGGCCAAAGCAGTCCTTACATATGCACAAAGCCTGAAGCGGGAAACACAGGGGTGCCCCTACCATGAAGCAAACTGAAACATTTGCTCAGAGTGAGCCCCTGCGGAACACTTAAAAGGCAGAAGTTTAAAAAAATCCTCCTTCCTGCAATACTGCATTTTACCACCAGTCCACCAAACAGTGTTAAGTCAGCCTTCCAGTCTACCTCTCATTATTAAGTCAGCCCTCCAATCCACCAGTGTTAGTCAGCTCACCACATCCAGCTCCACAAGCCACACCTATGTTCCCTGATGAAGCCAAGCCCACTTATTGTGCCGCCACCCGTCTGCCGATAGGCGGCATTTAAAAAATGTTTCAGGTGTCAAAAACCATAGGAACACACCTGGACACACACACATGTGAAAATTTGATCCAAACGGTCAAAATTTCCCTCCTTGTGCCGTCTTTCTCCTATCTGCAGATGGTGGGGACTGGAAGATGGGATTGATGGAAAATAATTTTTTTACAATCAACAATTTTGAGCAAACAATCCAAAAATGTGGAAAATCGTCCAATCTGGTGATCTTAAGAAATGTATTTATTATTATTATGGATTTGTATAGTGTCAACATCTTCCGTAGCGCTTTACAATTACATGTACCGTATATATTCGAGTATAAGTCGAGGTTTTCAGGCTGTAAAAATACTCGGGTCAGTCACTCACTTGATGGAGGAATCCGGCTGCCGCATTCACTGATGGTCGCATTCACTGACGTCACTACTCGGCGCCGGGAAATGAGACTGGCGCCGAGTAGTGACGTCAGTGGATGGGACCATCAGTGCATGCGGCAGCCAGATTCCTCCATCAAGTGAGTGATGTCGGGGGCCCGGACTCTCCTGCAACTATGACAGCACCCACAGCACCTGGAAAAAGGTAAGGCTGCATAAAAAGAACTGTACTGTACTGTAGTGGAAGGGTGGGTACTGTAGTGGCAGGGAAATAGGGTTTTATTGCTGGGGGTGGGGGGGAGAGTAAGGGAGTCGTTTGGGTCAGGGACAGGATAGGTAAGGTAAGGTAATGTATGGCTGCATAAAAAGAACTGTACTGTATTGTAGTGGAAGGGTGGGTACTGTAGTGGCAGGGAAATAGGGTTTTATTCCTGGGGGTGGGGGGGAGAGTAAGGGAGTCATTTGGGTCAGGGACAGGATAGTTTGTTTTGGGGTTGTAAACAGGTTTGGTGTGTGCAGTTCCACTACAGATGTTTGTAAACTACAACTCCCAGCATCTAAAGCATGCTGGGAGTTGTAGTTTCCAAACATCTGGAGTGCCAATGAATTGGAGATTACTGTTAATTTAAAGGGCAACTAATGCCTGAACAATACTGAGGATGGTACCTATTGTCAAATAGATTGCCTTCTGATTCTGTATTGTTTTGAGGCTTTAGTTTCCCTTTAAATGGACAGCAGAATTCAAATACAGTATTTCCAAACAGTAATAGCCATACTGGATTGGCTATTACTGTATGGGACTACTGAATGGGAATTCTGCTGTACATTTAAAGGGCAACTAAAGCCTCGGAACAATACAGAATCAGAAGGCAGTAGTGGTCATATTTTCTACCCTCGACTTATATTCGAGTCAACCAGTTTTTACTCATTTTTGAGGTAAAAATAGGTACTTCGACTTATATTTGAGTATATACGGTATACATCAGGCACTGCACAGAATAGCTTAAAATCTAAGCACATTTATTTGACACGTACAACCCAACATTATGTCTTTATGATTGTGGGGGAAACCGGAGTGCACAGAGGAAACTCACACAAGCACAGGGAGAACATACAAAATCTTTGCAGATGTGTCCAAGGGTGGATTCAAACTCAGGACTTCAGTGCTGCAAGGAATCAATGCTAACCACTGAGCCACCGTGCTGCCCAGATCAACTTTCCACTAAACAGAAAACAGGGCAAAGCATTTACATGCTGATGATGTAAAACAGCCTTGTCTAACAAAAAAGGGAAACTAGGAATTAAACTTACACCCTAAATTATGGTTTCTCCTTTATATCCCATTTGGCAACAATGCATCCAGAACTGCTGACATGGATATGGCCTAAATATATAGATTCATCTTGTAGACAAAATGGCTTCTACGGTAGTACTAGAACTGACACATAAAAATCATGCATTCTGCCATGCAGTCTGCCTAGAGCTGTTGCACTAGAATGGAAACATTTACAGCATGCCACATTTGCAATTCATAATATCTGTTTCTAGTATAGTTGAATCTGCCAAAGCAGCAAATAGGGGAGCAACTTCCTACAAATGCTATTGGTTTGAAAATTAAAATTTCTTCAAGCACAAATGGGTGTGGTGTTCGCATGTCTGCATAGTTTTGGTAGTGTAGTGTATCATAAATCCTGTCCATGTCGGATATTAATTCAGCAAAAGAGGGGAAATATCGCATAGCATGATATTTATCATTTCTTATTTGCAGATTTTGGAACTATGCTTTATGATTTATTTTGTAGACTTAATAAAAATCTTTCATAATTGTCAGATCTTACATATTTTCCAATAAAAGTCTTCAATAAGAAACTCTTTGCAGAGTAACTGTAAAATATCTTAAGGAAAATAAAGGCATTAAATTAATTTAAAGAAAAAGTGCTGTAAACACACACTGTAGGAATACACACTGTAGGACATTTTATTCTATTCAATGCCACACGTAACATATTTTAACATTTTTGTGACCCCCGGCACTAAAGAAGGGTTAGAATGGCTTAAAGGGTAACAGTACTGGTCCACACCACCCCTCCACCCCTAATTATACCCTGAGTGAGGACCTAATCCACCAGTTCCTTCCCTCTGGATTTGCTATCTCCTAGTGGTCTGGCTCTGTCCCCTCTCAGAATCTGGGACTCTTCCTGGACTGTCCAATGGGAAGTATTTTGGGGTTAAAAGAAAGACAGCCCCAGACTGGTTATTATTTTTATTAGCAGCACATGATTTCACATGATTGCGTGCACTTTGGTGCACATGTGCTGCATTTACAGGAATTTAATACTATTGTAGCGCACAAAATATGGACCAAAAATGTGATCGCATGCACTCTGATATTGCACAAAAGTGCACTGCAGGTAATAGGACTTCTCCAATAGGCTACCACAGGCATGCACTCCCACTAGCACAATTGGATCGCAAAACACAATCTGAAACACGCTAGGGGGGCACACATTACTGATAAAGCCATGAAACCACCAGTTCGGATGCCGTGTAATATTTAGCGGTGGCACCTGAAATGGTCAGCTTTAAGCTCAGTATACACATGAACAGTAAATTATTATTTAACAGTGTGTACCATGTAAGCAGGTATTCCCAACGCTGATGGTGAACAATGGTTACATCCTGAAAATTTCCCTCAGGCGCAGCCACCCCTTATACAAAATTATAGGAAGTCGCCTGTGTTCGTAGGGAATGTGGCAGTCCCAAACGTTCTCCCTATGCTTTATATAGGGAGAACACTGGGGACTGTGTCTAGCCTCAGCTTTAAAAGATGACAGACTTTAATAGGAATAGTTCACACAAAAAGTGAACTAATCCTTTAAAGCAGTGATTGAAGACCGGGAGGTAAAGGACCTATTCCTTACCTTCCGTTCTTCAATCACTTGACCAGGATCGTAGGTGAGTATATTTACCTCACACACGATTCACCACTTCCTGGTTTAGTTAACTATAACGCGTATTATTGCGTATGTGCGCTGTAGTGAAACAAAATCAGGAAGTGGTCGGGACTCTGCAACTGAGTTGCAGTGGATCGTGCGCAAGGTAAAGATACTCACCTACAATCCTGAATCCTGGTCAAGTGATTGAAGAACGGAAGGTAAGGAATAGATCCTTTACCTCTTGGTCTTCAATCACTGCTTTAAAGGAATAGTTCACTTTTGGTGTGAACTATTCCTTTAAACATTGGTACAGTATGTACCCAGCTTTAGTTTGTTCATCAAATTCTTAAGATACACGTTAACATAATTTGTTACACTCTCAAAATATATTGTTCTAGTCTCCTGCTTCAGTTGCAATTAGGGGATTACAATATAACCTGTTTAACAAAATTCTTTGTGCTGTGTTACCCAAAACATAGGTTATTGTGAAAAATAGGATTAACCTTGGACAGAACAATAATTAATGTGCCATGTCGATTACAGCAAAGCACAGTTAAGGAAAGGAGACTGCACAATTATCTACAATCTTGTTGCTAACTAGTTAATTAACAGATTCCATGGTTAGAAACCTGAGCACATCTGTGTGCTGTAATTTATTGTAGTCACAAATTAACTAATCCACATGGGAAGCGTGTACATGTACTTACTAGCCCTACATTGTTTGTGTGCTTATAAACCATATTACTATTTACTAGATGCAACTACTAAATGTTGTTCCTTTTATATTGATGTACGAAGATGCTTTGAAACAAAATCTCACAAATAGCTTGAATCACTAGAACTAGTTTGGTCACTAGTCTTTGAGGCAAGTATTCCTGACCGTCAGACTACTGATAGATACACTAACCTGTAATTTGTTAGGACTTTCTCACGACAGAGAGTGTTGCGTTTTTCTAGCGGTTCTAGATGTTTTACCGTTATGTGAGAAGCGACATGAACGATGAACAGTCTTTGTTTCAGTCAATAATTTATATAAAAATCAATATTTTGGTAATTGATCTTCCAGTACATTGAAGACAGCAGGATTTATTCCAGAAGCAATCAGCCATGTAGAGAGTATTACAGCTAATAATAGTTCAGTCCAAACAACCAAAATATAATCTGCCATGGTTGATTAGTCTGGAATCCTATATGTGGCCATGGAATATGGGTGAGGCCTGACAATATTTAAAATCTAACAGGGAGATTCAATAAAAGTTCTTATCGTTTGCCCCAACCAATCAGATTTTATTTAACATTTGAAAGCTAATATCTGATTTGTTGGGGCAAAATTAGCACCATTTTAAACGATAAGAACTTTTATTGAATCTCCCTGTTAGATTTTAAATATTGTTCTCAGGCCTCAAAAGAACTTTTATTGAATAACCCTGTATGACTTTTAGGGCTAGGCCATACTGCTGTGTTTTAACGCACAATCCGATCGTGATCAAATTGCAATCCAAAAGCACACACTAGTATTGGCCAATTGTAACATAGTAACATAGTAATTGAAGTTGAATAAAGACATAAGTCCAACCTTTTCACCCTCCTTTTTAGCCCTACCTAACAGTTGATCCAGAGGAAGGCAAAAAAAAGAACAGCTAAAAAAAAGGGGGGGGGGAACCTTCCAGTAATCGGAAAGTATCCCTTGGTCAACCAGAACTACCGTATATGAATTAATACCAGTAATTCTCAATATTTTTTAGTTTTAGAAACCTACCCAGCCCACTTTTAATATTTATTTGTATAATAAATGACTAATCTATATAAACAAGGCAGTAGGTGCATTCTCAGGGCACCCATACATGGGGCAGTAGGTGCATTCCCAGGGCACCTATACACGGGGCAGTAGGTGCACCTTCATAACATCCATACGTGGGGCAGTAGGTGCATCCTCAGGATGCCCATACACGAGGCAGTAGGTGCATCCTCAGGACACCCATACATGGGGCAGTAGGTGCATTCTCAGGGCACCCATATAGGGGGCAGTAGGTGCATACTCAGGGTGCCCAAACACGAGGCAGTAGGTGCATCGTCAGGACACCCATACATGGGGCAGTAGGTGCATTTTCAGGGCACCCATATACAAGGCAGTAGGTACATTCTCAGGGCACCCATACATGGGGCAGAAGGTGCATTCTCAGGGCACCCATATACGGGGCAGTAGGTACATTCTCAGAGCACCCATACACGGGGCAGTAGGTGCATTCTCAGAGCACCCATACACAGGGCAGTAGGTGCATTCTCAGGGCACCCATACACAGGGCAGTAGGTGCCTGTTCACTGTAGAAGTAGCGATCAAAAACAACTTGCGATGTTGATATTGAGCTGATATGTTGAAAGATGTTGCAGTTGTAGAGGGGATTATCCTAAAATGTGCCACCTGGACTGATCAACTTACCAAGTAAAGTGTAAACAGAAAAGATTTTTTTACTTATTTGATTAAATCGATCAACAAATCCACCTGTGCATGGCAGGAATTAAGTATGCGATTAGGAGAGCTCTGGTTACTGTTGCATGGTATTCTAGATCAAAGAAAGAAGATGAAGCCACAGAAGATGAATAACCAGCCTAGATCCTACACAGAACAGCTGCAATAAAATAATGGTAGCAGGTTATCCATGTTCCTTTGGTGACATCTTGATGACTCTATAGGAAAATGTAATTCTCAGAGCTGCGCTAATTGCAGATTAATTGCATTTAAAATAAATAAACACTGACAACCTTGCTGCATATTACTTCTGATTTTAATTGATCTGGCATCAGGTATATTCATGGTAAAATCATATTAAAAATGTTATGATCAGTAAGGGTCACATTTTCAAATCTTTAATTTCCTGGCCTTCACATCCCCAGAGTTGGAATGCCTTGGCTGTTGAGACATTGATGACAAGATTTAAGGAACAGATCCCAGCATTACCTACAGTTAATAGTGCATTTTGGACCGAAACTGGGTGACACCCATTGGCAGGTGGCCTTGTTAATGCTTTTTATTAACCTGCCTAGCAATAAATAAAATAATCCAGATGTATTTTAACTAAAAATTCACTGGACTTTCCCGTGTGGTGATGCTGAGTTAATCCTACTCTGGAACCTAGTGCAGTCTTTCTTATTTTATTGTAATGCTTATATAGTGTTTTTTGTACAGCAAAATAAACCTATATAAATGTTTGTCCCACAGGAAGCAGCCACCTAGAAACAGCTGGTGGTCTTGGAGTCTGCCTCTCATTTTTTCCTATGGCGCGGGTCTCTGTACCCGCTCCCATAGGTTTGTGTGCGAGGCTCCATTGAGCAGACTTTTACAGCTGCTCAATGGAGAATGATTCAGTTATTGTCGCAGCTACAGGTGTCAAGCTGTTTTTGCCCGACAGATACATCTCTCCTCACAAATTACCCCCAAAGAGATGTATAGGAGATTCTTATATATCCTCATTGGATGAAGAGCCTGTTTTAAAAGAATTAAAAGATCAGACATCCCACCATTTGAGGCTTCGGGGAAGGGGGCATCGTGAGGGGTGGACAATGGGACATATGACGCATGTGATGTCATCTAGGGGTGGGCGGAGCTAGGAGCCTAGTGGGAGGGCAGAGGCAGAGTAAGGGTCATTCCGGGCAAAAAAGGGGCAGGGCAGTAGAGAAGGAGAGAGGTCCTTTTGGTCGCGGGAGTTTGAGATGGTTTTGTAGGAGTGCAGGAGACTGCCGCGAGGGGTGGGTTACCTGAAATATTTTCTTCTCACAGGCTACCCTCTGACACTTCATGTGCCTCTGAGGCACACCATAGCCCAGTCAAAGGCCCCAAAACGTGAAAAAAAGAGTACCTATAATTTGAAACATGGAGGTTTGTTTTTCGAAAAATTACTCACCCCAAGCCTGTCATCAACCAAACTCCTTGAGGCTACTTTGGGCACATGCTATAAAGAAAGAAAGGCATTTGCCCCTCAAACAGCGGTTTGCACACCTGCATCCCATTCTTTGGTAGATTGGGACTCAGAAAGTGTGTACAGGTCCTCTGCTTCTGTGAGCTACAAATGGCTTGTGTGGGATTGGCTGACAAAAACTCCCCATCAAAACTTTTTTTTCCAGCACTGGATTATAGCTGACTTATCTGCATTCAGGTCAACATTTGTAAAAGAGGACAACCTAATACTAGAAATGATTTAGGAGTCTCTGACATGCAGGTCCTCATAGCTCCAGAATTAGACCTTGCATTACTGTCTATTTGTAGCGACTACTCATGGTTGAATGGACTAGACACTGCGCAAAGTACAGTTCAGTACTGATACTGCGGGTCAATTGTTGTTCATGCTGTCAAAAGAGGAACAAGAAGGAAATATTGCTGCAGATCAGTCTGTCTGCTCCTTGCTGTCATCCAAAACAGGTTTGTTAAAAGCTACTAGTAGGGCTACCGTCATAATTGGGCAGTCCTTTAATCACATTTCAAATATTAGAAGGGCACGCGTGCACTGAAGTTCCATGTATAACCTGAATTTATACAAGAGATTAAAGGCAGGTCCAGGGCAAAAGTTTTTTACTAATTCCAAAATGGGAAGACCTCCCACTTTTGCGAAAAAGCCCTTTTGTCACTTTAGAGAGTGGACATCCCAAGACTTTTAACAAGGCAGCTCTAGAAGATTTGCCAGGAGACATGGCACCTCCTTCCTAAGGCCAATCCTATTCTAAATGTAAATCCTTTCAATAGCTTTATAAAGCGCAAAAGATTCTGCCTAGAAAGTTTTTCAAGCATGTAATTTCCATGCACAAGGATGCCGCACCTAGAGGTTGGTGGGTGGGGCTGCTGGGAGGGGGGACGTGCCCCAAGTGGGGCACGCCAAGAGACTTTATGATAAGGGAACCTGTTGCTCGAGATTGGGATCACCCCTAGTCCTAAAATGGACCTTTTGAGGTCTCTGGCATCTTCTTTCTCTCTGCCGCAGATATCGATGCTGGTGACACCAACATCGCTGGCACCTCTGATGTTGCTGCCACTGCCATCTTGCTCCCAGAGTCTTCTGTCTTCATAATCACCCGAGTTCCGCGCAGGTTTGCAACAAATCCAATTTTGGTTGCTTAAGATTTCAATCCTATTTAACATATTAAAATATGATTGGTCAATGTGTGACAATATGATTGCAAAGATTGAAATATTAAGCAATCAAAATTAGTCTCTTTTTCGATGCAATACTATACGTATCGGTAAGTATATTCACGGCAAGTAAAAACAGTATCACTGCACATCCCCGTAAAAACAAGCAGCTTTATAAATATAGCGGAAATATTAAACTATTATGCCCCAATGTCTTTAATTTACCCGGACGATCTGCTAGATTTCGGACCAGAGGAATCAGTAGTTATTCAACCGAGGGAAATTGTATCCCTCTTTCAATAAGGTGTCTTCATAAAATAAATATACAGAAGCTGATCCTGACATCGGGAAAGACAGTTCTTAGGGTTTCAGATAAACAAAGAACAGTTTACCATTTAAGTCCCAAGTGGGACCTAATCAAATCCTTTGTTCAGGAGATCCCTCCCCAATGATCAGTTCCCCTGTGCCCCATACAAGGGACCTGTTCTCATTGGGACCATTGGGAAAGTCCTAGTACAGTTGGATGGCAGTCAACAGGACAGGAGGCCCCATTGCTTAGAAGCCTTGAAAAACTGGAAGAGAGAGAGTTGTCTCTTTAGATAAACCTGGTAGCCCAATATGTTACAGGCCAGTCAAACAAGTTTGCAGATGCTCTAGCTAGGCATCAGCTAACTCTTTTAATTCCTGCCTTAAAAACCCACTATTTAAACTGATAAATCTTTACTGTTGAGAAGGATATATAAATCTGTTCGCTTCACAAACCTTTGTGTCCAGACAATGGTGTCCAGACAATGGTCCATGAGTACATGGAGAGTAGATGCCGTGGAAAGATCTACCTTGAATATGTGCCTTTCTTCCTCCCTTACTTGCCACAAGTCCTACACAATACAATGTACAAAGTGGTTCCCCAAAATACAACCATTAATAGTGGAGAAATTACTTTCATTAGGCATGACAGTGAGTTGTTTCCAGGGTTCCCAGGCCCTTTTATCTATACTGCCACATATAATGTGGATCGCAGCTTGAGTTACAATTTAAACAGCCCCTTGTAGGGCACACTAGAATCATATGGTTCATCATGAAAGCTTATAATCTCTGATTTAACCACCAACACAATATATTTAAGGCTATTAAAGGGAGCTTCACTTTCATGACCACCAGTAACTAGATACAGTTCCACATGGGATATAAACATTCTTCTTAACTTCCTGGCCATATGGGAGCTAGAATCTCTTCCCTTTCGGAACTTGGACATTAAGCAAGCTTGTCTGTTGGCGCTAGTCTTTGCTGCAGGGTCAGATGAGCTTACATTAATTCCCATCCTCAAGCCTTGGATGTCCTTGACCCCAGGTGGAGCCCACATAATCATTAAAAGGGAAAAAAAACAAGCCAAACCCACACACATTTCCCCAGGTCTAGTTGAGCTTGACCTTCACAAAGACTCCTCCAACAATTAATTGTGTATTATAACACATCTGAATAAATATATGCAATTGTCTGAGAATCATAAGCAATTACCCAACTACTTATTACATCCAGGACATCATTTAGAACAGCTTGTTCCAAAACATTTCCCGCAATGGACGGTGCTGGAATTGAAAAATTCAGTATTCCCCTCCCATTCTATATGGGGAGTCTCCTCTAGGAAAGCAGCTTCTAAACAAATTCCCTTAAAATCCCTTCTAAAAGTGGCTAGATGGTCTTCTGACAGGACCTTCATCAATCACCAGTGGCATCCTACAGAGACAGACACAAGGGCAACAACCAGGTATAAGCTATTCTGCCCACCAGCTGTTGCTAGGTGGCTGCCCCCATGGGACAAATAAGAGTTTGCAGAAATCTATGACCTGCAAACTTTTGTCCTGGGGAATAGGACAACCACCCAGCAATAGCACCACCATAAAATATCAGTCTCACAATTTCTAGAAGGCAGAATCTTTATATACATGTTGATGTATGTATGTATAGTTTATTTGTATATCACCACTTTACAGCACTGTACAATATCAAAATACAAAAAGTCATACAAGTATAAAAAAAAACATATAAATAGTTCAGTACATAATAATTATATAAATATATATAACTGAGCCTTGTAAAGAGGGCCCCTACCAGTAGAGCTTACAATCTAGTTAGGAGGGTAACATACTGATAGACGTGTAAAATTGCAGTAGTGAGACTTATGCAGTTCAAATTAAAACAATAATATACTGTGCTGATTAGTAAGAAAAGTATGATTTAAGGCTAGATTTTAACCTGCTAATTGAGGTTTCTTAATGTAGGGAGAGGAGAATAGAATCCCAGAGGATGGGAGCCACAAGAGAGAAAGGTTTAAGGAGAGAGAAAGCAGTATATAAGGAGGTGCTGCAGAGCGAAGGGAGCAACTTTTTCTCTTCCGACCAGTCGGCCAGGAGGAAGGACTGTCGGTTGCAGCAATTGTGGCTACGGCCGACAGTTTACCGCGACTGCGGTCCATAAAGGTAATGAAGGGATCAAAAGGATATGTAGTGAGTGGATAGGACAGAAGTAGGTTAGACACTTCTGAATGGGTCACAGGATTAAAAGATTCAAGAGTAGCAAGAGAGGCAAGGGCAACATAACCCGAGAGCCATCCCTAAGAGCAGGAATCAGCAAACGGATGGATTCTACTTTATGTTGGAAGTGATGACCAAAGTCCTGGGGAGAGTTTGGATAAAGGAAAAAGTCAGTGGGCGAGTGATGCAGAAGGGAGTTGAAAATTGAAAATATCTGATGATACCAGGGCGGCCTCTCCCATGAGGCAGAGTGAGCCTTTTAGCTTAGACAGCACTCCTGCGACGGCAAGCAGCAGCAACACAAAAAAAACATGACTGTAAAATGCATGTGTACGCGACCATGAAAAGCACACGCACCGGTGCAAAAGTTCCTGCTTCCGGACAGTGTGCCTCCCCTGTTTCCACCTGTGTGCCTCTCCTGTCTCTACCTCATCTTGCATTTACCTGCCACACAGTGGCAGACTTGCATGTACCAGTTACACGGTGGGCAGACTTGCATGTACCAGCAACATGGTGGGCAAACTTGCATGTACCAGTCATGGTGGGGCAAACTTAAATATGCCAGTCAAAGTGGGCAAGCTTGAATGTGCCAGTCGCAGAGGGGAAACTGTATGTACCAGTCACAGTGGGCAAACTTGTATGTACCAGTCACAGTGGGAAAACTTGCATGTACTGTACCAGTCAAAGGGTGGGCAAACTTGCATGTACCAGTCACACGGTGGGCAGACTTACATGTACCAGTCACACTGTGGGCAAACTTCCATGTACCAGTCACATGGTGGGCAAACTTGTATGTGCCAGTAACAGTGGGCAAACTTGTATGTACCAGTCACAGTGGGCAAACTTGTATGTGCCAGTCACAGCGGGCAAACTTGCATGTACCAGTCACAGGGGGCAAACTTGTATGTACCAGTCACAGTGGGAAAAATTGCATGTACTGTACCAGTCACATGGTGGGCAGATTTGCATTTACCATTCACACTATACCAGTCACAGTGGGCAAACTTGTATGTACCAGTCACAGTGGAAAAACGTGCATGTACCAATCACATGGTGGGTAGTTTTGTTGCTGTTGGCAAACTTGCATGTACCTGTCACAGGGGGCAAACTTGTATGTACCAGTCACAGTGGGAAAGCTTGCATGTACTGTGCCAATCAAATGGTGAGCAAACTTGCATGTACCAGTCACACTGTGGGCAGACTTGCATCTACCAGTCACACGCAGGGCAGACTTGCATGTACCTGTCACATGGTGGGAAAACTTGCATGTACCAGTTATACAGTTGGCAGACTTGCATGAACCAGTCACACTGTGGGCTGACCCAACAGTGTTTTCTAAACTGGAGGGCTGACCTAAAAGTGCGTACTGAAATGAAGGGCTGACCTACCAGTGTCTGGTGAACTTGAGGGCTGATCTACCAGTGTCTGGTGAACTGGAGGGCTGAACTAACAGTAACTGTTGATGTGGGGGTCTGGATAGTTCAGCAGCCACTGTTAGGCCTGCCCTCCAGTTTACCAGACACTGTAAGTTAGTCAACCATGCCCACCTTCATTATTATTGTGACACTTATAACATCGTTAAAATTTTACTTTTATTCTTACTAGTGAGAACTAGTTTAACCTCTTCTTAATTTATTTAAGTGCCAAAGTGCTAAAGTGCCTAACTCTACTATTATGAATAGTAGAATAAGGCACCTTAGCACTTTATTAAAAGGACTTTATTAATATTGTACCAATATTTTAAACACAGTATGAATATTTTAAACACAGTATGAATATTTTGAATAGATGTGTGTTAAACTAATCAAAGTTGAAGTGAAAAAGCCACTACCTAAAAGGGGTGGGGATATATGTATATAAGGTTGCACTAAGTGTGTTGTAATTATTCACCTGAGGAAGGGGACACTCCCCGAAACGTTGTGCATGTATGTCACTAATAAACTAGTAAAATAAATAAAGCCTTCAAGAGTGCGTTCTTCAAACAAATACAAGCTACTGTTAACTCAGTGTCTGGTGAACTGGAGGGCTGGCCTAAAAGTGGTTGGTGTACTGGAGGGTAGACCTAACAGTGGCTGGTGAACAGGAGGGATGACCTAACAGTGGCTGGTGTACTGGAGGGTTGACCTATTATTGTCTGCTGAACTGGAGGGCTGACCTGCAAGTATCTGCTGAACTGGAGGGCTGGCCTACTAGTGTCTGCTGAAATAGAGGGTTGACCTACCAGTGTGAGCTGAACTGGAGGGCTGACCTACCAGTGTCTGGTGAACTGGAGAGCTGACCTACCAGTGTCTGGTGAACTGGAGGGCTGATCTACCAGTGTCTGGTGAACTGGAGGGCTGAACTAACAGTATCTGTTGAAGTGGGGGTCTAGATAGTTCAGCAGCCACTGTTAGGCCTTCCCTCCAGTTTACCAGACACTGTAAGTTAGTCAACCATGCCCACCTTCACAGACCACGTCCACTATTATAGGCCACACTCCCTAGTTTTGCGGAAAATGAAGGGGCGGCTTGAAAACTTTGGCTCAGGTGCCAAAAGGTCCAGAAGCCCCCCTGGATAATACATTTCTTCTTGCATTGAATATCACTCTGAAACACTATTAAAACACCTTGTTATCTTTGTTCCAGGACATCCAAGATTTCGTTGGCAGCAGAACCCACCTGTTCAAGTGGACAGTAGGAAATGAGGATCACAGTTCAGTGATGTTCTTGATAAAAAAAAACACTTGTTTCTGTTTTATTCTTTCTCAAGTTATGTCCTTATTGTAACCCAGTTCTGTTACAGGTTAAATTGTAACCTTAACTAACAATAAGATACACTGAAAAATGCCAGCGATACATAACTGTAATGGCATTTAATGCTATTATTTATATGCCCACTATTTTCTTTGCACAATAGGACAGCCATCTGCAACCCATGAAAAAATCAGCAAGTTCTCACAAGACCTTGTGTGCAAGCTTATGGGGTGGGGTACAGAGGCCCGTGCCACAGGAAAAGATCCTTCCAGTGGCTAAATTGGAGGCAGCCACTAAGCCCAACAGCTGTTGCTGGGTTGATGTCCTTATTCCCTAGGACATTGTGAGGGCAGCAATGCAGCACAGCTTTTTGTTTAGCCTTTTTTGTACAAAGCCATCCATAAAGAACTGCAGTAGAGATCAGCTGGCTGATGCAGTTGGTATCATCTATTTGGGGATTTGGGGGAGGCAGATTTTAACCCTTTTATGGGCCGATGCCTCTTTGCAAACATTTGAGCATTATAGATACTAAAAGAGCTTCACGTCTCCGTATTGATTTTACAGTCACAATGGTGAATAGAATTGTCACCCATTTGACAGTTTCTCAGACATTCCAATACTGTGTCATACTTTCATTTTGAAAAAACACTCACCACGCGTGGCAATGCAGCTAAATTTATATTATTATGCAGAGTGACAATTCCCCCAGAAGGTGTTCTGGATGTGTGTTGATTTCCAACATATGTGCGCTAAAATACATCACACACTTGTGCGCACCCACAAGGAATTTTATGCCACTTTAGCATATCCACCCCCACACACATACAAAATGGAAAACAATTAAAAACTTCACACTGTATGTATGTATTTTATTTCTTATATAGCGCTATATATTCCGCAGTGCTTTACAATTATTTAGTCAATTCACATCAGGCCCTGCCCCAAAGAGATTACAATCTAATCACTTTATGTACACATATGACCTATCAGTACATCTTTATGATTGTGGGGGAAACCGGAGTGCCCAGAGGAAACCCACGCAAGCACGGGGAGAACATACAAACTCCTTGCAGATGTGTCTAAGGGTGGAATTGAACTCAGGACCTCAGCGCTGCAAGGCATCAGTGCTAACCACAGAGCACTATATGCACAGTATATCCTAGAGCACTGTTCAGTTAGAACAACTGGACTTGAAGTTTCCCATGATCTAAATGAACCTTCGCAAAGTCTAATTTGCTTTTATATTCCTTGTCAGCACATTATTTTGGGTTAAACATAAAGCTTATTTCCTGCAGCTACTGCCTGAACCTCAGTACATACGGGATATTTTTACCCAATTGACTGGCCACTGCATTATTTGATCGATCTGAATGAAACTTAACTGTGTGACAGACATACCTCGGTTGAATTTTCATTCAAAACTGACCCGTATGTACCAGTTCCACCAACTCAAAATATTAATGAGACCCGACCAAGTGCTCAAACATTAAATGATACTCGGATAAAATAGCTATTTCCATTCCTCTGTAGGCCTTTTATGCAGTCTGACATGTGTTGCAGTTTATCTGTAATTTCACTAAAACAAATCCAAAAGGGCAAATTAGATGTAAATGCATTAGATTTACATTGTGTAATTCATCCCTCCCACGACTAAGATAAAGTGATCCTCATCCTGGCGTGCCGAAGGTAGTGTAGGTTTACCTCCCCCTACCCTCTTTTTATGCACTGAAGTTTTTTTTATTAGGCAATGTGGATACAGAAGGGAAGAATTATTGTTAGTAGACCTGTCACACAAAATAGGTTATTTGTTTCACCTAAACTTGCTTCTCAGGATTTGTGCCTTCTCCTACTTCAAACACTGATCAAACGCAGTGGCTCGTGACACTCTGAGAGATGAAAGCTGTGGGAAAGACAATGAGCTTGTATTTGTTTAGCTTTAGGATGAACACAGCTTATGATTTATTCACAGATTTACCCTTCTCCTTTTTAAAACTAAAAGAAAAAAACATAAAGTTCATTTAGGGCTAGGCCACACTGCCGTGATCCGATCGCTCATTGCCGTTGCACGAAGTTGCATGTGATTAGCGGATCGCAACGCAGGGGAGTGCCCCTAGTGTGGGCAGCCATTTGGCCAACATTACTGTGCGCTCCCCTATATTATAGGGGATTAGTGGATCACAACACAACACAGGGGAGCGCACAGTAATGTTGGCCAAATGGCTGGCCACACTAGGGGCACTCCCAGAAACGCTACTATGTGGTGTTTTTGAATTGAGAATTTTGTGATAATTTTAAATAAATGTCAATTAGCATAAAAGGGCAGATTTGTTATACATGTCGATGCGGATCAACGGCTGTGCGTTGCGGGTCGGGCCCTGCAATCGCATGTGTTTACAAAGCTTTACTGTACCAGCAATTCTCATGCCATCACTGCCAGCTGTGAGGTTGGTAGAGCCTGGGAAAGGATTAGTGCTTAGGATTTGAAAGAATAGTGTAACAACATGTCCCTTGTACAGCAATATTGCTGGTAACAAAGTACATAAATATCCCTGAAATCAGTTCTCAAGATGACATAACTTCTCTTTATTTATGCCCATCTAGCTCCAAAAGGGTATTATTACAGAAAGCAGGCCCCAGGTATCATTCAGGTCACGCCATCAGATTTAGCCACATAAATAAAACCTATGCCCAAGCTGACCT
The DNA here is from genome assembly GCA_019447015.1 of Hymenochirus boettgeri. Taxonomy (NCBI): domain Eukaryota; kingdom Metazoa; phylum Chordata; class Amphibia; order Anura; family Pipidae; genus Hymenochirus; species Hymenochirus boettgeri. The sequence goes on from CM033475.1 coordinate 162,751,418, forward strand.
GGGACTGACATGAGATACCTAGTCCTTGGTTATACCTCTGATCAGAGATGGATTAAGATCAAATTTGGCCCGGGCTGACATTTTGGGGCCCCTTGTTTCTGTATTGTATGACTGTAGTACCCCTGATGTTCACTTGGCCCGAGGCGCCTGCCTAGGTTGCCTTAATAGTGCTCTGCCTCCGACACACTTTACCAGGCACGTCAACCACAAGAGCACTGTCACCTATCTGTGCTGCAAACAAAATATATATATATGTAACAGTTCCATAGATAAATAACAATGTATAATTTAATCAGAGTATATATGGTAGAAAGGCCATCGGATCAAGCCCTACCCATCTACAGCATGGAGGGCTGGGCAAAAGATATATCAGTAAGTCCCCCACCAGTGTGTGAGCCGAATATTATAACTCTCAATTCCAGCAAAAAGTAATCACACTTATCGTTTCCAATTGGTGGTCCGGGTGCAGCTAAGCTCAAGACCCCTTGCATGGTCCACATACAGTACAATATTCCACAATTGATGGGGAACTGCAACCCAAAATGCAGAGACATGAAGTGCCATGTACTAGCACCAAATGCATCAGATGTTCTTTTAACTATTGTTCCCATCCTATATAATAAAAGCCTAACTGCTGCGTCTGTGCTGTGGTCCGTGTGTGTGTGACACAGCAGTTCCTATGGACTCACCACTAGAGAGAGATTGTAAGATTATCTCTGCAGTTTCTATTGGCCCACCATTGAGAAACACAGAAAACAAACATGGAGGAAGAATACAGCAATTACACAGACCCCAGGTAAGGTTGCTTGGGACAGAGGGGGGACCCTGGATTTGGGAGAGAGGGGGGGGGCTGGATTTGGGACAAAGGGAGCGCAATGGATTTGGGACAGAGGGGGGGCCTACAATTTGGGACAGAGGGGGGACCCAGGATTTGGGACAGAGGGGGGGGCCCGGGATTTGGGCACAGGGGGGGCTGGATTTGGGACAGAGGGTGTTAGATTTGGGACAGAGGGTGGACCCTGGATTTGGGACAGATGGCGGACCCCAGATTTGGTTGAGAGGGGGTGACCCTGGATTTGGGGCAGAGGTGAGGGGCCTGGATTTGAGACAGAAGAGGGAGCCTGGATTTGGGACAGAGGGGGGACCCTGGATTTGGGACAGAGGATGGACCATGGATTTGGGACAGAAGGGGGACACTGGATTTGGGACAGAAGGGGGACTCTAGATTTGGGACACTGAGGGGGGACTCTGGCCTTGGGACAAAGAGGAGACACTGGCCTTGGGACACTAAGAGAGGACACTGGCCTTGGGACACTAAGAAGGGACTGTGGCCTTGGGACATGGAGGAGGGGGCTATGGTCTTGGGACACTAAGGGGGCACTCTGGGCTTCTCGCGCCTGTTATTGTAATATTGTGGATAAAGGGAACAATGTCTGGGTTAGCTCATGGGTCTGCAGCCTTTGTGGGGCAGGTGTAGGTGCAGAGAGAGATAGCATCATACTTGATATTATAAATTGAACATTCATGCTCAATTTACCTTTGCTTTCTGTGAAAATGTACATTTTTGTTCTCTTTTTACACTACTTTATTTATCTTTTTAAAAAACATATAAATCCTTGACTCGTTTCCTGGTGTAAAAGGCTTTTCAAAGTAATGTAAAGCCAACGTTAAGTATAATAAATCACAACAAAAGAGAAAAACCACATTCATTATCTTAAAATATCCCATCCATAGGGGTATAACATCTATGGATCAAACAACATTAATATTTACTGTTTATGAACTTTTTCTTTTAGAGATAACCAATGCTAACATTACTGTAAGGAGAGCACTCTGGCTATGCAGGATTTGAAAGGAATGTATTTTTCACTTGAAAATAACAGTATAACAAATAACTCGACTAACTACATTGTGATGAACGATTTGTTTACTTTAGAGGTGAGCTTTACAGTTGTGTTATAGTTTATGAATGGAGACCATTTTATAAAGACAAAGTAATCTTTCCTTTGAAGTATGTACTTTATGTTCTCCCACCCATGGTGACCTGTAATGCTAAAATTAAATGTTAGAAAACGGATTCATTTTTGTATCCTGCTCTTGTGGACCAGACTGAGTCATTGAGGGAGTCGCCGGCCCCCTTTAAACTCGTATCCAACCTTTAGAAACGCCATAAGCATGTCTAAAAATCCCACCCAATAATGAGACAGAGACCAAGTGTTGGGTGTAATAATGGCCACGGCATTTATTGATAATGACGTCAGATGTTACGTCAGGTTTTACGTCACGATCCTTGCAAAATTCCGTAACCGTGGTTGCCCTAGCAACCCCATCACCATATATATTGGCATTCCAAAGCCACCTGTTAGTATGCCGGCCTCCCGTTAGGAGGGCATGTAAACCATACCATATTTATTTGCAAGGATCTGACCGCCACTAGGAGCCGTTATACACCTATTAATGACTCCGACCCCCACCCATCAAAAGCATTGCTCTTTCTATCCCATCCTGTAATCCACTAAGAAATATGTCCAGGCCTAGGTCATTAAGGTGAACCCCGTCTGGTCTCAATAGGGCTTGTCACCCTCTAGCTCCCGATGTCTTATGGACACACCCCCTAATGAGGGAACCAAACGTGAAATACGCGTATTGAGGACGCGTCTAGACCTCTCTACTGCTGTTTGAACTCTTGCACCCTTCCAATGCTGTCTGGGAATGACCTCTGACCACACTATTATGGACGTAGAAAAGAACTCACCCATGAGTAAGTCAGATCTAATATTGGCTATGAGGTCCGACAATCTGTTCGTGCACAGGTCATTCCCAGCTGCATGAAGAACCAACCCCACCGGTCCTTGGCACCTTACACCGATTCTGATGATTTCTGGGAGTAGCCTGATCCAATTTAGTCCTTTAATGCCTCTCCAATAGATGTCTGCTTCTCGGAAGCCAAGTTGTTTTCCCCCAGGCCGAACCTTGGCGCGCTTTTCTGCCAAATGTATATAGGAATGCCCAATAATCCAAAAGGAGGGCCTATTTGCACCTGAAAAGAGAAGTCAATCAGTCACTAGGTTTGGGCGAATGTAACGCGCCACATAATCTGAGCGCCATCTTCTTATCCGTTTTACCTGCGCATTGGAAAACCCCAAGCCACTGGCTTCTGTTGCGGCACCGATTCGACAGGAATGGGTGCCAAACTCCTTTGGGTTTAAGCCTAATAAACGTATAGTGGACTTCAGAACAGCTTTCAATTGAAACCTAGTCAACGGCGAGCCGTCGGCATGAGTTAGGAAATGCAAACCCGACTTTCTAATCAGCAAGAAGGCCTTTAAATTCTTTACTGGGCAACATGGAGACTGTAAAGGGAATAGGGAGAAACATGAACCCGTGCCAAATATGTCTGTTTTTGATCTGGAAATCCTAACCTGTACTAGGGACTCCGAGACCATTACATCCTCCAATAATAAACCTCCTTGGCAGGCTCGGCTAGGAGGGACCAATTCACTCACCCGTAATGCCCCGAAAAAGGCCAGCACGAAGCTGGCCCTAAGTAGTGAGCATTCATATGCATCCCTGGTAACCTTATCTAATACCGACCATAACCTTGATAATAAGTTGAAGGAAATAGGGCGTCTGGCTTCTCTAGAAACATGTTCTTTTCTCCAGCCTTTCAAAATGGAGGTAACTATGAATTCTTTTGTTATATCCTTCCATCCCAAAAGCCTGAAGAAAAAGGACAAGCCTGACATTCTGCGTTGGGCAACTAGAGCGGAGCTCCCTTTCTCGCGCAGCTGTGACAAGTAAGACAATAGACTATCCCACCTTACTTGTTCGTCCTCCCAACGCTGATTCTGGACAAGTTTAACCCATTCCCCCCACGCCTTACCATGACTGGACCAGGTGGAATGAGCAACCGACGCTTGTATCAATTGTTGTAAGTTTTCTCCACGATGTTCCAGATGGCCAGTGGGCAAGGAACTCCTTCCTTGTTGGCCAGTGGTGCCAGCGACTGAAAAACCTGCCATTGAAAACGGGATAAAGCATCAGCGACCATGTTGTTAGCACCTGGGATATGCCTAGCCTTGAATAATATGTTATATTCCAAGCAGCGCACTATGAGGTGACACAATAATGCTAAAACTGGAGGAGAGGAAGAAGAGAAATTGCTGATGGCCTGAACCATGCCCATGTTGTCAGACCAAAAACAAATTCTCCATGCCCCATAGCTCAACTGCCACTACTATGGGAAAGAGTTCTAGCAAGGTTAAGTTCTTGCACCACCCCCTGTTTTTCCATGTCTCTGGCCAGGCCTCTGCACACCAAACTTTTCCGAAAATGGCCCTAAAACCGTGAGCCCCTGCAGCGTCCATGTATAGCTCCAAAGCCTCACTGTTGACCTCTCGTTCTTGGCAACAGGTTCTGCCATTGTATGTTAGCCTTGCCATTGTATGTTAGCAAAAAGGATCTCCACACTTTGAGATCCTCTTTTAGGGCTTATTAAGTCTAACATGATGGAAGGGACTAGATAAACCCTTTGTTGCCCACACTAGTCTGCGGCTGAAAACCCTGCCCATGGGCGATGATTCGGCATGCAAAAACTAGGGAACCTAATAATGACTGAACTTGCCGTTGGTTACTTTTTTGGCCTAAGTAGGTCTGCTTCCTTCCTCTGGGTAGTCTGCGAGCCAACCTTCCATCACGGCCACGCTCACCGGTGTTCTCTTGTCTGCTGAAGGTTGGTGGATTTTGTGTGTGGTCTTTGCCGACGAAAAACACCTGCTCGCTGCATGGCCGACTGAGCAGTCATGTTTGAATCTGCACGCGGGACCGAAGTGGCATTGGCCTTGATTAAAAGCACAGCATGGGCCTGCTCTCTGCTAGCGCCCTGGGTGGGTGCAACAGTGGGTGAAAATATGTTGGGGCCGGCGAGGACGAGGGGAAAGGGGTCCTGGGGGCCGTCATTAGCCTAATCCATGCGTCGGTGGCTTTTGCGTTTCCAACCGACTTCCGGTCTTAGTGCCATTCGTGCCAGAACTCTTCATCGTACCTCCACCAGGCGGAGCCACCGTGAATTTTGTATGCTCCGAAAATCTGGTCAAGGTACGCAAAGAGGTTTGCGCATTGTCCGGGTGACCCTTCCCACGATGTGCCAGCACACAGAAAGCTGGACCCAGTTCCCAAAGGTTTTGGCTACCTTTGGCTCCTTCTCTTTACCCTTCTCAAACCTCTCTCCGTCTACTGAGGAGCTGTCTATTGAGATGAGGGACCAGATGTCCACTATTCCCTTCCCACTTTTTCCTTATTTCTGGTGTTAGGTGGGAACCCAGTGGCGCCAAGTACAGAAATAGGCCTCTTTAAAGGCTTCTGAATTTACCAGTGTGCACAGGCGGGAGGGGTTGAGCTCCCCTAGGACTGGATTCAGGGCATCCTTGCCTGGAGTGGGTGCCCCGCCTTGTCTAGCATGGCCTTTAACATTGCCAGCAAGGAACTCACTCTGCCCACCGTGGAACCACCCCAAGCCCTGCACAAGTTAACACCGGATGTAGATCCAGCGCAGCCGCCGTGGGTGCTGGTGTCACGGATGCTTGGGTGGCGACCGGGGCCATTGTGAGTTGGGTGCTCCGCCTAGAACTCCTTCTTGTAGAGGACTGGACCTCCCTCTGTGCTGCGACCATGTGCCCTTTTTGGCAGTGGTGATGTGGGAGGAATCCGAGGTGTATATTTCCTTCTCTCAGGCGCTTCCCTCATGGATGCCCTGGAATGGCACTGGGATTGGCCCGCGCTCCCGCGGGTACTGAAAACTGATCGCCCCAACGGCGTCTCCTTTGAGATCTGCCACGCTTCCACATCATCGCTGAGGAGGGTAATTCCCTCCTAGCTCTCCGTGAGTGTCGTGGGAGGGCCACCCGAATTTGCACTGGCCTCGCCCCTACTAACGTCAGCGTGGTCTCCACGGGTTCTCCATGACCCGGAGGCGGCCCGTATAGTAGAGCGAGCGTCTATGAAGTCCAATTCACCCTCCTCTGTGGTGTCCTCAGCTGTGGTTGCCTCCACGCACCGGCGTCAGCCCGTAATTCGGCTGTACCGAGAGTTCGCTGAGGGATGGGTAAATGTTGGGGATTGCCTTGACCCTCCCTTTCTTGGATGCATGTTGCCCCTTCTTGTCTAGCAGCCTGTGGTTACCCTTTGGGATTGGGTGTAGTACTTCCACTGGGTGCTGAGATGTTTCTCTTTCCCTTCCCCTTGTCCTGTCCCACCCCTCTGGGCATGCTAGAGGCTGGTGTTTTGCGGCAGGATGTAGAGGGGGAGCAGAGCTCAGCCTAGATGGGGTCTGAGACCGCCTGGTGGGCCTACCTCTCTGCTAGATGCTGGCCTGTTTTGATTCTCCTCCATTGGCTGAGTTCTGGTGGCATAGGGCCTGAGTTTCAGCTGTGCCAGCAGCTGCCTCAACATCCAGCCCCTCCCTGCCATCCTCTCCATCACTTGCCTTTGTAAGGGACGAGTTCTGTCATCCTTGCTTTCTGCTTCAGAGAGATGGAGATGTTTTCTCTCTAAGTTCTAACTAAAATGGCGCCCGTTCCCTCGTGGCGTCCGAATTATATAGCGCCAGCGCGCCGTGACATCATGCGCACGACGTCACCTCGCAGCGACGGCCCGCCCACCCGCAATGCATCCTTGGGAACGGATGCATCAGCCGCGAGTTCGCCGCGGGTAGCGGCCAGGCCACGAGCAATGCCGGCGCACGGAGAGGGTAACCGGAGAGACACTGGAGAAGCTCCCTCTCCTCAGTCAGCGGCACCGTCGCTTAGACAGCGCGTGCCACCAATTTACAGCTACATTGCAGATATGGAGGTATGGAGATTGATAATTAAGAAGAGTTGGAGAAGATCCTAAATGTATTGCTTTCTTAGTAAGTCTTAATGGTAACTCAGTTAACATACTTCATTTTGGGTTGAAAGAAGACAACAGTTCTCAAGTTCAACACTTTTTATAAAGACTGGATACAGAACACCCACTATACCCCAAAAGGTAGGCATCATTATAAAGGGGAAATAAATACCATTAACTTCCCATACAGTGGAGTTTAATAATAAGGTCAGGTCGAGTGTGTATAACCAAGGTCAACTTTATTACATATTAAATATAAAACCTAACACCTATTTCTATTGGAATCAGAACCAAATCCCCATAAGTGCACATGAAAAATTCCAAATGGCTTGAATCAAACAAAACAATACTGGGCGTCCTAGAGTAAGATCATATGCGACAAGGTGGTGTCGTATAGATTAAAAGCAGTAGCAGTAATAATAATGTAGATCAGTGCCCCTCGCGCAACCCTGTTATAATGCTAAAAAGGGTCGGGGTAAGCACTTACTTGGATAGTCCATTCCAAAATGTCAAGGCGTAATGCATCGATAAACATAATAGTGCCAGCAAGGAGTTAGTGGAGCCAATGTAAGCGGATTAGACCTACAGTCATAAAGGCAATGTTATTGCAAAATATGTATGAGTATTCTCATACTTTATCGATCTCCAATCTACTGAAGCACCTCAATTTCCAACTCGCTTTTCCGAGTGCATTTCTCTCATGAAGCCATCATACACACACAACACCTGTTCAAAACAAGCGACCAACATCATTCGCTGAACAGGTGGTGGTTGGTTGTATGATGACATCAGGAGGATGCACTCGGGCAAAGTCCTTCTCTGCTAACTCCGCATACACACGTGCGATATTCGAAACTGCACATGCTTGGGTGTTGTCAGCAGTAAGAACCTACATGTGACAGGGCCATTTTAGGCATAGGCCACCTAGATAAAGAACTAGGGCGCCTAGGTTGATTCAGGGCACCCAGTGTTCTCCCAACATCTCCCTGTCAGCTTTTACTTGCTGTGTTAGATCTGCTCTCATTGTTCTGCTGTAATTTGTAACATTGTAGTGAGTACAGAGCCGGAACTCAGCTCCCTCTACTTGGAAACAATGTTACAAAAGAACTGAAGGGAAGGAAGGAGGGGGAGGATGAGCTCAGATAATAGTACTGAGGGGATCAGTTCTAAAATGCCAGTTAAAAATGTGTCCTAGCCCTCATACTGTTTTCTTTTCTCTGGATGAACTGTTGGGAAATGTCGGTATTGCTGAGTAGTTGGACAGATCAGGGTGTCAAACTCAATCACATGAGGGGCCCAAATCCAAAGACGAGTGGGTTAAATGTTCCATGAGATATTCAGGATTGGGACTCTGTCTCGCTTGTGCCTAGTGCTGGGCCTCATCAGCAAAGGGTGTATAGTATGATGTTTAATTCATTTATATAGCACCACTTGGGGGTGGGATTTACTAACATCCAATGAGGTTTTGTGGCCGCGGGTCGGTCTCTGAACATGACATGACAAGACAAGAAGTTTCTGTATTACACCCAATTAGGTGCTGTTATAAAAACATGTGACAGGCTAAGCCAATTACAACTTCTTCCCACTCTCACATAACCAGCCCCTCCCCTCTCCATAGAAAGCAATAAGACAATCCAGCTTCTGTTTGCAGACAGGAAGTATGACTGTGTATGATAAATTATTTGCATATCTTGAAAACTACAGCATTCTAGCAGTTAGGCCAGAGTTATGCCAGTTTTTCCCCTTTTCCCACTATAAATATATTGATAACATGGGCTGTGAGGTACCTTCGTTATAAGAAGGCTCTACTTCATTTATAACTCTGTGGGGAGCTGTTAGCTCCTTTTACCCCAACCTCACCATAACTTATAAGCTAATCAGTATCCGCACCCCAAGTTACTGTATAATCTGGAACTTTCTGTGGGAAATACTATGAGGTGGGCCTAGCCTGTTATGTGGCTAAAGCTGTGGATTTAAGAGTAAATGGGTGTATTTTTTTCCTACCCCCTCCCTATAGCCTACCTTGCTTCTTGAATGTTGGGGCTTCCTCCTCTGGGTATGTCTGCTGGAGCTCCATCCCACAAGATCCTTCAGGTATCCATGTCCAGGGGTCAGTGCAGGTAAGGCTTTTGTGTAGCGTGCACGCGATGTGATGTCATTACACGTTCATCCCGGTGCAGTTCCCGGGAACGTGTGTGAGCATGAGGTATCATGCTGCCACGCGCATGGACCATGCATTCCCAGAAAGCCGTCGGGACGCCCAAAAACACAAAACACAATACAATATAGACAGATAAAATATTTGGAATATTATAGATAGAAATTATGGAATTAGGTTTTATTTATTATTATATGTCTAATCTTATGGTGGGTACATTGAGTCATATTATGAGCCATAGACAGATAAAAAATATTGTGTATACTGTATGGTAATTATACAATAGTCCGTTAAATATACAACTGGGCACAATTGCTTGCCAATTGTGTGTCACTTTGAAAATAAAAAAAATCATTTGTCTATTCCATAATAAGGTATAGAAATGGCAGTTGGTGACATCATAGGCTGAGTGATGAAAATGGCGTTGGAATGTTCAATATCCCCTGCATGGGGGACAAAACATGCAGGGGAAAAACACTATTCAGAAAACAACTATTGGGTGTAGAATCAGAGATATGGCATGTAACCTATTCTGTAACTTTAGGGGATCTTATTGGCTATTGGAGTTATTAAGTTCTGTACATTTGCTAATCCTATAAGAGACAGTGAATGCACCCTCCTATGGCCATTTACTGTATAAGTTCTGTTTCTAGATTCACACAATGTTAAGTTATTTTGCCTTAGTTTCATCTTAGCCCAATGATGTGGGTACATGGCTTAGACCTGTTATTACGTGATTGTGGGGTCACCTTTGATATTCCGTTCTTAGATATCTTGGAAATTATTATGGTTTTTTACCATTGCTAGTCAACGCTGGATTGAATTTATTGATGGTTGGGGGATTATAATATTTATAGCACATTGGCCATAGAGCAGGGTTATATCAAAATCTTGCCTGTGATTGGGAATTTGCTTTGCCAATTGTGTGTCAGTTTCAAAAAATATAAAAATAATTTGTCTATTCCCGTAATAAGGATAGAATGGGCAGTTGGTGACATCATAACTATCACTATCACCTGCATGGGGGGCCACCACAAATTTTTAGCAGTGAAACAATTTATTCAGAAAATCTTGGTGTAGTAGAATCAGAGATATGGCATGTAACCTATTCCTGTAACTTTAGGGGGATCTTATTGGGTATTGGGAGTGATAGTTCTGCTACATTTGCTAATCCTAATAAGAGACAGTGAATGCACCCTCCTATGGCCATTTACTGTATAAGTTCGTTTCTAGATTACACAGTGTGAAGTTATTTTGCCTCCAGCTTGTCTTCGTCCCAATGATTTGGTACATGGCCTAGACCTGTTATTGCTGTGATTGTGGAGTCACCTTTGATTTCAGGACTGTAGTAAATAAAATGACATTACATAGTTACATAGTATAATAAGGTTGAAAAAGGTAGGGCCGGCCTTAGGAGTAAATAGCACCCGTGTGAAGATTTGTTACTGACGCCTAGCACCCCCCCCCCAAAAAAAAAACCCTGGGCACACACAATACTCTGTTGAATGCTGCTTGCCTTCAAATCAAGTACCCCACCTTCACTTACTGTCTTTCAGTATCTTCAGTGCGTGCTTGTATGTATGGGTGCGTACCTCATTAATGTAACAAGTAATGTACTAAATGCCACAGATAGAACAGCACAGCATACAGATAGATAATAATAGATAATATAAAGTATTAATAGGAATAATAGATAGATATAATAGATAATAATAAAGTATTAATAGGAAATAAAGTGTAATAGAAAAGTCTGTTGGCATTGAAGGGTTAATTGAAATACCCTGCTGGCACTGAAAGTGTTAATGGCAATACTATGTGGAAGTTGCTGGCACTGAAGGGTTATGGCAATTTTGGAAAAGTGCAGCACTGAAAGTACTAATAGTAAAGTCTGCTGGCACTAAAGGGTTAATAGTAATGTTCTGCTGGCACTGAAAGTAGTAATGGCAATACTCTGGAAAGATGGGAAATTATTAATGCCAATACTCTTTTAAAATCTGCTGACACTGAAAGAGTAGAACATCTCAGATCTCACCAAATTTCTCTGTTCTGTCTTACCCGCCGGAAGCAATTCGTGGGAGAACACTGTGCCACAATACCGCGCATCCACTGAAATCAGTATTTCATTGGTGACCAGTGTGCTGCATACACACAAACTGGAGCAAGAGGATCACACTAGAGTGAAAGGGACCTTTAGATAAAACATGTTGTGGTTTCGCTCTAATAAACAAGCTCTATGCAATTACCTTGGGTGTACTACTTTAAGACCTCTCAGGAAGTATCTGCACTCTGATAATTTTTTCATATGCACGTATGTAAAACGTGCCTCTACCAACTAGTAAACCTTCCCCACTATAAAGAACAGCAGCAGTGGACAGGTGGAGGAAGAAACCCAGCCGTAGTTTGGAAGGCCAAGTTATTTTTTGTATTGGGGGGAGGGTGTGCACGAAGGTGGGAGGGCGTCAGGGCAATAAATGGCTAAAAAGGCCCTGGGTGTGTAAGAAGAACTTAAAGGGGAACTGTGGTTCCAAGTTGAGAATGAAAAGCCAGTTTTCATACCTTTAAAACGAGCCATCAACCACCTTTACGTGCTCCACAGCCCAAATATAAAGAAATGATGAACAGAAAGTAATGGGTGGGAGGCTGGCATGTGATATTCCTAAGGCTTTCCTGCACTGTGCCGCGGCGAGCACAGCCTCAGACTCCTCAGTGTGTGAGGGAGACAGGAAGTCCCTCCCCCTCTCTTGCTGTGTGAAGGACCTGCAGAGAAAGTAAGGGAATCTACAGACTTCTCTTCGCCTCTGTTCTCACTCTGCCTGAAAAGGCTGTTTTCACAGAATTTTCGGGGGGGGGGGTGTCAGAATGGCCCACAGCACCTGTGGGAGGTGGGGTTTAGGCACCCTGCGAGTGGGCAGGGCTAGGCATCGCAAGGGGGCAGGGCGTATGCAATCTACAGGTGGGGGTGGGGTCACAACACCCCCGGGTGGGCGGACTCCACGGCACCCACGAGTGGGCGGGGCCACGGCAACCGCGAGTGGGCAGGGCCACGTGGGGCTGTAAGGGAAGAGCCATGGGGGGCCCGCAAACTGGAGGGACCATGGGGTCCATGAATGGGAGGGACCGGGGGGGTTGCAATGGGGAGGAGACACAGAGCAGTTGACTGACAGGTTTCAGAGCAGGAAGCAGGAAGTACAAGGAAATGGTGACGCTGCTGCCATATCACACATAAAAATGTAAATAATCTTCAAAACTATGTAAAATAAACAATAAAAAATAAATTGCAAAAATTCTCAGGAGAGCAATCTATCAATTTTCCTAAGTCATTTTTGGACCACAGTTCCTCTTTAAGACCCCACGGCACATCAGTTAGCAACTGTCAGTTATGGATTTGACAGTTAACAAAGCACAGCAATGACTGAATGGTTAATTCCCGATCTTCCTTGAGTGGTAGCTCACCAGCATCCCTAACAGTTGTTTTCAGGCCCACCATCTTGCTGATAATTGGCAAATCTCGATGGGAGTGGGATCATGGCTACCTTAAGAATAGAGAGGGGCAAAACTGATAGGCTTCCTTTCATTATCTTTTCAATATTTTGGGCAAAGGATTGCCTGTTAAATGTAACTCTATGGGAGGCAAAATTCAAACATCCACCCAACACAGGTGCCACAGCTTAAAACTGGCCATGAATTCCATCAGAACCACTTCCACAGCAAAAATGCAACCCTCTATAGAAGAAAAGGCAGTGATGAATAACGCTCATGAAATTAGCGAAGTAAGTGTTGGAAGAAAGCTAATGCATTTCTGCGTAAATTCTAAACTAATTAAGTCGATGGAGTTGTTTTAGCCTCAGAGTACACACAGACCGGTTGTTATTTGTTGGCCTGGGATCAGCGTTTCCCAATACAACTGACTTCAGCAATATCAGTTCTGACAATCACGTCTGTTTTAATACACTGCTTATCAGTCATCCCAAAAAGTCCGTAGGTCACTTTATTCCTGACAGAGAGTGTCATTACTTCACCAGCAATTACCTAACAAAGGGTTTATCCCAGCAGGTGTCACCACGACTGAGAGTAACCTGAAAGGAGAAGATTTTTAATTTTATATAAAAATAGCACATCGATTCAATACATGCAGGATACATTTATTATCATTTATTATAATGATATAATGTTTGATAACAGGGATACCATTTCGCTTGTATTTTTTTTACATTCCTGAGTGTAAATCTAATCGGACTGTGCAGAAGAAGCCAGGATTGCTGTTTACTCAGCTGTTTAGATATAAATACAGGGTTGCGTTGTGAATTTAATCCTTTCTAACTCATCTTTATATAATGAAAAAAAGATTATGCATAAAAGCATTCTAATTTATAGCATTGTACATACAATGAATCTTAACTTTAAATGGGAATTAACATTTGATGTTCAACTTTAAATTATCGAGGGGACACAAACCCTGTTCATTCTTGTCCATTTAATGCCAACCCATCTATTTTAAATAATCATACTTAACATTGTGTTCAACACTTTTACGCGACCCATAGTCCCAGTTTGGTCCACAAGAGGGAAAACAACTCTTATTGGTTCATGTGGCAATTATAGTTATTTCTTGCATTAAACTGTAATGTATATATTATCAAAACTTACAATACATTTATCTATTATAAAAAGACATCCCGTCCTTTAGGGCTAAGCCGCAGTAATCGCTGTTTCTGTGGTAACGCATCTTGCTTGCGTTTTCTGAATCAGACAATCACCTTTTTTCTTGCTTATCACCGGTTCTCCAATCGTGCGTAAAACAGATGGAATGCGTGTGAAAAACAGAGTAGATGTGCGCAATCTAGTAATATGCTGTGTCAAAGACAAAGTGTGACTACAGCCTTTCTGCAACGATTTAATGTACTACCAGAACAAACTCTTACAATGAAGTCGACAGTTTAACTGTTCGCATACTAAAGCACCTGTTAAAATCTAGGGGCATGAAGTAATATTGCAGCACTTTTGTAAAAACAATAAGTCTTATGTATTTTCTAAAACAGTCAGGAACAGGAGAGAAGGTAAGTACTTACCCGCTCAGCTCGCCGTCACAGTGGGAATAACTAGGAACATGGGGCCCCTGCAAAAACGATGATGGGGCGCCCTACCGTGTTTAACCACAGTGTTTTCTTGGATAAGGCATATTCTGTCATAGAAAAAAAAAGAAGATGGGGCCCCCTTGGCTACACGGGCCCCCTGCGGTTTGCTCCCACCTGCACTCTGGTGTTAAGCACCTGTAACGGCACATAGGCTGGAAGTCCTGACTGACTCTCTCCATAGGAATTGGCAGGACTAAATGGCAGGGGAGGAGTGAGCGGGGTAAGTACCTTACCTTCTCTCTTGGTTCTGGATTGTTTATTGAAGAAGGGAAGGTAAAAGACACAGCTCATTACCTCCTGATTCTTTAAATTAAAAACGATTGCCAAAATGCTGTAATTTGGAGTTACCCTTAAGGGGCAAGGCCATGCTACCGCATTTTAAACATTACAATAAATCTTAATCTGATTGCGAATAAAACAGTGCAAAAATTATATTTTCTGATGGGGCCTATCACATTACCGAGATTTAGATCCAGATGATGCAATTATCGTTCCTAAATACAAAATCAGACTTTTTTCTTGTCTTGATTTTGTAATGAGGCCAGTAACGATGTAAGTATGATCCCATAAAGTACAGATATTAGATTTGACATCAGTTCCATAGAGTTTAAAGGAATAGTACTGCAAAAAATGAAACTATTGCTTTAAGTTGCATTGATTTGAAGCCGCTATGCCTTACCTTCGTTCTACAATCAATGAGGTGGAGCCAGGGAAGAGAAACAAACTAACCTTTTGGCGATCCTCCTCCGCAGCATCACTGAAATGCTGACTGATTCTGTCTGTTAATTAAGCGCGCCTTATCGTGCATGCACGTCTATAGTTAACGAACAAGGAAGCGGTCAGGACCGGTCGTGTGACAGTGGAGGATGCTTTAAAAGGTAAGTTTGTTCTGTCTTATTTTGGCTCACGGCATTGACTGAAAGAAAGGGAAGGTAAGGAATAGCTCCTTAACTCCCGGTTTCAATCAAGTGCATTTAAGTAAATAAGGGCCGGAAATTGTGGAAAGATTGGCAGCTTCAAGATGAAACAAGTGGTTCTTCCGATAGGATTTCAATTGGGCCAAACTTGATACAGAAATGGATTAGAAGAACATGCTGGCGCTATGAAAGGCTTATGCTTTCTTTTTTCGATATTCTACTCTGTATTCGACTATTCCCGTACTGGACCATTCATTGCTGAGTGAATGTTGTTAGCAAAATTAATGGTCAGGCAGTGCCAAAACATTTGTGTGGAAACTCAAGGGTATGTTCTAATGTATGTCCAACTTGATGGATCATGGTCCCACCTGATGATATCTGCTTTCCCAAACCCTTTTTGTCAGGAACAACAAAAAAATATGGGCATGGTCATAAGTTATCCCAAGTTAGCCTCAAGATATTAGGGAATCCTCCTGATTGGCCCAAGTGTTAATAAGTCAAAATAACCTATTTTATTACATTCATGTAAGAAAAATAATGTAACAAAATGTAAATTTTGAGTTATTATAGAAAATCGGTGTCTTGTGGCTGGGTTGTTGCTGACTTGCTAATATATTTTTTTGTATAAATGAAGATACTGAGCTGATTATTAGTGATTTAGTTCTAGATGATTGGACATATTTAACAACTGTCTAACACTTCTCTAGGCATACTGAGGAGAGTGATACATTGTAAACTATTGCTGCATGGTTGTTAAACTTTGTTTGATTTGATCTTTGTGGAACTTTAGGGAAGTTGTGTTTCAGTACAGATCCTGTTTCTTCTGTGGGGGCCAGGAGTGAGAGTGAAACAAGTAACACCAGCAATTTGAGCGGAGTAATCAATTTGAAAATAGGACTTTCATTTAAGTCATGAATGGCTGAGCGGAGCCACAACATGAGAAGGTCTCACGCCTAGTGATAATGGGGAGCGATGAGGGTTATAATTGTGAGAAACTAACCTGGCCTCTAACTGTGCTGCACTGTGTGCTTAAACCGAGGCTTTGGGCACTTGCTGTGTGGTGTTGGAATTTTGCTGTGTTTGTGACTGGATTTGCCAATCCCCACCTGTGAGAAAAGCAAGCAAATATTGGGACTTCCACCCCCACTCGGACTGCTTCAGCACTCATTATGTTACCTGGGGTGGGCCCAGTCTCAGAAAGCAGGAATTAACCCCTATACGTCAAGTAAGACCAGCTGAGCAGGGCAAATAGAGACATAATGAGGTAAAGTGTGAGCATGTTGGCTGACAAGAATGTCTGCCCTAGAGGGTTTAGAAAATGTTTTACTTTGTTATGCAGATTGTAAAGATTTGAAATGAATACCTTCAGGCCATGAATGATGATAAATAGATCAGCATGTACAATAATTGACAAAAGAAATCTTTTATGTGAATATGATGGTAAAGAGAATTGGTAATGTATATTGATTGCATTTTACATAGTTGTTTAAGGTTTGAAAAAAGACAGAATTTTACACCAAACATTCAACCAGCTAAAAGTACAGCTTCTCCACCCACTAGCCATGCCCCCATACACATTGTCTTTAAAGTGTAGGTGGGCCCAATCTCCCTGTGTGAACCTCACAGGGACCCCTGCATTTAAAGGATAAGTAGTGTAAAATCAAGTAAGTGTAGGTGGAAGCTGCAGCTTAAAAAATTTTTTATCATTGTTGATGTTTCCCGTGCCACTCCAGCAGCCTTACTCTCTCAGCTTGTCAAGTTGCTGACATTTGCTTGCGATCATCGTGTGTGTGCGCACCGGTGAGTGACGTCACGTGCACACAGTAATGGAACAGGACTCTTACATTGAGGCTAAAGAAAGCAGGAGGACAACTACCCAATCTGCAGGTTGCCTCCGAGTAAACCTTTCACACTTTCGTCTAGACGCACAAGTAGATGTCGAGCACTTGCAACGTTACGAACGGTCAGTGCTCTGGCAGGGGCCTAGGTGCGAAAAAAAACCAATAACAACAAGTTTTTGTAAGTGGTCAGCTTTCCACCAAACTTAACTGATTTTAATCTATCCTTTTAACCCTATCTTTGTAAAAACCAATGTGGAAAATTATAGTGGGATCTCCAGAAATGTATTAGTTCCACTAGCTCAGGCGATAACTTGTTAGAAATGAATGGGTGGCGGAAGAAGGAGGATGAATAGAGTAGAATTGTTCGTAGCAGAAAAAGCCTGTGATTTACCAGTATTGAAAATAAATGCATAAAGTGTCCTGGCACCAGCAGTAAGGGCAGGGATATAACTACAAGGAGAGTAGGGGGAGCAACCACAAGGGGCCCAGCTTCTCATTCACTATGACCAGATATAAGCCTCATCCTAAAATACTGTGGAGAAGCAGCTGGATGGGGACTCATCATAACTTTGCAGGGGGGGCAGTCTGATTCCTAGTTAGCCCACAAGGGGAATATTTATATAAGTTCTGTATTTACTCCAGTTGATAGTGACTATGTAGTCGATTTTACTAAACGCGAACACAAGCAGTTGCCATTTTCATGGATCCAGCACGCAAGCAGTTGTTCAATAATAGTGTCATTCATGAAAGGGACTATTTCTAACAACATTTATAAGAATTTCATTTTAACGTTTATTTATAATAATATTGAAAAACAAACATTCCACTCCAATGTCTCCATTGTGAAAAAGATGACCGTCCAAGCACGTGACAGTAGTAGATGCATAGGGTGCACAGGTGGGAGAAGAAGAAATCTGTCCATACAATGATTCTTTGTAGTTAGAAATGAAACTCGGAACATAGATGTGTGGAGAACCTCATTCTTAGGCTACACAGAGGGTCGACAGGTGGTTTCAAAGACCGACCTGGCGCGGATCCATTTTTCTTGGCCTCGTCCAAAACAGTTTCAAACAAATGAAAGAGAAAATTCCCAATAAGAAAGCAAGAGTCTGGTAGAGTGTTGAACTGGGTTCCCTTAAAGCATTCTGTGGGGGGTAGTGTGTAGGTAAGGGAGCACAGAAGGATGTGGACTACCCTTTTAGTTAACAAAGGACAATCCAAAGTAAGATATCCATGGACCAGAGCAATCTCCTTTTTCCCTTAATATTTTCCTTTTTAATCGTATATTCACATTTCAACGGTACCGTTCGATTAGTCATCTTCGTATTGGACCAGATGTATCAACTTACTATATATGCACCTGGTGCCACCCCCTAGTGTCTTAACCAAGAACTACAGCGCTGTATAGAGAGCCTGTACATCCATGATGTATGTAATTGTGAAGCACAACCAAAATGTCTGTGACTGTTGACTCACGACAGTACTGTCCCATCCAGGACATGTTTAAGTGTAGCGTTTTTAAAAGCTTGATTAATATAAGAAAGGGAAAAACAGTCAAAGTTATTGTGTCTAAGACGCAGGTGTCAGTGACTGGATCTATTGACTTTAAAGGAAAAGATGGTGTATAAGTGTAATAAAATTATAAACAAACGTTAAAAAGAAAAGTAGGTTGGGACAGGGTACAGGCTGGTATATTCCTACCTCCCAATAGTTGTATGTGAGGAGCACCAGCCAAGAAAACCTGATTCTGACTCCTGTCTTCCTTTGGCTTTTATCACTATCTGTAATACGGAATAGTCCAGCAAATTAACTGGCAAATGAAAAACTTGTGCTGTAGCATTACTACGAAAATGAATTGTGAGGTAGCAAATGAATACAACCTCCATGTCCAGGTATTTCCCTTTATATAGGATAGTATCCTTTAACTCACACCTTTCCTCATTTATCACATCTTTCTTTGTTCATAGTTCTTCTGCTCTGTGGGTAGAAAATGTATCCACTATGTTTGAAACTAATACTATGACACTTTATCCTATATAAACCCTCAATACACTCATATCATAAGTAATAAATACAGGGCTATTACATTGATATAATCGGATCAAAAGGGTAATTGAACAGTAATGTTATTATTAGTATTGTTAACACAATATAATTTTACAGGTTTTAATATGAATACTAAAGGCAAACCAATAAATCACTGTTATGTGCTTAATCTTAAGGGTACAGCATAAAATACCCCCTTTGTTTGAATGATACAGGAGATCGCGGTGAATGCTATCGTGGTGACGACCAACAAAGCACAATGTGTATGAACGGCCGCTTGCCGACGATATTCGTGCTGTGTATGGGCACTTTATCGACCGAGAATGGTGTTCAGTCGGGGATCGTTGCCGACAGCCGGGACAAGATCTGAACAAGTCGCCCGTTAGGGCGAGGAGAAAGTGCCATACCACGGCATGATTGTTAGCCAAAATGGCCGTTTCATACCACACATGCGAAGTGCCCCGCGATTCGCACATGATACGACATTAAGCCCACAATCTGGCTTAAACCAAGTCTCTTACAATCATGGTTATTGGGGAAGGAAAAAGTCTTCTTACTAATCTATTCAGGGGAGGTAGGGCTACATGTACTCCCAGACTCTGTTATTTTAGGAGGTTTTGCTCACAGCTTCTCTGTCGTGTCTCTGCTCAATCTGCTAGTTACAGTTTGTCTGACATAAAGAATGCAGGAGAGAGAAAATAGGGAGGAACAGCGAGAAGCGCTTTGTTGTGTAATGCTAAGTACCAGAATTACAATGTTCCCCAAACCGCAAGGCTCCCAACTTCCAACGGTCTGGCGAAACGCATATACGAATGACAATCGCTTTGTTGGGTTGGGCATTCTTGTAGACAACCTGAACCAACCGTCCATATATAAAAAAACTGATTCTAGTGTGTGACAGACATACAGTTATTGGGCTATCAGGAATGCCAAAGTGTCTTGGGTATCTTTAAAAATTATAGCCAAAATGAAGTGGAGTAGTAGTTATCTCTATCTTCTTCGTTAATTTTAAATATGGTTATCCTTTTAAGAGATTTAGAGAGAAAAGATGTTCTTTTAAGGGGCAACGGTTGTACAATTTCCCCTAATAGTGACAGGGTAATGAACTAAAAACTACTAGGTTCTAACCCTGTGCTGGCCCTAATCCAGCAACCCCCCCCCCCAAAACCATTAAATTTTTTTCAAAGTACTTGGATTGTCTTGTACTGCTAGTCATCCCTCCCCCTCTCAGAGTATGGGACCTCATTAATGATTGTTTAAATGGAAGATGCAATCCTTGCATATATTAAATCTTAGGCATTGCAATGAGCTTCCTGTGTCAAAAGCAATACAAAATGAATTATATCTAATATAACAGTTGTAAAATGTACTTATTTCTAGAAAATCACCAATACAGGGCTTAATCTGCAAATACAGAGAGATTCTCTGATTTCTTTCACGATCAGTGTTTGTTAGGTTATGCTATGAAACTGAGCGACCTATAGCACTTCAAAAGAAAAAATCTTCACTATGTAAGAGACCAAAATCATAGTACCATTGCAAAGACTCCTTGATAAGCATTATACAGGGGTGCTGCCCTTTTTGAAAGGCAAGTCCACCCTAATTAATAGTTTGTGATAGAGGTTTAGCAGCACCCATACAAAACAACTTACTGAATCCATCCATTAACACACACACACACCCACATATATATAAAATAGCAATTTGAGGATGGGCCATTCCCATTTGAAGTAGGTTACTGAAGGTAACCCCATAACAGTGTGGGACAGGATGGAAGCACCACTGTCAAGTGATAGCAGATTGCACATCATGACCTATAGGGCGATATTTAAAAAGCCGCAGTATGCTTTTTAGCGATACCGCTACTTTAACGATGGTATCATAATTTACAGAAAAATTTAACGATTCGTAATTTACGATACGAGACTAAACTACGATAAGTTATGAGTTATGATCCCTAGAATACCATTGCGTTAGTTTACTACACGCGCTATTCTACAATCGAAGCGTTCATTAATTAACAAACGTTCAGTCGTTAAATGTTTGATACGATTGTACATTTACGACCACGTCGTAAAATTACCTAAGCCGTGGTATCACTAAAAAGAAAACGCGGCTTTATAAATATGGCCCTAGCAAAACCAAATCAAACTGGTTACTTTTACCAGCTTTGAAAACAGGTGTTAAACCTTCAGAGATGAGAAAGAGGCCCACTTTCATCAGCATATCATGAATTACAGGCATAGTAAAACATTAGTTAATAAGTGGGAAATGCATTAAGATACAGGACCACATGTATTCATAGGGAAAATTACTCACAGTTATAGTATAGGTCAAAATAAGCTATGGTTCTTTATTGTTTGGAAAAGTTTTCAACTGCCAATAAGCTCGGAATCCAGAAGTACAATGTGGCCTATGCACCAAGCAGTGGAAGGTGGTATCGTGCACGAACTGAGGCATGTAACATTTTCACAATTCAAGCCAAAAAGATTTCCTCTTCACCTGAATAAGAGATTATTTGGGCCCCAGAAGGTGTAAGAACTTGACTGCTTTACAAACTTTGCCAACATTCGGCATACAAATTACAGCCAACTGTGTTTGGCCCGGTCAGTGCATTCGTTTTTAATTGAAATTGCAGGAACTCTTGAGATTTCAACCAGAGCTGTTTCCTTCGTTCTGATTTTTATAAGTACCCACTAAGGTTTGCACTCACTGCAGTGAAAACAAATAATTGTTGGGCTTGTTCTAGGAAATATATTGATTTTCACAATCATTTTCTGTGAACTTTACAAAAGTGCTCAACGGTGCTGGAAAAATACACAAAGTTCTAGGATGGTACCGACATCTCCACCAACTTCAGGAAGGAGGGTCCGCTTAACCCTATGGTTAGTAAGGGATTGAAATGGATTTTGTATGGATTTTTAGAACAAACAATGAAACTACATGACCATAGCTCTGCAGATATTTTAATGTTTAGTTCAGAGTTGAGGGTGAGCACATTCCATTAGTGATTGGTGCATTAACTTGAACTGAAGCAATGCATTCATTAAATCATCACAATCATTAACAATTTATGGATTTAATATGTTGCAGGCGGCTCTGGGTAACTTCTGATCTGGTCTATTTGCTTGCCATTAAAAAACTCACATGACAGAATGATATAAAGGAAAATGTATTGTCAAAGCTCTGGGATCTATCCAAAATGGAAAAAAGCAAATTATTGCAGAGTATGTCTTTTCAACCGTTTTAGGCCCGGGGCCCCAGAAGGTGGGTTGAGCAACAACACTAGAGTTGTACTTGTGGCAAATGCACAATATGGCTTTTGCTTACTTAGTATATAAAACGGGGTCGGGGGACCAGCCCCCTTCGCTTGGTTCTCTCTAAATAATCAAAGGCCTCAGATTAAAAGGGTGACTATTATAAAGTAAACCCTCTACGTTTCCTAGCCCATCTCGAAATGCCTCCAGTAAATCAAAATAAGCTTACCTACCCACCAGCACGAACCGACGAGCTCGGCTTGGTTCGATACTTCAACATCCCAATACTCACACCCAATTTCTCTAGCTGATCACACATGCTCTTGTTCCCAATATCCAAATCTAACAGCATTGCATTAAGACTTTTTAAATTTCTAGTGGGTGGTGCCATTTAAATCACCTGCATTACCTCTATCTTCCGCAATGGCACATCCATAGCAGTTGAAGAGTCCACAATGCAGCCTAACCCACACAGGAGTCAGGTTGGGAGTAGTCAAGTAAAGGAGAGTTGGCTGTAGTAAAATTATTCTGATGTAGTAGCGGATGCGTCACACAAGGTTAATATCTCAGAAAAGTGATTTACTTGCTGTGCTCAAAATTATTGCTCTAGTGGGGGACCTTCTCCTTATAGAAAGCTCCCAGCTGTGAACAGTTTCCATCTTAACTTGGCAGGCTACGCACCACAGGTGAAAGTGTGCGCACACAAAAATTTTGGGGGGGAAAATAAGTGCTCTGCGGTATGTAGCGGCACACACTTTACATGTTGTATGCCACTCCGAAATTTTAATTTGGTCACACATACAATTTCCAATTAGAGGGACAATTGGCTGTGGAACATTGCCCAAACCGTCCTTTCTATTGGGGGTAGATTTCAGTGGTGAGTTCAAGGCTTGTGCGCACAGCCACTTATAGCAGGAAAGATTTGACATTTTTTTCCATAGACTAGCTAAATTGTCGAATCCCCCAATACCATTTAAAAAAAACAAATCAACACAATGGATTGCAACATGTACTTCTGGGAAAAAAAAAACAAAAGTACCCTACTAAAGAACAAGGATTAAATCATCAAGTTTTATTTAACATTTTTTATAAATAATTAACAAATAAAGAACATAAAAAGTACAAAATGCAGGGAATATGATAGGTACACCATACTGCAACTGACATTTTCATCCAATTGCTATCAGAATCAGAGTGAAAAAATGGGTTAGAGGGTCAGTAAATGTTGGCAAACCATGATGGTCTTCAAAAGGCGAAGATTCGGGCCAGAGCTTCTATCAGCAGCCTGTCTGCTGTACATAGGGGTTGGTTGGGCCAGTGTACCCCAGTCTATAAGGCGGAAAGATGAAATGAAAGTGAATGAAATTCTGGTGGATGGGGAAAGCAGAAATTGCGAAAGAAAAAAGTTAATAAACAGAAAATTATGCAAAATTGGCATTTGTTGGGCATGTCATGTGACGTCATCACAAATAGCGGCTCAGCAATTTTCTGCAGGCAAAACAACAAATAAGGTAATGCTGATGTGAGAGGATTTAAAGTAGTTGTAAGAAGGAGAGGGACACTGCCTTAAAATTTTTATGGGCCTTTCTAGCAGTTAAATGACTAGAGAGAATCTGGCCCTGGCTATATATGGACAACCAATAATCATAAAACAAAGCAAAACTATTTCACATGCTTCCTCTGGTTTTTTCTTACCAGTTTTAAGACTTTTTCCACATTATTAAAGACGATGTGCATAGAAACAGGGTACAATGGCCTTCCCTGAGTGTTCCATTGGGGTCAGAGCTTTAAACGTCTAAGCTTGTTGTCAATTCTATGTGTGATCTTCTGGACCATCTATTTGTGTTGAAACCCAGGATGTCACATAGCAAAAACACCACCGGGATATTAGTATTGAATATGGAAAGAAGGAGGAAAAATAAAGAAACTGCACAGCTGGATAATACCAATGGGAAATTTGTCCAAGAGAAATCTATCCAGCAACAAGACTTGGAACTACACGGGATATCCCTCTATAATTATTCTGGCCTAAAAGTTTCAATATGATTGTGCATATATGTGTGATAGATAGATGATAGATAGAGAGATAGATGAGAGAGAGATAGATAGATAGATAGATAGAGCGAGGATAGATAGATAGAGAGAAGATAGAAGATGATAGATAGATAGTAGATAGATAGATAAAGGCATGTTCCCCCCAAAGCCCTAGTTCAAATAAAGTAGATCACTTCTCAAAACGTTGTAGCTACAGACTCAAAAGTTCTTTCCTAAGAGCAGTAAACCGGTGATGTCATGAAGGTTTTGGGGGGACTGCCCCTTAGTTCTGCACAAACACATGTAATCCCTTTAAAGAGCTAAAGAACTTGTCATTAGCCTAATAGTGGATGGTCCCAAGTGAACATTGACGCAAGAAGAGAAAAACAAGGTGTAGTTTAAGAAAAACACAAGGAGAATTTTCAAGTTACCATAACCTTTAAAGGCGACTTTAAGCAGGACTTCTATGCAGTGTAAAATGTCCTTTGGAGGGGTTCTCCAATCGGGACCATGCACCGACAGTGGAAAAAGGTGCATTGGTGGTAAATAGTCTCAGATGGCGAAACCCCAAGTAGAAAATTTTAGTGCAAAAATTGCATTTAAACTTGTATTTACTGTAACTTGCTTGCACTTATCCTCTGGCTTGGGCCAGATAGTGGTGTAACAATACCGCCCCCGCCACCCCCGGGCCCAGAAGATAACAGGGCACCATCCAAAGACCATACTCCAAAATCAGCTGTTTGAAGCAGATGAATCGTGTGTATAAAGGAAACATAGCTGTTTAAAAGATCGGACCCAAACTCTGGAAAATGAACAGCAAGTTCGGGTCTGGTCTTTTAAACAGCTGATCCTGTGTATGTTTAACTTCATACGTGTGAGCACTCTTTAAAAACAGCTGATCGTGGAGGGGGATGGGGACACGGCATCCAATATAGGGGGGGGCTGCATTACTCCCCAGTTTGCAACTCTTATGTATCATGTACAGTGCGGCTTACCCAAGTGGCACGTATAAATATAAATTATACATAACATCCAATATTACAATTGCCGGCAGTCTGAAGTCCACAGTAGTTGATACCAGATAGTATATATTAATTGGTTCTGATTGTTCTAGGGATGCGCGCCTCACTTAAGAATAGATGATTTCGATCTAATATCTATAGACCACATGTACAAGCAGCAGTTTTTATCTTGAAATGTTCAATCTGACCCAATTCATTATGGCTGGATGGTGTGGTAAAAAATTTGCCCACTTAATGAACTTAATGCAAGACTGGCCACACATGAGGATTCATGGAAAAATGCACTGCTGGGCTCCTATATAAATAATATAAATTTAAAAAAGGTGTTTTGCCTTAAGACGATGGGGTGGGGGCTGAACAGGTCACAATCACAGAAGCATTTAGCACCAGCCAGGGACGGCCTTATTAGGATACGAACCCCACCCTTAAAATGGTGACAATTTTGCCCCAACCAAGAAATTGTTAGCTTCAAATGTTTTAAAAAAGACTTGAATGGGACAACGTAGCACCATTTTAACAATAAGAACTTTTATGAATCTCCCTGAATATGCAGCAGAACAGCCACAGCCTACAGAGTGTATTTTCTTAGCTAGCAGGGATGTTAGAACTAGATAGAATATTAACATTTCAGTGAAAAACTGAAAAGTAAGTCTGGGGAAATTGAATTATTATATTGTCTTGCTAAAAACAAAGCTTATACCCACTATCCTAATAAGAGCTAACCATAATGAAGACAACTGAATAATAGGGTACCAAAAAATGGAAAAAAAGTTTGACCCATTACATTAGAACTTCTGTGATGATGATCAAACCGACATTTAACAGTTTGTCCAAACTGCTTTCCAGTTATTCTTCGTGGTTGGCACTTACGTGGGGTACTTGAGTAAAGGGATTTGCACTTATGACTATTGGCATGTGTTTCTAAAACATGTGTTTGGACATGGGTAAACAAACCACTACACATGCATTTAGAAGCTTTAGCTTTTGATAGGAACAGAATCCAATAAAAAAAAACGCCACAGTAAAAATGAGCTGCATTTGTATGTTCTTCAGCAATTTAATTGCTGGTAAAATAAGGCTTCAGTTGGTTACAAGAGCTTTTTGTAAAAGTCTTATCAAGGAGTCAATAGTTTGTGTAGCAAAAGACTCGGGCATTAGTAGAAAACAGTAAATATAGGATAGGGGTGGGTGTGGCTAATAAGTGCACATGCCGTGGAGGCTCTTGACGACTATAGGCGTTTTGTGTTGAGTTGTTCTGGCCAAACAAACATGGCTTTTAGATTTACTAAATTAAACTACTAGAGAAGATCTTACAATTTAATAGGGGTTCTGGGAACGAGAAATGCTTGACACAGGATTTTAAAAAAATAAGTTTAGTTCTCTTAAAACCCATTTATAACTTTAGTGCTATAGGAGATGATTATTCCTGCATTTTATCTAAAAACATCATTTCCCCAGAATATTCAGGATCATGAATTTGTAAAATAACCAACTTGATCTTTTATTACATAACATTCTTAATTAAGATTAATGATTATCGCCACACAATACCTTGTTCAGACTAAAATTGGGAATTTAAACTTCCCAGTATATGACTGGTAGGGCGTTTCTAAGCAGTAGTTCAAAATAAAAAACTAGTGGATGACATTTCATCATTTGACACTTAATGGGCATTTAATGGCATGGAAAAACCTAAATCTGGCCGTTCATGGGCAATTTTCTAAAATTACTGTTAGAGATGTCACTGAAGACAGGTTTTGTAAACATATTACTCTAGCTATAGTGTTTGTTATCTTAAAAAGTTTGAAATATGGCTAAACTCATTCATTTTTGGCATTAGTATAAACCATAGCCTGGACGTGTATGACTGTAGAGGGGGGCCTAGATTTAATCCAAATTGCAAGGTCTGTCATTTTTTGCGTACTAATAGTATTGTACAATTTATTGATTACATAGTTCAAAGCCCTGATAAGACATCCTGATTGATGTCAATGGTACATGTGGCTTTTACTGATCAAAAGCTCACATAAACTCACAAAGGCTTGTAAAGGAGGTGTAGATGCAGTGAGAGCCCGAAACCAGGTAAGATATCTTACATCAGGAGCACAGGGAGACAGTTAAGAATTATTAAAATGGGCTTTGGGGGGGAGGGTACTAGTCGTACATTATGCTGAATGGTGGGTGGTTTAATTACAAACATCAATTTTAGAAATTAGAGATTTCTCGTATTTCAAAAAATGTTACGGAAAAATACGCGAAATCTCGTAATTGCGAGGATAGTTTCATTTTATAATGGGTCCGCGCGCGGAGTTTTCGAAAATTTTTCGCAATTTTTTGAACGATTCGTGAGGATCCGCAGCGGGCGGATTTTGCGAAGTTCGGACTATTTATCGAGTATTTATTCCAAATGAGGCTTACAAGTTCTTTGTAAGAAGAGGGAGAAATAAGATTTCCCCTTGAATCTATCCTTCTTTATACAAGTCAAATCCTGCTGGGCTCTAGCTGTTGATGGCTGGGCATGCTTTGCTACATTTAAATTATCCACCCAAAAAACTCTTTCCAACTTAACATTGAGCAATTTATAGTATAGCAGCACCAAAAAAATGCATCAGATTACATTTATAAACTATTGAACATCATCTGCCACCGTTAACAAACCTTCTCTCTGCAATCCGATTTCCATCAACCAATTTTTTATCCATTTCCAAATGACCACCCCCAGCCATACGACCATAGCTTATTCATTATGTCGCCTATGGGGACTGTATCAAAAGTCCTAGCAAAAAATCCAGGTATACTACATTACTGCTATGCCCAGAGTCCAAATTCTGCTCCACTTGACAGATCTGTTCACATAAAAAATGAATGCTGAAAGTCATGCTTGAAACATACCTTAGAATTAGGTTCCGGTATATCAAACTTTCAGTATATTCCCCACTACTAAGTGTTAAAACTCACATGTCTGTATAATATACCCGTCTGGGCCAATGACTAGGGCCTTTTTGAATATTAAAATTACTTCAGATTTTTTTCCCCAATTCAGATGTGTATCTGGAAATGAGGAATCTGAGAAAAATAAGGAACAATGGCCTGGATAAAAATTGAACATAGTTCCCTAGGTCACAATTAGGTGTTTTAATCTGGTTCCAGGAGCTTTATTTAAAGGGATAAGTGCACTGGTAAAATCCAGTTATGTTCATTTGGAAAGATTTGCTAGCTTTAAAAATGACCGTTGCCCATATTTTTTTTACCATACCCTCCAGAAGGCATAGTTTGTGCTTGAAAGTTGGACATCTTGTTACTGGTTTGTGAATGTTAATCTTCCGCCCCTCGAGATTTTCTCTGCTTTTCCTTACTTGATCCTCCAAACCAGTAATGCCTGTGGTTCGGTAACACGCACGGGCATGGAAACTCACACAGGCATTTTACTGTGAGGTTCAAGCAGGAGAGTGCACGGAATCACAGGCTATGTTTGAGGTCTCAAGCAGGAGAGTGTACACGGAACTCACAGGCGATTACTGTGTTGAAGGCTCAGCAGGGAGAAAGCAGAAAATTCAAGAGGGGCTGGAGCGCCATAACATTCCGCAAACCAGTATACAAAAATGCAGGCAGACTTTCAAGGTCACAAGCTAGGTGTGGAGGCGCATAGGTAAAAAAAAAAACATCAGTGGCAACCGTATTTTTAAAGTGCCGTTCCCAGATGAACATTAACTTTAATGATTTTTACAGTGCACGTATCCTTGTGAAGATGGTTTCATTGGTGGACAACTTCTACATAATCTGTCTGCTAAATTAAGTGGGTATGAGAGCAAATTTAACTCAGATAAAATCAGCAATAAAGGGCTCAACCACGTATAAAGAAAATAAATCATTAAAACCGTCCTTTCTGTGGTAGGGTGTATACTACCCCGGGACCAGCGCCTGATTAGCTGTTTTGCCGGATATAAATTTGTAGTTAGGGGATAAAGGTTACCACAGTCTCCTGTGTGACCCGGGGCTGGGAAGCCACAGGTCGTAGCATAAGGACCCCAAAATATAAGGTAAGTCAAACAGAAAACGAAAACAGTTTCCGCACCTCTGGTAGTAATCGGGAAAGGAAAAACAGGTCTGTATGAAATCAAACCATCAGTTATAGATTCCGGGCCTGGACGCGTGTTAGGAACGATCCGTCCTATCATAGGCACATAGGAGATGATTAAGGGACTGTATCGGTCCGAAAACGCGGTCAAGCGAATCTAATCAACGGAGCATGTTTTGAATTCATACGGTCCTATGTTTTTTCCTTTCCCTGTGACTACGGCAGGTGCGGCCCCCTGTTTTCCGGTATTGAGAGCAAGGTCTCTGTGTTGCTGATGGACACAAACACTATGCAGAGTTGGAAACTAAAATGCTGTGCAAGTACTGCAAGCAGACCCTAATAGATTGTCAAATGGGCAGAAGGATGGCAAATTGAGATTCATACTGATAAAATGTAAGGTGATGCATTGGGATTTAACAATCTTTGTTGCCACATACACCATAATGGCTCTCGGTGATAAGGTGAATCTATGTGAAAGTAAGATTTGTGGATTCTAGTAGAATTTAAAAAGGATGAAGGGCCAAGCAGTGCCAGACCAGTAATGGGCTAGAGCTAGAAAATAGGATATTGTCTTGTATAAAGAGGGGGAATAGATTCAAGGGAGAAAAATAATGCTCCCTTTTTCTTAAAGCACTGGGGAAGGCTCATTTTTAAATCTGCGTTACAGTTTTGGGTTTTCCAGCCCCACTTTCACTCCCCTCTATATTGCTACCAAGCCAAGTGGCCTGCCGTCCCTTCAGCTTGCCAAGCCCTCATGACAAATTCCCCAAAAGGGTGAAACCCGCTGGCAACTGACGCAGGCATTAGGCCCCCCTGGGGAATGACTGCTCCAAGTTACTATTCATTTGGCAGGCAGGATGCCCCCCAAATCGCATGTTTATCAAAAAACAAAAGGTGGTCACTAGTTGCACCTTGATGGGATGTTATACTATCCCCATCTGTAGATATTTTGTATCAACAAAAACTGGCCAATGGACCACACAACAAAACAACCGTATTTCAATATCCTTCTAATAAAAAAAAGTCTTGATAACCAAGGAGTTTATAACCGTCCAACTCAATTTCTTCTTGCCACTCACAGGAACTGACCTTAAATCATGGCAGGCCGGGGCAGCCTGATTTATATTTAATTTGGGAGCAGCTTTTTTTTCAGAAATTCCAGCTCAAGGCCCTTATCAAATTAAGCGCGCAGGTTGAGATACTGCCAATTTGCTTCAATGTTTCAATTAGGCACAGTGGCAGCGCACCTAGGAGAGGGCAAACAACAATTGGCCAACACTAGTGTACGCTTTAACTGCAAGCGGATCGAAATCATGGCTGTGTTAAAACATCTTGGTATGTGGCCTAGCTCTTAAACATTTTAAATGTTTTATTTTAGCCTAAATAGCCATTACTCTATTTCGTCACATAAATATGGACTTAACCTAATATTCTGTCAAACCATTTTGTATTTGAAAATCAATACAGCACACAGTTAAAAGAGAGAAGTTCTATCCAGTTTTTGCAAAGTGAGCTCATTGTGATTGTTGTCAGTTGATTATAAGCAGGAATCTGATTATGTCAGGGACTTCTTGAATGAAAATGTTATAGTTCAGGAATTCTTGGTTTCTAGCTCACAACAGAACACTGTTGATTTTTATATGGGAATCTAAGGTGAGAATCAAGGTCTGTTACCATTGACTTGAAATTTTAGCATGAAACATAAAAGTAGCTAGAGTGTAAGAACTGGCATAGCAGTGATCTTAAAAAAATGGTGCTCCATTCAAGTCAAAAACAACCAGGTGTATGAATTTTTTTATTTGCTTACTTTATTCTTCTAATTCTTTGTACGTGCTTCAGGCTTCAGCAATTGTCCTTCTACCCATATGCTTTCTCCCACCTGACATTAATTCATTATCTTAAAGCCATCAAATTGAAAACCAAACCTTTCCATCCCCCCTATTAACAATTGTTTACACCATATTATTACCTCCCCAGGTTTACAAATTTGGTTTTCAGCAAATGCCAAAGTGACTTGGACATATTATATATGCAGTCTTATTAGTGGTGATGACCTAGGGAGCGGGTCAGGGACTTATGCTCCATGGAGGGATGGGCAGGCTTGCCTTACGTTCAGGGGACGTCTGAACGATTTTTGTTTTATTATGGGTTTTATGACTGACACTTCAAGCCACTTTATATTAGGTGTCATTTGAATGGTAGATGGATTTTTTCATTGTGATATAGATATATATATATTATATTATGAATTTTAGTTGTATGTTTTGATTAATGGAAACAATAAACGTTTTTGCCACTTTATATCAAAGTGAAGGTGTCATTGGGGAGAGTTACTTGGATGTACCCTAGTTAGGGACTACAAGATATTTCTTTGAAGTTGTAAAGATATATTTATAAAATACGGGCAACTAGCTCAGAGCTATTTAACTCAGGCTTGGCCCAGACCCAGGAGACTGTCCACTGTCAACCTATATGTTATCTAACTGAAATCCACCTTACGTTTTGTTTAATCCCCTTTGTCCTTTTAAGACTGGAGGTAATAGGTGGGCAGGACTTTTTCTTTGTATATTGTATCCCCGTATGTGGTATATTGTCATTCTGAGAGTGCTGCACAACTTGCATTGTATACACACCCTACTTTTGCACCACATATGATTTATAGTATGGTTTCAATGTAATGTATAAATGTGCAAATTATTGATTAATTGCCTGATTACAGACTGAAAGTCATTGAGGAGGGAGTCGCCCACCCCCTTTAAACTCATATCCAACCTTTAGAAACGCCATAAGCAAGTCTAAAAATCCCACCCAATAATGAGACAGAGACCAAGTGTTGGGTGTAATAACGGCCACAGCATTTATTGATAATGACATCAGATGTTACGTCAGATATTACGTCACCGATCCTTGCAAAATTCTATAACCGTGGTTGCCCTAGCAACCCCATCACCATATATATATTGGCATTTCCAGGAGTACCTGAGGAAAGGACATTGCTGTCCTGAAACGTCGTGTGTTGTTCACAATAAATTATTGATTCTACACTTATAGTGTGCTCCCTCGTTTGCATCTTTGTTCTGGAATGATTTCCGGGAGTAGCCTGATCCAATTTAGTCCTTTAATGCCTCTCCAATAGATGTCTGCTTCTCGGAAGCCAAGTTGTTTTCCCCCAGGCCGAACCTCGGCGCGCCTATCTGCCCAATGTATATAGGAATGCCCAATAATCCAAAAGGAGGGCCTATATGCACCTGAAAAGAGAAGTCAATCAGTCACTAGGTTTGGGCGAATGTAACGCGCCACACAATCTGGGCGCCATCTTCCTATCCGTTTGACCTGCGCATTGGAAAACCCCAAGCCACTGGCTTCTGTTGCGGCACCGATTCGAAAGGAATGGGTGCCAAACTCCTTTGGGTTTAAGCCTAATAAACGTATAGTGGACTTCAGAACAGCTTCAAATTGAAACCTAGTCAACGGCGAGCCGTCGGCATGAGTTAGGAAATGCAAACCCGACTTTCTAATCAGCAAGAAGGCCTTTAAATTCTTTACTGGGCAACATGGAGACTGTAAAGGGAATAGGGAGAAACATGAACTCGTGCCAAATATGTCTGCTTTTGATCTGGAAATCCAAACCTGTACTAGGGACTCCGAGACCACTACATCCTCCAATAATAAACCTCCTTGGCGGGCTCGGCTAGGAGGGACCAATTCACTCACCCGTAATGCCCCGAAAAAGGCCAGCACGTAGCTGGCCCTAAGTAGTGAGCATTCATATGCATCCCTGGTAACCTTATCTAATACCGACCATAACCTTGATAATAAGTTGAAGGAAATAGGGCGTCTGGCTTCTCTAGAAACATGTTCTTTTCTCCAGCCTTTCAAAATGGAGGTAACTATGAATTCTTTAGTTATATCCTTCCATCCCAAAAACCTGAAGAAAAAGGACAAGCTTGACATTCTGCGTTGGGTGACTAGAGCGGAGCTCCCTTGCTCGCGCAGCTGTTACAAGTAAGACAATAGACTATCCCACCTTACTTGCTCGTCCTCCCAACGCTGATTCTGGACAAGTTCAACCCATTCCCCCCCATGCCTTACCATGACTGGACCAGGTGGAATGAGCAACCGACGCTTGTATCAATTGTTGTAAGTTTTCTCCACGATGTTCCAGATGGCCAGTGGGCAAGGAACTCCTTCCTTGTTGGCCAGTGGTGCCAGCAACTGAAAAACCTGCCAATGAAAATGGGATAAAGCATCAGCGACCATGTTGTTAGTACCTGGGATATGCCTAGCCTTGAATAATATGTTATATTCCAAGCAGCGCAGTATGAGGTGACGCAATAATGCTAAAACTGGAGGAGAGGAAGAAGAGAAATTGCTGATGGCCTGAAACATGCCCATTTTGTCAGACCAAAAACAAATTTGCTGGTTCCGCATCTCCATGCCCCATAGCTCAACTGCCACTACTATGGGAAAGAGTTCTAGCAAGGTTAAGTTCTTGCACCACCCCCTGTTTTTCCATGTCTCTGGCCAGGCCTCTGCGCACCAAACTTTTCCGAAAATGGTCCCAAAACCGTGAGCCCCTGCAGCGTCCGTGTATAGCTCCAAAGCCTCATTGTTGACCTCTCGTTCTTGGCAACAGGTTCTGCCATTGTATGTTAGCAAAAAGGATCTCCACACTTTGAGATCCTCTTTTAGGGCTTTATTAAGTCTAACATGATGGAAGGGACTAGATAAACCCTTTGTTGCCCACACTAGTCTGCGGCTGAAAACCCTGCCCATGGGCATGATTCGGCATGCAAAAACTAGGGAACCTAATAATGACTGAACTTGCCGTAGTGTTACTTTTTTGGCCTAAGTAGGTCTGCTTCCTTCCTCTTGGGGTAGTCTGCGAGCCAACCTTCCATCACGGCCACGCTCACCGGTGTTCTCTTGTCTGCTGAAGGTTGGTGGATTTTGTTGTGGTCTTTGCCGACGAAAACACCTGCTCGCTGCATGGCCGACTGAGCAGTCATGTTTGAATCTGCACGCGGGACCGAAGTGGCATTGGCCTTGATTAAAAAGCCAGCATGGGCCTGCTCTCCTGCTAGCGCCCTGGGTGGGTGCAACGTGGGTGAAATATGTTGGGGCCGGCGAGGACGAGGGGAAAGGGGCCCTGGGGGCCGTCATTAGCCTAATCCATGCGTCGGTGGCTTTTGCGTTCCAACCGACTTCCGGTCTTAGTGCCATTCGCTGCCAGAACTCTTCATCGTACCTCCACCAGGCGGAGCCACCGTGAATTTTGTATGCTCCGAAAATCTGGTCAAGGTACGCAAAGAGGTTTGCGCATTGTTCCGGGTGACCCTTTCCCACGATGCTCGCCAGCACACAGAAAGCCTGGACCCAGTTCCCAAAGGTTTTGGCTACCTTTGGCTCCTTCTCTTTACCCTTCTCAAACCTCTTCTCCTTGTCTACTGAGGAGCTGTCTATTGAGATGAGGGACCAGATGTCCACATATTCTCCCTTCCCACTTTTTTCCCTTATTTCTGGTGTTAGGTGGGAACCCAGTGGCGCCAAGCTACAGAAATAGGCCTCTTTAAAGGCTTCTGAATTTACCAGTGTTTGCACAGGCGGGAGGGGTGTAGCTCCCCCTAGGACTGGATTCAGGGCATCCTTGCCTGGAGTGGGTGCCCCCGCCTTGTCTAGCATGGCCTTCAACATTGCCAGCCAAGGACCTTCACTCTGCCCACCCGTGGAACCACCCCAAGCCCCTGCACAAGTTAACTCACCGGATGTAGATCCCAGCGCAGCCGCCGTGGGTGCTGGTGTCACGGATGCTTGGGTGGCGACCGGGGGCCATTGCTGAGTTGGGTGCTCCCGCCTAGAACTCCTTCTTGTAGAGGACCTGGACCTCCCTCTGTGCCTGCGACCATGTGCCCTTTTTGGCAGTGGTGAGTGCGAGGAATCCGAGGATGTATATTTCCTTCTCTCAGGCGCTTCCCTCATGGATGCCCTGGAATGGCACTGGGAGCATTGGCCCGCGCTCCCGCGGGTACTGAAAACTGATCGCTCCCAACGGCGTCTCCTTTGAGATCTGCCACGCCTTCCCCATCTATCGCTTGAGGAGGTTAATTCCCTCCTAGCTCTCCGTGAGTGTCGTGGGAGGGCCACCCGACTTTGCACTGGCTCCGCCCCTACTACGTCAGGCGTGCGTCTCCACGGGTTCTCCATGACCATGGAGGCGGCCCGTATAGTAGAGCGAGCGTCTATGAAGTCCAATTCACCCTCCTCTGTGGTGTCCTCAGCTCGTGGTTGCCTCCACGCACCGGCGTCAGCCCGTAATTCGGCTGGTACCGAGAGTTCGCTGAGGGATGGGTAAATGTTGGGGATCTGCCTTTGACCCTCCCTTTCTTGGATGCATGTTGCCCCTTCTTGTCTAGCAGCCTGTGTGTTACCCCTTTGGGATTGGGTAGTACTTCCACTGGGTGCTGAGATTGTTCTCTTTCCCTTCCCCCTTTGTCCTGTCCCACCCCTCTTGGGCATGCTAGAGGCTGGTGTTTTGCGGCAGGATGTAGAGGGGGAGCTAGAGCTCAGCCTAGATGGGGTCTGAGACCGCCTGGTGGGCCTACCTCTCTGCCTAGATGCTGGCCTGTTTTGATTCTCCTCCATTGGCTGAGTTCCTGGTGGCATAGGGCCTGATGTTTCAGCTGTGCCCAGCAGCTGCCTCAACCATCCAGCCCCCTCCCTGCCCATCCTCTCCATCACTTGCCTTTGTAAGGGATCGAGTTCTGTCATCCTTGCTATTCTGCTTCAGAGAGATGGAGATGTTTTCTCTCTAAGTTCTAACTAAAATGGCGCCCGTTCCCTCGTGGCGTCCGAATTATATAGGCGCAGCCGCGCCGTGACATCATCGCGCATCGACGTCACCTCGCAGCGACGGCCCGCCCACCCGCAATGCATCCTTGGGAACGGATGCATTCAGCCGCGAGTTCGGCCGCGGGTAAGCGGGCCAGGCCACGAGCAATGCCGGCGCACGGAGAGGGTAACCGGAGAGACACTGGAGAGCTCCCCTCTCCTCAGTCAGCGGCACCGTCGCTTAGACAGCGCGGTGCCACCCAATTTACAGCTACATTGCAGATATGGAGGTATGGAGATTGATAATTAAGAAGAGTTGGAGAAGATCCTCAAATGTATTGCTTTCTTAGTAAGTCTTAATGGTAACTCAGTTACATACTTCATTTTGGGTTGAAAGAAGACAACAGTTCATCAAGTTCAACACTTTTTATAAAGACTGGATACAGAACACCCACTATACTCCCAAAAGGTAGGCACTCATTATAAAGGGGAAATAAATACAATTAACTTCCCATACAGTGGAGTTTAATAATAAGGTCAGGTCAGAGTTGTATAACCAAGGTCAACTTTATTACATATTAAATATAAAATCCTATACACCTATCTTCTATTGGAATCAGAACCAAATCCCCATAAGTGCACATGAAATAAGTTCCAAATGGCTTGAATCAAACAACAATACTGGGCGTCCCTAGAGTAAGATCATATGCGACAAGGTGGTGTCGTATAGATTAAAAGCAGTAGCAGTAAATAGTAATGTAGATCAGTGCCCCTCCGCGCAACCCTGTTATAATTGCTAAAAAGGGTCGGGGTAAGCACTTAACTTGGATAGTCCATTCCAAAATGTCAAGGCGTTAATGCATCGATAAACATAATTAGTGCCAGCAAGGAGTTAGTGCAGCCAATGTAAGCGGATTAGACCTACAGTCATAAAGGCAATGTTATTGCAAAATATGTATGAGTATTCTCATACTTTATCGATCCAATCTACTGAAGCACCTCAATTTCCAACTCTGCTTTTCCCGAGTGCATCTTCCTTCATGAAGCCATCATACACCAACAACCACCTGTTCAACAAGCGACCAACATCATTCGCTGAACAGGTGGTTGTTGGTGTATGATGACATCAGGAGGATGCACTCGGGCAAAGTCCTTCTCTGCTAACTCCGCATACACACGTGCGATATTCGAAACTGCCACATGCTTGGGTGTTGTCAGCAGTAAGAACCTACATGTGTACAGGGCCATTTTAGGCATAGGCCACCTAGATAAAGAACTAGGGCGCCTAGGTTGATTCAGGGCACCCAGTGTTCTCCCTAACATCTCCCTGTCAGCTTTTACTTGCTGTGTTAGATCTGCTCTCATTGTTCTGCTGTAATTTGTAACATTGTAGTGAGTACAGAGCCGGAACTCAGCTCCCTCTACTTGGAAACAATGTTACAAATGAACTGAAGGCGAAGGAAGGAGGGGGAGGATGAGCTCAGATAATAGTACTGAGGGGATCAGTTCTAAAATGCCAGTTAAAAATGTGTCCTAGCCCTCATACTGTTTTTTCCTTCCTCTGGATGAACTGTTGGGAAATGTCGGTATTGCTGAGTAGGTTGGACTAGATCAGGGGTGTCAAACTCAATCACATGAGGGGCCCAAATCCAAAAGACGAGTGGGTTAAATGTTTCCATGAAGATATTCAGGATTGGGACTCTGTCTCGCTTGTGCCTAGTGCTGGGCCTCATCAGCAAAGGGTGTATAGTATGTATGTTTAATTTCATTTATATAGCACCACTTGGGGGTGGGATTTACTAACATCCAATGAGGTTCTGTGGCCGCGGGTCGTGTCTCTTAGACATTGTACATGACAAGACAAGAAGTTTCTGTATTACACCCAATTAGGTGCTGTTTATAAAACATGTGACAGGCTAAGCCAATTACAACTTCTTCCCACTCTCACATTTACCAGCCCCTCCCCTCTCCATAGAAAGCAATAAGACAATCCAGCTTCTGTTTGCTAGACAGGAAGTCATGACTGTGTATGATAAATTAATTTGCATATCTTGAAAACTACAGCATTCTTAGCAGTTATGGCCAGAGTTATGGCCAGTTTTTCCCCTTTTCCCACTATAAATATATTGATAACATGAGGCTGTGAGGTACCTTCTGTTATAAGAAGGCTCTACTTCATTTTATACTCTGTGGGGAGCTGTTAGCTCCTTTTACCCCAACCTCACCATAACTTATAAAGCTAATCAGTATCCTGCACCCCAAAGTTACTGTAAATCTGGAACTTTCTGTGGGAAATACTAATGAGGTGGAGCCTAGCATGTTAATGTGGCTAAAGCTGTGGATTTAAGAGTAAATGTGTGTATTTTTTTCCTACCCCCTCCCTATAGCCTACCTTGCTTCTTGAATGTTGCTGGCTTCCTCCTCTTGGGTATGTCTGCTGGAGCTCCATCCCACAAGATCCTTCAGGTATCCATGTCCAGGCGGTCAGTGCAGGTAAGGCTTTTGTGTAGCGTGCACGCGATGTGATGTCATTACGCGTTCATCCCGGTGCAGTTCCCGGGAACGTGTGTGAGCATGAGGTCATCATGCTGCCACGGCGCATGTCACATGCATTCCCAGAAAGCCGTCGGGACGCCCAAAAACACAAAACACAAATAACAATATAGACAGATAAATTACATTTGGAAAATATTTATAGATAGAAATTATGGAATTAGGTTTTATTTATTTATTATTATGTCTAATCTTATGGTGGGTACATTGATGTTCATATTATGAGCCATAGACAGATAAAAAATATTGTGTATACTGTATGGTAATTATACAATAGTCCTGTAGTAAATATACAACTGGGCACAATTGCTTTGCCAATTGTGTGTCACTTTGAAAATAAAAAAATCATTTGTCTATTCCCATAATAAGGTATAGAAATGGCAGTTGGTGACATCATAAGGCTGAGTGATGAAAATGGCAGTTGGAATGTTCCACTATCCCCTGCATGGGGGACAAACACATGCAGGGGAAAACACTATTCAGAAAACACTATTGGGTGTAGAATCAGAGATATGGCATGTAACCTATTCCTGTAACTTTAGGGGATCTTATTGGCTATTGGGAGTTATAGTTCTGCTACATTTGCTAATCCTAATAAGAGACAGTGAATGCACCCTCCTAATGGCCATTTACTGTATAAGTTCTGTTTCTAGATTCACACAATGTTGAAGTTATTTTTGCCTCTAGTTTCATCTTAGTCCCAATGATTTGGTACATGGCTTAGACCTGTTATTACTGTGATTGTGGGGTCACCTTTGATATTCCTTTCTTAGATATCTTGGAAATTATTATGGTTTTTACCATTGCTAGTCAACGCTGGATTGAATTTATTGATTGGTTGGGGGATTATAATATTTATAGCACATTGGCCATAGAGCAGGGTTATATCAAAATCTTGCCTGTGATTGGGAATTTGCTTTGCCAATTGTGTGTCAGTTTCAAAAAATATAAAAATAATTTGTCTATTCCCGTAATAAGGTATAGAATGGGCAGTTGGTGACATCATAACTATCACTATCACCTGCATGGGGGGCACCCACAATATTTTTAGCAGTGAAACAATTTATTCAGAAAACTCTTGGGTGTAGTAGAATCAGAGATATGGCATGTAACCTATTCCTGTAACTTTAGGGGATCTTATTGGCTATTGGGAGTTATAGTTCTGCTACATTTGCTAATCCTAATAAGAGACAGTGAATGCACCCTCCTAATGGCCATTTACTGTATAAGTTCTGTTTCTAGATTCACACAGTGTTGAAGTTATTTTTGCCTCCAGCTTGGTCTTCGTCCCAATGATTTGGTACATGGCTTAGACCTGTTATTGCTGTGATTGTGGAGTCACCTTTGATTTTCAGGACTGTATGTAAATAAAATGACATTACATAGTTACATAGTAAATAAGGTTGAATAAAGATAGGGCCGGCCTTAGGATAAATAGCACCCTGTGTAAGATTTGTTACTGACGCCTAGCACCCCCCCCCCCCAAAAAAAAAACCCTGGGCACACACAATACTCTGTTGAATGC
The DNA here is from genome assembly GCA_019447015.1 of Hymenochirus boettgeri. Classification (NCBI taxonomy): domain Eukaryota; kingdom Metazoa; phylum Chordata; class Amphibia; order Anura; family Pipidae; genus Hymenochirus; species Hymenochirus boettgeri. Next base: position 162,791,697 of record CM033475.1, read on the forward strand.
TGCTTGCCTTCAAATCAAGTACCCCACCTTCACTTACTGTCTTTCAGTATCTTCAGTGCGTGCTTGTATGTATGGTGCGTACATCATTATGTAACAAGTAATGTACTAAATGCACAGATAGAACAGCACAGCATACAGATAGATAATAATAGATAATAATAAAGTATTAATAGGAAATAATAGATAGATATAATAGATAATAATAAAGTATTAATAGGAAATAAAGTGTTAATAGAAAAGTCTGTTGGCATTGAAGGGTTAATGGAAATACCCTGCTGGCACTGAAAGTGTTAATGGCAATACTATGTGGAAGTTTGCTGGCACTGAAGGGTTAATGGCAATATTTTGGAAAAGTGCAGGCACTGAAAGTACTAATAGTAAAGTCTGCTGGCACTAAAGGGTTAATAGTAATGTTCTGCTGGCACTGAAAGTAGTAATGGCAATACTCTGGGAAAGACTGGGAAATTATTAATGCCAATACTCTTTTAAAATCTGCTGACACTGAAAGAGTAGAACATCTCAGATCTCACCAAATTTCTCTGTTCTGTCTTACCCGCCTGGAAGCAATTTCTGGGGAGAACACTGGTGCCACATACCGCGCATCCACTGAAATCAGTATTTCATTGGTGACCAGTGTTGCTGCATACACACAAACTGGAGCAAGAGGATCACACTAGAGTGAAAAGGGACCTTTAGTATAAAACATGTTGTGTGTTTCGCTCTAATAAACAAGCTCTTATTTGCAATTACCTTGGGTGTTACTACTTTAAGACCTCTCAGGAAGTATCTGCACTCTGATAATTTTTTCATATGCACGTATGTAAAACGTGCCTCTTACCAACTAGTAAACCTTCCCCACTATAAAGAACAGCAGCAGTGGACAGTGTCCGGAGGAAGAAACCCAGCTGTAGTTTGGAAGGCCAAGTTATTTTTTTGTATTGGGGGGGAGGGGTGTGCACGAAGGTGGGAGGGCGTCTAGGGCACTAAAATGGCTAAAAATGGCCCTGGGTGTGTAAGAAGCTTAAAGGGGAACTGTGGTCTCCAAGTTGAGAATGAAAAGCCAGTTTCATACCTTTAAAACGAGCCATCAACCACCTTTCTACGTGCTCCACAGCCCAAGATATAAAGAAATGACTGACCAGAAAGTTAATGGGTGGGAGGCTGGCATGTGATATTCCTAAGGCTTCTCCTGCACTGTGCCGCCGGCGAGCACAGCCTCAGACTCCCTCAGTGTGTGAGGGAGACAGGAAGTCCCTCCCCCTCTCTGCTGTGTGAAGGACCTGCAGAGAAGGTAAGGGAATCTACAGCCCTTCTCTCTCACTCTGTTCTCACTCTGCCTGAAAAGGCTGTTTTCACAGAATTTTCGGGGGGGTGTCAGAATGGCCCACAGCACCTGTGGGCAGGTGGGGTTTAGGCACCTGCGAGTGGGCAGGGCTTAGGCATCGCAAGTGGGCAGGGCGTATGCATCTACAGGTGGGTGGGGTCACAACACCCCCGGGTGGGCGGATCCACGGCACCCACGAGTGGGCGGGGCCACGGCACCCGCGAGTGGGCAGGGCCACGTGGGGCTGTAAGGGAATGAGCCATGGGGGGCCTGCAACTGGAGGGACCATGGGGTCCATGAATGGGAGGGACCGGGGGGTTGCAATGGGGAGGAGACACAGAGCAGATTGACTGACAGGTTTCAGAGCAGGAAGCAGGAAGTACAGAGGACCTGGTGACGCTGCTGCCATATCACACATAAAAATGTAAATATCTTCAAAACTATGTAAAATAAACAATAAAAATAAATTGCAAAAATTCTCAGGAGAGCAATTCCTATCAATTTTCCTAAAGTCATTTTTGGACCACAGTTCCTCTTTAAGACCCCACTGCACATCAGTTAGCAACTGTCAGTTATGGATTTGACAGTTAACAGCACAGCCAATGACTGAATGTTAATTCCCGATCTTCCTTGAGTGGTAGCTCACCAGCATCCCTAACAGTTGTTTTCAGCCCCACTCCTTGCTGATAATTGGCAAATCTCGATGGGATGGGATCTATGGCTACCTTAAGATATAGAGAGGGGCAAAACTGATAGGCTTCCTTTCATTGATCTTTTCAATATTTTGGGCAAAGGATTGCCTGTTAAATGTAACTCTATGGGAGGCAAAATTCAAACATCCCACCCAACACAGTGCCACAGCTAAAACTGGCCATGAATTCCATCAGAAACCAACTTCACAGCAAACTTCAACCCTCTCTATGAAGAAAAGGCAGTGATGAAATAATCGCTATGAAATATAGCGAAGTAAATGTTGGAAGAAATGCTAATGTCCATTTCTGGTAAATTCTAAACTAATTAAGTCTATGGAGTTTGTTTTAGGCCTGGTACACACAGACCGGTGTTTATTTGGATTGGCCTGGGATCAGCTGTTTCCCAATACAACTGATTCTTCAGCAATATCAGTCTTGACAATCACGTCTGTTTAACTACACTGCTCTATCAGTCATCCCAAATAATCCCTGGTTCACTTTTATTCCTGACAGATAGTGATCATTATCTTCACCAGCATTACCTTAAACAAAGGTTATCCAGCAGGTGTAACCAGACTGAGAGAACCTAAAGGAGAAGCATTTTTAATTTTATAAAAATAGCAAATCCGTTCAATACATGCAGGATCACATTTATTATCATTTATTATAATGATATAATGTTTTATTAACAGGGATACCATTTTCGCTTGTATTTTATTTACATTCCTGAGTGTAATATCTAATCGGGATCTGTGCAGAAGAAGCAGGATTTTGCTGTTTACGTCAGCTGTTTTAGATATAAATTCGGGTTGCGTTGTGAATTTAATCCTTTCTAACTCATCTTTTAATAATGAAAACAGATTATAGCATAAAAGCATTCATTAATTTATAGCATTTACATACAATGAATCTTAACTTTAAATGGGAATTAACATTTGATTGTTCAACTTTAAATTATCGAGGGACCAATACCCTGTTCATTCTTGCCTTTAATGCCAACCCATTCTATTTTAAATACTCCATCCTTAACATTGTGTTCAACACTTTTACGCTACCCATAGTCCCAGTTTGGTCCACAAGAGGGAAAACAACTCCTTATTGGTTCCAGTTGGCAATATAGTTATTTTCTGCATTAAACTGTAACTGTATATATTAATAAACATTACACTACATTTTATCTATTCTAAAAAGACATCCAGTCCTTTAGGGCTAAGCCGCAGTATGCGTTTTCTTGTGTTAACGATCTTGCTTGCGTTTTCTGAATGCAGACAATCACCTTTTTTTCTTGCTTATCACCGGTTCTCCAATCGTAGCGTAAACAGATGGTAATGCGTGTGAAACACAGATAGATGTGCGCATTCTATTCATATGCGTTGTCATAAGACAAAGTGTGACCTCAGCCTTTCTGCAACTATTAATGTATCTACCAGAACAACCTCTTACAATGCAAGTCGAAGTTTAACTGTTCGCATACTAAAGCACCTTGTTTAAAATCTAGGGGCATAAGTAATATTGCAGTCCTTGTAAAACAAATAATCTTCTTATCTTCCTAAAACAGTCAGGAACCAGGAGAGAAGGTAAAGTACTTACCCGCTCGCTCGCTCACAGTGGTGTAACTAGGAATCACTGGGCCCCCCTGCAAAACTATGATGGGGCCCCTATCCGTGTTTAAACCACAGTTGTTTTCTTGGATAAGGCTATATCTGTCATAGAAAAAATAAGAAGATGGGGCCCCCTTGGCTCACGGGCCCCCCTGCGGTTGCTCCCCCTGCACTCCTGGTAGTTAAGCACCTGTAACGGCACATAGGCTGGCAAGTCCTGACTGACTCTCTCCATTAGGAATTGGCAGACTAAATGGCAGGGGAGGAAGTGAGCGGGTAAGTTCCTTACCTTCTCTCCTGGTTCCTGATTGTTTTATTGAAGAACGGGAGGTAAGACACAGCTCCTTTACCTCCTGTTCTTTAATAAAACTGATTGCCAAAAATGTGTTAATTTGGAGATACCCTTTAAGGGCAAGGCCATGCTACCGCATTTTAACATACAATACAATCTTAATCTGATTGCGCAATAAACAGTGCAAAAATTATATTTTCCTGATGGGGCCTATCCACTTACCGAGATTATTAGATCCCAGATGATTGCAATTATCTTTCCTAAAATTAACAAAATCAGACTTTTTTTCTTGGTCTGATTTTGTCATGAGGCAGTACGATTAACGTATGATCCCATACAAGTAACAGATATTAGCTTTGACATCAGGTTCCATAGAGTTTAAAGGAATAGTTCACTGCAAAAATGAACTATTGCTTTAATGCATTGATTGAAGCCCGCTATGCCTTACCTTCCGTTCTACAATCAATGCATGTGGAGCCAGGAAGATAGAACAAACTAACCTTTTGCGCGATCCTCCTCCGCAGCATCACTGAAATTGCTGACTGCTTCCTGGTTCTGTTTAATTATAGCGCGCATTATCGTGCATGCACGCTATAGTTAATCAGAACCAGGAAGCGGTCAGGACCGGTCAGTGTGACAGTGTGAGGATTGCTTAAAAGGTAAGTTTGTTCTGTCTTTATTCTTGGCTCCACAGGCATTGACTGAAGAAAGGGAGGTAAGGAATAGCTCCTTAATCTCCCGGTCTTCAATCAATGCATTAAAGTAATATAAGGGGCAATCTGTGGAAAGATTGGAGCTTCAAGATGGGAAACAAGTGGTTCTTCCGATCGGATTTTCAATTGTTGCACTTGATCAGAAATGGGATTAGAAGAACATCTGGCCATGAAAGGCTAGCTTTACCTCCTGATATTTCCGATATATTCCCCGTACTGGCCCATTCATTTGTGATTGAATGTTGTTAGCAAAATTAATGGTCCAGGCAGTTGCCCAAACATTGTGGGAACATCAAGGGGTATGTTTCCTAATGTATGTCCAACTTTATGGATCTGTCCCACCCTGATGATATCTGCTTCCCAAACCCTTTTTTGCAGGAACAACAAAAAAACTATGGTCATTGTCATTAAGTTACTCCCAAGTTTAGCCTTCAAGATATTAGGGAATCTCCTGATTGGCCCAAGTGTTAATTAAGTCAAATAACCTATTTTATTACATTCATGTAAGAAAAATAATGTAACAAAATGTAAATTTTTGATTATTAATAGAAAATCTGTGTCTTGTGGATGGTGTTTGCTGACTTGCTAAATATTTTTTTTGTATTAAATGAAGATACTGATCTGATTATTAGTGATTTAGTTCTAGATGATTGACATATTTAACAAACTGTCTAACACTTCTCTAGGCATACTGAGGAGAGTTGACTACATCTGTAACTAATTCTGACATGGTGTTAACTTTTGTTTGATTATATTGTGAACTTTAGGGAAGTTGCTGTTCAGCTACAGATCCTGTTTCTTCTGTGGGAGGCCAGTGAGAGTGTATAACAGTAACACCAGCAATTTGAGCGGAGTATCAATTTGAACAATAGGACTTTTATTAAGTCATGAATGGCTGGCGAGCCACAAGCATTGAGAAGGTCTCCGCCTAGTGATACTGGGGAGGGATGAGGAGTTATAAATGTGAGAAACTAACCTGCCTCTTAACTGTGCTGCACCTGTGTGCTTAACCCGAGGCTTCTGGGCACCTGTTGTGTGGTGTGTTGGAATTTCTGCTGTGCTTTGTGACTGGATTTGCCAATCCCCACCTGTGAGAAAAGCAAGCAAATACTGTGGGAACTCTCCACCCACTCGACTTGCTTCAGCACTACATTATGTTTAACCTGGGGTTGGGCCCAGTCTCAGAAGTCAGGGAATTAACCCCTATCCGTCAAGTAAGACCAGCTGAGCAGGGCAATAGAGAATAATGAGTAAAGTGTGAGCATGTTGGCTGACGAACTGTCTGCCCTAGAGGGTTTATGTAAAATGTTTTACTCTTGTTCTGCAGATTGTAAGATTTGGAAATGAAACTACCTTCAGGGCCATGAATGATGAAACTAGATCAGCTGTACAATAAATGACAAAGAAATCCTTTTATGTGAATATGATGGTAACATGAATTGGTACTGTATATTGATGCATTTTACATAGTTGTTTAAGGTTGAAAAAAGACAGAAGTTTACACCCAACATCTCAACCCAGCTAAAAGTACAGCTTTCTCCACCCACCTAGTCCATGCCCCCACTACACCATTGTCTTTAAGTGTAGGTGGCCCAATCTCCCTGTGTGACCCACAGGACCCCTGCTTTAAAGGATAAGTATGCTGTAAAATCAAGTTAAGTTTAGGTGGAAGCTGCAGCTTAAAAAATTTTTTTATCATTGTTGATTTTTTCCCGTGCCCCTCCAGAGCCTACCTTCTCAGCTTGCAAGTTGCTGACATTTTGCTTGCGTATCATCGTGTGTGTGCGCACGGTGAGATGACGTCACGTGCACACACGTAATGAACAGGCCTTACCATTTGAGGCTAAAGAAGCAGGAGGAAACTACAAATCTTGGAGGGGCCGAGCTAAACATTCAATTAGGCACAAGCAAGATGTCAGCAACTTGCAAGCTACGAAGGTAGGCTCTGGAGGGGCATAGGGGAAAAAAACAATAACAACAAGTTTTTGTAAGCTGCAGCTTCCAACTAAACTTAACTTGATTTTTACTTATCCTTTAACCTATCTTTGTAAAAACAATGTGGAAAATTATAGTGGGATCTACAGAAATGTATTATTCACTAGCTCAGGGCGATAACTGTAGAAATGAATGGGTGGCTGGAGCAAGAGGATGAATAGAGTAGAATTCTGTCTAGCAGAAAATCACTGTGATTTACCAGTATTGAAAATAAATGCATTAAAGTGTCCTGGCACCAGCAGTAAGGGCAGGGATATAACTACCAAGGGAGTAGTGGGAGCAACCACAAGGGGGCCCATCTTCTCATTCCTATGACAGATATAGCCTCCTCCCTAAAAATCACTGTGGATGAAGCATGGATTGGGGACTCATCATAACTTTGCAGGGGGGGCCAGTGATTCCTAGTTATGCCACTAAGGGGAATATTTATATAAGTTCTGTATTTACTCCAGTTGATATGTGACTATTGTAGTCGATATTTACTAAACGCGAACACAGCAGTTGCCATTTATGGATCAGCACGCAATGCAGTTGTTCAATAATAGTGTCCATTCTATGAAAGAGACTATTTCTAACAACATTTATAAGAATTTCATTTTTAACGTTTATTTTATAATAATATTTAAAAACAAATTCCACTCCAATGTCTCCATATGTGAAAAGAGTGACCAGTCCAGCACGTACAGTAGATTCCATAGGGTGCCAGGTGGGAGAAATGAAATCTGTCCATACAATGATTTTCTTGTAGTTAGAAATGAAACTCGGAACATAGATTGTGGAGAACCTCATTCTTTAGGCTACCAGAGGGTCTGCAGTGTGTTTTCAAAGACCGACCTGGCAGCGGATCCATTTTTCTTGGCCGTCGTACAAAACAGTTTCAAACAAAATGAAAAGAAGAAAATTCCCATATAAGCAAAGCCAAGAGTCTGTGTAGAGCTGCTGTACTGGGTTCCCTGTAAAGCCATTTCTGTGGGGGTTAGTGGCTGTCAGGGGAGCACAGAAGAATGTGTGAATTACCTTTTAATTAACAAAGGAACCATCCAAAGTAAGATATCCATGGACAGAGCAATATCCTTTTTTCCCTAATTATTTTCCTGTTTAATATATTAATTTCATATTTATGTATAGTTTCATTTGTATTAAATATATTAAATATACTGATGGCATGCTTAACAAAATACAGCCCTGTATAGAGCCTACATCATGATGTATGTAATTGTGAAGCAAACCAATAATTTCCTGTACTGTGACATCAGACGTACTGTCCCATCCAGGACATGTTAAGTGTAGCGTTTTAAAAGCTTGATTTAATTATAATAAAGGGAACAGTAAAGTTATTGTGTCTAAGACGCAGGGTCAGTGCACTGGATCTATTGACTTTAAAGGAAAACTATTGTGTATAAAGTGTAAAATTTAAAAAAACAGTTAAAAAGAAAAGTAGTTGGGACAGGGTTATAGGCTTGGTAATTCCTACCTCCCAATATTGTTTCTGTGAGGAGCACCAGCCCAAAGAAAACTGATTCTGACTCCTGTCTTCCTTCTGGCTTTATCACTATCTTTAATACAGGAATAGTCCAGAAATAACCTGGCAAATGAAAACTGTGCTGTAGATCCTTAACGAAATGATATTGTGAGGTAGCAATAATGAATACAACCTCCCTGTCCCAGGTACTTTCCATTTATATAAGTATAGTTATCCTTTAACTTCCACCTTTCCTGTATTTTTCACATCTTTCTTTGTTCATAGTTTCTTCCTGTCTGTGGGTAGAAAATGTATCCACTTGCTGTTAAACTAAATACCTATGCACTTTAATCCTTATAAACCCTCAATACACTAATATCATAAGATAAATACATGGGCTATTACTATTGTCTATAATCGGATCAAAAGGTGTAGAACAGTAATGTTATTATTAGTATTGTTAACACAATATATATTTTACAAGGTTTATTAATATGCAAATACTAAAGGCAAACAATACATCACTGTTATTGTGCTTAACTCTTAAGGGTACAGCATAAAACCCCCTTTGTTTGAATGATCCAGGAGATCGCTGGTGCATGCTATCGCTGGTGACGACCAACAAAGCACAATGTGTATGAACGGCCGCTTCGGCCGATATTCGTGCTGTGTATGGGCACTTTCTCGACCGAAATGGTTGTTCAGTCGGGGATCGTTGCCCGACCGGCCGGGCAGATCTTTGAACAAGTCGCCCGTTTCGGGCGAGAAAGTGCCCATACACGGCATGATTGTTAGCCAAAATGGCCGTTCATACACATCATGCGAAGGCACCCGCGATCGCACATGTATACGAACCTTAAAGCCCACAATCTGGCTTAAAACAAGTCTCTACAATCATGGTTATCTGGGGGAAAAAGGTCTTCCTTACTAATCTATTTCCAGGGGAGGTAGGTACATGTACTCCCATCTCCTGTTTTAATATGGATGTTTTGCTCACAGCTTCTCCTGTCTGTCTCCTTGCTCATCTGCTATTACACATGTTTCTGCATAAAGAATAGCAGGAGAAAATAGAGGAACAGCGAGAAGCGCTGTAATGCTAAGTACAGACATACAATGTTTCCCACAACCCGCAAAGCTCCCAACTTCCAACGGTCGGCGAACGTCCATTACGAATGACAATCGCTTTGTGTTGGGTTGGGCATCTGTCACGACACCTGACCAACCGTCCATATATAAAAAACTGATTCTCAGGTGTGACAGACATACAGTATATTGGGCTATCAGGAATTGCCAAAGTGCTCTTGGGTATCTTTAAAATTATAGCCAAATATGAAGTAGGAGTAGTTTCTCCTATCTTCTGTGTAATTAAATATGGTATACCTTTTAAAGATTTAGAGAGAAAAGATGTCTTTTAAGGGGCAACTGTTGTACACTTTCCCCTAATAGTACCCAGGGTAATGAACTAAAACTACTAGGTTCTCACCCTTTGCTTTGCCCTAAATCCAGCACACCATATTTTCAAAGTCTTGGACTTGTCTTGTACTGATAGTTCATCCCCTCCCCCTCTCAGAGTCTGGGACTCATTCATGATTGTTAAATGGGAAGATGCACTCCTTGCATATATTAAATCTTATGCATTGCAATGAGCATTCCTGTGTCAAAAGACAAATACAAATGAATATATCTAATATAAACAGTGTAAAATGTACTTATCTTCTTAGCAAATCACCAATACAGGGCTTAATCTGCAAATACAGAGATATTCTCTGATTCTTTTCCCGATCAGTTGTTGTTATGCTATGAACTGAGCTGACCTATAGCACTTCAAAAGAAAAAATCTTTCACTATGTAATAGACCAAAATCATTAGTAAACACAGACTCCTTGATAAGCATTATACAGGGGTGCTGCCCTTTTATGAAAGGGCAAGTCCACCCTTAAATTAATATTTTGTATAGAGGTTTAGCAGCACCCATACAAAACACACTTACTGAATCCAATCCATTAACACACACACACACACACATATATATAAAATATCAATTTGAGGATGGGCATTCCCTTTGAAGTAGGTTACTGAAGGTAACCCCATAACAGTGTGGGACAGGATGAAGCACCTGTCAGTTGTAGCAGATGCACATCATGACCTATAGGGCGATATTTAAAAAGCCGCAGTATTGCTTTTTAGCGATACCGCTACTTTAACGATCGGTATCATAAATTTACAGAAAAATTTAACGATCGTAAATTTACGATACAGATCATAAATCTACGATAACGTTATGAGTTATGATCCCCATAGAATACCATTGCGTTAGTTTACTACCACACGCTATTCTACAATCGAACGTTCATTAATTAACAAACGTTCAGTCGTAAATGTTTGATCACGATTGTACATTTACGACCACGTTCGTAAATTAACTAAGCCGTGGTATCACTAAAAAGCAATACCGCGGCTTTATAAATATGGCCCTATCAACCAAATCTAAACCTGGTTACTTTTACAGCTTTGAAACAGTGTGTTAAACCTCAGAGATGAGAAAGAGGCCCACTTCATCAGCATATCATGATATTACATGCATAGTAAAACATTAGTTAATAGCTGGGAAATGCATTAAGATACAGGACCACATGTATATCATAGGGAAAATTACTCATTATAGTATAGGTCAAAATAAGCTATGGATTCTTTATAGTTTGGAAAGTTTTCAACTGCCAAAGCTGTGAATCCCAGAAGTCAATGTGGTCTATGCACCAAGCAGTGGAAGGTTGTATCTGCACAGAACTGGGCTCTGTACATTTTCACAAGTTCAAGGCCAACAGATTTCCTTTCACCTGAATAAGAGATTATTTTGGGCCCCAGAAGGTGTAAGAACTTGGACTGCTTTAAAACTTTGCCAACATTCGGCATACAAATTCCAGCCAACTTTGTTTGGCCCGGTTCAGTCATTCGGTTTTAATTGACATTGCAGGAACTCTTTGAGCTTTCAACCAGAGCTTTTTCCTTCTTTCTGATTTTTATAAGTACCCACTTAAAGGTTTGCACTCACTTGCAGCTGAACAAATAATGTTGTGCTTTTCTCTAGAGAAATATATTGATTTTCCACAATCCTTTCTGTGAACTTTACCAAAAGTGCTCAAGGTGCTGAAAATACACAAAGTTCTAGGAGTGGTACCTACATCTCCACCAACTTCAGGAAGGAGGGTCTCGCTTAACCCTCTGGTTAGTAAGGGATTGAAATGATTTGTATGGATTTAGAACCAAACAACTGAACTACTGACCATAGCTCTGACAGATATTTTAATGTTTAGTTCAGAGTTGGGGTGAGCACTTCCATTAAGTGATCTGGTGCATTAACTTGAACTTGAAGCAATGCCATCATAATCATCACAATCATAACAATTTATGGATTTAATATTGTGCATGCGGCTCTGGGTAAATTCTGATCTGGTCTATTTGCTGCCATTAAAAAACTCACATGACAGAATGATATTAAAGGACAACTGTATTGTCCAAGCTCTGGGATCTATCCAATGGAAAAAAGCAATTCTTGCAGAGTATGTCTTTTCACCGTTTAGGCCCGGGGCCAGAAGGTGGGGTTGAGCAACAACACTAGAGTTGTTACTTGTGGCAACTGCACAGATGTCTTTTGCTTACTTAGTATATAAACTGGGTCGGGTGGACCCCAGCCCCTTCGCTTGGGTTCTCTCTAAATAATCACAGGCTCAGATTTAAAAGGGTGACTATTATAAAGTTAAACCCCATATACGTTTTCCTATCCCATCTCGAAATGCCTCCAGTAAATCAAAAATAAGCTTACCTCCCCAGAGCCGCGAGCTTGGTTCGATACTTCAACATCCAATACTCACACCAATTTTCTCTAGCTGATCACACATGTCTTGTTCCCCCAATATCCAAATCTAAAAGCATTGCATTAAGACCTTTTTAAATTTCTAGTTTGGTGGTGACATTTTAAATTCACCTGCTTACCTCTATCTTTCCGCAATGGCACATTTCCTATAGCAGTTGAAGAGTCACAATGCAGCCAACCACACAAGGCTGTCAGTTGGGAGTAGTCAAAGTAAAGGAGAGTTGTGCTGTAGTAAACTGATTTAAGTAGCGGATGGTCACACAAGGTTCACACTCCTCAGAAAAGTGATTTTACTTGCTGTGCTCAATAATTATTGCTCTAGTGGGGGACCTCTCCTATCGAAAGCTCCCAGCTGTGAACAGTGTTCCATCTAACTTGGCAGGCCTACGCACACAGGTTAAAGTGGTGCGCACACAAAAATTTTGGGGAAAATAAGTGCTGCGGTATGTAGCGCACACAATTTAATTTTGTATGCACTCAGAAATTTATATTTGTTCACACATACAATTTCCAATTAGAGGGAACATTGGCTGTGAACCATTGCCAAACGTCCTTCTATTGGTGGGTAGATTTCAGTGGTGAGTCAATGCTTGTGTAGCACAGCCTTTATATGCAGGAACAGATTTGCACATTTTTTCCCTAGACTAGCTAACTTGTCGCATCCCCCCAATACCATTAAAAAAAACAAATCACAAACACTGGATTGAACATGTACTTTCTGGAAAAACACAAGTACCCTACTAAAGGAACAAGTATAAATCATCAAGTTTATTTAACATTTTTTATAATATAATTAACAACATAAAGAACATAAAAAGTACAAAATGCAGGTACTATGATAGGTACACATACTGCAACTGACATTTTCATCCAATTTTCTATCAGAATCAGATGAAAAATGGGTTAGACGGGTCAGTAAATTTTGGCCAACCATGTGGTCTTCAAAAGGCGAAGCTTCTGGCCAGAGCTCTATCAGCAGCCTGTCTGCTGTAAATATAGGGTTGGGGTTGGGCCATGTGTACCCAGTCTAATAAGGGCAGGGAAAGATGAAAGTGAAATTGGTGGAATGGGGAAAGCAGAAATTGGAAGAAAAAAGTTAATAAAACAGAAATTATGCAAAATTGTGCATTTGTTGGGCATGTCATGTGACGTCATCACAAAATACTGCGGCTCAGCAATTTCTGCAGGCCAACAACAAATAAGGTAATGCTGATTGTGAAGAGGATTTAAAGTAGTTGTAAGAAGGAAGGGACACTGCCTTACATTTTTATGTGGCCCTCTTAGCAGTTAAATGACCTAGAGAGAAATCTGGCCCTGCTTATATATGGACAACCAATAATCATAAAACAAAGGCAAACTATTCACATGCTTTCCTCTGGTTTTTTTCATTAACAGTTTTAATACTTTTTCCACATTATAAAGAAAGATGTGTCATAGAACAGGTTAAATGCCTTCCCTGAGTGTTCCATTGGGGTAAGAGCTTTAAAGTCTCAGCTTGTCCACTTCTATGTGTTGATCTTGGCCCATCTATTTGTGTTGAAACCCAGGCTTCACATATGCAAAAACACCACTTGATATTAGTATTGAATATGGAAAGAAGGAAAATAAAGAAACTGCAGCTGGATAAATACCAATGGGAAATTTGTCCAAGCTGAAATCTATCCCAGCAACAAGACTTGGAACATACACGGGATATCCCTCTATAACTTATTCTGCCTACAAGTTTCTATATATATGATTGTGCATATATGTGTGATAGATAGATAGATAGATAGATAGATAGATGATAGATAGATAGATAGATAGATAGATAGATAGATGATAGATAGATAGATAGATAGATAGATAGATAGATAGATAGATAGATAGATAGATAGATAAAGGGCATGTTCCCCTCCAAATCCATATTTCAAATATAAGTAGATCACTTCTCAAAACCGTTGTAGCTACAGACCTCAAAAGTTCTTTCTAAGAGCAGTAACCGTGATGTCATGAAGGTTTTGGGGGAGGACATGCCCCTTTAAGTTCTTGCACAATACACATGCTACTCCCTTTAAAGAGCTAAAGAACTGTCATTAGCCATAATAGTGGATGGTCCCAGTGCACAATTGAGCAAGAAGATAAAAACAAGGTGTAGTTTAAGAAAACACACTGTAGACTTTTTTCAATGTTACCATAACTGTTAAAGGCGACTTTAAGCAGGCCTTCTATGCAGTGTTAAATGTCCTTTTGGAGGGGTTCTCCAATAGGGACCATGCACAGCCAATGGAAAAAGGTGGCAGTGGTGGTAAATAGTCTCAGATGGCGAAACCCCAATGTAGAAAATTTTTATGCAAAAAATTGCATTTAACTTTTATTTATCTGTATACTTGCTTGCACTTATCCTCTTGTCTGCATATAGTGGTGTAACTACCGCCCCCGCCACCCCCGAGGCCCAGAAGATAACAGGGCCATCCACAAGCCCATAACCTCCACAATCAGCTGTTTTTAAGCAGCTGATCGTGTGTATAAAGGAAACATAGCTGTTTAAAAGATCGGACCCAAACTTCTGGAACTGAACAGCAAGTTCGGGTCTGGTCTTTTAAACAGCTGATCCTGTGTATGTTTCATTCATACGTGTGATCAACTCTTTAAAAACAGCTGATCGTGGAGGGGGAGGGGCCCGGCATCCAATCTCGGGGGGGGGCTGCATTTACTCCCCAGTTTGCATACTCTTTATGTTATCATGTACAGTGCTGCTTACCCAAGTGGCACTTTATAAATAAAATTATACATACATACAATATACAAGTTGCCGGCATGTCTGAAGTCCTCAGTATTTGATACCATATAGTATATTATTTAATTTGGTCTGATTGTTCTAGGGATGCAGCGCTCACTTAAGACATTAGATGGATTTCCGATCTAATATCTAAAGACCACATTTTACAAGCAGCAGTTTTTATCTTGACATGTTCCTATCTGACCCATTCATTATGCTGGATGGTGCTGGACAAAATTTTGCCATTTAATGCACTTAATGACAAGACTGGCCTTAAAACATGAGGATTTCATGGAAATGCACTGCTGGCTCCTATGATAAATAATACTAATATTAAAAAAGGTTGTTTTGACTTTAAGACGATGGTTGTGGGGGCTGAACAGGTCACAATAACAGAAGCATTTTAGCACCAGCCAGGGCCGGCCTTAGGATAAGTAACACCCTTAAAATGGTGCCAATTTTGCCCCAACCAATAAATTGTTAGCTTTCAAATGTTAAAAAAGATCTGACTGGGACAAAGTTAGCACCATTTTTAACAATAAGAACTTTTATTGAATCTCCCTGAATATGCAGAACAGCACAGCATACAGACATCTTAAGTAAAGCCTCGTACACACATGCGATCACGGGTCCCGACCCACGACACATGGTAAATGCAAACTTACCTTAAGTTACCTCTGACATGTTACAGGTTATTATGTAACTGTATTTAACTGTTACAACATACGTCCATAATGATAACACACTTGTAAGAATTGCGTTTCAGGTTTCCACTATAAAAGGGGAATTGTAGAAAGAGTAAACAAATGTAAGTGCTTCAATATTAAAACAAATACAGTTAATCTATTGGTTCCAACGCTTTGTTTTGATTTCTCACTTTCTCCAGTAAGAAGAGAAACAGGGTGAACAGATTTGTCTATTCTGGTTCATACAAAGTAGAATAGTTTTAAAATTTAAAGCATTCTGAGGGTCAGCCCTGAGACATGCCATTACATTACAAACTTATAGAAATTTTCTGGTTAAGACCACCAGACAATTATCATAACATATTTGACAATATTAAAGGGAAACTTTATTAAAATTCTTTAAAAACCATTTGAATTTATACCCCCTTTGGGAAGGACTGCTATGAGACACCTCCTGGACACAGAATCTAAGTACCTGCCGGTCCTCCACATAGCCTCTGATGGTGAGGATGTTATGCGGCAAACAAGTACCAGAGGACAACCCCACAAAAGTCAATACTAGCAGGATGAGAAGGCTAAACAAAGCTGGCAGATGATAGTTAGGCAGCAGGTATGGAGAACAGGATGTACCAGAAACAGGAGACAACTGGCGATATGGAGGCTATGGTTGAACTGGAAACAGGGGCAGACTGGCAGATATGGAGCAACTGGTAGATATGGAGAACAGACACTAAAACAGGAAATCAGCAGACTCAAAAAGAAGCAAAGCAAAGCTTGAGAATCAGAGCAAACACACTGAAACTGGTAGCAAGAGGCAAAAAGGAGGAAGGACTTAAATAGACCTGATTATATCATCCCCACCGTGCTTCGCATGCCCGCATGCCGGCGTGTGCATGTGAAGAAGAAGATGTCAGTAACCACCGGTAGCAGGAGGAGGAAGCCGGAACCCATGGTGCCCGCATCCACAAGGCCTGTCAACAATAATAAATAATCTGTCAACAATAAACAGGGATTCCTATATAAGTTACCAATACAGGGAGGGGGAGACAGGGGGAGAGGCAGTTGAATACAGGAAGTCACTCAGTGACATCACTGAGTGACTGTAATATAGATTCTCACCACTGCAACTCCCCATTGAAAATGCCTAGCCTTATGTATTATATTGCAATAAAGAGCACTTGTTGATGCAGTAGCTAGAATAAGTGCCGTCCCCTTCCTGTAAACTTTTACATGTCTCTAAAGATACATCTGGTGTTTCATCTGTCTTGTTTCAAAAAATGTATTGCCGTTTCTTCTCCTGACCTCAGGGGCGTAAGCTGACCTGAAAGCCTGTTCTTGAGACTTCAGTTCAACAGTCTTCTGTTTCAACAGTTCTACTTGGGTTTGGAGGTTCGGAATAGTAGTTGTTGATAGAATGTCAATAAGGAAGGTTGGGTTATATCCATAATTTGCATACAATAGTGAACATTTAATGGAAGAATGAATTGCATTATTGTAAGAGAACTCGGCAAAAGGTAAAGAGAAGCCCAATCCTCTTGTGAGGCAGAAGAATAAAACTGAAGATATTGCTCAAGTGTTTGGTTAGTTCTTTCTGTCTGCCCATTGGACTGTGGATGGTAAGGAGTTATGGATGTGTAATGACTTGCACAGTTCCTTCCAGAATTTTGAGGTGAATTGTACCCCTCGTCAGGAACTCCATGAAGACAAACAATGTTCCTTATGAATTCTTCAGCTGTTACCGCTGCCAAAGGAATTCCTTTTAATGGAATAAAATGGGCGATCTTAGCTAGTCGGTCCACTACCACGAAGATTGTGTTGAAGCCCTTGGATTTAGGTAATTTATGTAATTTAACAATAAAATCCATACTAATCATCCCCCAAGGGCAGCTAGGGATAGGCAGAGGGCATAATATTCCATATAATGCTGAATGGGCAGGTAAAGGTCATTATGATGGGAAAATACTGCTCTTTTTTTCTTAAAAGTATATATATTTGCACTAAACTTTCCCTTTAAACCTGTTTCTAAATGCTGCTATGAATTAAGAAAACCTCAAAGGCTATGTACATAAATATGTATTTTTAAATTACCCATTAGTGGAAACTATAATTCATCCCAACTATCACTGTAATCTTTTTTTTTTTTCTTGCTCTGCCCTGTATTTCATTAGATATCCAATCTGAAACATCTTATGTTTTAGCAGTTGTAAGCAGTTTTACTGTAGCTGGAAGGGTTTGACAGTTGGTGTGCTGTATGCTGTATGCAGTATTGACAGTTGGTATGTGGGAAAATAGTCAGGTCAGTGATCAGAGCCTGAGCAAAACTAGCATTGTATTGAAGGCATGCAGCAACACACACACCTCAAAGTAAGTGCTACTTACATGTATTTACTTATAGATTAAGATGACGCAAAGTATACAAATTATTTAAGTCTACTGCATTTCTAAATAACATCATCAATATATCTACAATATTGTTGCCTTTTAATAAAAAATTTTTAGAATGCACAGAAGGACACAGTTCTTTCACCAATGATAAGAGTTAGAATATATGAGAGTGATTAAAGAGGAAGATTATTTTTCTGATTCAACCCCACATCTAACATGGTGCGGAAGCTTCACATCATCAGTAATTGATGTGTTGGCCTTCAACATGTGATGAGGGTCTTTGGGAATGTTAAATCACACACTGTAGAAAAGCTGGCTCATTGCAGTTTGTCACGTCTATGCAGACTTTCAATTTGTCTTAACAAGCATGTGAAGAGCACACCCTAGTGGAGGTTTTAATTATAGTTGCTAGAATAGAAACTTTAAAAAGGACAAATTTACCAGTCCCAAAATGTGTTCAGTCCAGGACTACATGTTTCAAATTGCTTGGTCATACTTTATTTAAAATAAAACCAATTATTTGTCAATTCGAAATACAACATTGTGCAAGTGTTTTCCCAGCATTATACATATTCCCTTTAAATAAAAATCAGTTTAGCAGGTATTTTGCCATCTGCTTAAACTAATTCGGCAATAAAATATTTGATGCTAAAACTAGAAAAGAAATTCAAACCTCACATAAGATTCACATTTTCACTAATGAAAGAGATCTAGGCTAAAACACATTCCTCCTGAATAGGGATGCAGAACCCGGCAAGTTTCATTCCTCCAGGGTTTGCGGAACAGTCTGGGTAAAATTCCAATGGTCAGTATTGAGATTCTGACATTGATTTGCCTGTGTAAGACCAGAAATACCCACATAAAGTCAATATTATATTTTACAAATTTAAGTTTCCCTTCCCCTACACTGGTTCAGGCATTCTCAGCTTACCTACCAATTAGAGGGGGAAATTCTTCAATCACCTACTGCACTATGAGCTACCCCCATTAATAATTTTCCTGGCTATACATGGTTCTAAGCCATACCCAAAGTAGCATGTCCACCCTTAAAACAAAAGGCTGGTCACCAGAAAATGATTTGCCCCTAACACCAACAGCTATTTTTAGCTCTTTATTACATGGATTTCTAACCAGATATTGAATGATTGTTATTGCCCATGTTCTCTCTCTTTCTGGCAGAGGTTTCTGCCTCCTTGCCCTGCTCATTGAGTTTTGGGAACTTAAGCATGTGCAGAGCAGGCAGCAGGAGACAGCAGTCAATTATCGCTGTTATGTCAGCAGTCAAAACCTTTATTGACTGCATTTAGAGAGTAGTGATGGACCCAAACTCGAACCGAAAACTGAGTTCGGTCCAAACTTTATGAGTTCTGACGAACTCGAACTATTCAAACTAGGTACTATTGTTAGTTTATCTGTAAATCATACAAACTTTTCGAACTATTAGCTCCTCGTTGACTTTAATGGATTAATTTCCGAACTTCCGAACATTTACTGAAGTTCGGGAGTTCTGAAACAAACCGAACTTCAGTAAGTTCGGCCATCTCTATTAGAGAGGAACAAGAACAGTGGAAATAACAGTCCATAAATATCTGGTTAGTAATACATCTAATAATGTGCTAAATATATCGGCTAGAATTGGGGGCAAGTAACTGACAAGTTATCAATTTTTTGTTTTAAGGGGGGCTATGAAGTTCGTTTCGTTTCCGAACTTCAGTAAAAGTTCTGAAGTTCAGAAAAAAAGTTACTGTAAGTGGCTGTGGCACCTGGGAAATGGTCTGGGGAACATGTACCTATCACCAAAACTTGTTTAAACACTTCTTTCCCAATTGTCAGGTTTCCACATACTATATTAGAGGGTTATGACCAATTTGAGCATTACCGAATGATACTTTCGAAGGTTACGGAAGAATACTTTTCGGGGGTTACGGAACAATACATTCGAGGGTTACGGAACAATACATTCGGGGGTTACGGAACAATACATTCGGGGGTTACGGAACAATACATTCGAGGGTTACGGAACAATACATTCGAGGGTTACCAAAATCGACCTCTACATTCGAGGGTTACCAAACGATATATTCTATGGTTACGGAAGTCAAATGATACATTTGAGGGTTGCCAAAATCGAACAATACATTCTAGGGTTACTGAACAATACATTTGAGGGTTACCGAATGCTACATTTGAGGGATACTAACAGATACATTTGAGGCTTACCGAAATCGACTGCTACATTTGAGGGTTACCGAAATTGAACACTACATTCAAGGGTTACCAAACGATATTGTCAGGCTCCCACGCTTAACTGCCTCACGCTCCAACGGCGGGTCTCCCCGCTGGCTTCGGGGATCCTCAGGTATCTTTGCGGCATCCTCGTCCACTGACGTCATCGGTCCAGCCTCTTCTGGCATGCGCGTGCGCAATCTGTCTGGTGCCTCGCAGACGCGCGCAGGCACCTCTTCTAATCTCCCCGTCCTTGCAGACACTAGATAGGAAGGAGGAGATCCAATCAGATTCAAACTTACCTTGTTAGCCAATCCTGCATCAGTCTCCAGTCAGTCCTCTTCCCCATTGGTCCCTCTGCCTATTTAAGCCTGTTTCTGTTATTGCCTCATGGCCTGTTATAGTTTTGGATAGCCATATTAGTGGTCCCTGCTACTTTCTTAGCAGCTTAGTCCTGTTCATTATTCTTCTCATTGTTCATTGTTCTTCTCATTGTTCATTGTTATCCTAGTATTCTTGTCTTCCAGTTCCTGTGATTTTTATTGGTGTTTTCCGGTTTTCCAGAGTATACCCAGCCTTAGCGTCTATACCTTGTGCTCTAACACCTGGAGATAACCATGTACAGCGAGGTGCAACAAGTCTCCTGACGATCGGGGGCTTGTCTATAGGTGAAGACAGCCTTAGGGGCTGAAGGTATACTCGGGGACTCAGGGCATCACAGATATATTTTAGGGTTACTGAAATCGAATGATACATTCAAGGGTTACCAAACTATACATTTGAGGGTTACCGAATAAAACATTTGAGGGTTACCAAACAATACATTTGAGGGTGTGAGGGTTACCAAACAATACATTTGAGGGTTACCGAAATCGGCCGATACATTCGACGGTTACTGAACGATACATTTGAGGGTTATCGAAAATCGACCATTACATTCTAGGGTTACCAAAATCGACCTCTACATTCAAGAGTTATCGAAATTAAAGGATACATTTGAGGGTTACCGATTTGAGAATTATCAAATTTTTCGATAATTAGCAAAAAGAGGTCCTCAAGGAAAACCAAACTAGTTTGGATAGCATTCAGAAAGTTTTTATTCCGTCCATACTGATAAGGTTCCCTCCTGAACTCGGGTTCAGGTTCGGGTCCATTACTATTGACTAGGTACAGTATGGGCTAAGACACACTGGCGATTACGTTTTGCAATCGGTTAGCGCATGAGAATTGCATGTCAATGCATAACAATATGGGTGGCCACATCTTATACACTGCACCTTGGTCTGTTTTCAGAGCGCATTCGATCCCCGTTTTTTGTGTGGATCGCATGCACCCTTATAACGGAATGTTGGGGAAATCGCACCGTAATCAGATGGTAATGGACATGAAATGCACTGCATGTTACAATTCATGGAAAGTGTGGCCGCAGCCTACAGTATGTCTATTTTAGATCTGCAACAGGGACAGTGGAACAATTGTTTTCTTGGTTGCTTCATTGATCTGAGCTATCTTTAACAAGAGACATTCTCCATTTCCCCAGAGCCCTACAGAGCCAGGCAAATCAGCAGAAAGTATACATAATTAAGAGGGAAGCTTATGACCAGAAAGCCTATTGCAATAATGATTAAACCTTAGGCTGAAGCTACACTTAAATAAGTGTACGGGTAAATAAAATCTATTTACAAAAATATTAAAATAATTGGCAAATCTTTAAAACAGTGTTTTATACACATTAATGTTATCCTTAAGTTGGCCTTTAATAATATGACGTTTCTGTGATGTAGCACCCTAGATCTGTAAAATAAATGAATAAAAAATAAACAATAATAAATAAATAATTAAAGAGGCATTTAGAAGAATTTTTTTGTTTGATAGTTAACAATTTAACAATATGTTTGTTCTTTATTTCTCTAGCAATAGATATCTCATTTGTAAAAGTGTCAGGGAAGGTAAAATATTTCTGGCAAGTGTTGTTTTTAATTTTCAGTGATGTCAGCTATTTTCTGTTTACTTAAGATAATGAAGAATAAAAAAAAAAACCAAATGATAAATATAAATTAGATTATGGATTGTAAAGTCCCACTAACCATGTAATCTTACAAGTGGACTGATAATGTTTTTTACTGCTGTACCTTGTTCATTATTAGGGGATATCGCTTGTGCCTGATAAACATGGGACCATTTCGGACACGTATCTCTCCCCATATGATATTTTGACCTGTCCAATCATTCTGTCCATGTTCACATGAACAATTGGCAATAAACAATCAGTTGAGCGATGAAGAAAATTACACATTACAACCCATTGACCACTTTATGGGTAGGATAATTAGTAGAAAATAGTTTACAGAATATTGTTTTATGAATAACCCAAAAGACTGATACCTGAGTAATTTCTAGATCTCTTTTCTTACCAAAACCTAATGTAAATGTATATTTTATGTTATCATTCTGTGAGGCTAGATACACATGGACAGATTTTTCGTGCTGGCGACCATTTAGCGCTGGTCGCTGGGCCAAAATAGCATTGGTCGTGTCAACATTTCCTATAGTTTGCCATAGTAGATGTTTGCTGTAGTAGACTGCATAATCAATTGTGATTTTCCAACAGGTTTGATAGTCCAATCATCTTATTGTCCAATTTCCATTGGATGGAAAAATACCACTTTTATTTCGTGCCAACTGCCTGAAATACGGAAATATCAATCAGTAGGCCTGAAATATCTGTTTGTGTGTACCTAGCCTTTTATTTGTAAAGACAAATATAATGGATAGGACAATGCACATCTGTGTATTCAGTATTGTTTGGTCTGAGGAAGGAACCACACTACGTTACTATTAAATTTGATTCACTAGGACTGGTGTGCCCAGCGTACTTCATCCACATATTAGCCTTATATTTGTGGTATTTTGTTAGATCAACTGGACTTGAACTAAACTTCAACTCCTGTTGATCTAACTGAATACCAAAAATACACCATGACCTGGAGAACCTTTACAAGCATACCTAGCCTTAGTTACAAACACACTCCTGTCTCAACAAAGTCTGTCACTGTCCCAAATATTTGAATTGACAACCTATTTCTAGCTGTGAAAATTAGCACATTACTAATACACTAGTGGAGGCCACAGGAAATGACAATGGCAGTGGGTCCATTGAAAAGGTGCTAGATGAAACAAGAATGTTTATTTTTTTAGGTAGTCCGGCAAGTAGACATTTTATTGCTTGTTACGATATCACGCTTAGGTGTTGTCTGTTTGCTGTAAAGACTAAAAAAGACTTTTAAAGTACACAAACAAGAAAGAGTTTTTACAGAGTAATAATGTCTATCATTAGCTGTAATTAGTGTTTCACACAAAAGGGTAACAAAGACATGATATGACAAAGACAACTATCACACCTGCTTAAAATAAACCAAGGCTATGGCAGCTTTAGTGAACATGTCAGTCTACAAAAGGCCACGTGATATAAGGCACACAAATATAAATTTAATTCCTGACCAGGAATTTAATTCCAGTTTACCATTCGGTAGTCTGATGGTAGAGAATGTCAGGATACGGTTGACATATGCGTACCAGACTTTATAGTACAGTGAGTAATACCTGTGGTATAATTGTCAGATATATCTCCCAAAATGGTTTATGCTAACCTGTCCAATCAATAATATCTATGGAAGGAACAATATTCCTATTGTGTTGAGTTTTTTCCCTAAACATATTATGCAGCATAATAAATGTATTTCTTTTTATGAGGAAGGAAACGTATTTGTCAGAGGATAGAGGCAGCAGTAACTCATTTTGTTGGAAAAGCCAACGATGATCTGTGTTTAAATTCTATTCATATAAATTGGTGATGTTTTGTATTACGCTAAACACTCTCTGATTCCTTCCTTTATTATGGGAGTAAATTTGACTGATTATGCTACAATGGTCATTTCCTCTAGTTCAATAAAATAAAACCATCATACTCTGTTCTATCCAAATGAAAAAATAGCTTGTATATTGAAGTTTTCTGCCAATTATCTACAAGCATTATAAATGTTATACTTAAATGTATATCTGTGTAGAATGTATTTACACTGAAAAGTGTGAGATGCCATACTGTTTGTTTATATACACCTGAAGTAATCATACACACTGATGTTTTTCAGAATATAATTTAAAAAGAAAGGAAAAAGGGATTCCAAGGTAACTGGCAATTCACTGCAGGTGAGGAAGGTTAACAATATGTCTTATTGATAGGCCACTAATGTCTTATTCCTTCTCACAGTGGGAGAGAAGGTTTTATCCAAATATAAAAGCTACCTGGAAGAGCTGAGAGAATAGTAAGGGAGATTAAAGGAACTGGCAAGGGAAAGCAATTGTCTGACACCAAAAGCCCATTGATAGCCTATCAGCATGAGAAAGTAAATGGGAAATAGTGCCTGAACAGGTAACAAGGCTGGGTACACACGGGGGGGGGATAGTTTGTCCTGACCGAGCCTTTGCTACAAGCGAGCACTCGCCCAGGACAAATGACTGTTCGTCGCGACAATAGAGGCCGCGGCCGACAGTTCGCACGACAGATCGCACAGACCCATAGGGAACAGCACAACCAATTGTGATTTACCAACATGTCCGATTGCCCGATCGTGGCTGGTCGCCCCATAAGGGTGTTTTAAGGGTTCCGTAGGTGTTTGCTAATCTAGAGAATGTAATGTGTTAAATCTTCCACTACCTCCATTGTGCACAAAAAGATGATTAAATCAAATGAAAAAAGTCCCCAGATTAGCACTTTCTGCACATACACACTTGCTTTAAAGGACAACTATACTAGAAAAATTAACTTTTTAAAAATTAGAAGTACCTGGGGCAGGGAGGTAGGATTGATTATTATCACCTCCCAGTATAGTTTCGTTGAGGAACTACAGCACGTACAGAATTCACTGGCAGAGGTTAGTGTCCTGGGCCTTCCTGTATCAAAGATAGGGCTGAAAAACTCAGGAAGCCTGGCAGAAGCAGTTTTCTTTGTGCTGCTATTCTCTTATAGAAATTCTATTAGTACCAATCCTACCTGGGACAGGGATATACTGTAGGCCTGGCAATTCCTACCTCCCAATATTATTTTTGTGAGGAGCACCAGCCCAAAGAAAACTGATTCTGCCAGTCTTCCTCCTGGCTTCAGCACTATCTTTACTACAGGAATAGTCCAGGACTAACCTAGCAAATGAAAACTGTATGTGCTGTAGCTCCTGAACAAAGCAATATTGTGAGGTAGGAATAATCAATCCAACCTCCCTGCCCCAGGTAATTTCCATATTTTAAAAGTAAATTTTACTTTTTTTTTTAGTCATCCTTTAAGCTTTTTTTTTT
Organism: Hymenochirus boettgeri; assembly: GCA_019447015.1. Taxonomy (NCBI): domain Eukaryota; kingdom Metazoa; phylum Chordata; class Amphibia; order Anura; family Pipidae; genus Hymenochirus; species Hymenochirus boettgeri. The sequence continues at coordinate 162,817,060 of CM033475.1, forward strand.
TATGGGTAAAAAAAAAATGGTCTCCATCCCGGTTATTTGCGGATACTGTTGAAAAAAACATAACCATTAACATTTAGGGAAGAAGGTCTGTTTGTGCTGGTATTTATTTAACCCCAAGTCTTCCTGACAAACAGGCAGGTGGATGGAGGCAACGAAATTCCTGGATCCCAGAAGGATGGCATTGATTTGCAGATTACACAGAAGGATATTGTGTGCAATAAAATATTCAGTCACTTTGCACTTTGCACATTGAGACTGTCAAGCCCCCAGCTACACATTTACAACTTCCTGCCCATTCACTTCTCCAGCTTCCAGCACTGAACAAGATGGGTAATGAGGGAGAAAATGGGCATATAATGAAAAGAAAGTTACTTTCATTAGCTGCTAAATATGTTGGATAGACCAGGGATCATTTGTTTGTTCCCTTCGGTTTTTATTGTTTGCATTTAAATTTCCTGCCTTTTTCATTTTTTATTTTACTTTAAAATATGTTCAGCAAGAAACGCAAGTAAAACAGCAATTTGAAACTTTTTGTGTTTAACTTGTTATTCTTCCTTTTCTTTTTAAACTGGTAAATAAATACACAAATATTATTTTATAATATTATTCATCAGAATGTGAGATGGGGTCTGGATGGAAGAAGGAGAGGTACCACAAGGTACTACAAGGCAACAGATTAGAAACTCCCACCGCCTTCTACAAATCATCAAATCTTTGGGGAAAAGTGTTTACTCTCCCTGCCTCAACGGAAGTCACTAATAAATAAAATAAGATAGGGGGAGTATAAGGCATTACAGCACCCCTTCACAATATGCAAACAGGGAACTGAGAAGTCTCCGTTCCTTATTTGCCTTAAAGGCGCACGCTTCACATTTTTACAACAGAGACTCTCACGGGCATGACTGTTTTCTTCATATCATCATCCTTATTTCTCTATCCTTGAAATATTCAGAAATACCACAATTTTATTGATTTTTATTTTCTCTTTCAGACTTAGGTTGGTAGCAGACAGCCAATTCTCAAGTAAAATTTTGAACAATGTTTGAGAGTTATCAATAAAGTGCCTAATGACAGCCAACTGTGGGCTTTCCTCTGCAAAGTCTTTGCATCTGGGTTGGCCCTGCAATGAGAGAATACTGCATGGTTGTACTCTACCAGCCTTGCTTGATATTAAATTAAACCAAAGATTAAACATTTAATTGATCTAATATTTAGTTGGGTCATCATTCGACAGATCCTAACTGAATCAGAGGAAATGTTACCACTGCTAACTAAACAAGTGATTATAACATCACCTGCAGTCTCCATCAGTTGTGTGATTGGTCAGACTTGTCCAAACATGTCCATTAGACATTGCTGCTGCTTAAGTAATTGAATACAGATATAATTTCTTTGTGTTGGGGCAATTAAACTATTGATCCTAAGCAGAATCAATAGATGGATTTGTCTGGATGGCTGCATTACAAACACAACTGTTTACCAAGGTGAAATGTGTCAGCATCTTCCAGTTGTAATGTGATTTTGCTCTTGAAATATCACATGATTCCCATAGAGGTGCATTGCTGATCAATTTCCAGGAAGAATTTTGTATTTGTCCTAAAAGTGTTTTTCACAAGAGAATATGGGCTGCTGGCTGCTGCAAGCATTTTAAATGATTTTGCTATAGATAAGAATAGATGTCATGTTCTTGAGGAGTGCCCATTATAACATTCCAAACCAAAACCTAAACGTGAACTTCACCAAGAATATCAATTTAATCATTAGGCACATTCATTAGGGATAATCGTGCTTAATTAAAAAGGGAGTGGATTTTTTTCTTAGCGAGTTACAGTATATGGCAAAGCATATTATTGTTATACTTTAATTGCTTTTATAGGGAAATCTTTCTTTTACAAAATATAATTGTATGTTTATTTTATTGTCTGTTTGTTTTCCTCGATTGGTTAGTTTTTAAAAATGATTTGCCAAATACTTTTTAATGATGTGCTCTTGGATTAAACACTCTCAATTGAACTGTTTCTGTTTGTTGCTGAGGTTACTTCTTCTTCCTACTCTGCATGTTGTGATTAGATATGGACTAAAACTCGAACCTGAGTTTGAGCCGAACTATTCGAGTTCGAACGGACTCTGACTTTCCGAACTATCCCGGACCCGGATTTTCGCTATCGAATGTTTGAACGTTCGAGGCATGCAAATATGCGAGTAAAATGTCTGTTATACCAATACGCGAGTAAATGTCGAATTATCGAATCTGCGAGTAAAATGTCTTATACCAATACATGAGTAAATATCAAATTCTCGAATCTGTGAGTAAAATGTCTATTATACCAATACGCAAGTAAATATCAAATATCGAATCCGTGACTAAAATGTCTATTATACCAATACACAAGTAAATATCGAATATCGAATCCGTGAGTAAAATGTCTGTTATAGCAATACGCGAGTAAATGACGAATTATCGAATCTGCGAGTAAAATGTCTTATACCAATACATGAGTAAATATCGAATATCGAATCCGTGAGTAAAATGTCTGTTATACCAATACGCGAGTAAATGACGAATTATCGAATCTGCGAGTAAAATGTCTTATACCAATACATGAGTAAATATCGAATATCGAATCTGTGAGTAAAATGTCTATTATACCAATACGCAAGTAAATATCGAATATCGAATCCATGAGTAAAATGTCTGTTATACCAATACGCAAGTAAATGTCGAATTATCGAATCTGCGAGTAAAATGTCTTATACCAATACATGAGTAAATATCGAATATCGAATCCGCAAGTCGTTCATGGGATAATTATCGAATGTTTGAATGCGAGAGCTCGAAATGAGCACGTGTGAGAGTAAAATAGAGTTTTCGAAATTCCTGGATATTCGAACATGTTCCTCAGACCATTTCCCAGGTCCCACAGCCATTTACATTAAGTCGCCATTGATATTTTAATTGTATTTCATTTGAACTTTTCAAACTATTTGACTTCCATTGACTTTAATGGGTCCGTTTTCGAACTTTCCAACTTTCAACCTTTCCATATAGTTCGAAAGTTCGAAAACGGACCGAACTTTCAAAAGTTCGCCCATCTCTAGTTGTGATACCAGGCAGTTGGTGGAACTGCAAAAATGTCCAAACTGACAAATCACGTGAATATATATTCTCATATAGAATGTACTTGAAATTCAAGTATCTGTTTTTGTATCTATCATTGCCTGTATTTGTGCACCACTGGAGAGAGTAAAATACATTATTAAATATACTTTGAAGAGTGGATGTTGATTGGAGACATTCCATTGATTAATTCAAGTTCTTAGGCTCCAGAGTATCTATTTTGTCAAGATTATGTTCTTAAAAATTGAAAAATAAAGAAAATATTCAGTGAGCCATAATACACACGGGTCAATTTTAACCCAATTAAACGTTCAGAAGTCTGTTGACACAGAATAAAAAGAGGTAGAGACGATATTTCCAGACAAATTGCACAGCATGTTGAAGACCACACATTCAGATGAAATTTAACGAAATTTCAATAAAAAACTGACAAAAGAAATATATATAGAAGCTATAATAAACAGTTGATTGCTTGTAGAACGCTATAATAAACAGTTGATTGCTTGTAAGCCCATGGAGTGCTCCGTTACTTTGTTACTATGTGGATACTTGGGATGCACCCTGGCCAATAGTGGAGATTACAAGTGAGAGTGCGGCTACCTCTATCGTTTTATATATATATATATATATATATGGTATATACTGGTAGTACAGACCTACTCTTACCATAAATATCTTTTTGTCAAGACCTAGGAGTGCTCTGGAGCTATGCTGTTATCCCTATTATTCAACACAGTAGCACCCAGGCTATAATACTTCAGGACGGAGAGCGAAGTGGCCTGCTGTCTTCCTAGCCCTTTCATTTCAAATATTGCCAATTTTTAATTTTATTTTTGAGTATGAAAAGGAAATGTAACAATTACTTTATCTGGTTAAGATTTAAGGTTTACATTTATGTTAAACAAAAACAGGATTTCTCTATATGCTTTTTATTCCCTCAAATCTTTTTTTATCCCCAAATCTATTCACACCTCCCTAAACCCGTTTCTAGTATTGTGATTCAAGTGTTGTTCTTTAGCTGAGCAGAAAATCAGCCCTGGCCCCTTTATACCAACTTTTAACATTCAATCAGTAAAACTGCTTCTAACCCTCTGTACACTGTCAGTTTCTTTATGTCGTTTCTCATCATTTACAACTGCAATAGAAGCTCACAACATGTGGAATACCCCAAGTTTATTTTTTCCATGCTGTGCCTCTTCTCCACAGTTGGTAAGGGTTATTCTCTCTTTGCTTTTCTTCCATTTTTATTCGCAGCTTTGAATCCTGTGTGTTTTTCCCTCTCATTTGCTGGTCTGACTTTAATCTTTGTAACAAGGTTTTGTCTCCCTACCTCCTGCCTGTGACTTTGCTCTAAGACAATAGGCTGTTTACACTAATAGACCAGCACTGAAACAAACAGCACAGTGGAAAGCCAGTGAAATTCAACATTTCAACATTTCTCCATCTGTTTCAAAAACCAATATTGACCCAAGACCCCTGCCTGGCTTCTTTAGTCAAAGTGTTACTAGACAAATGAAGTTTATACTTAGCACACCCCAGGAGTCCGATCTAGAGGAGCTTTCAACAATGGGTCTCCCAGAATGATGCTCTACGGTTGGCACAAGAGAGGAGAACCAATGTTCCTAGGTTTAAACTGCAGGGGATAGACCTGATAAAAGAACTCATCACAGGACAATTTAGTTTTAAAGGCTTGTCCGATAAAAGTAATTGTCATCAAAAATACTTTTCCAAGCTGAGGCTGACACAAACAGAAGATATGGTGGTAGGGTTGGGACATTGTAAGTTGAGCTGCTAATTTCAGGAAAAGCTTAGAGTTAATTAAGAAGGACAAATGGCTGAATGCGCCTAGGATAAAGTCTAAACTTTTAACTTCCTGCGGGCATTGGTTAATGAAGCAAAGAGGTGAACACAGCTGTAAATTTTCAACCCAATTTAAAGCTTTATTTCATCATGTTAGAGATTAATGAATCCCAATTATGTATGGTTGGAAATGCCAAGTTAACCAGACTACACTATGGTCCTCCCAAAACCTCCCTCTACGTCCATGTACTGCACTCCAAAGGCTTTGGATGGAGAAAACTGAACAATACATATGAAGGAAAATGCTCTTTTAAATATGTTTAAAATTGTAGAGGAAAATAATTAAATTTTAGTTGATAAGCTTTCTTGTTTGATTAGCTATTACATACCTCCTGGAGTAAAAGCAGCACTGAATGTGCCTGCAACTTTATTACACACTTTGGGGGCGAGGATACAGTTTTCCCACCCTTACTTACCTGACCACGATGTCAGGTAAGATGCACAGTAATTCGATAGGTTTTAAGTTTCGCACTACAAGCTAACAAGGTAACAGACTATATTGAATAGATTCTGCAGTACGGTTTCAAAAATAATTTAAAAATGTCACTGCCACCTCAAAATTAGTGTAAAACCTCCACTAACCTGATAATACAGTGAGTGTTTTTTACAATAATTTGTCCGGATAGCGCCCGATACAACACATATGTGATGGTTTAGAGCAGCTTCTGCTTAGCTGCCTACCTCGGTACAATTCCACCAATTAGAGGGGTTGGTAAAAGGAGAGCATTAAAAAAGAACAGTACATGGTTTCAAATAATGTTACAGTGCAGGACGAAGGCAAAATATCAGTACAGATTTAATCTAGTTGGGACTTATTTATGGAGATCTGCAAGCACTCCCCTTCAGGGATTCAATATTGTGTTTGCAGCTTTGGGAAGATCCCATTTTGGTCTACCCCGCATCGCGACTTTAACGGCAGCTATTTGCTAGTGTTTAAACGTTTTGTAGAAAAAATGGGATATTGAATTGGGTGCGGTATTCTATATGACAAATTCAGTTCTCTTCATAAAGTCGCTGTAAATGGGTTACCATGTCTTTAAAAAGAGATCGCTAGGTATCGTCTTTCTGCAAGTGAGTCCTGTGGTACGTAAAACAGAACTGGTTTGCAAAATGTCTGCACCATAACAACAATGTCCATAAATGCCTCCCTGACTGATCCCATGACGGGCAAGGCTTGTTGGTTAGCATATTCTTCATTTTGGACTAACTATTACTGTCAGGCTCTATCACAGATCCCACTAGAGGAGAGAAATAGTGTATGAGAGCACCAAATAACTCCCACAGTAGTGATGGACCCGAACTCGAACCGTTCAAGTCAAACTTTATGAGTTTGGATGAACTCAAACTATTCAAACTAGTTCGGTTTTCTGAACTCATGGCTGTATTATAATATTATTATTGATAATTATCAAAAATTCAACAATTGTTGTATTTATGAGCCATTCGCTAACCCTAGAATGTATCGTTCATTAACCCTCGAATGTAATGTTCGTTTTGGCTAGCCCTCGAATGTAGCCTTTGACTTTCGGTAACCCTCGAATTGCCTGTAACCCTCGAATGTAGCTAGCGCAAACCCAACAATTGCCCGATCATTAAGAAAGAAGTGTTTTTGGTTTTGGTGATAGGTGCATGCTCCGAAGACCATTTCCCAGGTGCCACAGCCATTTACAGTAAGTTACCATTGTTAGTTTATCTGTAAATCATCCAAACTTTTTGAACTATTAGCTCCCCATTGACTTTAATGGGTTTGTTTCCGAACTTTTAATGAAGTTCGGGAGTTCGTAAACGAACCAAACTTTAGTATGTTTGGCCATCTCTATTCTAGAGGTATGTGGAGGTGGCATGATCAAATCAGCCACAAACTTCCATGTCTACGTCCGGTTTACAAATATTCAGATAATCTTTCAAAATAACGGCATTCCACAAACCAATTTACTATTTGAGGTGAACCTTATGAGTCCCTAATGTATGTCATTCTTGGAACATCAATTTAAATACAGCACGTCAAGTTTTAAAAACAACAAATGCTATCACAATGTTAAAAATGGTTCAGTATGCTTTGTAGTTTAGTAATATACTAACTAGGTAACTGTGACAATTGTGATTATAGTTATACCGAGGTTAAGACTGCACAATAACAGAAAGTGTTATATCACAGCTGCACACTAATTATGTGTCCACGCTTTGGCAATGCAGCAATCATTATGCACTGGTATAGCATCGTAGAAGTAGGTCAGGTAAGTTACCCGAATTTAAAACGTATTCATACTAGCTCAAAACAGCTAGAGGCATGTTTACAAAGATGCGGTGTCAAAGATTTGCTATAACTGCATCTTTAAATAATTCTGTTGAACCACTGTTGACCATTTGGTATCATTCATTTAATACCACAACAGCCCTACTGTATGGTCATAAAACCACCTAATGTATGGTTTGCAAAAAGCGGGTTTATAAATAGAGTCCTAAAGGTTTCGCATTGATACTGGAGCTTTTTTTACAAAGTATTTGAACCAGCACTGGCCTTGCAAAACACTATAAAAACCTACGCTAATTAGATATAATATTGGATAACGTGGGATTTGCCTGAAATTGGGTGATAGCCCCCTGGAATATATCTCCCTGTTTGTGTTAAATAAAAGAAGAAAGGGTTTGTACATTTCCCCCAGTTTTGCCACAATTAAATCTGAATCCTTCCTGGTACCTTGTGGTATTTAGTGGGAGACTGACTGTATTAATCCATAGAGTTTAGAAATGTTGGGTATTATGATGTATTCTTGTAAAGCCAATTTCAGTGCAGTAAATTGCAATTTACATGTATTTTGCTTTAATGAATAATGGAGAGTGTTTTAAACCTAAGAGTACCTCACTTTGCTAAGCTGAACGTTTGAATAATTCATTGTTTCTTTTTCTGTTGGAAGATCTTTTCTTTCAGAATCTAGGATAGATCCCATTTCCCATCCGGAAGAGAATAGAAAGTTAAGGGAAAGTAATATTGCAAGTGTCCTAATAGCCATATTACACCATTAGTCCAAATTAGAAGAACTCATGAAATAGTCATTGGGAATTCCCTAAAGCATCCACGTAACCTTTAATTAAACTGATTGCTTTTTGAGATCTGTTTATTAGGCTCTAACTTTCTTTTAGGGGAAGCAATAGAAAGCCGTGCCAGGACCCATGCAGGTATGTGCACTCCTTGATGTTGAATGAGAAAAACCACAAAGGTAAATTTACATGGCCAGTGGGCAACATATTTAGCCACTGCTGAGAGAGTGCTGGGTCAGTGCAACTGTTCAGAAGGAATCACCTCGGGCAGTGCAGCACACAGATGATTAACTTAGGCAGGACTCCCTGCCAAGAAACAGCTCTCCCTCCAGCAGTGATGCTGAGTAAACAGTTTTTTACCATTGAAGTAGGGATAGATACTCTGCCAGCATGATGTGTGTGCAGTGAGAGGAGGCAGGATTGAGGCATGCAGCATGAAAGGACCCCTGGACTGTGCTTTGCTTCATTTGCAAAAGCTGGATAAAGGTCTTTTAACATAACACACAGGTCAATATGGGGGGTGGGCAAAGGAAGGGGGAGGTGAGCAACTTGATAGATGACAGGAGGGTTAAGTAGGATGAGCAAAAGAAGAGAAGATTATAATATTCCATTTTATTGCACTATATGGTATTGGGGTTTTTTCTTAGCACTGAACATATTACGCAGTACTGGACAATTAGTTTATCTATTCACATCTGTTTGCCACAAAAAGCTCACAATCTAAATATCCTACCACATGCAACGTATCAGTAACACACAACTTCACAATGTCCATTTACTGGCAAACCCATTTAATTTCTTTCATTTTACATGAAGTGTTACTTACATTTGCACTGATACAGTATTTAAAAGGAAAACCATATTACACAAATAAAAATATACTTATAGTCTGAATACCCGACACTGGATGATACAAGCATGTTATCTGGCCGTAATATTTTACAACTCCAATTATCAGTGTAGGTTTTCCTTTGATCTTTTTTACACCATTGGTTGTATAGTGTATACTATCCTACGCTTCATGTGTGTTGGATCAAGGCTGGCACTAAAAAGTCAATTTTGACCCTATATTTCCAACTGACAGACTTTGATCATAAGACCAATCATTAGTCTGTTGGCTGGGAAAAAAATTGGCTGGACTGTTTGTTTAGCTGAAATTTTCTGACATGTCCAATTCAATTTTTCATCCAATTTGAAGAAAAATGGGGTACGAAATGTTTGCTGCCCTGAAAATGTTGGCCACAATTGCAACCTGGCCGACTGTAATATTATAACAGGCAGCCAGGCAGGTTGAAATATTGACCTGTGTGGTACGTAGCCTTAAAGTGGCCATAGACACTACAATCTGATTGTACGATCAGATTGGGCAGTGGCATAGGATGATGGTACATACATGATCCGATGATTGTACGATATCGGGAATATCCCAATTTTGTATGAACAGAATGCAAGTGTCTATGGCCACCATTAGTTATGTTGCATAGAGGAATATTTATGAAAGAGAAAAGGCACAATCCGGAGGTCTTCTTGATAAAACAACTTCCGTTTATTAGAAAGATTAAAACCACATGTTAGTTTCTGTCTGGGTATTGGACCTAAGATCCATTTTAACCAATAGACTACAGAGATTTCTACCCCGTCTATGGGCGAAGATGGGTCAAGTGTTCTCAAATGGGAGGTTTTTATCATTCACCAAAATATTTATTCATCTGCATCATCATTTTATTGTGTTTTTTTTTTTTACACAATTTTGCAGATTTTCTTAAATTCAACTGGAAAAAAACCCATTCTATTGATAAAACTGTAAACTGTAGCTGTAAAAAGGGATGCCATCAAAAGTCCCCAATCACTTCTATAACATAAGTTACCTCTAATAGGTTAAATCCAAGCTTGAAAAATGAACCTATTCACTGACACATTACTCCCATTATATCCAATGGAACTTCTGATTCCCATTGGCTAACTGGGTTTCAATCCACATAGTATTACGTTACAACATAGGGGTGTAGTTACATTTATTAATAAAAATTAAAAAGTCACAATCACAACAGGGTGACTGACCCCAGTATGGATTAGTTACTTTGGGTCATTTTTCTGGGTTGGCATCTCCTTGCTTGGTTGCAGGTTCCTGGTAAAGGTGTTTCACTGACCTAGAAAAAGGACCAGTTACTAGATAGAACTTTCCATACCAGGGTACCAATGGCATGGTTGGAAGTTGCCATGACTCTGTATGGAAAAATTGACTGCGCATTGATCATCTCTTTTCATTGTTTCTATTAATTTTTTTGGGCCACATCAGTAGCTGTTCCGCAATATGTAACTGGTATTTTGCCATAGTCCGTCATGTATACACACTGTAATGTATTTTACTGAAAGCAGTACATGTTGCTACCTTTAGGTCTCTATGGGTATTTCTATAACTCCTTCATCTAGGTAGTATGGGGGGAAAGTTAAAACCTATAGAAATGTTTTACTTTTTGTTCAAATATTGTATTGTTTATTGGTAATTTGTTTTATATTTTATTGTTTCTGCACTAGGAGTATTTTAGGGTTTGTATAAAATCAATATTAGAATGGGAGCTTAGTAAATCACAGGAAATATCAATGTAAACTACTAATTAATGAAAAAATGGGAGAGGTGGAAAGTTTTCCATATTCAGCACATACACCAGGTATTCACTGGGTACAGTTTTTGGTGTTGAACTCCAAGATTTGCTTAACGGCAAAGGGAGTGATAATTGCCTGGCAGAGAATCAGCATTGGGAAATTTTATTGCTAATCTAAAAAATATACAATTCATTGCAACAGTCACATACAGAGGAATTTTATTTCCCAGAGGGAGACAAGCAACAGGTAACTATAACCAGTGTTACAAACAACTTATTTTGCATGTACCCCATACCACTAATAATTACTATTACTATACTATCAAACATTAATGGACTATAACTTTGTTGCTTAGTTAGCTATGTCCTCATATCACCATAGTTCCGGTAGCTTGCCATTCATTTTACCTAAACATATTATGCTAATTTCATTCAAACCCCTCACTACCTTGTACCTAGTAAAATTGTATGCCTAGTTAACCACTGTGTTCACATAGTTGTCTCTGTGCTAATAAGGACAATCCCTGTCAAATCTTTATCCTGTTGCTGTGGAAACTCACCTGTTTGACTCCAATTGTCACGTAGGTGGGTGTAATTTTCTGTTAATAAATCCTGCAATCAAAATTACGATTGTCTGTGCATTCCAGTCCTCAAGACTACAGCTAGATTTATACTATATCATCTTTCCTATCTGAGAGCCATTAAAATACAAGTGTTCATGCACATGTAACATTAGGGCCCAATTTGACCTTAATACATCTCTGATTTCCATATTATTGCATAAAGGTGGGTACACACCATACAATTCTTCTGGTCGGCCAGGAGGAAGGACTGTCGGTCGCGGCAAAAGCAGCCACGTCCGACAGTTAGCCATGACCGATCATGTAGTCCATAAAGGAATCGTGGAATGGTCGGTGATCGGTTTGAGACGCCATACAACAATTTGGCCCGACCGAATGAAACGCTAAAATTTCCAGTCAGGGACAGTAGATTGAGGTATTTGGAAGGACTCTTCTTCTTATAAGCAAATTGGCTGTCAGATACACCAAACATAGAAACATGGAAGAAAGAAATCTCTTTTTTCCAGCCTCCTATTCGGATAATGTAGTACTGCACTTTCCCTCTAGTCCATTACCTAACCTGTTCAACAACATGCCAAGTAGAGATGGACTAGAACTATTCGAATTCGAATGAATTCGGACTTCTCGAACTATCCCGGACCCGGATTTTCGATATTTTCAGACTTTCGATAAATATCGGATGTTCGACCGTTCAAATGTGCAAGTAAAATGCCTATTATACCTATACATGAGCATCGAATCCGCGAGTAAAGGGTCCATTATAATCTATACGCGAGCGTCGAATCCGAGAGTAAAATGTCCATGGTATCTATGCGCGAACGCGAGCATCGAATCCGCAAGTAAAGTGCCCATTAAAACCATACGCGAGTATTGAATCCGCAAGTAAAATGTCCATGGTATCTAGGCGCGAACGAGCTCGAAAATAGCGCGAGTGAGAGTAAAATTGATTTTTCGAATGTCCTGGATATTCGAACATGTTCCCCAGACCATTTCCCAGGTCCCACATCCATTTACATTAAGTTACCATTGATATTTTAATCGTATTTCATTAGAACTTTTCGAACTATTTGACTCCCATTGACTTTAATGGGTCCGTTTTCGAACTTTCGAACTTTCCATATAGTTCGTAAGTTCGAAAACGGACCGAACTTTCGAAAGTTCGGCCATCTCTAATGCCAAGCTCCTCAGCTACTAAGCTGCCATCACAGATACCATTTCTCATCTCCTTATATACAATACCTTTAACATTATACATTTTACTAAATACTGTATACCCACTGCACTTATTACAGAGCACAATTAAGTCATTTAAATCATTGTAAATCCAGAAGAGCTTGCAATCTAAGTTCCATATCACACAATCAACATATGATTGTTGTTGGACACCATACAAGGCCATCATTTAATAAAATAAATGGCAGCTAAAATACAGCTTTCCCAAGGAGGATTTTCAAGTAGATTTGCAGTCCTCGCTTTTATTTCTGTCTTGAGCCTAGGGGTTTGATTGTGTTTCTTAGACAACAGTCAGAGTGCTTTACTAAATTGTAACTTTCCCTTCTATCCAGAGGCAACCACATGCTAGATTGTGATACCAAAACAAAAGTCTTAGCTCAGGGTAAAGTAGTCCCCACCGAATGCAAGAAGTTAGGACATTACTAAAGTATGGCTATACTGTATGATGTGGCGTGGTACCTGATGGGTTCCATCTGTGCAACAGTATTTTGAAGACCAATATTTACTTGTTATCTTATTGAACTAACCATTTTTTTTTTGCTGCCAGCCAGTAAAGTGATTACATATCAGTATCAGGCTCTGAGATTTCCTATCATGTTTTGTTAAACATGTGTTGTTGTCAGAGCCCCCAAAGATCTCGGACTAGTTTGCCTAGAGGACTAGAGTTCACATTATGGATTCTGATGACAACACTATGATTCACTGTATTTAAAGGTCAATTATACAAATAAAAGCCCCCTTCCTATTTCTGGTTTCTCTTTTGCTTAAAATAATCAGATAGCACCCGCATTCCTTCCTCTGCCCCGGAACCACCTCCTGGCCCCAACTTTTTTACATAGAGACATGTTTTCTTTAGAGAGAAAAAGGTAGGACTGGGAGCCAGCACAATCCTGCCGAGGGGAATCGTGTGACAAAAAGGCCGCCTTCACAGCCTAATGGTTTCCAACAGGCCACATCCTGATATGGACAATATTAGTCATGTGCACAGTTTGAATGGCTGTATTTCCCCATATAGTATTACACTAAACTGTGCAAGGCTGGAGGATTCTCATCCTACTCTATTTTTAGAGCATTCCTGCTGAAACAGAAAACACGTTGGTACACAAGCTTCCCAGGCACAGTCTTTTAATATCCATTGATGTTTCTTAACCTTTTTATCCTTGCTGAACCCTCAAAACAACTTTCACTCCCAACAAAAAAAATTATTACATGTTGTTATTTATATCTTTATTTCACAGTCACTAATTGATCAAAATCCAAAAATCATACAAATATTAAAATTGAATCAATGTATGTACCTATATTTTAAAGAAGTCCAACTAAATATATCACAAGTGTGGATCCATACCATAGTTCCTTTTTCTATCCCCAGACCTCAGAATAAGAAACACTGATTTAAACCTGTCTTGGCATTAACAGGACAGGTTTAAAGGGGAGATTATATTACAATACAGGACATGGAGAGATCGATATTACAATACAGGGATTTAGGAGGCAGATATTACGATATGGGACATGGGACATGGGGAAATGATATTACAGAGCATGGAGAGATTTAAAGTATAGTATTCAGCAATACATACATTTCCCTCCTGATCAAAGGACACGCCAAAGCTCCAAGATAACGGTACTTACCTGTTTCCCAGGTCATGGTGGTGACATTCAGGATTGGGGTCAGCAAAATAGAATAACATCTCCTTCCAGGGACCTATGGGATACAGGTAAGTATCACAGACCAGCCTTGGTTTTTTGGGTCTGGAGTATTATTTGCATGCCTGAGAGGGGAGCTCTATAGCCTTAAACTCTCCCTATCCTGTTTGTTCCTTTAGTAACATTGGTCTGGGGGTAAATAAATTTGACTTTAACAATGTTAGAACATAAATAATCAACCAAAATGTGGCTGTGAAAATGTCCACCCAGATTTCACAGAAAACATTTCAATAACATATAGAATACTACTGTCATAAAAACATCTGTATTTACTCGTCTAATGACAAACTGTATACATGTTAAGGTTCGTACACATGATTTTGCAGCAAACCGCCTAGCAGATCGACGAACGACCCCTGACCGAACGCATACATACAGTCGACTATCGCCCGAAATGGCCGTTCGTTACGGGTTTGATCTGGGGTCAGAGGTCTGCTGCAAAATCGTACATGTGAACGAACCTTTAGAGTGTGGAGGTAATTGAGTTATCAGTGTAATGTATTTCATTTGGATGGTGCGTGTGGCTGATGAATGGACAGAATATTTTCCAATCACCACATACAGTTACTTTAAAGGGCATGTCCACTCAAAAAATATTTTGTTCCAAACTGTAGATTACCCTCCCCAAACCCCACTTTTGGGATATACAGAGTTTCCATAGACGCTCCTGAACTTGCTTACCTGACCCGGTCCATTGCCGATCCTACGCTGCCTCTGCTGCTGACAGAGCCGCTCCACTTCCTGGTTGCGGCTGGAAGTGAAGCAGCTGTCAGCGCAGTAGTCCCCTGCTCCTCTAAACAGGAGCAGGGTGCGGCACCTAGACGGTGAGGAACCGGGTCAGGTAAGCAAGTTCAGGAGCATCTTTGGAAACTCTGTATATCGCAAAAGTGGGGTTTGGGGGGTTATCTACAGTTTGTAACAACGTTTTTCTTGAGTGGACTTGCCCTTTAAAACTAAAATAATGTAATTACTAATTTGAATAATGATATATTTGGATATGGCTATATATGCTATGTGTTGGATCATCATCTTCTGTGTGTGATGCAGATAATAGACACAATCTGCAGTTTTAATGTTCCCGTAAAGGATTCATTTACATATGTTGATTATAGTTCTATGCATCTATACACGTACAGTGGTTTATAACATTAGTAGTGTAATAGTGATTCTGGCGCCCTCCAGGAACGTTATTTCCCATGTGTGATGTGGGATCGGGTGACTCAGGACAGTCAGCATGTCTCTGTTTATCACTTCCTTGATATTAATAACAAGGTATATTGACACATATTTATAAAGGCACATTACCAAGCCTTTACCAAGCATTACCGTGATCGTAAATCTGTTAACAAACGCTCATAAACTACCATCGCGATATGGTACTATGTCATACATTTAAGTCCGCAATCGTACATTAATGATAACCTGCGGTATTGCATGTTTGCCATAGCGTGGGTTATCGTTAATGTGGCCCTAATCACTGGTAGATATGCTAATGGTTTTAACAGTGAGCTTAACGTATGGACACCAGATCCTATACTTGCAAGCAAGGTTCCCTGTTGTTTGTATTGGCTATATACCAAATAGTAAGAAGTTGGAACCAAAGAAGTTCCCCAAAAAGGCCCCCAAAAACAAAAGGCACTGCTACATGTGGCAAATAAAGTGCTATGGCGTTTATTGGTAACTAGGTGCATATGCTAGTAAATTCCTTCACATATAGAATCAAAAACATCCCCCTACATAACAACATCCCCACGATTACAAACATATTTACTACCAAAAATGGAACATATGTTACCTGCATTTGACTCTTTTAGCCGGGGACGCCCGGCAGTTTTGCCTGTGCTTTTAACATATGTTCCATTGTTGGTAGTAATTGTGTTTGTAATCATGGGGATGTTGTTATGTAGGGGGATGTTTTTGATACTAAATGTGATTGAATTTACTAGCATATGCACCAAGTTACACATAAACGCCATAGCACTTTATTTGCCACATGTAGCAGTGCTTTTTGTTTTGGGGGGCCTTTTTGGGGAACTTCTTTGGTTCCCACTTCTTACTATTTGGTATATAGTTATAATTTCCCCCTGGTGCACCACTTAAAGTAGTGTTCTACGTGGCTCTATTGTATTGATTGGGCTGCGCACCTGTCCATTAGTTTACTACTATTTTGTATTGGCTGCATGTAAACATTTGTACAGAGACATAATCAAATGTGTGCTACACACCGCATTACATATATTCACACTAATTTTAACCTGCGTGCACTGGCCTGCTGAGCTCAGCAGTAACGTTAAACATGCATTAAACATACCATGTCATTTTCTTAGTGTAAAGTACATTTTATGTATATTACATGAGCTTCCTTTGCAAACACACAACATTCTTTTTGTAACACGCACCATGTGACTGCTACACATGAACGATAAGAGTGATGGGCCAGTTTTACAAGTTTTATTAGGAAAAGCATATCTGCTCCATCCACACTCTGGATATTTGACAGTTTGCCTTTGTATGGAACACATGTTGCGCTATACTGTTTGTCTCACGTATTTGTTTAATTCTTTCTATGCTGTTTCTTGTTTATGTTCCCACACGTGTAAGGGCAAAAAAAGGACTTTTTATGATTGTTCACCCAAGACTTGTTTGGGTTTGTTTTTGCTTTTGACTGGATTTCTTCACTGACAGCTCCCCAGAGAAGCATTTTGTGTGAGAGGAGAAGCAGCTTGCGTTGTTGATCTTTCCCAGAGGAGTTTAAAGGGCTGTAGACTATTTTCTTTGTGGGAGATCTGGACATTCCAGTGTTTAAGAGGAGGTCAGGTCCACAAATTCAGGCCATACCCAAATAGATACCTGCCTGTTACACAGCCCTCTTTGTTAAAGAGAAACTGTAAATTCTAAGTTGTTGAAAGACTAATATAAACTGTCATTTTTGTGGCTCTTCTTTGACTTTAAGTATCCTTAGATTTATTCAAAGTAATCTATGGCTAGGTACACACGGGGCTATTATTTGCCCCGACCAAGTGTTTCGCTGCGAGCTGTCAGTCACGGCAATAGTGGCCACGGCCGACAGTGCGTGCGACCGATCGTGCCGTCCCATAGGGAACTGCACGACCGGCCGTGATTTATCAACGGTCCCATTCATCCGATTGGGATGAACAGGATACCAAGCTCGGCAGCGGCTGGCTGTCACACACCATCAGATATTTCCGACCAACCGACCGATCCACGGCACTATCGGTCAGTCGGCCGGAAATATCTGCTGGTGTGTGCCCAGCAGATAATACAGAGATAATACAAAACAATGCATGTCAACCTAACTTCTGCTCCCTTGAGAATGTTATTGTTTTTCAGAGAGTGAACAAGTAAACATCAGTTAACAAACCTGGCGTTTCTCTTTTCCAAAATAAAATTTTCCAAAATAATACACATATCTGCCAGCCAAGGCATAACTAGAAATCATAGGCCACCCAGCAGCAACTCTGTAATGGGGCCCACTGCCCCGTGTCATTAACAGTGGCTGTTGGGATGGGGCTTTGCATCAGTATGAGGTAGGGTAAGAAGGGCTCCAAACAGGAAACTGTAAGTGGTTCTGACACTGGAAGTGTAAGGGCTCTGGCACCACTTCCCCTGCAATTGTTCTCTATGTACTCGGTCTCATCATAGAGTGTATTGCCAGTGGTGCAAGAACCCGTGGATTTTCCACCACTTTCATGGGCACAGCAACACAGGCCCTGGTGCAGGCACTCATACTGCTCCCACGGTAGCATGTGCCAGTGCCCAAATAATAAAGATTATAGGGAGATTGGTCCGGAGGGTGTATTTGCCAATTATTGCCAATACGCCAGGTGGATCATCAACAAGCCCCAGCCGATAAAGTGCCCATACACAGCACAATTATCGACTGAAAAGGCCATGCAAACACATTGTATGTTGCGGGTCAGCAACCGTGATCCCACTTGTGTATGAGGCTTAAGCCTAGCAACACACACACACAGAACAAGTTCTGCTTACATGTATTTATTTATAGATTGAGATGAGACAAGGTCCATTTTTAGGTGAAGATACCCTTTACGATCTTGCAAATTCAACAATTTTCTTGGGATGCTTCAAAGGCCTTCCATTTGTGTTTTCCTTTATCATTATCCATTACATTACAACTGTGCTTTCTAACATCTCACCGTAAATATACCCAACATATTCAATTTCTAGATAATAAATCTAAATAATAATTCCCAAATAAACATGACATCAACATGTCTTCCCAAATAATTACAATAATAATTCCCAAATAAATAATGTGACATCAATGTGTTTTCCCAGGCAATGAATAAAATGTTGGTCTCATAAGTTACTGGACGTACCCTGCGCTCCTCACAAGGCACTCTACAAAGCCCCTACGAACACTGATTCCTCCCATCTTAAAGGAACACTAAACAGATTTTATGTACTGTGTTAAATACATTTAATATGTTTCTATTATTCACAGGGAGGTGAGAACCCTTATTCCCACCTCCCTGTGAATAGAATGCCCAGGGAACACTGCCGAACTTACCATACCTCTGGCACACCATGTCAGGAGCGCTGTCCCGCCTGAGCATGTGTGCCAATACAAAAGATAGGCGCACGATCGGGCAGCTTGGCTGAAAGCTAAGGAGCAAACTGGAGTGGAGAGCAGGTAACGTAAGTTCGGCAGAGTCCTCCAGGCATTCTATTATTCACAGGGAGGTGGGAATAAGCATTCTCATCTCTTTGTGAATAACAGAAACAGATTGTAGGTACTTATAGATACCGTTTTAGCATCCCTTTAAACCATTCTCTCTTGCTGCTCCTTACCTTTGGAACACTCTCTCTCTCACTTTGCCAGGTGACATCCTTTAGCTCTTTTAAATCTAAACTGTTATCCTACCTTTCTGAAAACCAGCACTATCAAAGGGGAACTGTGGTCTCCAAACAAGTTGAGTTTAAACAAAAGGCCAGTTTCCTACCTTTACAACAAGCCATCAACCACCTGTCTATGTACTCCACAGCCCAAAATATAAAGAAAGTACTGACCAGAAAGTTAATGTTGTGGGAGGCTGACATGTGACATTCCTAAGGCTGCTCCTCCACTTCGCCGCTGGCGAGCACAGCCTCAGACTTCAGTGACAGGACAGGAGATAGGAAGTCCCTCCCCCTCCCTGCTGTGTGAAGATCCCCACAGAGAAGGTAAGGGAATCTACAGCCCTACTCTCCCACTATGTGTACTCTGCCTGAAAAGGCTGTTTTCACAGTTTTCTGTAGGGGGGGTCGTTAGGGGGTCTAAGTAGCCCACGGCACCCACAAGTGGGTGTGGCCATGGCACCCACGAGTGGGAGGGGCCACATGGGGCTGTAAGGGAAGGGTGGAAGGGGACAAGGGGTTCTGCAAATGGAGGGGCCATGGTGTCCATGAGTGGGAGGGACCAGGGGGGCTTGCAAGATGAGGGCGGCTTCAAGGGGAGGAGGAGACACAGGGCAGATTGACTGTCATCCACTGACATGGTTTCAGAGCAGGAAGCAGGAAGTGCAGGGGACCTGGTGATGCTGCTGCCATATCACACACAAAAATGTAAATATCTTCAAAACGATGCAAAATAAACAATGAAAATAAATTGCAATAATTCATGGAAGAGCAATTCCTATCAATTTACCTAAAGTCATTTTTGGTGCGTGTGTTTGTTCTTAACCTTTGAAACTTTATTTATGTAAATTTAATTTATCTGTATAATTGCTTGCACTTATCCCCGTTTGTATACTCTGTATTTTATAATGTACAGCGCTACATACCCAAGTGGCGCTAAGTAAATAAAATTCTGCATACATACATGTTAGTGCTATTTATATTTCTCTGGTTTTCCTAACAGGTTTATTCAGGAACCATGTTTTTCTTTAACGGTGAAAAACTTTTGCCATTTCTAATATTGGCCTTGGATATGGGTGTGTAAATGTGTCTACCTTTCTAAACCCAACAAGGTCCAAACGGCGGTATCCTTACACTGCAATGGTTATCTCTTTGGCTTTCTGTCTCTTTCTGTTACTGACAGCAGTACAAGACAGCTGTGTAGCTTAAGGTGAGGTGGGCCAAAAGGAGCAAAAAGCCCCCCAACAGAACACAACAGCCACATAAATAAGTCAGCGTAAGTAATAAGGCTATTTTCACTTGAAATGAAACAGATGTGAATTCCAAATGACCCTAAAGCACCACCACTCTTGGTACCTATAGATCAGATGAAAAACCTGTAGTCTGACATCCCCTCTGCCCACCTGACTTTAAATCCTGCTCTGTTGAGCTTAGTGAGAGATTTTGGGGGGCTTTGAACCCTACGATTAAGGTAATCCATCTTTACTGACTGCCATTGACCCTCGCTGGCTAGGATTTCTAGCTTCCCAGAAGTGTCTGGCTTTATTTTGTTTCCCACTGCTGCAGGTGGGGTAGGCAAGGAAGTTGAGAGTTCCAGGCTGCTGCCTGCGTAATCCTTGGAACCTGACCTGACTCTCCCCCTCCCTCCCAGTACCAACCCCCTGGGAAGATGGAAGGGGGAAGCAAAATCAGTGGGTGGTCAGAGCACAGAGAGGGAACAGCTTTTCCCCTGTAAAACTGTAACATGTGTAAGGAGGCTGTCACTGCTCTGGGAATAGGAATAGGCTCTGATGTTTGCAGGGAGAGGCTGAATGAGACATACTGAGCCAGTTTATGGAAGGAATGCTTCAATTTCAAACAATGAAGTAAAAAACTGAGTTGGAGCTTTTTCAGCAAAATATAATTTATTAAAGAAAAACAAACTACTGGACTTTTTATATCAACGCTTCTTTACTAATACATGTATAATATTTTAAGTATTGATAAGAGCATAGATATTACAGTGAAATATATTTTGTTGTTTTTATAGCAGGTAACACAACCACTACATGTGATAAACAGGCAGCCAAATTGTAATACTCCACTGGGGCAAACTGACCACCATATAATCCTACTGGTCAGGGATTCTGTGAATAAAGAAGAATAGAGTTCTTTTTAGCAACAGGTATTTTTATTCAGAACGGATTAAAAAAACTGAACACGGGTTCACATGTGTAATGTATTTGCCAGTCTAGGAATATAGGGAATATGGGGTATTAATGCAATTGTATCTGTCAGTTTAGGAATATAGGGAATTAATATATCTGTATGTAGCAGTCTAGGAATATTGGGAATATAGGGCAATAATGTAACTATATGTGTCAGTCTAGGAATATAGGGAATATAGGGTAATAATGTAACTCTGTGTCAGTCTAGGAATATAAGGAATATGGGGTATTAATGTAATTGTATGTGTCAGTTTAGGAATATAGGGCATACAGGGTATTAATGGAACTGTATGTGTCAGTCTAGTGTTATATGGAATATAGGGTAATAGTGTAACTGTATGTCTCAGTCTAGGAAAATTGGGAATTTACAGGGAGATTCAATAAAAGTTCTTATCGTTTAAAATGGTGCTAAATTTTTTTATTGAATAACCCTGATAGTGTTATAATGTGACTGTATATGTCAGTCTAGTATTATAATATAGGGCAATAGTGTAACTGTATTTGTCTGTCTAGGAATATAGGGTATTAATGTAACTGTGTCAGTCTAGGAATACAGAGAATATACAGGGTTTTTCAATAAAAGTTCTTATCGTTATAAATGGTGCTAATTTTGCTCCAACTAATCAGATGTTAGCTTTCAAATGTTAAATAAGATCGTATTGGTTGAGGCAAAATTAGAACCATTTTTAACGATAAGAACTTTTATTGAATCTCCTCTATAGGGTATTAATATATCTGTATGTGGCAGTCTAGTATTATATGGAATATAGTGTAATTATGTAACTGTATGTGTCAGTCTAGGAATATAGGGAATATAGGGTGTTGTTGTTTACTGTATTTGTCAGTGTAGGGAAGTGTGGGATTGTGTTATAGTTTGTGAAATTATATTAGGTTTATAAAGTAATTTTTCTCTTATTTCCCTGGTGGGGCTCTAACTCTTGGTTCTAAGTATAAATACATTTGACACATTACATTGAGGATAATAGGACATTTTTTTAGGTGCAAAACATGGACAGAGGTTTGCCAGATTTTTTTAACCTTGTGAAAGCTATAATGGAAGCTGCCCCCCTCCCCCAAAAAGGTTGATGGTCTCGGAACTTTGGCCAATGGCCACCAATGACCTGAGCAAGAACCATAGGATGCCATAAGTTTAGCTTGGACAGTGGAAAGTAGCCACCCTATCCTAGCCTTAAAGAATGTTCTACAAAGCCAACATAACATATTTCATTTTGTTACAGTGAGATATCATCCTTGCTCATTGCTTCAGGTTAGTTAATACACATAAGTACACACATTAAATTCTGTCATTTTCTCAGGGGATGCACAAGATTCCATTCTCCAGGCTAACACATCACATCGCTCATTCATTATACCGTTTACACCTCAAACATCTACATTTTACTTATTGAGACTGTTAATTGTATACATAACAGCAATGGTTCAATGTGCCAGAGGCCACATTGTCAGTAAGTAAAAGCAATGCTTTATAACAATCTGTTCCTAGCTAAACATGACTAACAGATTCTGGGGGTGACACATAAAATGCAGCTATCAATCAGACCAAAAAACCCTGCCCAATGTAACCAATAACCAGCAACAATGGCTCATGTTATTCTTGATATTGTTTAAAATTTAAATCTGTGGCACTTGATCATGGTAAGTTTGAAACTGTGGCAATCTTATGTTATAGCCAAATGCTCTATCCTCCTAAACACATTCTAAAGCTGGGTTCAAATAGAAAGATGTACAATGCCTAACGAACAGCTGATACAGTTGACAATCAGTTCACGTATCAACATCTGGTTAATCGTTAATGATCCACTGGATCTTATCTTCAACCGAACACTCATATACGAACCAATTGTAACAGCTGTTTGATGGGCATCGTGGCTGCATATTCTTGTCTGTACCTAGCTTTCATTATTAAAAAGACATTGATATTATTTATCTATTAGGTTGCTGCATACTTTTAGGAGAACCTTAACAAGGGCAATGGAAAACATATCTCCACATTTTACTGGGTAGTCTTTCTAGTCAACTGATGTGGAATCACTATGGCAGCTCCAACAAATATTATTATATGCACTATGCAGTTAAACAGGTTTTGCTCTGCAAAGTACCCTTTATTCCCATTTCTAGTATAAAGTAAAGACAACTCATTATCCCCTGCATATATCTTTACAAATGTGTTTATAAGGGAGAGATCCCTCCTAAAAAAGGATGTCTACATGAAATGAGTATCTATTATACTGCCATTTATCAAATCATTCATTAAGATCGTTCTTATATACAATATGTTCAGTGAGATACAATCAGGGTTATTCAATAAAAGTTCTGCGGTAAAAATGCTGCTAATTTTGCCCCAACCAATCAGATGTTAGCTTTCAAATGTTAAATAAGATCTGATTGGTTGGGGCAAAATTAGCACCATTTTAAACGATAAGAACATTTATTGAATAACTCTGTATGTTTCATGTATTTCTGTATCTAGGTATATGTAAAGTATTCTTAGATATGATGACATTTATTTGACCTGTACTTTGCATATTTTCAGGATATCAGTACCAGTGCCAGCTGTACATGTGGATTTGTCGTAATTATCAATGACCCAAGCGAAGTTTGCATTTAAATACAGCTTTCTTTTACCAGGAAGATTGTTTCAATAAGATGTTTATTATTTATCAAGTCATCTGTGTTACTTTAGTTGTTTGGAAAATCTCTCATTAAATGAACATTGAAAAGTAAGTGAGGCTTTCAGCAGAGCCAGAATTTTATTGGTAGGAAGATCTGCAGTCCCTGCTGAGTTTCAGTAAGTCTATACTGACAGAGCACTGAGCCTAGAGCAGAATGGTTGTTAACAAATGTTTCTATGGCGTCAAAGGTTTTACTGAACTGGGCACTGAGACAAGTTCCTACGCTACGTGGGTCTAGAAACAATAGGTGGTCTGTAGACAAGGGAAAGGGCAAATAAATAATTAAGTGAATCATCTAAATCCTATCACTGCGTTTGGTTTCCTGGGTTTATTTTACGTTGGCCACACTGATTATTTTCTGTGTGTGTTGGGTTTTATTCTGTTCTTTGGCAGCCCTGCCTGACTATGAAACAGATTTGTACAGCCACAGCTAATTGTTCTAACCTGCATTTAGGTCTTGGCAATGGAATTAAAGTCGTCCCACTGAACCTGCCCAATGGCATTTCATCAGACCTGAAAGAAAATATTCACATAAGCAACTTGAAAAAGGTGCAAATGGAAGTAAAAAAGATTGTAAAATGAAGGTGGAGATTTACCCAGAGTTGCTATCACTCTGGGTAAACCTCCCGTATGCCATTCAACACCATGGGCTTTGGGATTTACTCACAGTGTGATTTTATCACTGGCTATTAAATCACGAGTGCCGGTTATGCAAGTGCCTTTTGTGAAACACACACAGCCAGCACTAATATAGAGTTAAAGTCACACGAGAAGGTTCTTCTATAATTTCTTTCCTATAGCAAAATCTTAACCTTCCCCTGAAATCGCTGTGAGGGTTAACACATATAAGGAAATGTTTTAAAGGGTAAATTACACACACAAAAAAACAAAAACACCACAATAACCAATCTTAAACCAAACAGGATCCAGGGTTGTTATTTTCATTTCAGCTTTAAAAAAAATATTGTATTAATACAAATAATCATCCAGTCTTAGATTGATCCAATCTTTTTCTCCAATGAAGCAGGAGTGCCTTCTCGTGTAGGCAGTGCCCAGTTGCACACCCCTAATTTAAAGGGCAAAAAAATAGTAAAGACAACTTAAGCTAGATACACACTATACAATCTTTCCTCCTGACCGACTGTTCAAGGCTTTTAACCGGTCGGCCAGCAGGAAGGACTGTCAGTTGCGGCAAATGCAGCCGTGTCCGACAGTTAGGTACGACCGATTGTGTAGTCCTTAGAGGACCGCATGATCGGTTGTGATTTTTCCGACCTGTCCAATCATTCGTTCGTCTGATTTGGATGAGCGAACGGTCGGTGGTCGACCGAGGCCACTCAAAGCCGCCACACAATTATTCGTTCTGACCGACCGAAACACTAAAATGACAGTCGGTCGGGCCGAATTATTGTATTGTGTGTACCTAGCTACCAGGCATGCAGGGGATGCGACCGCACCAGGGCCCTTGGAAAAGCAGGGGCCCCATTTTGTGCTAAGGTTCCAAAACTACCAATCTGTTCGCCAACTGTTTTACCAGTGGTCTGTATACAAAGCATTTTTATCATGCTTTGTATGAGAGCTGCCTTTATGGAATACAATGGGCACCGCTGTGCACATCCTGGAGTTTTAAGGGGGCCAATTATGAAAGAAAAACAGCGCTGATGTGAGAGTTCTTCCCACCCTTGGCAGTCAGCACTGGGTAATTGATTGTGAATAATGCAATACCCTATAACCACTTTAACAAAAGGTGGCCTAGTGGAATGTCAGCCTTGGATCTCTGTCTCTACAAAAATGTGCCTTGCACCAGACAGACAGGTTGATTGCTGTTTTCCAGCCTGGGACTGGTATTAGCTGGCAAGGTGCAGATCCCAGATTTGTGTCTTACTAAGTTGAAATGGCATATCCTGCACTCACATTGGTTCAAGCAAGCCATGTCGAGTCCAGTATTATCTTACTCAGCAGACACTTTTTACACACCAATTAAAAGTCTGGAATGGCATAAGTTATTGGCCCCAAAAAGTATACCTGTGAGAAACATTAGCATCCCCTGATCACTCTGGATTAGATAATCAAGCTTTTAGCACCACCCGTGTGATGTCTATGAGAACTACACATGAGGAAATATAATAATCATTGCCCTCCACTGATTTTTAACTGACAGATGATTTGTCTGGTGTTTTGATGTTAAAGTTTTAAAAGTAGGAATTTCATGATGTATATTTTTTTAAATGCTGATTTGAATGTAATGTATAGTGAGTTACATCCTTAAATAAATACAATTAAGTGGGATATGGCTGGTTTGTGCTACTAACTTTGCAACTGCAGTTTAATATTCACACAGCTAATGTTAAATGAGACATATAAAATAAAATTTACAGTTTGTATTGACCAGATATAGCGGAATCTTGGAATTTGGCTGGTTGGTTTGTCTATCTAGTTCCTGAGAGACAATCTGTCAGATAAGGTAGGTACACACATCAAAGTTTGAAAGATCCTGTCTGTCATTTTTCAAAGATCAGGTTACACACAGTCCCGAGCGTTCTCGGTATACACAGCATAGGGAGAACATTGGGGACTGAATGTCTCCCCCGACTGCAGCCAACTCCCCTATACCTTAGTACAGGGAGAGGACCAAGGGAAATCTTTAGTCTTATCCGAAGGACCGCAAGGCTGACAGGAACGTTTGTCTGTCTAGCGATCATTCGGTCGTGCGCTACACATAGTAACAATACAGCGATGATACTTTCGGATCCAACAGTATAGGTACTCTATTGTTACCGTGTGTACCCAGCTTTAGAAAAACCTTTCAGTAGGAGGAGCTGCTGATCTAGTCCCTCACTCAGTGGTTTTATTTATGTATCCAGTCTTACTGGATTTAAATTTACAGTTTTAAATTTCTGCCGCTCTTAATTAACGCACTTAGTCAGGGATTCAAATGACCTGCAGTGCACAGGCTCTTTCAACTGTAATATTTCTCTGACTTTGGTTTAAATCAAAGCAAGGGGGCATGTAGCACACACATAACCCTCCAAGATGCAAAGTACATTTCTGGCAGCTGCATAGAGTAGCGCTGTAATCCGCTTGTTCAGGTTTGCAGAGTTGTGTTTGATTGTATGCGCGCACAATTTAGTATCAAGCTTCAGCCATGTGCATGCTAAATGCAAAACAAGCTCATAAAGGATGTGAAGGAGTTTGCTGGGTTGGCTAATAGAGATGATTTGGGCTGTATCTGTAAAGTGGTTAGGCTTACATAATAAAGGGAAAGGGTTAGCAGATCTGTCATTTGTGTGTGACAATATACTGCAACTATAAACACTGCTACAAAGCATTATTTTATGACCATGTCTGTATTTTATGGCTGTGACATTAGCAGTGGAAATAAACATGTACCGCTAGTTTTTCAATACAGCCCGTGCTATATACGGTAGGCTGTTTTTGCCTGAAATTAGTTCAAAACCCACACTACCCAAACAGGGTTATTCAATAACAGTTCTTATCATTAAAAATGGTGCTAATTTTGCCCCAACCAATCAGATGTTAGCTTTCAAATATTTAATAATACCTGATTGGGTCAAAGTTAGCACAATTTTTAACGATAAGAACTTTTATTGAATCTCCCTCAAAGTACTTTCCAGTTAGCATGGGTTTTGAACTACTTTCGCAGTGTCCATGCCATTTCCAATCATTTTTTTATTTTTTTGGAGTGGCCAATGTAGTAATAGCTAAGTTAAGATCAGTGCAACAATCTTGTGCTAAACTTAACCCCATTCCTACAGGGGTATACGAACAGGATGGAGAATAGAAATCATTGTGTCTTACCTGACCGAGATCCCGTTAAACAGTAAGTCTCACAAGAGATTTTAAAAACCTTGCACGATCCCAGTCGGGTAAGACACACAACTATTTCTATTTTGCATCGGCCAGTAAATGTCTGTTTACAGCGATAAAATGGCCTTTCAATATATGTAATTTACTGTGCACTGTACAATGTAACAATTGATTTCTTTAATGGCTTGTTTACACTAGACGCGTTTTATTGCTTTTTGGTGCGTTTTTAGGACGCATGCGTTAGGAAAAAAGCAAGGACATAAATTCCACATAAGAATGTCGTAATACCATTCATACTACTGTTTTTGTGTGTTGTATTTTTGTAATGCACTGCTTGCAGCAGTTTAGTGCCTTAATGCACTCAATGAAAGTCTATAAAAAATGCATAGAAATGCACGAAAACGCGGGTTTTTATGCATTTTTTGCAATTTAATCAAAAATGCACTAAAACACACTGCATAAAAAAGGATTAAAAACACATGAAAATGCAATGCTAACGCATAAAAATGCATTGCAAAAGCGTTTTTAATCACAATGCAATTTACTGAGTGAACGTAGCCTAAAGCTGGGTACACACAGTACAGATTTCTGAAAGATGACAGACAGGATCTGCAAGACAGGAGCCGATTTTCAGATTTCTGAAAGATGACAGACAGGATCTGCTACAGGAGCCGATTTAGTTTACAACAGTGGACCGGTTCAGATTTTTGTTTTCATTGTTTCAGGGATAGACATGCTCTTTATTTTTTTTTTATATCATAGATTTATTAAATTTTACAATTGGTGAAATTGATAATTACATTAGAGCTTCTGATTAGAGATGGCCGGTTCGCGGACCCGAACCCGGACCGCAGCGGATTTCTCGTCCGCGAACGGCGATTATTCCGGACTTTCCGGACTTCCGAACTTCCGAACTGGGATTTTTTTTTTTTACGAAAATTTTCGAAAATACGAGTATCTCCGTAATTACGAGGATCTACGGTACTTACGGGATCCGGAAAAAAACGAAGATCCTCGTAATTACGAGGATTCACGTATTACGAGGATTCACGTAAAAACGAGTAATTAGTGTAAATTTTCAAGACGGAGCAAGCCACATGATCCAAATAGCCAATGGCAGCTATCAAGTTACAGAAAGCCTCGTTTTTTTTACGGAAATCTTCGTTTTTACGGGAATCCTCGTATTTTCGAAAAATACCGTTTTTTTAAAGTCACGCTAGCGGACTGTACTTTTTAGGTATTGTTGGCATTTATACGTGCTTTAAGGCCATACCCAGGTCCCTGAGTGGTTAAGTGTACGTTACCAAGGCTATTTAGACCACTTTTAATGCGGATTTGCCGAACTTTCATTTTAATACGTTTTAACGGGTCCGCTCGCAGATTTTCGAATTTTCGGATTTTTTCGAAAATCCGCGGATCCTCGCGCGGACTGGATTTTTCGAAGTTCGGACATTTCTACTTCTGATATGTGGTTTCAATGAACTTTGACTTACATCAGATTACATATTTCATTAAACAATATTAACATAATAATAAAGAGAACATTTTGATGCTTATAACGGTTTGGTTTTTCTAGTAGTAATATATTAGATTAGGCGTATATTCATTTGGATTTCATTTCTTTCTATTTCTGTGTACACATTTTTAATTTTTAGTATCACAAAAGGAATGAAAAAGCGCATATTTATGGGATTATTCCTATCAATGGTTGTAATTTAATAGCCATCTTTATCATACATTTAACTTACAGTCTTATTGCAGCGAGAGCGAAGACATCGCATGTCATAATCTATCTTTCCCCTGCTATAGTGTGTTGAGTTGAACTATTCTTCTTTTCTATTCCCTGTAAGCTACTTTGGGGATGGTCTTTGGACTTGGTATCCATCTCTTTTGGGTAGATATGATGGTGGATGGTCTTTTCTTTTTCTTCTGCTTTTTCCATTATGTTTCTCAGTTCTTTTTTATGATTTCATCTATGTACCATATTCCCATGCTTTGTAGAATTTGGAAAGTTTGTCTGGATTATAAAAAAGTCTTTTCATATTCCATATTTTCAGAGAGCAATTGGTTATTTGGTTTACGGAGGGGATTTTTGTAGTGCCCCAGTATTTGATGATTAATTGTTTCATTATGGTGCACATGTGGTAGAGTATTGTTTTTTGTGATGTTGTAAAAAGGTTTAGGTTTATGTTCAGTAGAGCGGTTGCTGGGTTTGGTTCGATATTTGTATTCAGTAGTCTGTTGATATAATAGAACAGTTTGTTCCATACCCTTTCAATTTTGGTGCATGTCCACCAAATATGCAACAATGTTCCTTGGTTTGTGGGGTGATCTTTCTTTGAACCACTTATGTATTAAGGTGGGGTATCTGTAGAATCTTAGGGCTACTTTTTTGTTGATCTCCCAATGTTTGATTGATTTAGTGAGTTTGAATGTGTTTTGATGGCATTAGTCCATTGTTCTGGCGAGATGTTACATCCAATTCCCTGGCCCAGTATCATCGCTGGTATTTGAATTGGGACTTGGTATGTATTAGTTTGCAGAATTTGGTTATAAGTTTTGTTGATATTTCGTGTTTAACAGTAGTTCTACTATTTCCTCGTCATAGTTCAGTATTTGTTTGGAATTATCTCTGTGTTTTTTTAATAAAGCTGTTTATTTGGTAGAGGTTCAGCCAGCAATTTTCGGTATTTTGTATTTTTTTGGATTGGCTCAAAGTGTATCGTCTCTTCATGTTCTGTAAGATCTGCTATATGGGTTATTCCTCTGTCTTCCCAATTTTGAGTTTTCACGTTCCAAGATGCTTTCCAATGGTTCTTATGGAGATATATGGCAATAGAGTTGGAGTGATGTTATGAGTTTTGTTGATTTGTTTCCAAATATTTTATGATGTGTTTATTGTATCCCATTCACAGGGGGGGTATTTGATGTTAGGAAATATCTCGAAGATATTTTAGGTGTTGTGTCTTTGTTCATGTGTTCTTCAATATCCAACCATTTCTTGCTCTCTTGGGTGACCACCATGACTTTATTTGTTCTAGGTTTGCTGCAAGGTAATAATCTTTGAAGAATGGAAAGGCAATACCGCCACGGGTTTAATTTTGGCTAGTGTTTTAAGTTTGATTCTTGGTCTCTTTCCATTCCTGAAGTAGGTATTGATCATGTTATTTAGGGAGCGAAGAAGGACTCCGGGTATTGTTATAGGTAATGTTCTAAATTTTATAGGAGTCTCGTGTAGTAACAGCATTTTATTTGGTTTACTCTAGAAAGCCATGGTAAATATTGAATTGACCATTTTTGAAGTTCTTTTCTATTTTCTTTAGGTACGGTTGGAAATTTTCTTTATATAGGTCTTCTGTGTGAGCCGTTAATTGTATACCAAGGTACGTTATGGATTTGTCTTCCCATTTGAAACTGTTATAGCGCTCGAAACATTTGTAGGGCCATTGACACGTTGTCCTAGTATGTATGATTTGTTTTCGTTATTTTGTAGTGCGACATTTCCCAAAAGCTTTGAATATTGTTGTAAGTGTATTAGTGATGTTATAGGTTCAGATATTGATAGGATTATATCATCTGCGTATAGTGATATTTTGTGTTCTTGTCACCAATTTTGGATTCCTTTTTTTCAAATCGTTAGTTCGATGAGTTCCGCTAAAGTTTCCATTGTCAAGTCGAAGACCAGTGGAGACAGGGGACATCCCTGTCTAACTCCATTGGATATTTGGAATGGTTTAGATATCATTTGAGATATATACTTTGGCACAGGGTTGCTGTATAATGCTCCAATTGCATCTTGTATCCATCCTTTGATATTAAATTTGTTTAATTTTTTTTTAGGTAGAGCCATCCTACTCTATCATATGCTTTTTCATCTAGGGTAAGTATAATAGCTGTTTTTTTTTGTTTTTTTTGTGACCAGTTAATTATATCAATAATTCTTCTTGTATTGTCTCCTGGTTGCCTGCCAGGCACAAAGCCCACTTGATCTGTATTTATTAGGGTGGGCAGGTATGGTTGTAATCTATTGGCTAATCGCTTTGCATATATTTTAGTATCTGTATTCAGTAATGAAATTGGTCTAAAATTTTGAATATGGTTTCTGTCTTTGTTTGATTTAGGTATCGGTGATTATTACAGCTTCCAGCATTTCTTTGGGAATTTTTTTTTGTATTACTGCTAGGTTGTATATTTTCTGCAGATGAGGGATTAGGGTTGTATAAAAGGTTTTATAATATTCGTTTATATACCCTTCTGCTCCAGGTGATTTGTTGTTTGGTAGAGAGAATATTACTTTGTATATTTCTGATTTCTGAATTGGCTTATTTAAATCTTGAAGTTGGGATTCTGATAAGGTAGGTAGGTTGATTTTCTTGAGGAATTGATGTATGGCTTCGGTTTTGGGAATGTTGCCGTTGGGTTGATCTTTTAGGTTATATAATTCTTCATAGTATTTGGCAAATTCGTTGGCAATCTGTTGGGGATTCTGTATCTTGTTTCCCTTATTGTCGTTGATGTGTGTTATTTTGGTTTTATTTGCTTTGGTTTTAAATCTGTTTGCCAGAGCTTTGGTCGCTTTGGGGCCTTGTATATAGAATTCACCTTTTAATCTTCTTAATATTTTATCATATTTGTAATGATCTAGGTTTGCTAGTTGTTTCTTAATCTGATTCATTTGTTGGAGGTTTTCATTGTTAGGGCAGTCTTTATGATTTTTCTCTGAGTCTTTAAGATTTTCTATTAGTTGGAGTCTTTTCTCCGTTCTTTGCTTCTTTTGTTTAGCTGCTATTCGGATTAATATTCCTCTAAGATACGCTTTATGGGCGTTCCATATGGAGAAGGGTTGTGTTAAATTATTAATGTCGTTATATAGAAAGTAGTCTTGTAGTTCTTTCGCGATTTGTTCTTTTGTCTCAGGGTTAGCTATTAAGTATGGATTTAGTCTCCACATATAAACCGTTGAGGAGTTGTTATTTTCTTGTAGATTTATCTCGACTGGTGCATGGTCTGAAATTGTTCTCACTAGGATTTTGCTTGATTTTATGTTTTGGAGCGTCCACTTATCAATGGCTATCATGTCTATCCTCGAGAAACAATTGTGTGTTTTGGAGAAGTACGTGTAGTCTTTTTCACTAGGGTTTAGAATAGACCATGTATCATATATCTCCTCTTTTTTTAAGGTATTTTTTAGGTCTTTTCTATGTTTAGCCTTTTTCTCTGATAAGGTGTCCCTATCTTTATCATAGGTTAGGTTGAAATCTCCACATAATATTATTTTGTTATTCGGAAATCTCTGTATTTTAACTTGATCTGTTTATTGTTGGGTGTGTATATGCAGGCTAGCGTATATGATTTGTTGTTTATTTTGCAGTCTAAGATTATATATCTTCCATTTTTGTCTACTATTTTGTTTTTTTCTTCATATGCCACAGAATTCCTAATTGCAACTGCAACTCCTCTTTTTTTTTATTTTGGTTAGAGGCTTTGTATATTGTCGAGTATTGTTTATGGTTAAGTAGATTTTCATTTTGTGCTGTTAGGTGAGTCTCCTGTATACATAATATATCCGCTTTATGCGATATAGCTTCTTTCCATAAGGCATGTCTTTTGTAGGGGGAGTTTAGTCCCCTTACGTTATAGGTTATTATTTTGAGGTTCATGTATTAAGTTTGGGGTTTCTTTTCTTTAGGTTGTTTCTTTTTTCCTTTTTTTTTCCCTTGTCTCCCTAGATAATTTTCTTCCATCATCTTTGTGATGATATTTATTTGTATTAATTTTCTTTTTCCCTATTCTGTTTCGTGTATTAATTCTTACGTTTGTGTGTCTCGTTTTAAGCTTATTGTAGTGTTTGTTTGTTACTACAGTCTTCGCCCCCACTACAATGCATTGCAACATGTGATTAAAAGAAGCTCCAAACCTTGAGTATTTAAGTGTTAATAAAGTTTTTGTTCTCAACACAGTACAGTATAACATAACATAAAAAACCTTTCAAAAAACATTTTACAACTTAGGGTATTATTATTACATGGGGGATAGGAATCCGCCATGTACTAATAGCAACGAGGGGTAATAAAGTATAAGGACCAGGTACTTGAATTAGTCTTGTATATAGAAAATTTTGACCCATTTTTAAGTATTAAAACATTTGTTCCGATTTATATCAACAATATAAGGGGCCCTTCCCCTCCCTGCCAGCGGTGGGCCCTTCCCTTCCCCTCCCTGCCAGCGGTGAGGCAGGGGGCTTGGAGGGGCTGCTGGGGAGGGGGTGTGCGGCGGCCCCTTCCCGGCAGCCCTTCCTAGCCTTCTGTTCCGAGATTGCCGCGAGCAGGGAAGGGGTTGGGAGGGGCTGCTGGGAAGCGGCGGCGGGTGGTCGCTGCCGCGGGGGTCGAGGGCAGGGTGGGTATATGTCCCGCCCCCTTAGCAGACGCGTTTCGGGAAGGGATTTTATGTCCCTTCGCGGCGATACTGTACTTAGCGCATTGCGCACTGGCGGCTGCAGTGAGTCTGCCTGGCATCGGCATTGCGCTAATTGCAGTATCACCACGAAGGGACTTAAAATTACCGCAACACATCGCGGCCGCGATACATATCGCGGCAATAGCGCTCACCATTTTAAATACGGCGATAGCGCTATTTTCGTGCCCGCAATGTGCGGCGGTAATTTTTTTTGCGCTAATAACTTTTTTATAAATATGCCCCTTAGATTACTCTTATTTTTGCTTTTCCTACTCTGGATTTATGTGTGTAGGGGATCGGTTTTGCTGTGATGTTTTGGTTTGTATGTTTATGGATTTCATTAACCCCCATCTCTGAAGCAATGTAATCGCCTCATTGTTGTCTGGGATGCAGTTCCATATTGTATTATCAGGTTCGCTGGAAATCCCCACATGTATTGAATTCCTCTTTCTCTTAGGATTTTTGTAGTTTCCATGAACATTTTCCTCTGCTGCAGTGTTTCTGTAGCCAGGTCGGTGTAAATCTGAATGTCTTTGAATTTTTTTGGCATTGTGATTGTTGATCTTCTGATTTTCAGAAGTCTGTCTTTAATGGAATAGAATGTAATCTCAGTATCACATCTCTAGAAGCGTTGGGAGGCGCTGTTTTAGCTTTAGGAAGTCTGTGTATTCTGTCTATTACTAGATCCAGTTCTGTTGCGTCTGGCAGTAATATTTTAAAGAATTCCACTGTAAATTCTAGTAATTGGTCATTTTTAATTGACTCTGGCACTCCTCTGAGTTTAATATTATTCCTTCTGGATCTATTTTCCAGATCTGTTAGTTTAACTTTCATTGCTGTTACAGTACTTTCCAGATCGTTGTGTGAGTCAACCAGTATATTATATGCTTTTGTGTACTAACTAAATTTGTTTTCTATATGGGCTGTGCATTCCCCAATACTTTGTATATCTTTTTTTATTTCTTGGAACAGTGTAGAGAAGTCAGCCATTAGGGCTCTTGATTGTGATATAAGTAAGTCCTTTAGAATTGTAGTTGTAATTGGTTCCTGAGAACTGGGGAATGACTCCAGGTTATATGTATTTTCTTTAGGGCTATCTTTGTTCTTTGGGGTAATATAAACATTATCTGGTTCTGTATTCAGTGGGGATGGGGTTCTGGAGTAATCCTGGGAATGTGTAAATTCCATTTGATTAGAGAGCACTTCAAATGATGTGTAATCATTAGTGTTTAATTTGGAGGGTGTTATTGGCCTCTCATTAACAGGTTTCTCACCTTGTTTTGTAGGTGTGTGGAGAGTTGTTCTGCTTTCTTCAGCGTTTTTGTCCCTCTGCTCTGTATCTGCAGCGTGCTGTGCATGGCCGGCTCCATTTTGGATCACCGCCTGTTCGCGCAGCCTCGCCAGATAAAACTTGGTAAGTTTATTATTTTTGTTTTTCAATGTTCTCCCTCTGGTCATTTTGTGTCTGCAGTGCTGTGTCTTCAGATTCTGAGGTCGGGTTTGTCTGGGTCACGCTTTGGAGTCCGCTTATTCAAGTTGCAGGTGGAGGAGCTCAGACTTCAGCTTCCATCCAGCAGCAGGTCCTGGCCACGCCCCCAACATGCTCTTTAATGTTACAAATTTCAGATAACCTGGCTTGCATCAGTGCACATCTACACCCATAGCCACATACTGTATCAATCCCAGGGCTGCTTCTAGATCTTTTGCCACCTATGGCAAACCTTTAAAAGCCGTCTCTACATCTTTTTGCAGTGAGTGGAACACTGCTTGTGGAGATGGGTGTGGTGGGCTAACAGGTGAACTGGTGACTGACTTGACACTGGCTGGTCAACCGAAGGGCTGGCCTAACAGTGGCAAAGTGAATTGTACATACAAGCTTGCCACTAGTGAGTGTGACTGGTACATACAAGTTTGCCCACACCGAGTCTGACTGGTACTTACAAATTTGCCCACAGTGACTGGTACATACAAGTTTGCCGACAGTGACTGGTACATACAAGTTTACCCACAGTGATTTGGACATACAAGTTTGCCCACAGTGAGTGTTACATACAAGTTTGCTCACAGTGACTGGCACATACAAGTTTGCCCACAATGACTTGTACATACAAGTTTGCCCTCAGTGACTGACACATACAAGTTTGCCCACAGTGACTGGTACATATAAGTTTGCCCAAAGTGACTGGTACATTCAAATTAGCCCACAGTGAGTATGACTGATACAAATAAGTTTGCCCACAGTGACTGGGACATACAAGTTTGCCAGCATTAACTGGTGCAAATAAGTTTACCCTCAGTGACTTGGTCATATGAGCTGGCCCACAATGAGTGTTACATAAAAGTTTGCCCACAATGACTGACACATACAAGTTTGCCCACAATGACTGGTACATACAAATTTGCCCACAGTGACTGGTACATACAAGTATGCCTACAGTGACTGGGACATACAAGTTTGCCCACAATGACTGGTACATACAAGTTTGCCCACAGTGACTGGTATATAAAAGTTTGCCCACAGTGACTTGGACATACAAGCTTGCCCACAGTGAGTGTTACATACAAGTTTGCCCACAGTGAGTGTTACATACAAGTTTTCCCACAATGACTGGTTCATACAACTTTGCCCACAGTGACTGGTACATACAACTTTGCCCACAGTGACTAATATATAGAACAAGTGTGCCCAGAGTGAGTGTGACTGGTGTATATAATGTTGCCCAGAGTGACTGATACATACAAGTTTTCTGTTAGAGTTTATTTCCAAGCGAACATTTGTAAAACCTGCTGAAAACTGTGTCATTTTTTTTTTTAATGGAATAGGTAGGAATATGCATATTTACCTGTCCAATTTAAAACCCTCCCCTTCCCAACCAAACCAAACTGTTATACTTACATATTGATGCAATTTTTCTGCAGTCTGGGATCCTCTGGGATCCTTCCCAGTGTTGGCACCGTGCCTAATAGGGCCCATACATGCACCAATACTGTTCGTACGGAATCAGGAAATTCCAATATCGTACAATCCCTGTTTCATGTATGGGGATTATATGATCACCTCCCATTATTTTTTACCCATTTGCCAAAGGATAAAATACCAACCATATGATCGGAGTTGGTATGTGTATGGGCCCCATAAGAACTAAATCCAGTAGCATCAATCAGTCACGGCAACTGACGTCACAGGCAATCATTGATGGCTTCCCCAAACTGCCTCCTCTACAAATATATGAGCTTGTGAAAGAGTGGTACAGCTTAAAGAGGAGGCTAAAACCTTTTAAGCAAGCACCAGAGAAGACCAGAAGGCATACTGGACTGCAGGGACATTGCTACAAAGGTAAAGTATAGTGATCTTGCAGGTTGGGGGGTCCTGCACTGAAAGGTCAAACTGGCACTTTAAGGCTTTAAACACAATATTTAGATGGCATACGGTTCTCAAACCATTTATTGTTTTGAATATTAAAATAGGTTATTTTTTCATTATCGGTAAGTAAGGGCCAACTAATCAGGTGCTCCATCCACTAAATGAAATATCAATACCAGAACAAAGAGTGAAAAAACAAATGGGCCCACTGACCAGATATTTGGTGAAAAGTGAAAAATAACAATTATATTAGCTCATTATAAAGTGTCAGTTATATAAATCACCATATAGCAAAAAACATTAAAAACATCCCTTATAGATCATTCTACCTGTTCAATATACTGGTATTTTGTCTTTATGCATGGCCTAGGCTGCAAAAGTGGAACCAACAGTGATAAAAGGTCTATTTTTCTTTGACACAAATAATCATAGGTCATTGCACTATGGGGGGAAAAGAAACAAATTAGCAACGTTGTAATTAACTATTGGCAATCAGGTAACGATTTTAATGAATTAGATACCTTTAGAATCATGTTTCAATATCCCATAGATAGATCATGCCTATTCATCACCTAAATAGGCGCACCAGTGCTTCAAACTGAACCTTACCAAAACTATTCATTTGATATTTTCACCTAAACCTGTTCCTTTCCCATTATATTCTATTTCTGTTGACAACACCCCCATTTACCCTATTCAGTCGGCACGTTGCTTAAGGGTAACTATTCCTCTCTATACTTTTCTAAACACATTTACAATATTACTAGTGGCCAGGGCCGGATTTATACTTCTTTCTCCCCTAGGCCAGCCCTACCCCAGTACCATCAGTACCCCTACCCCTAGCCAATTAGCAATCCCTCACTTAAAACTGGACACACGAGTAAGGCTCTGTACATTGCTGCTCTGCTTTGCTATGTGTAAGGGTGAAAGTGGTGCCATTTTTATGCTGCCCCCTTTTAGTGTGCCGCCCTAGGCCACGGCCTATGTGGCCTGGTGGGAAATCCGGCCCTGCTAGTGGCTCTGTATAAGTAAACACATACATACATACATACTTACATACAGTACATACATACATGCCGACACACTCTAGGCCCCACCATATGTAAAATGTTTCTAATATTGTTTGTTTTTTACACATGAACTCTGCAATAACATGGAAATTTGTGTTGCCCATGACCCATTATTTGTGTTGCACATGATCACAATTTTTCAAGCAGACTTCATGCATTTTAATTCTAACTATAGAGATAGACAAATGGACAGCAAGAGTCACACACAGAAACACTCGGCCCACCATTCCAACAATCCCATAACGTTTTTATACATTTCATTGCCCCCTTTGTGAAGAGGTTACATGGCTTCATTTTACAATTTTATTACCCCCTTTTTACCTTGTCTTTATCAATGTATCTATCTGTATCTAACTTTATCTATCGATAGAACTGTCGATCTTTCAATTTTTAGATTGATTGAGTTTATGGTGGGGATGTGCTATCCAGGAGGAGTTAATGACCACACACTTAAGCTAGCCATACACAGGCAGATGTCTAATAGGAAGAACCGCTCGAAGGTCACCTTGAGGCCCCAGAGATGGGGATGTAGGATGGGGTGGGTGGAAAATTTTCCACCTGGCCCGATCTTCGTTTTTCCGGTGTCGATCTGTCAATCAGAAAAGCAGCATACACAGGATTGATTTTTTGAGCGATCTAATCAAATTCATCCTCTAGCCATTAAAACCTGCTAAGGCTGCGTTCACACTTTTTAAATTTTTGGGGCCAATCAACCAATGTGACCAAAATTTTAGTCATTCGGGCCAAAATATTGGAATACATTATTTGCCAAATAGGCCAATGACAGCAGGGAATTTTTCCCAATTGTGTGGTCTTCAATAAACCAAATGATTGGTCGCAGCAAAATTTCAGGTCGAAAAGTTGGCCCATTTTTACCCGGTCTGTGTGCTCCAGTTTGTGTGCTCCAGTTGAGACAAATTGCAGTATCTCCCAAAAAGTGCCGTAGGCTACGTTCACACTAGATCAGTTTCTGTCCGTCTCCAGACAGAAACGCGCATTGTGGTCTGTTTTTTTAATGGATTGGATTGACCTGGTCCGTTAAAAAAAAACTACTGCTGCATGCATTTCTGTCCAGAAACAGACGCATTTTGATTACAAATTTTACAAAAATGGAGTACTAAAAACAGACCATAACGGACAAAAGAAATGGACTGTACATTGTGGTCCGTTTTGTTCCGTTTCTAGTGTAAATGTAGCCTGAATCTTCTCATCTGCCACAAAAGGATTATGTATGTGAACTGTAACTGAGATCCACTGTTTTGATTTAGTCTACTCCACTGTTTTGATTTAGTTTAAGCAAGATCACCTGACTTGTCTTGATTACATGCCAAAGATGTTTTTTAATCAAGTCATTGTAGACATTGTAGCCATAGTAGCCATTTTGAGGTTACCTTTGCAAAAGATTAATGAAGCGTTTTCAAAACTACCTTCAGTGATATTCTTATGGGCATGAAAGAATCCCTTCAAATTTATTAAGGATTACAGCCTTAATGAATTCGAGGCTTTAGGCCACCGGTGTCAAACTTGCAACAATCCAGATGTTTAAAAGCTACAACTCCCAGCATTCCCTGGTTGCATGGTAGGAACCATTCCTAAATGCAGGGCCATTTCTAGCCATCTTGGTTCCCTAGCCCTATCAGATCGCAATCCTATTGCGCTTAAAGTAGTGTGTCCTAAAGTAGTGTGGCCTAGCCCTCCAAGAGCATTCGACTCAACACATTCAGTGCTAACACTTTCCCAGAGTATTGACATTAACCCTTCAGTGCCAGCTGATTTCCCCAGAATACTGTATCGTGATTACCACTTTTAGTGCCAACAGAGTATTTCCATTAACCCTTTAGTGTCAGCAGACTTTCTTACTAATAATTTCAGAGCCAGCACTTTCCCAGAGTATTGCCAATAACCTTTCAGTGACAGCAGAGTATTATCTTTAACCCTTCCAGCTGCCAGCATTGACATGATATACAGTATGTACCTGCTTTCCGTGTCTCCTCCATTGAATTGTTCACCACTCACCCACTCTAAGTTCTAATTGGAGAGTTGGATGGAAGGAAGAAAGAGGCAGGGATAGGGATCTCATGGCTGCTAGTCACAGGGGCCACTGTTATAAAGTCTGCAGCAGCTTTTACCTGGTATTTTAGAACTGTTCTCCTCAGTTCTTTTATCTGAGCTCATCCTCCCCCCTTCTTTCTTCACCTTCAGTTCATTTGTAACATTGTATGCAAGTAGAGGGAGCTGAGTTCAGGTTCCCTACTCACTACAATGTTGCAAATTGCAGCAGAACAAGGAGACCAGATCTCACACAAAGCCATTCTTTAGGGCCTATGCCTAAGAACGATCCTGCCTAAATTATTTGCTTCTACAGCCCAAGGACCAATTTTCATCTTAGCCAAAGATCCAAGAAGGGAATAAACAACCCAGTAACAGTTGACTTACAAGTCCTATTAAAGATTTGAAATGGAAACTTTTCTCTTAAGCTGGGGGTACAGTTTTGGACCAATCGACTGGTCAACGCAGTTTGGTTAGGTCGAAATATTGTAGGTTGTGGTGAAAATAGCCGTAGCTGATATATTTTAGCATGACCAATTGTGCATTCCATCAAAGTCCCAAGGACAAGAAAGCATGTAATTGCTAAAAGTAGTCACTAGAGGGTACTATTGTTAAACTGATTTTCCGCGTGCACAAATCGGAATCATCTTACATTTTGATGGTCCAGCAAATGCCTTGTTATAATAAAACCTTGTGCAGTGTGCAGTTAAGGGTGACAGTTAGTATGTGTAAATTGCATTTTGGGAAACTACCTCTCCTAGTGGAGAGGGAAAATTAAAAAATTATAATGGTGATCATGATTGTACATTTAGCACAAGTATTTTTTTTTTTATAGTTTACATACACTTTAAGGCTTTGTTCACTCTACAACATACAGTAAAATGCATGACAACACATATGTATGCTTTAACATGCAATGTTGTGTGTGCTTTAGCGATTTTCTCCACAGTCCCATTGACTTGTATGGTGTCTGCAACACGTAATGCAGCTGTGCGTTATCATATTGCTATGCAACACAACACACTGGTGGGAACGGGACACATTGAATAGTACAGAAAAATGACTTATCACAAAACCATATGAGCTGAGTTACAATTCTCAAACAATATAGTACCGTGGGACTAATATAACTGCCATGGGGAGAGCTAAACCATTTGCAACATCGATGTAGCTTAATGCTGGAACAGAACACCAGGTAAGTGATGTTTCTGAAAACTGTCCGACACAGGAATGAAAGGCGCCTCCCATTGGGTATCTGATTACACAGAAACAAGTGCACATATCCCTTGCGATGTTACTAACTTACTGTGGTTCTTTTCTGTATTTAGTTTGATTTCCATGTTGTGTTTTGGCATAAGATTTCGGAATGTCATACTTACCCTGATGGGCCTCTCCCCTTTGCTGAAGTATTTATTAATCTGATCTGACTCTATACACACAGCACCATTGGTACTTTAT
Organism: Hymenochirus boettgeri; assembly: GCA_019447015.1. NCBI lineage: Eukaryota > Metazoa > Chordata > Amphibia > Anura > Pipidae > Hymenochirus > Hymenochirus boettgeri. The sequence continues at coordinate 162,859,213 of CM033475.1, forward strand.
AGACCAAACCTAATGACAGTTTTATCGTGGGGGACTCTTAAGGTTCGTACACACGTGTGATCGCGGGATGTGTACGAACTGGCCGTTTTGGGCAATAATCGGCCCATGTATGAGCACTTTATCGGGCGAAATGGCCGCTCATTCAGAGATCCACCCGCTGGATCGGGCAACGTTCCCCGAACAAGCAGCCGTTTCAGCCGTTAAAGTGCCCATATACGGGGCGATCATCGGCCAACTCAGCCCGTTCGTCAGCACCCGCGATCGCCCATGTGTACGAACCTCTAGATTCATTCAGGGAGATTCAACATGGAATTGGTTGGGGCAGAATTAGCACAGTTTTTAAGTATAAGAACGTATATTGAATAACCTTGATTGTATTTTAAGCCAAACATATTTTGTGAAATTGAATTTCTCCAGAGAGCAGGGTGTGGATGTCCTTACATGCAGAAGTATGCAATTATTGGATTTCTATATTTAAATCTTGTTACACCTTCCAAATGATTTGCTCTAAAGCAATACTGGTTTGGCTGTATTTAGATACCATGTTGGTGAATGAGGCATGTGGCAGCCAAAATGTTCTAATTCATATATGCCTGGGCAGGCAATGAAGTACAACTGTGTAGCAATTTCTTTATTATGCATGTCTAAGCCATTGAAGGGAAATTCCAATCTGGTCTCACCCCTGTGTGACTTTAAGGGCTAGGCCACACTAGCGCGTTTTTCGTGTGTTTGCGCACGCGTTTCGCGTTTGCGCCCGTGATTTTCGCTAAAATGGAAATCGCGGGAACGCGAAAATTCCTGCGATTTCCGCACAAGATTTTTCTAATGTCCTGGATGTTGGAACATGTTCCCCACACCATTTCCCAGGTCCCACAGCCAATTACATTAAGATACCATTAATATTTTAATTGTATTTCATTAGAACTTTTCTAACTATTTGACTCCCATTGACTTTAATGGGTCCGTTTTAGAACTTTCTATATAGTTCGAAAGTTCGAAAACGGACCGAACTTTCGAAAGTTCGCCCACTGTATGCTGTGCTGTTCTGTCAGTGCATTTAGTACGTTACTTGTTACATAATGATGTACGCACCATATATACAAGCACGCACTGAAGATACTGAAAGACAGTAAGCGAAGGTGGGGTACTTGATTTGAAAGCAAGCAGCATTCAACAGAGTATTGTTTGTGCCCAGGGTTTTTTTTTGGGGGGGGGGGTTGCTAGGCGTCAGTACAAAACTGAGCCCTGCCGGAACTGGTAGCAGAGAGCACAAAGGAAACTTTATATGAGTAAATATAGACTTAGAAAGTGAACCCAGGGGTGAGAACAGTGCGATTTAGGTCCTCACCCTGGGTAATTTGGATGGCGGAGTGGAGGTTCTGTGAGTATAATTGTCTTTAAATTACTGTGGATCACTGAAACATCACCTCGTATACACACATACAGACCCCTGGTATATAATGTATTTCACTCCAGCCTGTACATAGAGATTTAACCATTGCAAATCACCAATTCCTTTTCTGCATTAGAATCCAAATTCAGTCTGGTCCCATTTATTCAGTATTGGTGTAACTTGTCCTTGTGCTATGATTTCTATAGATATATCTAGAAGGTTTATATTAATATCTACAATCCGGACATTATGGAAGAAAAGTCCATTGATATCTATCCATCTGTCTCTCACATTAATGGGCACCAATCAGACCCCATTAACTGGTCCAGGAATTAACACCATCTTGTAAAATAAGGATTAAAATCCTCACCCTATATGGGAGTAAATAAAACTACAACTCCCAGCATTTTTAGATTTCAATCATTTGGAGATTCACATACTTACAAACCTCGTCATGTGGTAGATTGGTATAAACTTCCGTAGAACCTTCCACGTCCCATAGAATGACCATTAGACAAAGGGATTTCTATTTCCATGCAGACACTTGCTGTGGTAGGAATATACTCAGTGCAATAGAATGTAACTGCAGGTACAGGCAGAGATTGTTACTTTGTTTAAAGGGCATGTCCACCCCCTAAACTATAATCCCCCCCCCCTACACTACTGGCCCCACCCTGTAGTGTAGTAAAATCCTTACCTTGCATCCCAGATCCAAATGGTTTTCTGTAACCCCCCCCCCCCAAATCCAAAAAAGTGGCCACCAGGAGGGTAGCAGAGTCCATATAGGACAAAGATAGATAGATTAGACATTTGTTGGTCTAATCGAATATCTATCTGTTGCTTTCCCAGGAGCGCGGTTCTAACCTTCCGATGTTCCTGCGACATCCCATTCATTTTGGTCAAATATTGGGAATGTGATTCCAAAGGAGCTGCAGTTCAAACAACTTTTTAAAGTGATTTAGTGTGAGGGGCCAAAGACAATGCACTGCTTCCTATCTTAATTATTGACGCACATGCACATAAGACGGGAGGCAGGTTGGGACCGCATGCCACCTGCTATTTAGAAGCTGTGAGTGTCGCACTGGCAGGTAAGTTTAACCCTGAATAAACTCTCCTACTTCCCTGTGAATTATAGATCCAGCTGGAAGCAACTTAAAATGTTACAAATTTGTGAGTTTAGTTCCCTTTAATCCCCAAATAATTCTCTTCAAGGCCCCACATTACCCTTTAGCATCACGTTTAATATCCGGTAAGGCATAGCAAGCACCCCATCAAACAGGGACTTGTCTCTAGGAAATATAGCGAGATCAGAGCTGAATGGACTCCCAGGGGATTACACCCCAATATATAGAATAAAGCCATCAGTTATTTCTTGTTCTGCATCTCTACATTTATTTTGGTTTTATTGTGTAAATGATTCCTTGTAGAAGTTCCATATTATTGCAGGGGACACATATGGTTAATGCACCATTGACACTAGCAAAATGACACCTCATTCCCCTTATTCCAAGGAAGGGTGGATACGTCCCCCCGAAATATTGGATTGCTTTATGTCTAAATAAACTATAGGGGTTCTCCCCCTTTTGTCACCTGCTCACCCGAATAGTGTTCTGGTTCCACTATCTGTTCTACATCTCAACCCCCCACTCACACACACTCCATGTTATGGCTCCCAAGCTGGTGCTACAGTAAGTACATTGTCATTGATTATATTTTCTAGACCCTCAATAGAAAAACTACTGGTGTTACCCAAACAGAGATCACACAGAGTAAGCAAGACAGTTATCGGTAACATTTATTGACAGGAATATTTTATACAATACAATATCCTACAACATAAATCATACAATAATAATTAATACAAAATAATCCTATAAGATGGACAACAGTGACATTGAGATAGATCCATCTTTGCTGTAAACCCTATGTCTTATTAGATATGTGCATACCTTGCATATAATATACAAGGATTGTGGAAGCACTCCAATTAGGCTAATTTACAACTACATTTAGCGGAAGTGCTACTGATCTGGTCAAACATTTATATAAACATAGAAAAGATAATCAATGCACATTCCTAGGCCCCATACAATATCATATTATCTGCACACTGGCATACTTTATAAACAAAGGGGTTTTAGTATACATTACTGTGATCACATGAATGAAAAGCCTTCCAACCACGTTAAGGTAACTCAGGGCCGGATTTACACCTCAGGAGCCTGTAGGCCCAAAGAGCCTGGCGCCCTTAGCCCCACCCCGAAACACAGACTACACCCCTAAACCACACCCACTTTCTCTTTTTGGGAGAAGAAAATAGACTATAAAGGGGTTGGATTGGTAGGAGGAGATTGACAGCCACCCCTCCAACCTCAGGTGCCCCTGGGCGCATGCTTAATGGTAAATCCGGCCCTGAGGTCAGCCCAGTCTAGAAGGTCCTAGCTTCTAACCTTTTTTACTTCAATTACCATTAGCAAACTTTTACATTTCTCATAGTTGTGCACTGGATCCATATAACAGGCTTTCTCACTTCCTCCCATCCAGTGCTTTATATTAAAGGCATAGGATCTCCCATAAAAGGGGCGTGTTGGGGGTGCTATTACCACATGGAAGCTTGACCAGGCTTCCCAATAAATACATACAATACAATGATTGTGGAAGCACTCCAATTAGGCTAATTTATAACTACATTTAGTGGAAGGGTTACTGATGTGATCAATATCCTACAACATAAATCATCCTATATAATAAAAGCCCAAGTGTGCGTCCCTGGGTACGTGTGTGTATGTCTCTCGGCTCCTGCGCATGTGCGTGTGATAATTGACGAAGTGCCGAAACAGAAATGGCAGAGGAGTTTGTGTGCTTTACGGAATGTTCAGAACAATGAGCATCGGCATCTGAAACTTACATTAGAGAGTGTGAAGGGATAAAGTGCAAGCCTAACTGAAGTAGGTAATGATCAGTGTCTGAAAATGTGTAACCAGTAATGCTGTACACCAGCTTTATCTTGCCTTTTATGGGATGACGCTTGTGTGGTGGTAGGGGCTGGTCAGGTGCTCCTCAATCAGATAGTGGCGAGTTCCTACCTAGAAATGTGCAAGGAGACACTGCATAGGTTCTCCTCTTCTCCCCACTTGGCTGGACCTTCTAGGAGGGCCTGGCAGTCCATCTTTTTACTTTACGGAGAGAGACACTACCCATTAGGTTCTCCTCCTTTAGGAGGGCCTGACAGACCGATTCAACTCTTAAGGGAGAGAGCCGCTGCCTATTAGGTTCTTCTCCCTTAGGAGGGCCTGGCAGCCCGACTCAACTCTTAAGGGAGAAAGCCGCTGCCTATTAGTAGGTTCTCCTCCAGCATTCCTCCTATCCTCCTATCATTGCAGGACCTTATGGGAGGGCCTGGCAGACCGACTCAACTCTTAAGGAAGAGAGCCGCTGCCTATTAGGTTCTTCTCCCTTAGCAGGGCCTGGCAGCCCGACTCAACTCTTAAGGGAGAAAGCTGCTGCCTATTAGTAGGTTCTCCTCCAGCATTGCCCCCACTTGGCTGGACCTTGAGGGAGGGCCTGGCAGACCGACTCAACTCCTCAACTCTTAAGGAAGAGAGACGCTGCCCAATAGGTTCTCCTCCAAAGTTTTTTGGGGTTTTTTTTCTGTTTTTCTTTTCCTGTTTTTTTGTGGGGGTGGGGTTGGTCCTTTTTTGTGGGGGCCTTTTTTGGGGGGTTGGGGTGGACATTTATTTTTTTAGGCCGAGCCAGTAGAGGAAGAGGATATACCTCATCTATTGAGAACAACTCGCCACTACCTGATTTCAGATGGAGGAGAGGATGGTCGCATAAGATAACAGGGAATACAGTGGAGGTAATACCTATCACCATGAGTGTGTCACCCCAGAAAGGCTAAGACAAGGCCCTAATTACACACTTACAGATGTTACACGTGATCAACTTCAGTTGGCCCTGAACTGTGTCAGTCCATATTTTGGCTCCTGGAAAGATTGGTAAATTGAGTTATTGTGTGTCAATTGTTCCGTTGGTCTTGTGACAGGTCTGGATCAGTCTGCATCCAGGCCACTAACAGCTGGTGGTGTTACTCTTTTGTAAGGGATTGTGTTATGTCTCACCCAGCCAGAAATTGGTTATGTTAAAGGAGGTATTATTAGCACCAGTGGGTGCAAATACATGTACTTTTCAGGAAAAAGAGCAGTATTTTTTCATCCTAATGACTTTAATCTGCTAATTCAGCATTTTGTCTGTGTGTAAATAAATGCAACCAAAATACTGACTTCCTGTTTGCAGGACCTTTAATAGAGACCGTTATGGTCTTGCCCTTGACCCAGCGCCTGGGTTGATTCAGTTGCTCAGTAGAGATCTGAGCATCTTTGACCCATCCAACAGCCAATCAGTAGAAATTACTGTTAGGAATAATTCCAAGGATGTGGTGCATCCTGGGAAGATGAAGGACCATTAGAACCTGAAATGGCAGCTCACTAATGTCAACAGCAGGGAACAGCAAAGGGTATGAAATCAACTGATTTTTCAAAATGGGAGAGAATATGTAGAATAACTAAGTAGGCATTACACAAACTAACAATTTAACAAATATTGATCATCTCCACTGAACTGACACTTTAAAGGAGTAGTAAAGCCCATTCCAGCAAAGAGTTGAAAGAAAGGGTTATCATAAAAAAAACGAATTAAAAAGCCTCTTACATTCCTTTTTCACTTCTGCGCTGAGCAATAAATCTTTAAAGTTCACAGAGCACAGTTCAGTTTCCATTCTTCCTGGTTTGCAGAAATCCTTGCTCTCACAGACTTAACTGGGCAAGGATAAAAAAAAAAAAACATAATGCGAAGTACTATGTTTCAGATGCGCACCTCCCGTGACCTAAGAGGAATTTTGACAGCTGTTTTGCTACTCTGCTAAGCTTTGCTGTCTTGTCAGAAACTGTCTGTAAACTTGGAAATGGCTGGTTTTGTGTGCTGGGGAGGTACAGTGCCTGTGCATGGGAGGGGGGTGGTGATGTCTAGGAGGGGCAGCAAGGGTATGGTGCCTGTGCTTGGGGGGAGATGGCAAGGGAGGGCAGTGAGGGTATGGCGCCTGTGTTTGGGCGGAGATGGCAAGGGGTTGCAGTGAGGGTATGGTGCCTGTGCTTTATAATGAATAATATACCCCTACTACTCCCTTAAGTTATACGGAGGGAGTAGTTATAAGAGGATTTGCAATATGCTTGTGAAGGTTCTCATTCATCCAGGTCATGGTATATCTGACAGCCAAGTGTCAGGGACCTTCTGAATGCAAGGCATGATTGCATTGCGGCTAAGAGGTGTTATAGGAACTGCCCAGGGTAAGGTGTCAAAACATCAAGCATTGTACATGGCAGACAGCTGGTGTCGAACCCCCCACCTGTATTCAGGCTTGGTTTATTTTCACATAAATGGCCTCCTTGAATCAGTCATGTTCCTTTACCAAGCTGTTGACATTACAACCTTCAAAGGTATGTCCTTTTTCCTTAAGATGTAGGTACATGGCTGAGTCCTAACCCGAAAAATTGGCTCTTCTGTGCTGGGCCATATGTTGGTGCAGTTGCTGTTTGGTCTCCCCCACATACAAATATGAGCACTCTTCACACTGCACTGTGTATATAATGTCGCTTTTCTTGTGTTTTGGTATTGGGTCTTTCGGATGTACCAATTGCTGCTTCAGTGTGTTCTTTGGTTTAAAGGAGAACTAAATCCATTTTTTATACTCCAGAATCTGAAAACAACCCCCCTAAAAACACCAATAAGCTATATAATATGACTTCAGTAAATTGTATTAAAATAAATGTAAGCCTGTTAAGAACTGAATTAAGTATCTGTGTGTATGTGCAGTGTCAGACCACACCTCCTGACCTCAGTCACATGCTTCCTTGCTTTATCTGCCCCATAAAAGGTTTGGCTAGAGATTATTGATGGGTGTGACCAACTGTAAGAATTTCTGCCATAGCTAAGGACTGAGCACGGGCAGAACATAATGGTCATTGACCAGACTGTGTGACATTAGAATGCTGTGATGTTAAGCAAAAACCATATATTATTTAGGGAAATTTCCCAACACCCATATCAAAATGAGAGGTAAGACACTGATTACTGGCTTTATATCAAGGTGTTCTGCCTTCTGGTTCAGTGTTGTTCTGTGGCTTTAGTTGCCCTTTAATGCAGGTAGGGATAGGTGTTTTTTAAAATTCTTCTTTATTTCTTGGAGACCACTGATATACATAGAATGACCATGTTCTTTCTCCTGTCCTGCTTTTCCCCTTCACTGTTGATATTCATGTTCTTTTCTTTCTTCTACTTCTTTTGACAAAGGCCCAGTCTGGATATCCATAAGTTTTAAGGGCTCCTCTGAGATGTTTTATTTCTTTAGCTTTTGCCTCTGTGCAAGTGGGGATGTTCTCTGCTCTGTATTGCAGGGTTCTGATGAAACCCAGCTTGTGATCTAAAGGGTCTAATATCCGTATAACTTAAGGGGGATCATAGGGGGTGTATTACTATGCGCTTTAAGTCCTTTAGGAGAAAGGTGCTTTACAAATGTTATCGTATTGTATTATATTATTCATTATAATGTCACCCTACCCATCACCCCCCCAGCACAGGCATCATACCCTCACTGTCTGCCCTTAGCATCACCCTTCTAAGCACAGGCACCATACCCTCACTGCCATCCCTTGCCATCACCCCCCAAGCACAGGCACTATACCCTCTCTGACCCCCTTGCTATCTTCCCCCAAGCACATGCACCATACCCACACTGGCCCCCCTTGTCATCTCCCCTTGGAGGGAACCCATCCACGTCATTTAAGTGTAACTCCTCAACACTCCTACCAGACCTCCCAAAGAGGAGAGCATACGGGGAATACACTGTTGTAGAATGTATCTGATTGTTATAGGCCCACACCATCTCAGACAAGAACTGAGGCCACTGTAACTTCTTGTCCTCCTCCAGAGTATGCACCATCTGTAACAGAGTCCTATTGAAGCGTTTACAGGCCCCATTTCCTTGTGGGTGATATGGAGTCATGTGTGACTTCTTTATCCCATAAATACGTTGAAATTCCTTCATTACATGTCCCTGAAAGCAGGCACCCTGGTCGGAGTGGATGCGTTTGCAGACATCCGTACACTCTGATGAAATCTTGGCATAGAGTCCGAACGGCCGACTCAGCTGTCTGGTCCTTGGTGGCAGTTACGACCGCAAATTTGGTAAAGTGGTCCACCATTACGAGGCAATACTGGTGCCCGCTGTTGGATGGGCCCACCATTAGATAATCTATCATAACAATCTCCAAAGGTTCCCGGGTCACTATGGTCTGCAGAGGAGCTCTCTGTTCCCCTGCTTTATGAATCTCACAAGTTCGACAGCTGCGGCATACTTCTTCTACCATGTGATGGAGACCAGGGCAATAAATCAGTCGCTGCAACCAACAAAAGGTCTTTTTGTGACCAAAATGTCCATTCTTAGTATGAGCCTCAAGAGTTAATGAATGAGCTAATTCACTAGGCACCACGATAACGAATATCGATTTCAAAAGGAAGGTAGACCTTCCTGCATAGCACTCCATTCTTCATATTTTCCCACTGGCTCAGAACTGATAACATTTCCTGTGTCAATCGTTCTCTTTCCTCCGTACAGAGCTTCTTGCCTTCCTCAACATACTTGATCATTTTTGCCAACCCCTCATGGTTATGCTGTATCCATGTCCATTCCTGTCGTGAGGGGCCAAAGAAGGGAGCCATCTCAGTCCCCTGCACCGCACACTGAATTGCAGCGACCAAGACCTGAGAAAATTTGCTAAAGCCAGGCACCTCCACATGCTCTAATTCATGATCCACATCTTCAGTGGGGAGCTGGGTAGTTACCCTGGAAAGTCCATCAGCGTTCTGGTTTTATGTCTTGGACCGGTACTTAATGCGGTAATTGAACTTAGACATTCGGGCCATCCACCTCTGCTCCAAAGCCCCGAGCCTAGCATTTTCCACGTGAGCTAATGGGTTATTGTCAGTCAGTACTAAGACTTCAGCCCCGGTCAAATATTCTGAGAACTTTTCAGTCATAGCCCATACCAGCGCTAAGAGTTCTAACTTGAATGAACTGTAATTTTCTGGGTTTCTTTCGGAATCTCGCAACGACCGGCTAGCATACGCTATAACACGTTCCTGGCCATCCTGAACCAGAGAAAGCACCACTCCAAGACCATACAGACTTGCATCCATATATAGCTGAAATGGCAATCTATAGTCAGCATATGCTAAGATTGGTGCTGTTGTCAAAGCATCCTTCAATGCCCAGAAGGCTTGTTCTTGTTCAGGTCCCCATTTCACAGACCGGCTCTTTCCTGCATGGCAATAGTCAAACTGCCATCACGAATCCCCAAAACAAACTGGTCATGAAGAGTCCTATCAGGGTTAGAGAAGGCTGGTGGACCCCCTCTCTCCTTCCCTTGGATATCTCGGAGCAGTTCTTGTAGAGCATTTGCATATTAGGGAAGACTTTCATGCTCTCGTTGTACCCTTTGGAAAAACCGAGCCTGCAGAGATCCCAGCAATGCAGTTTCACCATAAATGGTTTCTAGAATCTGTACCACCTGATCAAATGTCTTTCTTTGTTCTAATGGCCGTAATATCACTGTGGTCTTGGCATCTCCTTGCAACATCAATATGGCTAACTCTACTAGTACCTCTGGTGTAGTCTGGTACATGCGCTGTACCATTTGCATCTGTTCTGTTCACACACTCACAGACATTTTATTGCCATCAAATTTAACTAACTGACTCATTAAGCCCCTGCTGGCATTTTTCCTTCAGCACCTTCCCTTCTACCAGGCGTGTTGCCGTCCATTCTGGCTCACGTAAACCTGCCGACTACGCCAATTTGTAAACCGTGGGCAAGGCAGGTGGTTTGATTCCGTTACCAGAAAAGAATGCACACACGATACTCAAATTTAAGAAAATTGCATTTACTCAGAAATGAAGAAGGCAGGTTAATGGTGGTATAACAGTGGGAAAGATAGGAAAAAATTTAAATATAACACAAACAGTACAAGACCGGTTTTACAATAATGTTTTCCTTTTTCGTTTCCTTGTGTCCGTATTTGCAGTGCGGACACTTGATGATCACCAGTACAAAATGACCCTAACTGACCCTATCTTAACAATTGGGTGCGCACCCCCCTCATTTCCCAGCGATCCAAGTGGACCACTTACAATTTGTAGCACCGTTGACGTCTCCTTCGGTGAACACAAGGCCTGTAACCGTGAAACCTTAATCAGCAGGTTGGGAAGAAGTTCAATGGCAGATATCCTTTGATATTCTAGTCCTCCTGTGATATAATCCAGGATTTTACAGTAACTGTCCGGTACCTCAACAGCACTGTGAGTCTCTTACTATTAGCAGCAATCCACACAGTTTTCTTCCAATCAGCTACTACACACAGTCCCTTTTTAGCTTGGCTCTCCCTGAATACACAGTCACTTTTTAACTCTGTTCTTCTGTCTCCTTTATTGGCAATCCATAGAGTTCATACACAGCACATAAAAACCTTTCCTGATTCTGCCAAAGCAACAATGGCCCCTGTCTCTCTCCGCTTCCTCTGTATCCCCCCACCCACACAGAGCATACCTGGGGGCGTGTCCCTTCAGCCCTTTGGCTGATCTCTTAAAGAGGCTATCATCAAAACAATACAGACACACATTTACCTTACATTTAACACAGTTTAGAACAGGATAATATTTAGCAGAATTATATAACTGTTTCTTACATCCTCACTGCCCCTGGGACAAAAGGGGAAAAACTGGCCATTACTCTAAGAATGCTGGGTAGTTTCCAAGATATGCAAATTTATCATATACAGTCATGACTTCCTGTCTAGAAAATAGAAGCTGGATTGTCTTATAACTTTCTATGGAGAGGGGGGAGTAAATGTGAGAGTGGGAAGAAGTTGTACTTGGCTAAGACTGTCACATGTTTTATAAACAGCACATAATTGGGTGTAATACAGGAACTTCTTGTCTTGTCATGTACAATGTCTAAGAGAATTTTACGATTTGCTAACAGTGTAAAGGCGCAAACAAATGTCCGATTCTGTCCACGACCCGCGGCCTCAGAACCTCATTGAATGTTAGTAAATCACGCCCCAAGTTTATGAAATTAAACATACATACTATACACCCTTTGCTGATGAGGCCCAGCACTAGGCACACGCGAGACAGAGTCCAAATCCTGAATATCTTCATGGAAACATTTATCCCGACACTTAGCTCGTCTTTTGGATTTGGGCCCCTCATGTGATTGAGTTTGACACCCCTGATCTAGTCCAACCTACTCAGCAATACCGACATTTCCCAACAGTTCATCCAGAGGAAGGAAAAAACAGTATGAGGGCTAGGCCACACTAACACAATTTGTTTGCATTTGCGCATAAGATTGTGCATGCGATTTTTGCTAACATTGCAGTCGCAGCAATGCATGCAATTGCATTACGCAATCGCATGCGATCACCATTTTTATGCGCAATCACATGCGATTTCTTATCTCAAAACGCACCGGAATCAGTGTGCATCAGGCGCAGTGTGGCTGTGCCCTGAAGAGGAAAAAAAATGATCCTGACATCCAACTTCATCTATCAACAATGATTTCTACACAGCGACCATATTCCCACACAAGTGCCTTCTCCCTTAAATCCATACCCCTCTTTATACAAGACAATATATTGCTGGCTCTAGATGTAACTGTCTGGAACTGCTTGTTACATTCAACTTTCTTATCCACCAAAACTCCACGATCCTTTCACAACAGATACACTGAACACAGTGCCATTCGGAGTATAAGCAGCACAAGATGCATCGCCTTACATTTATCAACCCCTTCTGTAAATTATATAATCGATAATGCACCCCCAACTGTAAATTATAAGGATCATAGAAATATCCGAATTGTGTACATATAAAGATTCAAGGACACAGGCCAACAGATCGGAAAACCCAGAGTGGCATTCCTGTATTATAAGGAGAAACATATCCCCTACCATAAATTATAAGGATATTAAAGTCACAGTAGGAGTTCCATATAAAGGTTCATGGACACAGGCTGATTAATAAAGGCCAGGAAACCCTTAGTATGGAGTGAAATGCATTTCTCCAACTGATTATTGGCATGCGATTGAGTAAAATAGCTATTCTGCAGCTTTGAATAAGAAACTGGGGTTTTTAAAGGATTAACGGACAACTACACTCACCAAATCCATGATCCCTTATTGGAAATTTCCCAGGGTGAGGACCTAAACCTCACTGTCCTCCCCCCTGGGCTCACTTGCTAGGTCTAGATTTACCTGAATTTTCCTTAGGTGCTCCTGAACTCCGTTGGTGACTTTGGCCAAAGAAGGGGGAGGAGGTGTATACAGGTCAGTCAGGTTATCACATCTAACTTTGCCACCTCGTGCCCATGCCTTGATTCACCTATCCTAGGGCTGTTGCAAGGATCCTCAAGAGTTTTCCCACTAAAAAACTCTGTTGAGTTCAAGAAACCCAGGATCCCACCGCAAAGTCAGGACCCTTTAAGAAACAGCACAGGGAGAGAAAATGCAGCTCAATCAAATCTTAATAAACATATTACACAAAAAGGGAAAACTCAACACCAACAGATATCCACTTAGTAATGCACCCCTGCATAAATCTCTATGGCTTTGGCACTTGGACAGTCAGCTAATGGATTCATTTTCAAGACCATTAGGACATAACGTGTCAAGACATAGACACTTGATCCATTTCACATTCAATTGTCAAAGCAATAGTTTATACAAAAAGTAAGAGAATAAAAGTGGAGACATGATACCTTTTATTGGCTAACTAGACAAAAAAATGTTGTTGTCTTGTTAGCCAATAAAAGGTATCACAACTCTACTTATAATCTCCAATTGTAAAAGTTCCTTGTCCCTAGTGGAGGGAATATGGTCAATATAGTAGATAGCAATCTACCTAAACATGGCGAGGCTGATGTGGATGGATAATGGATGTCTAGTCCTTCCAGTGCTGCCTGAATAACTGACCTACGGTTGCCTATTTATTCACTTTTTTTCCAACATAATATTGGCCACACAGACATATAGTCAGATCACGTGACTACTAATAGATGTGAATCTATGTATTATAACAAAATTTTGCCTATGTGTAAGTGCGAAAAATACTTTAAACTTATTATATATGTACAGGTCTGGCATCCAGAGTATTTAAAGCATCCATCTCGGGGCTTTCCTATGCAAGATGTAGCCTTCTTTTTCATGGGACCTTTAAAATCCTTCTTGCCAAGAAGATTTCTTAAATTTTCTGAAGACAAAAGTAATCTGTACTTTGGCCACTTCTTTTGTACTGGGGACTCTTCTTTTTAATCTGTTTATAAATGACTTAGAAGGGGGCATTGAGAGAAAGGTCTCTGTCTTTGCTGATGACACTAAACTATGCAGAACTTTGGAGATGACACTAAACTATGCAGAGCTTCCAAGCATTTTGGAAATGCTTGGAAAGCATTTTTCAAATGATGCGCAATTGCTGCAAGCTGCTGAAATGGACAGAATGGCAGATGAGATTCAATGTTGATAAATGTAAGGTGATGCATTTGGAGTTTAACAATCCTTGTGCCACCTACACCATAAATAACTCTGTGCTAAGTGAATCTATAATGGAAAAAGATTTGGGGGTTCTTGTACATAACAGACTTAGCTGTAGCAAACAATGCCAGATGGCAATGACTAGAGCTAGCAAGTAGAGATGGCTGAACTATATAAAGTTCGGTCCATTTTCGAACTTTCGAACTTCAGAGAAAGTTCGATAGTGATAGTTCCAAAAGTCCAAGTGATTTACAGCTTAACTAACAATGGTAACTTACTGTAAATGGCTGTGGCACCTGGGAAATGGTCTGGGGAACATGTCACTGTCACCAAAACTTCTTAAAACCCTTCCTGAAGTCAGGCGGGCAATTGTCGGGTTTTGCGCAAGCTACATTCGACGATACATTTGCGGGTTATGGAACGAACGAACAAACAATCCTTCCTGTTAGCGAACGGTCCTTCCTAGGCTTAGCAAATAGTACATTTGAGGGTTGGATAGTGTACTGGTTAAAGGCACCGCCTTTGACATGGAAGACCAGGGTTCGAATCCTGGCTAGGGGCAGCTATACAAATGTTTGGATTATTATAATACCCTAGTAATATAATACCCTATATAATAACCTAGCAATATAATACTCTAGTAATGTAATAACCATATAATATAATAACCACATAATAACCATATAATATAATAACAATATAATAACCATATAATATAATAACCATATGATAGATGCGAAAGATGACAGATTACAGAAGATGACAGAAGATGAGAGGAAGAAGGATGACAATAAAAGAAGATGACAGATGACAGAAGATGACAGATGACATTAGATGACAGATGAAGAAGATGACAGATGCCAGGAGATGACAGGAGATGAAGGAAGAGAGGACAGAGGACAGATGATGGAAGATGACAGAAGATGACAGATGCCAGAAGATGAGAGATGGACAGAAGTGACAGATGACATTAGATGACAGATGACAGAAGATGACAGATGGACAGATGACAGATTGGACAGATGAAGAGGAAAGAAGATGACAGAAGATGACGATGACAGAAGATGACAAATGACAGAAGATGACGTTACAGGAAGATGATAGATGACAGAAGAGAAAATGACAGAAGATGACAGAGAGACGAAGATGGACCAGACTATGGGACAGAAGCTGGCAGATGACAGAAGATGAGAGATGACAGAGATGACAGCGGCAAAGATAACCGATGCCAGAAGTGAAAAAGATTATGATAATGAAAGATGACGATACAGAAGATAACCAGAGGATGGACAGATAACAGAAGATGACGGATGAGAGGAAGTCGACAGAAGATGACAGATGACAGAAGTGACAGGACTATGACAGACGGATGCAGCTGGACAGACAGGAAGATGACAGATGACAGCAGATGACAGATGGAAGGAGATAACAGATGCAGGAGATGATAAAAGATTACGATAAAATGAAGAGACAGATACAGAGCTAACAGAGGATTGACAGATAACAGAAGATGAGGAATGAGAGAAGTCGACAGAAGATGAAGGATGACAGAAGATGGCAGATGACAGAAGCTGACAGATGAGACTGATGACAGGCATATGGACAGTGATGACAGATGACCGAAGATGACAGATGCGGAAGATGGACAGAAAGGATGATAGATGAAGAAGATGGAAAGATGGAGACAGATGACAGAAGATGACAGATGGACAGATGACAAGATGACAGCAAGATGAGAGATGACAGAAGATGAGAGATGACAGGAAGATAATGACAGATACTGAATGAGATGACAATGACAGAAGATGGACAAATATAAAGAGATGACAAATGACAGAAGATGACAGATGACATTAGATGACAGATGACAGAGATGACAGATGCCAGAAGAGACAGATGACAGATGACAGAAGATGAGAGATGATGGACAGATGACAGAAGGATGACAATGACAGATGACAGATGACAAAAGATGAGAAATGACAGAAGATGGACAGAAGATGACAGATGACAGAATGATGACAGATGAACAGGAAGATGACAGATGAGATGACAGAAAGCCGACAGATGACCCAGAAGATGACAGATGACAGAAGTGACAGAAGTTGACAGATTACAGATAGATGACAGATGACAGAAGATGGCCGCATACGATGACAAGAAGATGACAGATGACGAAGATGACAGTGAAGAAGACAGGCAGAGACAGATGGGGACCAGAAGATGACAGATGCACAGAAGATGACAAATGACAGAAGATGACAGATGACAGGAAGATGAAGATGACAGAAGATGACAAAATGACGAAGCTGATAGATGACAGAAGATGACAGAAGTGGACAGACTTACAGAAGGATGACCGATGACAGAAAGCTGGCAGATGACCGATGGACAGAAGATGACAGGATGATGACTGATGACAGAATATGACAGTAGATGACAGATGACAGAAGATGAAGATGACAGAAGATGACCGATGATGGAAAGCTGACAGAAGATGATAGATGAAAGAAGATGACAGATGACAGAACAGGACAGATGGACCAGAGATGGACAATTAGAAGATGACAGTAGATGGACAGATGACAGAAGATGCAGATACAGGAAGATGACAGTAGATGACAGAGAAACAGAAGATGACAGAAAGATTACAGATGACAGAAGCTGACAGATGACAGAAAATGACGAGACAGAACATGAAAGAAGATGACAGAAAGATGACAAAAGATAATAGATGACGAAGATGACAGTTAATGACAGGATGACAGATGACAGAAGATGACAGATAATGTCAGAGACAGATGATGACAGATGCATAAGATGACAGAGGATGAGCAGATGACAGAAGATGACAGATGACAGAAGATTGACAGGGGCAGAAGATGATGACAGATGTTTGACAGATGATAACAGATTGATGACAGATGATGCAGCAAATGACCGAAGATGACAGAAGAAGACAATGACAGAAGAGACAGAGGATGCCAGAAAGATGAAGATTAAACGAAAGATGACAGAAAATTCAGAGTAACACAAGATGACAGATAAAGAAGATGACAGAAGATGACAGGATGGACAGAAGACAGAAGATGAGAAGATGATGAAGCAAGATGACAGATGGAGACGATGACAGAAGATGACAGATACAGAAGATGACAGAAAATGTCAGATGACAGAAAATTCAGATGAAAGAAGAGAAGATAACAGATTGAAAAAAACAGATGACAGAAGATTGAAGAGACAGATAATGACAGATGACAGAAGATGACAGATGACAGAAGATAAGATGACAGAAGATAAACCGATGACAGAAGATGACCGAGACAGAAGAGACAGATGACAGAAGATGACAGGAAGATGACAGAAGATGACAGAGATGACAGAAGATGACAGAGAGACAGAAGAAACAGTTGACAGAAGATGACAGGAAGGATGAAGAGGGACAGAAGATAACAGAAGATGACAGAGATGACAGATGACAGAGGATGGACAGATGACCAGAATATGACAGAAGAAAGATGGGCAGATGACAGATGACAGAAGATGAAGAGAGAAGATGACAGAGACAGAAGATGACAGAAGATGACAGAAGATGATAGATGCAGAAGATGAACAGATGATGACAGCTGACAGAAAGATGACAGCTGACGAAGAGCGAGATGACAGAGATGAGAGATGACAGAAGATGGACGATGACAGAAGATGACAGATGAAGAGACAGAAGATGACAGATGACAGAGATGACGATGGCGAAGATGACATATTACAGAAGATGACAGAAGATGACAGATGACAGAAAGATGGACAAATGAAGAAGTGACAGATTACAGAGATGATAGATGACAGAAGTGACAAATGGACAGAACAGATGACAGTGAAGAAAGATGACGGACTATGACAGAAGGAATGGCACAGATGACAGAAGATGACAGATGGACAGACAGATGACAGATGGCAGAATGATTAACATGATGACCGCAAGATGATAAAGAATTACTGATAAAATGAAGATGACAGATTACAGAAGAGATAACAGCGCGAGACAGATAACAGGAGAAGATGACGGATGAGAGAAGTCGACAGAAGATGACAGATGGCAGAAGATGGCAGATGACAGAAAGATGACAGAGATGACAGAGGAGGACAGAGGACAGAATATGACAGAGATGCAAGAGAGACAGATGACAAGAGATGACAGATGATGGACTGAGACAGAATATGACGTATATGACAGAGACAGAAGATGACAAGAATGACAGACAGAAGATGACAGAAGATGACAGAAGATGATAGATGACAGAAGATGACGTGATGAAAGATGACAGGAAGATGACAGATGAAGAAGATGAGAGATGACCAGAAGATGACCGATGACAGAAAGAGAGGACAGAGACAGAAGATGACAGAGACAGATGACAGAAGATGACGATGACAGGAAGATGAAAGATGGCGGACAAGATGACGATTACAGAAGATGACAGAAGGATGACAGATGACAGAGATGGAAAATGACAGGAAGAGATTTGGGGGGGGTGAACAGATTACAGAAGATGATAGATGACAGAAGATGACAAATGACAGGAAGAGATGAACAGATGACAGAAGACTGACAGGGACTATCGCAGAACGATGGCAGATGGACAAGAAGATGACAGATGAAAGAAGATGGAACAGATGGCCAGAAGAAAGATAAACAGATGACAGAAGATGATAAAAGATTACTGATAAATGAAGATGACAGATTAAAGAAGATACAGAGGATGACAGATAACAAAAGATGACGGATGAGAGAAGTCGACAGAGTGGACCAGATGACAGAAGATGACACATGACCAGAAGATGACAGAAGATGACCAGATGACAGAAGATAACAGAAGAGACAGAAGCTGACAGGATGACAGAATATGACAGACGATGATAGATGACAGAAGATTGACAGAAGTTGACAGAACTTACAAAAGATGACAGATGACGAAGATGGAGATGACAGATGAAAGAAGATGGACAGATGATGACTGATGACAGCATATGACAGTAGTGACAGATGACAGAAAGATAGATGACAGATGACGGAAGAGGACAGAAGATGATAGATGACAGAAGAAAGAGACAGTGATGACAGATGACAGAAGATGACAGATGGACAGATGACAGGATGAAAGAAGATGAGAGATACAGAAGAGGAGAGATGACAGAAGATGACAGATGACTGCAAGATGAAGATGACAGAAGATGAAAAATAAAAAAGATGACAGATGACAGACGCTGACAGAGACATTAGATGGACAGATGACAGAAGAGGACAGATGACAGGAGATGACAGAAGATGACAGATGACAGGGATGATGGACCAGATGACAGAAGATGGGACAGTGACAGATGACAGATGACAGAAGATGAGGAGATGATGACCGATGACAGAAGATTGACAGATGACAGAAGAAGATGAGAAATGGACAGAAGATGACAGAAGATGACAAGATGACAGACGATAGATGGACAGATGACAGAAGATGACAGATGACAGGCAGATGACAAGAAGATGACCAGATGACCAGAAGATGACAGAAGTAGTGACAGGATTACAGAAAGATGACGATGACAGAAGATGGCAGATGACAGATGACAGAAGATGACGATGACAGAAGATGACAGATGACAGAAGATGGACAGATGACAGACAGATGACAGATGACAGAAGATGACAAATGACCAGAAGATGAGATTAAAGAAGATGACAGATGACGACGATGACAAATGACAGAAGATGATAGCTGACAGGAAGATGACAGAATAGTGACAGATTACAGAAGGGATGACAGATGACAGACGAGCTGGCAGATGCAGATGACAGACGATGAAAGATGATGCTGATGACAGAATCTGACAGTAGATGACAGATGACAGAAGATGACGATGACAGAAGATGACAGAGAGGAAGTAGAGGACAGAAGAAGCTGATTGATAGTGACAGAAGATGACAGAAGATGAAGCAGATACAAAATGAGAGATGACAGAAGAAGATGACAGATGACAGGAAGATTGACAGATGACAGATGACAGAAGATGACAGATGACAGAAGATTGACCGATTACAGAAGATGACAAATAAAAGAAGATTAAAGATGACAGGAAGATGACAACATGACAGAAGATGACAGATGACAAGAAGATGACAGATGACGAAGATGACAAATGGACAGAAGATGACAGATGAACAGAAGACTGGACCAGAAAGATTGACAGAAGATGGCAGAGTAGATGACAGAAGATGAACAGAGGACAGAAGGATAACAGATGAAAGAAGGAAAGAAGCATGACCAAAAGATTACTGATAAAGAAGATGACAGATTACCGAGATGGACAGAGGATGAAGAGAACAGAAGATGAACGGAGACAGAATGATAAAGAAGACAAGAAGAAGGATGATCACCATGACAGAAGATGAAACATGAACAGAAGATGGAAGGGATGACAGAGATGACAGAGGATGGACAGAGGACAGAAGAGACAGGAAGATGACAGATAATTACAGATATGACCAGAAGATCGACAATGACAGATAATGACAGATGACAGAGGAAAAATGACAGAGACAGAAGATGACAGATGACAGAAGATGACAGAAGATATGACACAAAGACAGAGATGACAGAAGATGACAGTTGACAGATTGGACAGAAGATGACAGATGACAGAAGATGAAGTAGATGACAAATGACAGACAGAAAGATGAAGATGACAGAGATTGACAACATGACAGAAGATGACAGAAGATGAAGAGGAACAGAAGATGACAGCAGATACCGATGGACAGAGAGACAGATGATGATGCACAAAAAGACAAAGATGACAGAAGATGCAGTGGACAGATTGACAGAAAGATTGACAGAGGACAGAAGATGACAGTAGATGAGACAAATGACAGAAGAGATGACAATGACAGAAGAAGATGACAGCTGAAAGAAAGATGACAGATGACAGATGGCAGAAGATGACAGCTGATAGAAGTAACAGAAGACGACAGACGATGACAGATGACAGGAAGATGACACATGACAGAAGATGACAAGAATCAGAAGATGGACAGAAGATGACAGAGGAGGACAGATGACAGAAGATGGGACAGATGATTACAGATTTATGACAGAGATGACAGATGACAGATAATGACAGATGACAGAAAAGACAGATGACAGAAGATGAAACCCCAGAGACAGAAGATGACAGATGATCCGACAAAAGACAGAAGAGACAGAAGATGACGAGGGACAGCATGACAGAAGATGACAGATGACAGAAGATGACAGTAGATGACAAATGACAGAGATGACAGATGACAGAATATGACACATGACCAGAAGAAGAAGAGGACAGAAGATACAGATGACAGAAGAGACCGAGATGAACAGATGACAGAGAT
The DNA here is from genome assembly GCA_019447015.1 of Hymenochirus boettgeri. Classification (NCBI taxonomy): domain Eukaryota; kingdom Metazoa; phylum Chordata; class Amphibia; order Anura; family Pipidae; genus Hymenochirus; species Hymenochirus boettgeri. Next base: position 162,880,670 of record CM033475.1, read on the forward strand.
GACAAATGACAGAAGACGACAGATTACCGAAGATGACAGAGACAGAAGTGACAAATGACAGACGATGACAGATGCAGAAGATTGACAGAAGATGACAGAAAGAGATGGCAGATGACAGAAGATTGACAGATTGACCAGAAGATAACCGATGACAGAGATGATTAAAAGATTACGGATAACAGGAAGATACAGATTATGTACAGGAAGATGACCGGGATGACAGATAACAGAAGATGACGGAGAGAGAACAGAGTCGACGAAAAAGATGACAGATGACAGAAGAGACACAGGAAGAAGAGGGGACCGAAGATGACAGTGACAGAAAGCGAGTGACAGAAGATGACAGATGACAGAAGATGAAAGCTGAGACAAAAAGACAGAAAGATTGACAGGACAGACAGATGACAGATGTCAGAAGATGGACAAAGACAGAAGGATAACAGGACGACAGAGAAGGGGACACATGACAGACGAGGACACAGACAGAAGATGGACAGAGGAGACAGAAGATGACAGAGGATGACAGATGAAGAAGATGACAGAAGATGACAGTGATTACAGGATTATGCCAGAAGAGACAGCTGACAGAAATGAGACCAGATGACAGAAATGACAGATGACAGAAGAAGATGACAGATGACAGAAGATGACAGATGAATGACAAAAGGACAGAAGAATGACAGGAAGATGAAAAAAAAAAGACAGATTGACAGAAGATGACAGATGAAAGAAGATGACAGTAGATGGACAAAGGAAGAAGATGACAGATGACAGAGATGACACATGACAGAACAGATGCAGAAGATGGACAGATGACAGAAGATGACAAATGACAGAAGAGATGACAGAAGATGGACAAAAGACCGGAAGATGACAGAAGATGACAGTTGGACAGTCTTGACACCAAGATGACAGATGACAGAAGATGACAGTAGATGACAAAATGACAGAAGATGACAGATGAAAGAAGAGAACAATGACAGATTCAGTAGATGAAGATGATAGAAGATAAAAAGAAAGACGACCGAAGATGACGATGACAGAAGATGACACATGACAGAAGTGACAGAGATGACAGAAGATGACAGTAGGTTGACAGATTTACCGACGATTGAAAGAAGATGGACAGATGATACAGATTATGACAGAAGATGACGAGATGGACAATACTGACAGATGGACAGAAAATAAACAGATGACAGAAGCTTGACAGATGATGGACAAGATAACAAAAGATGGGGGGGGGACCGATGACATGAAGATGAAAGATGACCGAAGATCGACAGAGATGACAGAAGGATGACAAATGAGGAGGAAGATGACATGAAGATGACAGATGTCAGAGATGACAGATGACAGAAGATGTCAGATGACAGATGATGAGAAGAGGACAGAAGAGACAGAAGTATGACAGGAGATAACAGAAGATGACAGATGACAGAAGATGACCGACCGACAGAAAGAGGACAGATGGACAGAAGATGACGAAGAAGATAACAGATGACACAACGAGGACAGATGACAGAATGCAGAAGATGGACAGATGAACGGAGAGATAACAGAAGACGAAAGAAGAGGGACCAAGATGACCAGAAGATGACAGATGAGAGAGATGACAGAAGATAACAGATGACACAAGAGCAGAAGAGACCGATGACAGAAGATGACAGGAATAGGACAGATGACATAATAAAGGACGAGACAGAAGAGGAAATAGTAAAGAGATGGACCAGAAGACAGAAGATGACAGAAGACGACAGATGACAGAAGATGAAAGAAGAGTACAAAAGACCAGACAGAAGTAAAGATGACAGAGATAAACAGAAAATGTCAGATGACAGAAGATTACCGATGACAGAAGAGGACAGATGAAAGAAAGGTTTTTAAACAGAAGCTAACAGATTGACAGAGATGAAATGCTGACAGATGACAAAAGGAAGCCAGAGGATGACAGATGACAGAAGATGACAGATGAAAGCAGAAGATGACAGAAGATGGACAGATGACAGCATAAGACAAAGAAGAAGGAAGATGACAGATTACAGAAGATGACAGAGAGGAGTGCAGATGACAGAAGTGACAGAAGATGACAGACGACGAAGATGACAGAAGATGACAGAAGATGACAGAGGATGACAGATGATGACAGATGACAGAAGATGACGATGATGACAGATTATTCAGAAGATGACAGATGACAGATAAGACCAGATGACAGGAAGAAGATGACAGATGACAGAAGAGGACAGAGATGTCGATGACAGATAACAGAAAGAGGCAGATGACCAGAAGATGAAAGATGAAGAAGATGAAAGATGAAAGAAGCTTGAAAGATGACAGAGATGACAGAAGGAAATGATAGAAGATGACAGGTGATGACAATGATGGGACAGATTGATGACGATGACAGAAGATGAGAGATGATGACAGAAGGATGACAGATGCGAGACGATTGACAGAAGATGAGATGACAGAAGATTGACAGGAAAATGTCAGATGAAAGAAAAATGTCAGATGGACAGAAGATGAACACGATGACACCCACCGATGAAGACAGAAGAAGATGTGACAGTGTTGACAGAGATGACAGAAGATAACAGATGACAGAAGGATGACCGATGACAGAAGATGACAGAAGATGACAGAAGATAACAGTTGACAGAAGATGACAGATGGACAGAAGATGACAGATGAAATGACAGATGAATGAAGATGACACATGGACAGATGACAGAGACAGGAAGCTGACCAGATGACAGAAGATGACAGAATATGACAGATGACTAATAAAGAAGAGACAGAAGACGACAGATGGACAGAAGATGACAGAAGGATTACAAAGACAGAAGATAAAAGATGACAGAAGATAACAGAAAATGTCAGATGACAGAGATTACCGATGACAGGAAGATGCAGATGACAGAAGGTAACAGAAGATAACTGCTGACAGTTGATGACAGATGACAAAAAAGAAGGACAGAGGATGACAGATGACAGAAGAGAGATGACAGCTGACAGAAGGACAAAAGAAGACAGAACGATGACCGATTACCGAAGTGGACAGAGGATGACAGATGACAGAAGATGACAGGGCAGATGCAGAGAAGAAGATGACAGAAGATGACAGAAGATGACAGAGGAATGCAGATGATGACAGATGACAGAAGATGGCACAGATGATTGAAGATTATGTCAGAAGATGGACAGGATGACAGATAGTGACAGATGACAGAAAAATGGAAGCATGAAGAAGATGACAGATGATGTGACAATAACAGAAGAGGACGATGACAGAAGATGAAAGATGAAAGAAAGATGAGATGACAGACGATGAGATGACGAAGATGATAGAAAGGAGACAGGTGATGACAGATGAGACAGATGTGGACAGCTGACAGACGATGAGACGATGATGACGATGAGACAGATGAGAGACGATGGACAAAGATGACAGATGACAGAAAGAAGATGACAGGAAAAGTCAGATGACCGAAAAAATGTCAGATGACAGAAAGAGACAGATACAGATAGACAGGAAAGATGACAGATGACAGAAGAGGAAGAAGATAACAGATGACAGAAGATGACCGAGTGGAAAGAAGAAAGAGTGACAGATGACACAGAAGCAGAAGATGACCGAAGAGGACGAAGATAACAGTTGACAGAAGATGACAGATGACAGAAGATGACAGATGACAGAAGATAACAGAAGATGACAGAAGATGACAGATGACAGAGATGACAGATGACAGAATGTGACTGAAGATGACATACCAGAAGAGATGACATAAGATAACCAGAAGATGAACGATGACAGAAGATGACCGACGACATAAGATGACCGATGACAGCAAGATGACAGAAGTAAAGATGACACAAGATGGACAGATGTACAGATGTCAGAATGATGCAGATGACAGGAGATAACAGAAAGAAGGACAGAAGTGACTAGATGACAGAGAGACTGACCAGTCAGTAGATGACACATGACAGATACAGATAGACAGAAGATGACAGAATGGACAGTAAAGATACAGAATATGACAGATGACATAATACAGAAGATGACAAGATTGACATGATAACAAAATGACAGAATGATAAGAAGACGACAGATGGGAACATAAGTGACAGACGATTACAAATACAGAAGCTAACAGAGGACAGAAGATAACAGAAAATGTCAGATGACAGAGATTACCGATGCAGAATATTTGACAGTATTGGACTGAGTAACAAAGATAACCGATGACAGGATGATGAAATGGACAGTATGAACAGAACAGAAGAACACAAGATGACAAGAAGAGAACAGATGACAGAAGATGAACAGATACAGAAACAAAGAAGGACAGAAGATGACAGATTACAGAGATGACAGAGGATGACATTGACAGAAGATGACAGACAGATGAACAGAAGACAGAAGATTGGACCGAAAGATGACAGAAGATGACAGAGGATAACAGATGATGACAGATGACAGAAAGACAGTTTATGTGAGAAGATACAGATCCAGATAAGGACAGATGATAAAAATACATGACAGAAGGATGAAGATTGATGACAGAAACAGAAGATGACAGATGACAGAAGATTGAAAAAATGACAGAAGAGAAAGATACAGAAGGGATACAGAAGATGATAGCAGATGACGTTGATGACAGAGATGACAGATGATGACAGATACAGAAGATGACAGAAGATTACAGATACAGAAGATGACAAGATTACAGGAAGATGACCGAGAACAGGATGACAAGATTCAAGATGACAAAAAGATGACAGATACGAAAATGACAGTAAGAATTACGAGATCAGACAGAGATGACAGAGTACAGAAGATGACAGAGACAGACAGATGACAGAAGATGGACAGAAGATGACCATTACCGAACTGACAGAGATGACAGATGACCAAACGATGACGAAGATGACAGAGATCGATAACAGATTACAGAAGAGGACAAGAGAATGACGAAGATGTACACGTCAGAAGCAGACAGATGACAGAAGATAAAGGTCAGATGACAGAAGAGACAGAGCAGAAGATGACAAAGATTACGAGCAGAAGATGACAGATGACTAGAAGTTCAGATGACAGAAGTACAATGACAGAATAAAGAGAGCGCAAGATACAGATGACGAAAAGGAAGATGGCAGAAGTTTTTTGACATTGTCTCTCGATCGGTTCCGCTGTCAGCTGTCATCTGCTATCTGACATCTGTCAGCAGTATCTGTCGCTATCAACTGTCCTGTCAGCATCATCTGTCATCTGCAAAGAGCCAAAAGGTGTCTAGACTCTCGTTTCAGGCAGCCCAGTAACAGAGCCAAAAGCATACACACCCCCTTCCGGCAGCAGAACAGAGCCAAAATGTGTCCAGACCCCGTTCCGGCATCCAGAACCAGAGCCAAAGCATCCAGGGTCCACTGTTCCGCAGCAGAAACAGAGCAACGGGTCCAACCCCCGTTCCGGCATCCAGAAACAGAGCCAAAAGCATCCAGACCCCTTTTCCGGCAGCCAGACAGAGCCAAAGAGTCCTAGACCCGTTCTGGTCAGCCAGTAAAGAGAGATAAAGGAGTCCATACCCCCGTTCCGGCCAGCCATAACACACCAAAAGGCATCCAGACACCCGTTCGCGTACCAGGAAAAGAACCATGGGTCCAGACCCCGTCCGGCATCCAGAACAGAGACCAATGGGGTTCCAGACTCCCATCCGGAAGCCAGGAACAGAGAAAAGCATTCACACACCCCCCCTTCGGCAGCAGAACAGAAGCCACAATGTTCCAGACCCCGTTCCGGCACGAACAGAGCAAAGCATCCAGGGCCCCTGTTCCGGCAGCCAAAACAGAGCCAAAGGGGTCCAGACCCCCGTTCGCGCATCAGACAGAGTCCAAAATCACCAGACCCCTTTTTCCGGCAGCCAGACCAGAGCCAAAGGAGTCTAGACCCCCTTTCTGGCAGCCAGACAAGAGATAAAGGAGTCCAGACCCCCCGTTTCCGCGCCAACACATCCCAAAGACATCCAGAACCCCGTTTCCGGCAGCCGGTAAAGAGCCAAATGGGTCCAGACCCCGTTTCCGGCATCCAGAACAAGAGCCAAGGGGTCCAGACTCCCGTTCCGTGGCCAGAACAGAGCCAAAAGCAATACAACCACAGTCCTGCAGCCAGAACAGAGCCAAAAGCATCCAGACCCCCGTTTCCGGTTGGCCAGAAACAGAGCCATAGGGGTCCAGAACCCCCGTTCTGGCAGCCCAGAACAGAGCAAAGGTCCAGACCCCAGTGTTTCCACGGCCATAACAGAGCAAAAGCATCAGTACCCCCGTTGCCGGCAGCCAGAAAAGAGCCAAAGGGGTCCACGCCGCCCCCGCGAACCAAAAAAACCCCGTTCAAGGCAGCCACACAGAGCCCAACGTGTCCAGGACCTCCGTTCCGGCAGCCAGAAACGAGCCAAAGGGGTCCAGACCCCGTTCCGGCGGCCAGAACACAGAGCCAAATGGGGTCCAGACCCCACATTCCAGTTGGCAGGACTAAGGCAAAAGCATCAGACCCCCCGTTTCTGGCAGCCAGAAAAGAGCCAAAGGAGTTCCAGACCCCCTTTTCCGGCGCCAGAACCAGAGCCAAATGGTCCAGACCCCCGTTCAGTGGGCAGAACAGAGCCAAAAGCATCCAGAAACCCCCGTTCCGGCAGGCAGAAAAGAGCCAAGGGTTCAAGACCCCTGGTTCGAGTCGGCCCAAGAACAGACCCAAAAGCATCACACCCCCATTCAGCAGCCAGAACAGAGCCAAAAGCGTCTCAGACCCCTGTGTCGGCAGACAGAACAGAGCAAAGGGGTCTAGCGACCCCCCCCTGTCTCCGGCACTAGGAAATAACAAGCCAAGGAGCCCAGAGCCCGTTCTTGGCAGCCAGAACAGAAGCCAAAGGGGTTCCACGACCCGCCGTTCAGGGCATCCACAACAGTAGCCAAGCGGGTTCAACCCCCGTTCTGGCAGCTAGAAAAAGAACCAAAGGGGTACCAGACCCCCTTCGGCAGCCAGAACAAAGCCAAATGGTCAGACCCCCGTGTCCTGGGCGAGAAAAGAGCAAAAAAGCATCCAGTACACCCCCCCACGTTTCCGGCAGCCAGAAAAGAGCCAAGGAGTCCAGATCCTGTTTCCGGGTTTTTTGGCCAGACGACAGAAGCCAAATGGTCCGAGACTCATTCCGGCAGCTTAGAAAGAGCCACAGGGGGTCCAGGAACCCCCGTTCCAGCGGCCGAACAGAGCCAAAGTGGTCCAGACCCCGTTTAGGCAGCCGAAAGAGCCAAAAGCATCCAGACCCCGTTCGGTAGCCAGAAAAGAGCCAAGGAGTCCAGACCCCTGTTCCGGCGGCCAGCAAACAGCAAATGGTCCGGACCCCCGTTCAGTGGGCAGAACAGAGCCAAAAGCATCAGAACCCCCGTTTCGGCAGTCAGAAAAGAGCCAAGGGGTCAAGCTACCCCTGTTTACAGCGGCCAGAACAGACCCAAAAAGCATCTAAAACCCCCATTCAGCAGCGAACAGAGCCAAAGCATTCACACCCCTGTTCCGGCAGCCAGAACAGAGCCAAAGGGTCTAGACCCGTTCCAGCAGTAGAACAGAGCCAAAGGAGCCAGAGCCCCGTTTGGCAGCCAGAATAGAGCCAAAGGGGTCCAGACCCCCGTTTAGGTAGCCACAACAGAGCCAAGGGGTCAGCCCACTCGTTCCGGCAGCCAGAAACAGAGCCATAAGCATCCAGACCCCTTCCGGCAGCCAGACAACAAGCCAAGGGGTCCAGACCCCCGCTTCCGGACAGCCGAAAAGAGCTAAAGGGGTCCAGACCCCCATTCCGGAGCCAGACCAGAGCCAAATGGGTCCAGACCCCCTCTCCCACAGCCAGAACAGAGCCAATGGGGTCCAGACCCCCGTTCCGGTGGCCAGAACAAAGCCAAAAGCACCCAGACCACCGTCCTGGCGGCCAGAACAGAGCCAAAAGCATCCAGACCCCCTTTCCGGCCACCAGAAGAGAGCCAAAGGAGCCCAGACCCCCGTTCCAGTGGGCAGAACAGAGCCAAAAGCATCCAGACCCCCGTTCCGGGAGTTAGAAAAAAGCAAAAGGGGTCAAGACCCCTGTTCATGCGGCCAGAACAGACCCAAAAGCATCCAGGCCCCCGTTCCAGTGGGCAGAACAGAGCCAAAAGCATCCAGACCCTCGTTCTGGCAGTCAGAAAAGAGCCAAAGGGGTCCAGACCCCCGTTCTGGCACCAAGAAACAGACGCCAAAAAGCATACAGACCCCTGTTCCGGCACACCACAACAGAGCCAAAGGGGTCTAGACTCTGTTCCGGCAGCTTAGAAAACAGAGGCAAAGGGGTCCAGACCCCCCTTCCGGTAGCCAGAAAGAGCCAAAGGAGTCCGACCCCTGTTCCGGCGGCCCAGAACAGAGCCAAATGGGTCCAGACCCCGTGTCCAGTGGGCAGAACAGAGCCAAAACCCATCAAGAACCCCGTTCCGGCAGTCAGAAAAGAGCCAAAGGGGTCAAGACCCCTGTTCCAGAGGCCCGAACACACAAAGCATCTAAACCCCCATTCCAGCAGCCAGAACAAGCAAAGCATTCAACACCCCTGTTCCGGCAGCCAGAACAGAGCCAAAGGGGTCTAGACCCCTGTTCCAGCAGCTAGAACAGAGCAAAGAGGCCCAGAGCCCGTTCTGGCAGCCAAACAGAGCCAAGAGGGTCCAGACCCCGTTCAGGCAGCCACAACAGAGCCAAAGGGGTCCAGACCCTCGTTCCGGCAGCCAGAACAGAGCCATAAGCATCCAGACCCCTTTTCCGGCAGCCAGAACAGAGCCAAAGGGGTCCAGACCCCCGTTCCGGCAGCCAGAAAAGAGCTAAAGGAGTCCAGACCCCCATTCCGGAGGCCAGACCAGAGCCAAATGGGTCCAGACCCCCTCTCCACAGCCCAGAACAGAGCCAATGGGGTCCAGACCCCCGTTACGGTGGCCTAGAACAAAGCCAAAAAGCACCAGACCACCGTCCTGGCGGCCAGAACAGAGCCAAAAGCATCCAGACCCCCTTCCGCCCACAGAGAGAGCCAAAGGAGCCCAGACCCGTTCCAGTGGGCAGAACAGAGCCAAAAGCATCAGACCCCGTTCCGGGGTTAGAAAAAAGACAAAAGGGGTCAAGACCCTGTTCATGCGGCCAGAACAGACCCAAAAGCATCCCAGGCCCCTCCGTGGGCAAGAACAGAGCCAAAAGCATCCAGACCCTCGTTCTGGCAGTTCAGAAAAGAGCCAAAGGGGTCCAGACCCCCGTTCTGGCAGCCAGAAACGAGCCCAAAGCATACAGACCCCTGTTTCCGGCAACCACAACAGAGCCAAAGGGTCTAGACCTCTGTTCCGGCAGCTAGAACAGAGCAAAGGGGTCCAGACCCCCGTTCCAGCAGCCAGAAAAAGTTCTAAATGGCCCAGACCCCAGTTTCCAGCGTCCCAGAAAAGTAGCCAAAGGGGTCCAGACCCCAGTCCTGGCAGCCAAACAGAGCCAAAGGGTCCGACCCCCGTTCCAGCAGCCACAACATAGCCCAAAAGCATCCAAGACACCGTTCCGGTGGCCAAGAACAGAGCCAAAAGCATCTGTTAGCGGTCATCTGTCAGCTGTCCTCTGTCAGCTGACAGAGACAGATGACAGTGACAGATGCAGCTACAATGAAGCTACACTGACGCTGACAGCTGACAGTGACAGCTGACAGGTGGACGACAGATGACAGCTGACAGATGACAGCTGACAGTGACAGATGACAGAGACAAGATGACAGCTGACAGCTGACAAGTGACAGCTGACAGAAGACAGATGAAAGCTGACAGCTGACAGATAACAGCGACAGATGACAGCTGAATACTGACAGCAGATGACAGCTGACAGATGATAGATGACATGACAGATGACAGCTGACAGATGATAGATGAAGCGACAGAGACAGATGACAGCTGACAGATGTTTGGCTCTTTCTGGTCATTGGAACGTGGGTCTGGATGCTGTTTGGCTCTGTTCTGGCTGCAGGAACGGGGGGTCTGGACTATTTGGCTCTGTTCTGGCTGCTGGAAACGGGGTCTGGACCCTTTTCGCTCTTTTTTGGCTGCGGAACAGGAGTTCTGACCCATTTGTCTCTGTTCTGGCTGCCGGAAAAAGAGTCTGGATGCTTTGGCTCTGTTTCTGGTGGCCGGAACGGGGGTTGGACTCATTTGGCTCTGTTCTTGGCTGCCGGAACGGGGGTCTGGACCATTTGGCTCTGTTCTGCTGCCGGAAAGGGGTCTGATGCTTTTGGCTCTGTTCTGGATGTCGGAACAGGGATCTGGACCCTTTGGCTCTTTCTAGCTGCCAGAACGGGTCTGGACCTCTTAGGCTCTGTTCTGGCAGCGAAGACATGGGTATTGGACCCCTTTGGCTCTTTTCTGGCAGCTGAACGGTGGTTGGACCCATTTTTGCTTTTCTGGCTGCTTGGAACGGGTCTGAGACCCATTTGCTATTTCTGGCGCCCGGAACGGGGTCTGGATGCTTTTGGATCTGTTCTTGGCTGCCGAAACGGGGGTCTCGGACCCTTTGGCTCTTTTCTGGCTGCCGGAACGGGGGTCTAGACTCCTTTGGCTCTGTTCTGGCTGCCGGAAAAGGGGTCTGGATGCCTTTGGCTCTTTTCTGGCTGCCCGTTCTGGCAATCAGAAAAGAGCCAAAGGAGTCAAGACCCCCGTAGAGTGCCAGAACAGACCCAAAAGCATCCAGGACCCCCATTCCAGCACAGAACCGAGCCCAAAAGCATACAGACCCCTGTTCGGCAACAACAACAGAGCCCAAGGGTGTCTAGACCTCTGTTCCGGCGCAATAGAACAGGGCAAAGGGTCCAGCCCCCCGTTCCACAGCCAGAAAAAGAGCTAAATGGGCCCAGACCCCAGTTCCAGCGTCCCAGAAAAGAGCCAAAGGGGTCCAGACCCAGTCCCTGACAGCCAGAACAGAGCCAAAAGTGTCCAGACCCTCGTTCCAGCAGCCACAACATAGCCAAAAGCATCCAGACCCCCGTTCCGGTGGCCAGAACAGAGCCAAAAGCATCTGTCACTGTCCATCTGTCCTCTGTCACTGTCAGTGTCCTCTGTCAGTGACGATGACAGATGACAGCGACAGATGACAGCTAACAGATGAAAGCTGACAGCTGAAGATGAAAGATGACAGTGAGACAGCTGACAGATGACAGCTGACAGGTACAGTTAACAGATAACAGCTGAGATGACAGCTGACAGCTGACGATGACAGCAGACAGACGACAGCTGACAAATGCAGCTGACAAGACAGTGTAGTGGACAGATGACAGATGACAGTTGACAGCTGACAGATGACAGCTGAAGATGATAGATGACAGCTGACAGCTGACAGATGACCGATGACAGCTGACAGATGACAGCTGACAGATGCTTTTTGGCTCTTTCTGGTCATTGGAATGTGGTCTGGATGCTTTGGCTCTGTTCTGGCTGCGAGGAACGGGGTTGGACTAATTTGGCTCTGTCTGGCTGCTGGAACGGGGGTCTGGACCCTTTGGCTCTGTTCTGGCTGCCGGAACAGGAGTCTGGACCCATTTGTCTCTGTTCTGGCTGCGGAAAAGAAGTCTGGATGTTTGGCTCGTTCGGATGCCGAACGGAACGGGGGTCTGGACTCATTTGGCTCTGTTCTGGCTGCCGGAACGGGGTCTGGACCCTTTTGGCTCTGTCTGGCTGCCGGAACGGAGTACTGGACCCATTTGGCTCTGTTCTGGCTGCCGGAAAAGGGTCTGGTGCTTTTGGCTCTGTTCTGGATGTCGGAACAGGGATCTGGACCCCTTTGTCTTTTTCTAGCTGCCAGAACGAGGGTTGGACCCCTTAGCTCTGTTCTGGCAGCTCGAACAGGATCTGGACCCCTTTGGCTCTTTTCTGGCAGCTGGAACGGGGTTGGACCCTTTTGCTCTTTTCTGCTTGCTGGAACGGGGGTCTCTGGACCCATTTTGCTATTTTCTGGCTCCCGGAACGGGGGTTTTGGATGCTTTTGGATCTGTTCTGGCTGCCGAAACGGGTCTGGACCCCTTTGGCTCTTTTTGGCTGCCGGAACGGGGTCTAGAATCCTTTGGCTCTGTTCTGGCTGCCGGAAAAGGGGTCTGGATGCCTTTGGCTCTTTCTTGGATGCCAGAACAGGGGTCTGGACCCCTTTGGCTCTTTCTGGATGCTGGTAGGGGGGTCTGGATGCATTTGGCTCATTTCTGGCCAACTGGAACGGAGTTTGGACCCCTTTGGCTCGGTTTCTGGCTGCGGAACAGGGGTCTGGATGCTTTTGGCTCTGTTTGGCTGCTGGAACGGGGGTCTGGACCCATTTGGCTGTTTTCGACTGCCGAACGGGGTTTGGACCCCATTGGCTCTGTTCGGCTGCCGGAACGGGGTTGGACCCTTTTGTTTTTTTCTCTGGCTGCCGGAACGGGGGTCGGATGCTTTGGATCTGTTTGCTGCCGATCAGGGGTCTGGATAATTTTTGCTCTGTTCTGGCTTCTGGAACAGGGGTCTGGACCCCTTTGGCTCTGTTCTGGCTGCCGGAAAAGGGGTCTGGAGCTTTTGGCTCTGTTCTGCTTCCGGATCGGGGGTCTGGACCCCTTTGGCTCTGTTGGCTCTCCTGTAGGGGGATCTGGATGTATTGGCTCATTTCTGGCCCACTGGAACGGAGTCTGGATCATTTGGCTCTGTTCTGGCTGCAGGAACAGGGGTCTGGATGCTTTTAGATCTCTGTTTCTGGCTGCGGGAACGGGGTCCTGGACCCCTTTGGCTCTGTTCTGGCTGCCGGAAAAGGGGTCTGGATGCATTTGGCTCGTTCTGGCCGCGTGGAACGGGGCGTCTGACCCCTTTGCTCTGTTCTGGCGGGGAAAAGGGGTCTGGATGCCTTTTGGCTCTTTTCTGGAGCCGAACAGGGGTCTGGACCCCTTTGGCTCTGTTCTGGCTGCCGGAAGGGGGGTCTGGACCCATTTGGCTCTGTTCTGACCGGCCGAACAGAGGTCTGACTCCTTTGGCTCTTTATGGCTGCAGGAACGGGGTCTCGACACCTTTGCCTCTTGTTCTGGCTGCCGGAAGGGGGGTCTGGACATTTGGCTGTTTTTGACCGGCGGAACAGAGGTCTGGACTACTTTGGCTCTTTTATGGCTGCAGGAACGGGGGCGGACCCCTTTGGCTCTGTTCTGGCTGCTGGTAGGGGGGTGGGATGCCTTTGGCTCATTTTTGGCCGCTGGAACGGGGGTCTGGACCCCTTTGGCTCGGTTCTGGCTGCCGGTAGGGGGGTGTGGGGTCTGGATGCATTTGGCACATTTCTGGCCGCTGGAATGGGGGTCTGGACCCCTTTGCTCGGTTCTGGGCTGCGGTAGGGGGGTCTGGATGCATTTGGCTCATTTCTGGCGCGTGGAATGGGGGTCTGGACCCCTTTGGCTCTGTTCTGGCTGCCGGAACAGGGGTCTGGATGCTTTTTGATCTGTTCTGGCTGCCGAACGGGGGTGTGGACCCCTTTAGCTCTGTTCTGGCTGTCAGACGGTGTGCTGGAATCCTTTGGCTCTGTTCTGGCTGCCGGAAGTGGGGTCTGGATGCTTTTGGCTCTGTCTGGCTGCTGGAAGGGGGTCAGGACCCATTTGGCTGTTTTCTGGCCCGCCGGAATGGGGGTTTGGACCCCATGGCTCTTTTCTGGCCGCCGGAAACGTGGTTGGACCCGTTTGGCTCTGTTCTGGCCACCGGAACGGGGATCTGGATCCATTTGGCTCTGTTCTGACCAAGTAACCGAGGTCTGGACTCCTTCGGCTCTTTTATGCGGCAGGAACAGGGGTCTAGACGCCTTTGGCTCTGTTTTGGCTGCCGGATAAGGGGTCTGGATGCTTTTGGCTTGTTCTGGATGCCAGAACGGGGGTCTGGACCCTTGGCTCGTTTCTGGCTGCTGGTAGGGGGTCTGGATGCTTAGCTCATTTCTGGCCGTGGACGGGGGTCTGGACCCCTTTGGCTCGGTTCTGGCTGCCGGTAGGGGGTCGGGATGCATTTGGCTCATTTCTGTTGCTGGAACGGGGGTCTGGACCCCTTTGGCTCTTTTCTGGCTGCCGGAACAGGGGTCTGGATGCTTTTGGATCTGTTCTGGCTGCTGGAACGGGGGGTGTGGACCCCTTTAGCTCTGTTCTGGCTGTCGGAAGGTGGTCGGACCCCTTTGGCTCTGTTCTGGCTGCCGAAGGGGGGTCTGGATGCTTTTGGCTTGTTCTGGCTGCTGCTGGAACGGGGGTCTGGACCCATTTGCTGTTTTTGGCCCGCCGGAACGGGGGTTTGGACCCATTGGCTCTGTTCTGGCTGCCGGAACGGGGGTCAGGACCCATTTTGCTTTTTTCTGGCTGCCAGAACGGGGGTCTGGATGCTTTTGGATCTGTTCTGGCTGCCGGAACAGGGGTCTGGATAATTTTTGCTGTTCTGGTTCCGGAACGGGGGTCTGGACCCCTTTTGCTCTGTTCTGGCTGCCGGCAGGTGGATCTGAAAGCATTTGGCTCATTTCGGCCACTGGAACGGGGGGGTCTGGACCCTTTTGGCTCTGTTCTGGCAGCTGCAACGGGAGTCTGGATCATTTTGGGCTCTGTCTGGCTGCGGAACAGGGGTCTGGATGCTTTTAGATCTGTTCTGCTGGGCGGGAACGGGGTCTGGACCCCTTGGCTCTGTTCTGGCTGCCGGAAAGGGGTCTGGATGCTTTTGGCTCGTTCTGGATGCCGGAACGGGGGTCTGGACCCCTTTCTCTCTGTTCTGGCTGCCGGAACAGGAGCTGGATGCTTTTGGCTCTTTTCTGGCGCTGGAACGGGGGTCTGGACCCATTTGGCTGTTTTTGGCCCGCCGGAACGGGGGTTTGGACCCCATTGGCTCTGTTCTGGTGCCGGAAAAGGGGTTTGGATGCTTTGGCTCTGTTCTGGATGCGGAACGGGGGTCTGGAACCCCTTTGTCTCTGTTCTGGCTGCCGGAACAGGGGTTGGATGCTTTTGGGCTCTGTTCTGGCTTCTGGAACGGGGGTCCTGGACCCATTTGGCGTGTTTTGGCCGCCGGAACGGGGTTTGGACCCCATTGGCTCTGTTCTGGCTGCCGGAACGGGGGTCAGACCCATTTTTCCTTTTTTTTGGCTGCCGGAACGGGGTCTGGATGCTTTTGGATCTGTTCTGGCTGCCGGAACAGGGGTCTGGATAATTTTGGCTCTGTTCTGGCTGCCGGAAATGGGGTCTGGATGCTTTTAGATCTGTTCTGGCTGGGGAACGGGGGTCTGGACACCTTTGGCTCTGTTCTGGCTGCCGGTAGGTAGGGGGGTCTGGATGCATTTGGCTCATTTCTGGCCACTGGAACTGGGGTCTGGACCCCTTAGCCTGTTCTGGCTGCCGGAAAAGGGGTCTGGATGCTTTTGGCTCTGTTCTGGATGCCGGAACGGGGGTCTGAACCCCTTTGTCTCTTTCTGGCTGCTGGAACAGGTTCTGGATGCTTTTGGCTCTGTTCTGGATGCCGGAACGGGGGTCTGGACCCCTTTGGCTCTATCTGGCTGCCGGAAGGGGGGTCGGATGCATTTGACTCTTTTTGGTGACTGGAACGGGGGTCTGGACCCCTTTGCTCTGTTCTGGCCACCGGAATGGGGATCCGGACCCATTTGGCTCTGTTCGACCGCCGGAACAGAGGTCTGGTTCTTTGGCTTTTATGGCTGCAGGAACGGGGGTCTAGAATCCTTGGCTCTGTTCTCTGGCTGGGGAAAAGGGGTCTGGATGCTTTTGGTCGTCCAGACCCTTTTCCGGCAGCCAGAACAGAGCTAAAGGGGTCCCAGACCCCCGTTCCAGTGGCCAGAAATGAGCCAAATGCATCCAGACCCCCCTACCGGCAGCCAGAACAGAGCCAAAGGGGTCCAGACCCCCGTTCCCGCAGCCAGAACAGATCTAAAAGATCCAGACCCCATTTCCGGCAGCCAGAACAGAGCCAAAAAGATCCCGACTCCCGTTGCAGCTGCCAGAACAGAGCCAAAAGGGTCCAGATCCCCGTTCCGGAAGCCAGAAACAGAGCAAAAATTATCCAGACCCCTGTTCCGGCAGCCAGAACAGATCCAAAAGCATCCAGACCCCCGTTCCGGCAGCCGTTCTGGCCGCTGGAACGGGGGTCTGGACCCATTTGGCTGTTTTCTGGCCTGCCGGAATGGGGGTTTGGACCCCATTGGCCTGTTCTGGCTGCCGGAACGGGGGTCTGGACCCATTTTGCTTTTTTCTGGCTGCCGGAACGGGGGTCTGGATGCTTTGGATCTGTTCTGGCTGCTGGAACAGGGGGTTGGATAACTTTTGCTCTGTTCTTGCTTCCGTAACGGGGGTCTGGACCCTTTGGCTTGGTTCTGGCTGCCGGAACAGGGTTCTGGATGCTTTTGGTTCTGTTCTGGCTGCCGGAACGGGGGTCTGGACCCCTTTAGCTCTGTTCTGGGCTCGGAACGGTGGTCTGGACCCCTTTGGCTCTGTTCGGGCGCGGAAGGGGGTCTGGATGCTTTTGGCTCTGTTCTTGCCGCTGGAACGGGGGTCTGGACCCATTTGGCTGTTTCTGGCCGCGCGGAACGGGGGTGGGACCCCATTGGCTCGTTTCTGGCTGTCGGAACGGGGGTCTGGACCCATTTTGCTTTTTTCTGGCTGCCGGAACGGGGGGTCTGGATGTTTTGGATCTGTTCTGGCTGCCGGAACAGGGGTCTGGATAATTTTTGCTCTGTTCTTGCTTCCGGATAGGGGGTCTGGACCCTTTGGCTCTGTTCTGGTTGCCGGTAGGGGGGCCTGGATGCATTTGGCTACATTCTGGCCGCAGGAACGGGGTCTGGACCCATTTGGCTCTGTTCTGGTTCCAGAAAAAAGGGGTCTGGATGCATTTGGCTCTGTTCTGGCCGCTGGAACTGGAGTCTGGACCATTTTCGCTCTGTTCTGGCCGGCGGAACAGGGGTCTGGACCCCTTGGCTCTGTTCTGGCTTCCGGTAGGGGGGTCGGGTGCATTTGGCTCATTTCTGGCCGCTGTGGAACGGGAGTCTGACCATTTTGGCTCTGTCTGGCTGCCGTAACAGGGGTTGGATGCTTTTGGATCTGTTTGGCTGCCGGAACGGGGTCTGGACCCCCTTGGCTCTGTTCTGGCTGCGGAACGGTGGTCGTCTGGAACCCCTTGGCTCTGTTCGGTTGCCGGAAGGGGGTCTGCTGCTTTTGGCTCGTTCTGGCCGGTGGAACGGGGTCTGGACCCATTTGGCTGTTTTCTGGCCCGCCGGAAACGGGGCTGGGACCCCATTGGCTCTATTCTGGCTGCCGGAACGGGGGTCTGGACCCCATTTTGTTTTTTTCTTGCGCCGGAAGGGGGTCTGGATGCTTTTGGATCTGTTCTGGCTGCGGAACAGGGGTCTGGATACTTTTTGCTCTGTTCTTTGTTTCGGGACAGGGGTCTGGATGCTTTTGGTCTTTTCTGGTTCCCGAAAGGGGGTTTGGACCCCTTTGGCACTGTTCTGGCTGCCGGAACAGGGGTCTGGATGATTTTGGCTCTGTTCTGGATGCCGGAACAGGGGTCTGACCCCTTTGGCTCGTTCTGGCTGCTGGAACAGGGGTCTGGATGTTTTGGCTTGTTCTGGATGCGAATGGGTGGTTGGACCCCTTTGGCTCTGTTCTGGCGCCGGAAAAGGGGTCTGGATGCTTTGGCTCTGTTCTGGCTGCCAGAACGAGGGTCTGGACCCCTTTGGCTCTGTTCTGGCAGCCGGAACAGGGATCTGGACCCCTTGGTTTATTTTTGCCACTGGACAGGGGTCTGGACCCATTTTGCTCTTTTCTGGCTGCGGAATGGGGTTCTGGATGCTTTTGGATCTGTTCTGGCTGCCGGACAGGGTCTGGATACTTTTTGATAAACACTGTAAGTACCACGGGTCCGTTGGCGGCACTCCGACCTTCCACAGCTGGTGCAAAGAGATCCCAAATGAGAGGTGCCTCCCCGCCTCGGCACGTTTTGGTAAAATTAGTATGAATGAACGTGGGATATGCAGCTCACGATGTGGATAAAAGTCATTCCTTTATTTAGATACATGTGAATCAAACATACATCGTCAGGGAGTCATAGCTACCCAATGGACAGCCTTACGGGTTTCATGGGAAGACCCACTTTATCAGAGGCTGAAGACTGTTAGAACCCATACACTCTTATATTACCCTGCCCACCACTTATATCATAGATGTTAAAGGTGAGTTAAGGTAAGTATTAAGGGCAGGTAATAGAGATGGCAAATAATACACTTCTGATACTCTAACATGGGCTAAAAACAATCAATTATACACACATATTTAGATATTAATAAGATTACTAATCACAACATATCACATAGAATATCAAATATTAATATGTCTATCGTATAAAAACTAAAACTGGGTAGGAGACTAGATGGTTAAATGGTTCACTAGGTCAGGTGCATTAGTTAGGAAATAAACACATTGACTATTTGATGACAATGATACAACATAATTCACATACATATATACATATCGAATGAAAAATGTACAATTAAAATGTAAATATTGATAAAAGATACTCTGATAGCAAATTTAACATTGTGAATTTTCAATTACACTATTTAAATACAAGATTTAAAAATTCCAAGTTTTAAGATATAGCTCATATGTCAAAAAAGCAGCTTAGTTCAAATCCCTGTTTAACCCATCTGGGTAAATCGTACTGAGTTTGTGTATCCATGTGCCTCTAATCTCATCAAACGTTTATTTTATCCCCTTTCCTAGGTCCTCCCAAAATTCGTCTATTATAGTGAAGGTGATGTTAGTCATACCTGTATGTTTCTCTATAACATGTTTGGATATAGCAGAGGTGGTGTCCCCTCTTTTTATGGCCTACATGTGTTCATAATACGTATATTTGCCGTTCTGATGGTTTTACCCCACATATTGTGCCCCACAATACATGTAGCTAAATATACGATGTGGGTAGACCTACAATTGCCATATATTCTTAATTATATGTATGTCCAGTCGAATTAATGGAAAAAACCTGGTAGGTTTTACGATCCTGCATGTAGTACATCTTTTGTGGCCACAGGGTAACTGCCGCAGACTTTAAACCAATGTTCCCCCTTATAGTTTACTACTGAATAGACTTGGGATACATATGATGCTACAGTTTTTCCTCTCCGAAAGGAGAATTTGGGATTATCCGCTAATAGGGACCCAAGAACTGGATCTCCAGTAGATAGTGCAATGAGTTTTCTCACTATTTGGCATATTTTATTCACATGTTTAGGTAGGTCATGACAACATATGGAGTATCACATTTAGACGTATTGTTCATGCTTTTTTGTTTATAATTTTATCTTTGTTTTTGTTATTATTAGTGTTATTATTATTGTTTATAGTTTCTCTATTCGTGCCTAGTAGCAGGTCTTCCCTCTTTCTGGAGACGGCTTTCTCATATGCTACTTTAATAATGGGGGTACTATACCCCCGCTCCAGTAGTCTGTCCCAAAGTTCCATAGCGCTATCTGAAATGTCTGCCACGAGGAACAAATCCTACGAATTCGTATAATTGACCATATGGTATTCCACGTATGGTACTGGTGGGGTGGTTTGGAATGGCCCTTAATAGTATTACGTGAGATGGATGCTTTTGGCTCTCTTCAGCCGGAACAGGGATATGGACCCTTTGTCTCTTTTTCTGGCCACGGAACGGGGGTCGGACCCCTTTGGCTCTGTTCTGGGTGCTGGAAGGGGGGTCTGGACCCCTTTGGCTCTGTTCGGCTGCGGAACGGGGGTCTGGACCCCCTTGGCTCTGTTCGGCTGCCGGAAACGGTGGTCTGGACCCCTTTGGCTCTGATCTGGCTGCCGGAAGGGGGGTCTGGATGCTTTTGGCTCTGTTCTGGCGCTGGAACGGGGGTCTGGACCCCATTGGCTCTATCTGGCTGCCGGAACGGGGGTCTGGACCCATTTTGCTTTTTCTGGCTGCTGGAACGGGGGTCTGGATGCTTTTGGATCTGTTCTGGCTGCTGGAACAAGGGTCTGGATACTTTTTGCTCTGTTTGGCTGCCGGAACAGGGGTCTGGATGCTTTTGACTCTGTTCTGGCCGCTGGAATGGGGGTCTGGATGCTTGGCTCTTTCTCGGCTTCCCGAACGGGGGTTTGGACCCCTTGGACTGTTCTGGCTGGGGAACAGGGGTCTGGATGCTTTTGGCTCTGTCTGGATGCCGGAACAGGGGTCTGGACCCCTTTGGCTCTGTTCTGGCTGTGGAACAGGGTCTGGATGCTTTTGGCTCTGTTCTGGATGCCGGAATGGGTGGTCTGGACCCCTTTGGCTGTTCTGGGTGCGGAAAGGGTCGGATGCTTTTGGCTCTCTTTGGCTGCTAGAACGAGGGTCTGGACCCCTTTGGCTCTGTTCTGGCAGCCGGAACAGGGATCTGGACCCCTTGTCTCTTTTTTTGGCCGCTGGAACAGGGGTCTGGACCCATTTTGCTCTGTTCTGGCCACCGGAATGGGGATCTGGACCCATTTGGCTCTGTCTGGCTGCCAAACGGGGTCTGGATGCTTTTGGGTCTGTTCTGGCTGTGGCTGGAATAGGGGTCTGGACTCTTTGGCTTTTTCTGGCTGCCGGAACGGGTGGTCTGGATGCTTTTGGCTCGTTCTGGCCGCGTGGAACGGGGGTCTGGACCCCTTTGGCTCTGTTTCGGCTGCCGGAACGGGGGTCTTGACCCTTTGGCTATTTTCTGGCTGCTGGAACGGGGGTCTAGTCATTTGGTCTTTTCTGGCCACTGGAACGGGGGTCTGGACCCCTTTGGCTCTGTTCGGGGTGCTGGAAGGGGGGTCTGGACCCCTTTGGCTCTTTCTGGCCGCCGGAACGAGGGGCTGGACCCCTTTGGCTCTTTTCTGATAAACGAAGAGACATATGGCGAAGATGCAGATGGCGAAGATGACAGATGACGAAGATGAAAGATGGACAGAAGATGACAGATGACAGAAGATTACAGAAGACAGAAGTGACAGATGACAGAAGATGACAGAAAGGATAACAGAAGATGACAGATGACAAGAAGATGACAGATGAGAGAGATAACAGATGACAGAAGATAACAGAAGATGACAGATGAACAGAAGATGACAGATGACAGAAGATGACGGAAAGATGATGGAACGGGGGTCTGGACCCCTTTGGCTCTGTTCTGGCTGCTGGCGGGGGTCTGGACCCTTTGGCTCTATTCTTGCCGCGGATGGGGGTCTGGACCCATTTGGCACTTTTCTGGCCGCCAGAATGGGGGTTTGGATGCTTTTGGCTCTGTTCTGGCCGCGCGGAACGGGGGTCTGGATGCTTTTGGCTCTATTCTGGCTGCTGAAACGAGGGTCTGGATGCTTTGGCTCTTTTGTGGCTGCCGGAACAGGGGTCTGGATGCTTTTGGGTCTGTTCTGCCGCTTTTGTAACAGGGGTGGACCCTTTGGCTCTGTTCTGGCCGCTGGAGACAGGGGTCTGGACCCCTTTGGCTCGTGTTCTGGCTGCCGGAACAGGGGTTAACCCCTTTGGCTCTTTTTGGTCGCTGGAACGGGGGGTCTGGATCCATGTGGCTCTTTTCTGGCCGCTGGAACGGGGGTTCTGGACTCTTTTGGCTCTGTTCTGGGTGCGGAAGGGGGGTCTGGACCCTTTGGCTCTTTTCTGGCCGCCCGAACGGAGGGCTGGACCTTTGGCTTTTCGATGCATGACAGAAGATGACAGATGACAGAAGATGACAGATGAAGAATGAAAGATGAAAGAAGATAACAGATGACAGAAGATGACAGAGAAGATGACAGATGACATAAGATGACAGAAGATGACAAGAGATGCAGATGACAGAAGATGACAGAAGATGACAGAAGATGGACAGATGACAGAAGATGACAGAAGATGACAGATGGACGGATGACAAGATGACAGAAGAGACAAGACAGATTACGAAGATACATGACAGAAGATGACAGAAGATGAAAGATTACAGAAGATGACAGATGACAGGTGACAGAATATGACAGAAGATGACCAAGATAACAGAAGATGACAGATGACAGAAGATGACAGATGAAAGAAGATGACAGATGACAGAAGATTACCGAAGACAGAAGATGACAGAAGATGACAGATTACAGAAGATGACAGATGACAGAATAGCGAAGATGACAGAATATGACAGATGACGGAAGATGACAGAAGATAACGGAAGATGCGAAGATAACAGAAGATGACAGATTGACTAGAGACTGACAGATGACAGTAGATGACAGAAAGATGACAAATGGACAGATTGACAGAGAGACAGAAGATGACAGAAGATGACAGAAGATGAACAGAAGATGACAGAAGAGACAGATGACAGAGAAGAGATGACATGACAGAAAGATGACAGATGACAGAAGAGACAGAGACAGAGAAGACAGATGACAGATGACAGAAGATTACAGATGACAGAAGATGACAGAAGATGAAGATGACAGATGACAGAAGATGACAGATGACAGAAGATACAGAAGACAGAAGATGACAGATTACAGAAGATGACAGATGACAGAATATGACAGACAGATGCAGAATATGACATATGACGGAAGATGACAGAAGATAACGGAAGATGCAGAGAAAGAAGATGACAGATGATAGAGATGACAGATGACAGTAGATGACAGAAAATGACAAATGACAGATGACAGAAGATGACAGAAGATGACAGAAAGAGACAGAAGATTACAGATAACAGATGACAGAAGATGACAGATGACAGAAGATGACAGATGACAGAAGATGACAGATGATAGAAGATGACAGTGACAGAGAAGACAGATGACAGAAGATGACAGATGACAGAAGATGAAGTGACAGAGAAGACAGATGCAGATGAACAAGATGACAGAAGATGACAGAAGATGAAAGAAGATGACCGAAGATGACAGAAGATGACAGATGACAGAAGATGACAGATGACAGAAGATGACAGAAGATGACAGATGACAGAAGATGACAGAAGATGACAGAAGATGACAGATGACAGAAGATGACAGGTGACAGAAGATGACAGATGACAGAAAATGACAGATGACAGAAGATGACAGATGACAGAAGATGACAGATGACAGAAGAGACAGAAGATGACAGATGACAGGAAGATGAGATGACAGAAGATGACAAGGGCACCTCCTCCCTCTCCATCACACAAACAGCTGCACAACTCGCTCCCCCCAGACCCAGTAGTGAGGCTGGGTGTTACGCAGATCAAGGGCTATTCTATGCAAATGCAATGCCAGTCTTCTCCCATCATGCATACGTAGTAATGGCGCTGCACGCACTACTGCTGCTAACACACACAGGGGGGGAATTCAAACTTGAATTTTAAGCTGGCCAAGGGAGCAGGCAGAAGGGAGGCAGTCACAAGCAGTTTGTGCATACTGGACCACATTGGACTCTGGACTGTAGGACACGCTGCGCACACAGGGTCAGACATCCACCATGTGACCCTGCAGAAGTCAGACAGAGGCCTAGGCCCAGTCAGAACATACAGGTACTCAGCCAGGAAATATACATTTGTGACTGACTTCAATTTGTCAGTCACTCTCACAGTTGCTGTGCTGTCAGTGTATGGGATGATGATAAAACAGAAAACACATAGGTTCACAGAACAGCCCTTAAACGAAAAAGCTACTAATCGTTACAATCGCCACCACAAATAAGTAACCACATACAAAGTTATTGTGTTACATAAAAGGTGGCCACTCTAACTGCAACTTGTTAATAAAGTTACAACAAGACTCACACTTGCAAACAGGTGGTTTGGGTGCCCATGCCCGAACCCTTCACAGGAGAAATCTTCCATATAAACACTTGCTGTAAGCCCTAGGAAATTGTTTTAAAGCTCAGTACTCACTGCTCATTTCATCTGGCCCAGGTGCAACCAGCCCTGAGCCCATCGCAAAGGTTCAATAGGATCAAAAACAAGAGTAAAAGGAGCGTGCACACTGATGTGATTCAATCCTCCATAACACGTCACCTGACGTTTTTCGTGCCATGAAAGACACTTAATAAGGTAGATAATTAAGTGTCTTGCATGACCACAAACGCGTTAGGTAACCCTCTGGTGGTCTTTACATCTGTTTTAAATATGTTCTAAAAAAATATTTTGTTTTATGTATTATGGAGGGTTGAATCGCATCAGTGTACATGGCTCCTTTTACTCTTGTTTTGTATATGGGGTGATGATGTTGATTGATGGGTAATTTCCTCAGGTAGCCAGATCGCAGGAGTGGGTGGGGGCGGACCCCAACAGTCCTTCCAACACTGCACCACTGTGGTTGACACCTAGTTTATGGGCCAAGGGATACATTGAGGAGGTTGTTGTCAGTCCCCGTATAATGACACTTACATTTCCCATATTTTGGATTCATTTCAACATATTCGAGACCAACCTATTTGTATAACCAAAAAAATAGAAATGTTTCATGCAGTTCAATTAGATCTCACTAGAGATGGCCGAAACTATAAAAGTTGAAAGTTCGAATTCTGACCCATTCAAGTCTATGGGGAGTCGAAAGTCTGAAAAATCTGGTCCGGGATAGTTCGAGAAGTCCGAGTCCGTTCGAACTCATAAAGTTCGGCGCTTGAACTCGGGCTCGAGTTCGAGTTCTAGTCCATCCCTAGATCTCAGCAGTAAAAGACAAAGTTTTCATAGTAAAACTTTGAATTTTCTTAAAAGGTAAAAGTTAGGTTACTATACTATTACTGCTTCTGCGTTAAACTATAAAATAGTGTGCATGCACGCTATAGTATAGTTTAAGATGGTGGAATTCTGGTGGAATTTTAGATTGACAAATAAGCTTTTATTCGTTTTGGAAAATCTTTTTTTTCTAGTTTGAAAATCTTTTTTTTTTTTAGCAGATCTCTGGGACTGTGATGGGTTTCAATGGCACTCCTCTGCCTACCATGCATGAAATTATTTTATGAAACATATGTATTCCCTAAGTACAAGGGAAAGTAGTCATGTGAAAATATATTGATGATATCTTTTTGGTTAGGCCAGGGGACGAGATTCATAGCATTTTTGCAATGTGTGCTGTGCATGATACTCTTGTGGCAATGCGTTCCGAGTAAATCATGTTATTGGCACGCATTCGATCCACACGAAAAGTCGTGCACGCATGCGAATCAATAATGGACAGGACCGCAGCGCACATAGTGGGAACTACCCAATAGCATTGCATTGTCAAGGCAAGCCAGAAGCGTGAATCCTGAACCCTGGTCTCCCGTGTCAAAGGCGGTGCCATAACCAGTACAATATCCAAACCTCGAATGTACCCTACTAATATAATAACCATACAATCCCTAGTAATATAATAACCATATAATTACCATATGATAACCTAGTATATATTAACCATATAATGTAGTGGCTGGATAGTGTACTGGTTAAAGGCACCGCCTTTGACATGGGAGACCAGGGCAGCTATACAAAGTGGGATTATTATAATACCCTAGTTATATAATAAACACTAGTAATATAATGACCATATAATAACTAGTATATAATAACCATATGATAACCTAGTAATTTAATAACCATATAATATTATTACTAGGGTATAATAATATTCCAAACATATGTATAACTGCCCCTAGCCAGGATTCAAACCCTGGTCTCCCATGTCAAAGGTGGTGACTTTAACCGTACACTATCCAGCCACTACATTATTCGCTATTATATTACTAGATAATCATATGGTTTATATTATATGGTTATATTGTTATTATATTACTAGGGTATTTAATATAATAACAATATAATAACCATATAATATAATAACCATATGATTATCTAGTAATATAATAGCGATATAATGTAGTGGCTGGATAGTGTACTGGTTAAAGTCACCACCTTGACATGGGAGACCAGGGTTTGAATCCTGGCTAGGGGCAGTTATACATATGTTTGGAATATTATTATACCCTAGTAATATAATATTATATGGTTATTAAATTACTAGGTTATCATATGGTTATTATATTACTAGGTTATTATATGGTCATTATATTACTAGGTTATTATATAACTAGGGTATTATAATAATCCAAACATTTGTATAGCTGCCCTGGTCTCCCATGTCAAAGGCGGTGCCTGACCTGTGTCCCCTTAAAAAAAAACTACTGCTGCATGCATTCTGTCCAAACAGACGCATTTTGATTACACAATTTACAAAAATGAGTACAAAAACAGACCATAACGGACAAAAGAAAGGACTGTACATTGTGGTCCGTTTTGTTCGCTTTCTAGTGGTAAATGTAGCCTGAATCTTCTCTCTCTGCCCAAAGGATTATGTATGTGAACTGTAACTGAGATCCACTGTTTTGATTTAGGTCTACTCCACTGTTTGATTTAGTTTAAGCAAGATCACCTGACTTGTCTTGATTACATGCCAAAGATGTTTTTTAATCAAGTCATTGTAGACATTGTAGCCATAGTAGCCATTTTGAGGTTACCTTTGCAAAATTAATGAAGCGTTTTTCAAAACTACCTTCAGTGATATTCTTATGGGCATGAAAGAATCCCTTCAAATTTATTAAGATAACAGCCTTAAGGAATTCGAGCTTTAGCCACCGGTGTCAAACTTGCAACAATCCAGATGTTTAAAAGCTACAACTCCCAGCTATTCCCGGGTTGCATGGTAGGAACCATTCCTAAATGCAGGGCCATTTCTAGTCCATCTTGGTTCCCTAGCCCTATCAGATCGCAATCCTATTGCGCTTAAAGTAGTGGTTCCTAAAGTATGTGGCCTACCCTCCAGAGCATTCGACTCAACACATTCAGTGCTAACACTTTCCCAGAGTATTGACATAACCCTTCAGTGCCATCTGATTTCCCCAGAATACGGTATCGTGATTACCACTTTTAGTGCCAACAGAGTATTTCCATTACCCTTTAGTGTCAGCAGACTTTCTTACTAATAATTCAGAGCCAGCACTTTCCCAGAGTATTGCCAATAACCTTTCAGTGACAGCAGAGTATATCTTTAACCCTTCCAGCTGCCAGCATTGACATGATATACAGTATGTACCCTGCTTTCCGTGTCTCCTCCATTGAATTGTTCACCACTCACACCACTCTAAGTTCTAATTGGAAGTTGGATGAAGAAGAAAGAGGCAGGGATAGGGATCTCATGGCTGCTAGTCACAGGGGCACTGTATAAGTCTGCACAGCTTTTACCTGGTATTTTAGAACTGTTCTCCTCAGTCTTTTATCTGAGCTCATCCTCCCCCCTTCTTCTTCACCTTCAGTTCATTTGTAACATTGTATGCAAGTAGAGGGAGCTGATTCAGGTTCCCTACTCACTACAATGTGTTGCAAATTGCAGCAGAACAAGGAGACCATATCTCACCAAAGCCATTCTTTAGGGCCTATGCCTAAGACGATCCTGCCTAAATTATTTGCTTCTACAGCCCAAGGACCATTTTCATCTTAGCCAAGATCCAAGAAGAATAAACACACCCAGTAACAGTTGACTTACAAGTCCTATTAAAGATTTGAAATGGAAACTTTCTCTTAAGCTGGGGTACAGTTTTGGACCAATCGACTGTCAACGCAGTTTGGTTGGTCGAAATATGTAGTTGTGGTGAAAATAGCCGTAGCTGATATATTTTAGCATGACCAATTGTCATTCCATCAAAGTCCCAAGGACAAGAAAGCATGTAATTGCTAAAGTATTCACTAGAGGGTACTATTGTTAACTGATTTTCCGCGTGCACAAATCGGATCATCTTACATTTGATGGTCCAGCAAATGCCTTGTTATAATAAAACCTTGTGCAGTGTGCATTTAAGGGGGACGTTTAGTATTTGTAAATTGCATTTTGGGAAACTATCTCCTAGTGAGAGGGAAATAAAAAAATTATAATGGTGATCATGATTGTACTTTAGCACAAGTATTTTTTTTTTTTTATAGTTTACATACACTTTAAGCTTTGTTCACTCTACAACATACAGTAAAATGCATGACAACACATATGTATGCTTTAACATGCAATGTTGTGTGTGCTTTAGCGATTTTCTCCACTTCCCATTACTTGTATGGTGTCTGCAACACGTAATGCAGCTGTGCGTTATCATATGCTATGCACCAACACACTGGTGGAAGGGACCCATTGAATAGTACAGAAAATGACTTATCACAAAACCATATGACTGAGTTACAATTTCTCAACAATATAGTACCGTGGGACTAATATAACTGCCATGGGGAGAGCTAAACCATTTGCAACATCGATGTAGCTTAATGCTGGAACAAACACCAGGTAAGTGATGTTTCTGAAAACTGTCCGACACGGAATGAAAGGCGCCTCCCATTGGGTATCTGATTACACAGAAACAAGTGCACATATCCCTTGCGATGTTACTAACTTACTGTGGTTCTTTTCTGTATTTAGTTTGATTTCCATGTTGTGTTTTGGCATAAGATTTCGGAATGTCATACTTACCCTGATGGGCCTCTCCCCTTTGCTGAAGTATTTTATAATCTGATCTGACTCTATACACACAGCACCATTGGTACTTATAGACCAAACCTAATGACGTTTTATCGTGGGGACTCTTAAGGTTCGTACACCCGTGTGATCGCGGGATGTGTACGAACTGGCCTGTTTGGCAATAATCGGCCCATGTATGAGCACTTTATCGGGCGAAATGGCCGCTCATCAGAGATCCACCCGCTGGATCGGCAACGTTCCCCGACAACAGCCGTTTCACAGCCGTTAAAGTGCCCATATACGGGGCGATCATCGGCCAACTCAGCCCGTTCGTCAGCACCCGCGATCCGCCATTGGACGACCTCTGATTCATTCAGGGAGATTCAACATGGAATTGGTTGGGGCAGAATTAGCACAGTTTTTAAGTATAAGAACTAATATTGAATAACCTTGATTGTATTTTAAGCCAAACATATTTTGTGAAATTGAATTTCTCCAGAGAGCAGGGTGGTGGATGTCCTTACATGCAGAAGTATGCATATTGGATTTCTATATTTAAATCTTGTTACACCTTCCAAATGATTTGCTCTAAAGCAATACTGGTTTGGCTGTATTAGATCCATGTTGGTGAATGAGGCATGTGGCAGCCAAAATGTTCTAATTCATATATGCCTGGGCAGGCAATGAAGTACAACTGTGTAGCAATTTCTTTATTATGCATGTCTAAGCCATTGAAGGGAAATTCCAATCTGGTCTCACCCCTGTGTGACTTAAGGCTAGGCCACACTACGCGTTTTTCGTGTGTTTGCGCACGGTTTCGCGTTTGCGCCCGGATTTTTCCTAAAATGGAATCCCGGGGAACGCGAAAATTCCTGCGATTTCCGCACAAGATTTTTCTATGTCCTGATGTTGGAACATGTTCCCCACACCATTTCCCAGGTCCCACAGCCAATTACATTAAGATACCATTATATTTTAATTGTATTTCATTAGAACTTTTCTAACTATTTGACTCCCATTGCTTTAATGGGTCCGTTTTAGAACTTTCTATATAGTTCGAAAGTTCGAAAACGGACCGAACTTTCGAAAGTTCGCCCACTGTATGCTGTGCTGTTCGGTCAGTGCATTTAGTACGTTACTTGTTACATAATGATGTACGCACCATATATACAACACGCACTAAGATACTGAAAGACAGTAAGCGAAGGTGGGGTACTTGATTTGAAAGCAAGCAGCTTCAACAGAGTATTGTTTGTGCCCAGGTTTTTTTTTGGGGGGGGGGGGTTGCTAGGCGTCAGTAACAAACTGAGCCCTCCCGTAAACTGGTAAGCAGAGCACCAAAGGAACCTTTATATGAGTAAATATAGACTTAGAAAGTGAACCCAGGGGTGAGAACAGTGCTATTGGTCCTCACCCTGGGTACTTTTGGATGGCAGGAGTGGAGGTTCGTGAGTATATTGTCTTAAATTACTGTGGATCACTGAAACATCACCTCGTATACACACATACAGACCCCTGGTATATATGATTTCACTCCACCTGTACATAGAGATTTAAAACCATTGCAAATCACAATTCCTTTTCTGCATTGAATCCAAATTCAGTCTGGTCCCATTTTTCAGTATTGGTGTAACTTGTCCTTGTGCTATGATTTCTATAGATATATCTAAAGGTTTATATATTAATATCTACAATCCGACTTATGGAAGAAAAGTCCATTGATATCTATCCATCTGTCTCTCACATTAATGGGCACCAATCAGACCCATTAACTGGTCCGGATTAACACCACCTTGTAAATAGATGATAAATCCTCACCCTATATGGAGTAAATAAAACTACAACTCCCAGCATTTTTAGATTTCAATCATTTGGAGATTCACATACTTACAAACCTCGTCATGTGGTAGATTGGTATAAACTTCCGTAGAACCTTCCACGTCCCATAGAATGACCATTAGACAAAGGGATTTCTATTTCCATGCGACACTTGCTGTGGTAGGAATATACTCAGTGCAATAGAATGTAACTGCAGGTACAGGCAGAGATTGTACTTTGTTTAAGGGCATGTCCACCCCAAACTAATAATCCCCCCCCCTACACTACTGGCCCCACCCTGTAGTGTAGTAAAATCCTTACCTTGCATCCCAATCCAATGGTTTTCTGTAACCCACCCCCCCCCCAAATCCAAAAAAGTGCCACCAGGAGGGTAGCAGAGTCCAATATAGGACAAAGATAGATAGATTAGACATTGGTTGGTCTAATCGAATATCTATCTGTTGCTTTCCCAGGAGCGCGGTTCTAACCTTCCGATGTTCCTGCGACCCCCATTCATTTTGGTCAAATATTGGGAGTGTATTCCAAAGGAGCTGCAGTTCAAACAACTTTTTAAAGTGATTTAGTGTGAGGGGCCAAAGACAAGAATGCACTGCTTCCTATCTTAATTATTGACGCACATGCACAAAGACGGGAGGCAGGTTGGGACCGCATGCCCACCTGCTATTTAGAAGCTGTGAGTGTCGCCACTGGCAGGTAAGTTTAACCCTGAATAAACTCTCCTACTTCCCTGTGAATTATAGATCCAGCTGGAAGCAACTTAAAATGTTACATTTGTGAGTTTAGTTCCCTTTATACCCCAAATAATTCTCTTCAAGGCCCAACATTACCCTTTAGCATCACGTTTAATATCCGGTAAGGCATAGCAAGCACCCCATCAAACGGACTTGTCTCTAGGAAATATAGCGAGATCAGAGCTGAATGGACTCCCGGGGATTACACCCCAATATATAGAATAAAGCCATCAGTTATTTCTTGTTCTGCATCTCTACATTTATTTTGGTTTATTGTGTAATGATTCCTTGTAGAAGTTCCATATTATTGCAGGGGACACATATGGTTAATGCACCATTGACACTAGCAAAATGACACCTCATTCCCCTTATTCCAAGGAAGGTGGATACGTCCCCCCAAATATTGGATTGCTTTATGTCTAAATAAACTAGGGGGTTCTCCCCTTTTGTCACCTGCTCACCCGAATAGTGTTCTGGTTCCACTATCTGTTCACATCTCAACCCCCCACTCACACACACTCCATGTTTGGCTCCCAAGCTGGTGCTACAGTAAGTACATTGTCATTGATATATTTTCTAGACCCTCAATAGAAAAACTACTGGTGTTACCCAACAGAGATCACACAGAGTAAGCAAGACATTTATCGGTAACATTTATTGACAGGAATATTTATACAATACAATATCCTACAACATAAATCATACAATAATAATTAATACAAAATAATCCTATAAGATGGACAACAGTGACATTGAGATAGATCCATCTTTGCTGTAAACCCTATGTCTTATTAGATATGTGCATACTTGCATATAATATACAAGGATTGTGGAAGCCACTCCAATTAGGCTAATTTACAACTACATTTAGCGGAAGTGCTACTGATCTGGTCAAACATTTATATAAACATAGAAAAGATAATCAATGCACATTCCTAGGCCCCATACAATATCATATTATCTGCACACTGGCATACTTTATAAACAGGGGTTTTAGTATACATTACTGTGATCACATGAATAAAAGCCTTCCAACCACGTTAAGGTAACTCAGGGCCGGATTTACACCTCAGGAGCCTGTAGCCCCAAAGCCTGGCCCCTTAGCCCCACCCCGAAACACAGACTACACCCCTAAACCACACCCACTTTCTCTTTTGGGAGAAGAAATAGACTATAAAGGGGTTGGATGGGTAGAGGAGATTGACAGCCACCCCTCCAACCTCAGGTGCCCCTGGGCGCATGCTTAGGTAAATCCCGGCCCGGAGGTCAGCCCAGTCTAGAAGTCCTAGCTTCTAACCTTTTTTACTTCAATTAACATTAGCAAACTTTTACATTTCTCATAGTTGTGCACTGGATCCATATAACAGGCTTTCTCACTTCCTCCCATCCAGTGCTTTAATTAAAGGCATAGGATCTCCCATAAAAGGGGCGTGTTGGGGTGCTATTACCACATGGAAGCTTACCAGGCTTCCCATAAATACATACAATAACATGATTGTGGAAGCACTCCAATTAGGCTAATTTATAACTACATTTAGTGGAAGGGTTACTGATGTGATCAATATCCTACACAAAATCATCCTATATAATAAAAGCCCAAGTGGTGCGTCCCTGGGTACGTGTGTGTATGTCTCTCGCTCCTGCGCATGTGCGTGTGATAATTGACGAAGTGCCGAAACAGAAATGGCAGAGGATTTGTGTGCTTTACGGAATGTTCAGAACAATGAGCATCGGCATCTGAAACTTACATTAGAGATGTGTGAAGGGATAATGCAAGCCTAACTGAGTAGGTAATGATCAGTGTCTGAAATGTGTAACCAGTAATGCTGTACACCAGCTTTATCTTGCCTTTTATGGGATAACGCTTGTGTGGTGGTAGGGCTGGTCAGGTGCTCCTCAATCAGATAGTGGCGAGTTCCTACCTAGAAATGTGCAAGGAGACACTGCATAGTTTCTCCTCTTCTCCCACTTGGCTGGACCTTCTAGAGGGGCCTGGCAGTCCATCTTTTTACTTTACGGAAGAGACACTACCCATTAGTTTCTCCTCCTTTAGGAGGGCCTGACAACCGATTCAACTCTTAAGGGAGAGAGCCGCTGCCTATTAGGTTTCTCTCCCTTAGGAGGGCCTGGCAGCCCGACTCAACTCTTAAGGGAGAAGCCGCTGCCTATTAGTAGGTTCTCCCTCCAGCATTCCTCCTATCCTCCTATCATTGCAGGACCTTATGGGAGGGCCTGGCAGACCGACTCAACTCTTAAGGAAGAGAGCCGCTGCCTATTAGGTTCTTCTCCCTTCAGGGCCTGGCAGCCCGACTCAACTCTTAAGGGAGAAAGCTGCTGCCTATTGTAGGTTCTCCTCCAGCATTGCCCCCACTTGGCTGGAACCTTGAGGGAGGGCCTGGCAGACCGACTCAACTCCTCAACTCTTAAGGAAGAGAGACGCTGCCCAATAGTTTCTCCTCCAAAGTTTTTTGGGGTTTTTTTTCTGTTTTTCTTTTCCTGTTTTTTTTGTGGGGGTGGGGTTGTCCTTTTTTGTGGGGGCCTTTTTTGGGGGGTTGGGTGGACATTTATTTTTTTAGGCCGAGCCATAGAGGAAGAGGATATACCTCATCTATTGAGAACAACTCGCCACTACCTGATTTCAGATGGAGGAGAGGATGGGCGATAGATAACAGGGAATACAGTGGAGGTAATACCTATCACCATGAGTGTGTCACCCAGAAAGGCTAAGACAAGGCCCTAATTACACACTTACGATGTTACACCGTGATCAACTTCAGTTGGCCCTGAACTGTGTCAGTCCATATTTTGGCTCCTGGAAGATTGGTAAATTGAGTTATTGTTGTCAATTGTTCCGTTGGTCTTGTGACAGGTCTGGATCAGTCTGCTCCAGGCCACTAACAGCTGGTGGTGTTACTCTTTTGTAAGGGATTGTGTTATGTCTCACCCACCAGAAATTGGTTATGTTAAAGGAGGTATTATTACACCAGTGGGTGCAAATACATGTCTTTTCAGGAAAAGAGCAGAATTTTTTCATCCTAATACTTTAATCTGCTAATTCACATTTTGTCTGTGTGTAAATAAATGCCAAAATACTGACTTCCTGTTTGCAGGACCTTTAATAGAGACCGTTATGGTCTTGCCCTTGACCCAGCGCCTGGGTTGATTCATTTGCTCAGTAGAGATCTGAGCATCTTTGACCCATCCAACAGCCAATCAGTAGAAATTCACTGTTAGGAATAATTCCAAGGATGTGGTCATCCTGGGAAGATGAAGGACCATTAGAACCTGAAATGGCAGCTCACAATGTCAACAGCAGGGAACAGCAAGGGTATGAAAATCACTGATTTTTCAAAATGGGAGAGAATATGTAGAATAACTAGTAGGCATTACACAAACTAACAATTAACAAATATTGATCATCTCCACTGAACTGACACTTTAAAGGGTAGTAAAGCCCATTCCAGCAAAGAGTTGAAAGAAAGGGTTATCATAAAAAAAAACGAATAAAAAGCCTCTTACATTCCTTTTTCACTCGGCGCTGAGCAAAAATCTTTAAAGTTCACAGAGCACAGTTCAGTTTCCATTCTTCCTGGTTTGCAGAAATCCTTGCTCTCACAGACTTAACTGGGCAAGGATAAAAAAAAAAACATAATGCGAAGTACTATGTTTCAGATGCGCACCTCCCGTGACCTAAGAGGAATTTTGACAGCTGTTTTGCTACTCTGCTAAGCTTTGCTGTCTTGTCGAAACTGTCTGTAACTTGGAAATGGCTGGTTTGTGTGCTGGGGAGGTACAGTGCCTGTGCATGGGAGGGGGGTGGTGATGTCTAGGAGGGCAGCAAGGGTATGGTGTGTGCTTGGGGGAGATGGCAAGGGAGGGCAGTGAGGTTATGGGCGCCTGTGTTTGGGCGGAGATGGCAAGGGGTTGCAGTGAGGGTATGTGTCCTGTCTTTAAATGAATAATATACCCCTACTACTCCCTTAAGTTATACGGAGGGAGTAGTTATAAGAGGATTGCAATATGCTTGTGAAGGTTCTCATTCATCCAGGTCATGGTATATCTGACAGCCAAGTGTCAGGGACCTTCTGAATGCAAGGCATGATTGCATTGCGGCTAAAGGTGTTATAGGAACTGCCCAGGGTAAGGTGTCAAAACATCAAGCATTGTACTGGCAGACAGCTGGTGTCGAACCCCCCACCTGTATTCAGGCTTGGTTTATTTTCACATAAATGGCCTCCTGAATCAGTCATGTTCCTTTACCAAGCTGTTGACATTACAACCTTCAAGGTATGTCCTTTTTCCTAAGATGTAGGTACTGGCTGAGTCCTAACCCGAAAAATTGGCTCTTCTGTGCTGGGCCATATGTTGGTGCAGTTGCTGTTTGGTCTCCCCCACATACAAATATGACACTCTTCACACTGCACTGTGTTATAATGTCGCTTTTCTTGTGTTTTGGTATTGGGTCTTTCGGATGTACCAATTGCTGCTTCAGTGTGTTCTTTGGTTTAAAGGAGAACTAATCCATTTTTTATACTCCAGAATCTGAAACACCCCCCCTAAAACACCAATAAGCATATAATATGCTTCAGTAAATTGTATTAAAATAAATGTAAGCCTGTTAAGAACTGAATTAATTATCTGTGTGTATGTGCATGTTCAACCACACCTCCTGACCTCAGTCACATGCTTCCTTGCTTTATCTGCCCCATAAAAGGTTTGGCTAGAGATTATTGATGGGTGTGACCAACTGTAAGAATTTCTGCCATAGCTAAGGACTGACACGGGCAGAACATAATGGCATTGACCAGACTGTGTGACATTAGAATGCTGTGATGTTAAGCAAAACCCTATATTATTTAGGGAAATTTCCCAAACCCCCATATCAAAATGAGAGGTAAGCCACTGATTACTGGCTTTATATCAAGGTGTTCTGCCTTCTGGTTCAGTGTTGTTCTGTGGCTTAAGTTGCCCTTTAATGCAGGTAGGGATAGGTGTTTTTTAAAATTCTTCTTTATTTCTTGGAGACCACTGATATACATAGAATGACCATGTTCTTTCTCCTGTCCTGCTTTTCCCCTTCACTGTTGATATTCTGTCTTTTCTTTCTTCTACTTCTTTGACAAAGGCCCAGTCTGGATATCCATAAGTTTTAAGGGCTCTCTGAGATGTTTTATTTCTTTAGCTTTTGCCTCTGTGCAAGTGGGGATGTTCTCTGCTCTGTATTGCAGGTTTCTGATGACCCAGCTTGTGATCTAAAGGGTCTAATACCGTATAACTTAAGGGGGATCATAGGGGGTGTATTACTATGCGCTTTAAGTCCTTTAGGAGAAAGGTGCTTTCAAATGTTATCGTATTGTATTATATTATTCATTAATGTCACCCTACCCATCACCCCCCCAGCACAGGCATCATACCCTCACTTCTGCCCTTAGCATCACCCTTCTAACACAGGCACCATACCCTCACTGCCATCCCTGCCATCACCCCCCAAGCACAGGCACTATACCCTCTCTGACCCCCTTGCTATCTTCCCCCAAGCACATGCACCATACCCACACTGGCCCCCCTTGTCATCTCCCTTGAGGGAACCCTCCACGTCATTTAGTGTAACTCCTCAACACTCCTACCAGACCTCCCAAAGAGAGAGCATACGGGGAATACACTGTTGTAGAATGTATCTGATTGTTATAGGCCCACACCATCTCAGACAAGAACTGAGGCCACTGTAACTTCTTGTCCCCCTCCAGAGTATGCACCATCTGTAACAGAGTCCTATAAGCGTTTACAGGCCCCATTTCCTTGTGGGTGATATGGAGTCATGTGTGACTCTTTATCCCTAAATACGTTGAAATTCCTTCATTACATGTCCCTGAGCAGGCACCCTGGTCGGAGTGGATGCGTTTGCAGACATCCGTACACTCTGATGAAATCTTGGCATAGAGTCCGAACGGCCGACTCAGCTGTGTCGTCCTTGGTGGCAGTTACGACCGCAAATTTGGTAAAGTGGTCCACCATTACGGGCAATACTGGTGCCCGCTGTTGGATGGGCCCACCATTAGATAATCTATCATAACAATCTCCAAAGGTTCCCGGGTCACTATGGTCTGCAGAGGAGCTCTCTGTTCCCCTGCTTTAGAATCTCACAAGTTGGACAGCTGCGGCATACTTCTTCTACCATGTGATGGAGACCAGGCAATAAATCAGTCGCTGCAACCACAAAAGGTCTTTTTGTGACCAAAATGTCCATTCTTAGTATGAGCCTCAAGAGTTAATGAATGAGCTAATTCACTAGGCACCACGATAACGAATATCGATTTCAAAAGGAAGGTAACCTTCCTGCATAGCACTCCATTCTTCATATTTTCCCACTGGCTCAGAACTGATAACATTCCTGTGTCAATCGTTCTCTTTCCTCCGTACAGAGCTTCTTGCCTTCCTCAACATACTTGATCATTTTTGCCAACCCTCTGGTTATGCTGTATCCATGTCCATTCCTGTCGTGAGGGGCCAAAGAAGGGAGCCATCTCAGTCCCCTGCACCGCACACTGAATTGCAGCGACCAAGACCTGAAAAATTTGCTAAAGCCAGGCACCTCCACATGCTCTAATTCATGATCCACATCTTCATGGGGGCTGGGTAGTTACCCTGGAAAGTCCATCAGCGTTCTGGTTTTATGTCTTGGACCGGTACTTAATGCGGTATTGAACTTAGACATTCGGGCACCTCCACCTCTGCTCCAAAGCCCCGAGCCTAGCATTTTCCACGTGAGCTAATGGGTATTGTCAGTCATACTAAGACTTCAGCCCCGGTCAAATATTCTGAGAACTTTTCAGTCATAGCCCATACCACGCTAAGAGTTCTAACTTGATGAACTGTAATTTTCTGGGTTTCTTTCGGAATCTCCAACAGACCGGCTAGCATACGCTATAACACGTTCCTGGCCATCCTGAACCAGAGAAAGCACCACTCCAGACCATACAGACTTGCATCCTATATTAGCTGAAATGGCAATCTATACAGCATATGCTAAGATTGGTGCTGTTGTCAAAGCATCCTTCAATGCCCAGAAGGCTTGTTCTGTTCAGGTCCCCATTTCACAGACCGGCTCTTTCCTGCATGGCAATAGTCAAAACTGCCATCACGAATCCCCAAAACAAACTGGTCATGAAGAGTCCTATCAGGTTAGAGAAGGCTGGTGGACCCCCTCTCTCTCTCCCTTGGATATCTCGGAGCAGTTCTTGTAGAGAATTTGCATATTAGGAAGACTTTCATGCTCTCTTTGTACCCTTTGGAAAAACCGAGCCTGCAGAGATCCCAGCAATGCAGTTTCACCATAATGTGGTTTCTAGAATCTGTACCCTGACAAATGTCTTTCTTTGTTCTAATGGCCGTAATATCACTGTGGTCTTGGCATCTCCTTGCAACATCAATATGGCTAACTCTACTATACCTCTGGTGTAGTCTGGTCATGCGCTGTACCATTTGCATCTGTTCTGTTCACACACTCACAGACATTTTATTGCCATCAAATTTAA
This sequence comes from Hymenochirus boettgeri, assembly GCA_019447015.1. Classification (NCBI taxonomy): domain Eukaryota; kingdom Metazoa; phylum Chordata; class Amphibia; order Anura; family Pipidae; genus Hymenochirus; species Hymenochirus boettgeri. The sequence continues at coordinate 162,919,313 of CM033475.1, forward strand.
CTACTGACTCATTAAGCCCCTGCTGGCATTTTTCCTTCAGCACCTTCCCTTCTACCGGCGTGTTGCCGTCCATTCTGGCTCACGTAACCTGCCGACTACGCCAATTTGTAAACCGTGCAAGGCAGGTGGTTTGATTCCGTTACCAGAAAAGAATGCACACACGATACCTCAATTTAGAAAATTGCATTTACTCAGAAATGAAGAAGGCAGGTTAATGGTGGTATAACAGTGGGAAAGATAGGAAAAAATTTAAATATAACACAAACAGTACACAAGACCGGTTTTACAATAATGTTTCCTTTTTCGTTTCCTTGTGTCCGTATTTGCAGTGCGGACACTTGATGATCACCAGTACAAATGACCCTAACTGACCCTATCTTAACATTGGGTGCGCACCCCCCTCATTTCCCAGCGATCCAAGTGGACCACTTACAATTTGTAGCACCGTTGACGTCTCCTTCGGTGAACACAAGGCCTGTAACCGTGAAACCTTAATCAGCAGGTTGGGAAGAAGTTCAATGGCAGATATCCTTTGATATTCTAGTCCTCCGGTGATATAATCCAGGATTTTACAGTAACTGTCCGGTACCTCAACAGCACTGTGAGTCTCTTACATTAGGCCATCCACACAGTTTTCTTCCAATCAGCTACTACACACATTCCCTTTTTAGCTTGGCTCTCCCTGAATCACAGTCACTTTTTAACTCTGTTCTTCTGTCTCCTTTATTGGCAATCCATAGAGTTCATACACAGCACATAAAAACCTTTCCTGATTCTGCCAAAGCAACAATGGCCCCTGTCTCTCTCTCGCTTCCTCTGTATCCCCCCACCCACACAGAGCATACCTGGGGCGTGTCCCTTCAGCCCTTTGGCTGATCTCTTAAAGAGGCTATCATCAAAACAATACAACACACATTTACCTTACATTTAACACAGTTTAGACAGGATAATATTTAGCAGAATTATATAACTGTTTCTTACATCCTCACTGCCCCTGGACAAAAGGGGAAAAACTGGCCATTACTCTAAGAATGCTGGGTAGTTTCCAAGATATGCAAATTTATCAATACAGTCATGACTTCCGTCTGAAAAAAATAGAAGCTGGATTGTCTTATAACTTTCTATGGAGAGGGGAGTAAATGTGAGAGTGGGAAGAAGTTGTACTTGGCTAAGACTGTCACATGTTTTATAAACAGCACATAATTGGGTGTAATACAGAACTTCTTGTCTTGTCATGTACAATGTCTAAGAGAATTTTACACGATTTGCTACACGTGTAAAGGCGCAAACAATGTCCGATTCTGTCCACGACCCGCGGCCTCAGAACCTCATTGAATGTTAGAATCACGCCCCAAGTTTATGAAATTAAACATACTACTATACACCCTTTGCTGATGAGGCCCAGCACTAGGCACACCGAGACAGAGTCCAAATCCTGAATATCTTCATGGAAACATTTATCCCGACACTTAGCTCGTCTTTGGATTTGGCCCCTCATGTGATTGATTTTGACACCCCTGATCTAGTCCAACCTACCAGCAATACCGACATTTCCCAACAGTTCATCCAGAGGAAGGAAAAAACAGTATGAGGGCTAGGCCACACTAACACAATTTGTTTGCATTTGCGCATAAGATTGTGCATGCGCATTTTTCCTAACATTGCAGTCGCAGCAATGCTGCAATTGCTTACGCAATCGCATGCGATCACCATTTTTATGCGCAATCACATGCGATTTCTTATCTCAAAACGCACCGGAATCAGTGTGCATCAGGCGCAGTGTGGCTGTGCCCTGAAGAGGAAAAAAAATGATCCTGACATCCAACTTCATCTATCAACAATATTTCTACACAGCGACCATATTCCCACACAAGTGCCTTCTCCCTTAAATCCATACCCCTCTTTATACAAGACAATATATTGCTGGCTCTAGATGTAACTGTCTGGAACTGCTTGTTACATTCAACTTTCTTATCCACCAAAACTCCACGATCCTTTCACAACAGATACACTGAACACAGTGCCATTCGGAGTATAAGCAGCCACAAGATGCATCGCCTTACTTTATCACCCCTTTCTGTAATTATATAATCGATAATGCACCCCCAACTTTAAATTTAAGGATCATAGAAATATCCGAATTGTGTACAATAAAGATTCAAGGACACGGCCAACAATCGAAAACCCAGAGTGGCTTCCTGTATTATAAGGGAACATATCCCCTACCATAAATTATAGATATTAAAGTCACAGTAGGATTCCATATAAAGTTCATGGACCAGGCTGATTAATAAAGGCCAGGAAACCCTTAGTATGGAGTGAAATGCATTTCTCCACATGATTATTGGCATGCGATTGAGTAAAATAGCTATTCTGCAGCTTTGAATAGAACTGGGGTTTTTAAGGATTAACGGACAACTACACTCACCAAATCCATGATCCCTTATTGGAAATTTCCCAGGTGAGGACCTAAACCTCACTGTCCTCCCCCCTGGGCTCACTTGCTAGGTCTAGATTACCTGATTTTCCTTAGGTGCTCCTGAACTCCGTTGGTGACTTTGGCCAAAGAAGGGGAGGAGGTGTATACAGGTCAGTCAGGTTATCACATCTAACTTTGCCCCTCGTGCCCATGCCTTGATCACCTATCCTAGGGCTGTTGCAAGGATCCTCAAGAGTTTTCCCACATAAAAAACTCTGTTGAGTTCAAGAAACCCAGGACCCACCGCAAATTCAGGACCCTTTAAGAAACAGCACAGGGAGAGAAAATGCAGCTCAATCAAATCTTAATAAACATATTACACAAAAAGGGAAAACTCACACAACAGATATCCACTTAGTATGCACCCCTGCATAAATCTCTATGGCTTTGGCACTTGGACAGTCAGCTAATGGATTCATTTTCAAGACCATTAGGACATAACGTGTCAAGACATAGACACTTGATCCATTTCACATTCAATTGTCAAAGCAATAGTTTATACAAAAAGTAGAGAATAAAAGTGGAGACATGATACCTTTTATTGGCTACTAGACAAAAAAATGTTGTTGTCTTGTTAGCCAATAAAAGGTATCACAACTCTACTTATAATCTCCAATTGTAAAAGTTCCTTGTCCCTAGGAGGGAATATGGTCAATATAGTAGATAGCAATCTACCTAAACATGGCGAGGCTGATGTGGATGGATAATGGATGTCTAGTCCTTCCGTGCTGCCTGAATAACTGACCTACGGTTGCCTATTTATTCACTTTTTTCCAACATAATATTGGCCACACAGACATTAGTCAGATCACGTGACTACTAATAGATGTGAATCTATGTATATCAAATTTTGCCTATGTGTAAGTGCGAAAAATACTTTAAACTTATTATATATGTACAGGTCTGGCATCCAGAGTATTTAAAGCATCCATCTCGGGGCTTTCCTATGCAAGATGTAGCCTTCTTTTTCATGGGACCTTTAAAATCCTTCTTGCCAAGAAGATTCTTAAATTTTCTGAAGACAAAAGTAATCTGTACTTTGGCCACTTCTTTTGTACTGGGGACTCTTCTTTTAATCTGTTTATAAATGACTTAGAAGGGGGCATTGGAGAAAGGTCTCTGTCTTTGCTGATGACACTAACTATGCAGAACTTTGGAGATACACTAATATGCAGAGCTTCCAAGCATTTTGGAAATGCTTGGAAAGCATTTTTCAAATGATGCGCAATTGCTGCAAGCTGCTGAAATGGACAGAATGGCAGATGAGATTCAATGTTGATAAATGTAAGGTGATCATTTGGAGTTTAACAATCCTTGTGCCACCTACACCATAAATAACTCTGTGCTAAGTGAATCTATAATGGAAAAAGATTTGGGGGTTCTTGTACATAACAGACTTAGCTGTAGCACAAATGCCAGATGGCAATGACTAGAGCTAGCAGTAGAGATGGCTGAACCTATATAAAGTTCGGTCCATTTTCGAACTTTCGAACTTCAAGAAAGTTCGATATGTGAGTTTCCAAAAGTCCAAGTGATTTACAGCTTAACTAACAATGGTAACTTCTGTAAATGGCTGTGGCACCTGGGAAATGGTCTGGGGAACATGTCACTGTCACCAAAACTTCTTAAAACCCTTCCTGAAGTCAGGCGGGCAATTGTCGGGTTTTGCGCAAGCTACATTCGACGATACATTTGCGGGTTATGGAACGAACGAACAAACAATCCTTCCTGTTAGCGAACGTCCTTCCTAGGCTTACAAATAGTACATTTGAGGGTTGGATAGTGTACTGGTTAAAGGCACCGCCTTGACATGGAAGACCAGGTTCGAATCCTGGCTAGGCAGCTATACAAATGTTTGGATTATTATAATACCTAGTAATATAATACCCTAATAATAACCTAGCATATATACTCTAGTAATGTATAACCATATAATATATAACCACATAATAACCATATAATATAATAACAATATAATAACCATATAATATAATAACCATATGAAACTTAGTAATATAATAACCATATAATACCCTAGTAATATAATAACAATATAATACCATATAATATAATAACCATATGATTATCTAGTAATATAATAGCGATATAATGTAGTGCTGGGATAGTGTACTGGTTAAAGTCACCACCTTTGCATGGGAACCAGGGTTTGAATCCTGGCTAGGGGCAGTTATACATATGTTTGGAATTATTATACCCTATTAATATATATTATATGGTTATAAATTACTGTTATCATATGGTTATTATATTACTAGGTTATTATATGGTCATTATATTACTAGGTTATTATATAACTAGGGTATTATAATAATCCAAACATTTGTATAGCTGCCCTGGTCTCCCATGTCAAAGGCGGTGCCTTTAACCAGTACACTATCCAGCCACTACATTATATGGTTAATATATTACTAGGTTATCATATGGTAATTATATGGTTATTATATTACTAGGGATTGTATGGTTATTATATTAGTAGGGTACATTCGAGGTTTGGATAGTGTACTGGTTATAGGCACCGCCTTTGACATGGGAGACCAGGGGACCTGTGTCCCCTTAAAAAAAACTACTGCTGCAATGCATTCGTCCAGAACAGACGCATTTTGATTAACAATTTACAAAAATGAGTACTAAAAACAGACCATAACGGACAAAGAAAAGGACTGTACATTGTGGTCCGTTTTGTTCCTTTCTAGTGTAAATGTAGCCTGAATCTTCCTCTCATCTGCCCAAAGGATTATGTATGTGAACTGTAACTGAGATCCACTGTTTTGATTTAGGTCTACTCCACTGTTTGATTTAGTTTAAGCAAGATCACCTGACTTGTCTTGATTACATGCCAAAGATGTTTTTTAATCAAGTCATTGTAGACATTGTAGCCATAGTAGCCATTTTGAGGTTACCTTTGCAAAATTAATGAAGCGTTTTCAAAACTACCTTCAGTGATATTCTTATGGGCATGAAAGAATCCCTTCAAATTTATTAAGATAACAGCCTTAAGGAATTCGAGGCTTTAGCCACCGTGTCAAACTTGCAACAATCCAGATGTTTAAAAGCTACAACTCCCAGCATTCCCGGGTTGCATGGTAGGAACCATTCCTAAATGCAGGGCCATTTCTAGTCCATCTTGGTTCCCTAGCCCTATCAGATCGCAATCCTATTGCGCTTAAAGTAGTGTTCCTAAAGTATGTGGCCTACCCTCCAGAGCATTCGACTCAACACATTCAGTGCTAACACTTTCCCAGAGTATTGACATAACCCTTCAGTGCCACTGATCCCCAGAATACGTGTATCGTGATTACCACTTTTAGTGCCAACAGAGTATTTCCATTCACCCTTTAGTGTCAGCAGACTTTCTACTAATAATTCAGAGCCAGCACTTTCCCAGAGTATTGCCAATAACCTTTCAGTGACAGCAGAGTATATCTTTAACCCTTCCAGCTGCCAGCATTGACATGATATACAGTATGTACCTGCTTTCCGTGTCTCCTCCATTGATATTGTTTCACCACTCACCCACTCTAAGTTCTAATTGGAAGTTGGATGAAGAAGAAAGAGGCAGGGATAGGGATCTCATGGCTGCTAGTCACAGGGGCCACTGTATAAGTCTGCACGCAGCTTTTACCTGGTATTTTAGAACTGTTCTCCTCAGTCTTTTATCTGAGCTCATCCTCCCCCCTTCTTCTTCACCTTCAGTTCATTTGTTAACATTGTATGCAAGTAGAGGGAGCTGATTTCAGGTTCCCTACTCACTACAATGTTGCAAATTGCAGCAGAACAAGGAGACCATATCTCACCAAAGCCATTCTTTAGGGCCTATGCCTAAGAACGATCCTGCCTAAATTATTTGCTTCTACAGCCCAAGGACCAATTTTCATCTTAGCCAAAGATCCAAGAAGAATAAACACCCCAGTAACAGTTGACTTACAAGTCCTATTAAAGATTTGAAATGGAAACTTTTCTCTTAGCTGGGGGTACGTTTTGGACCAATCGACTGTCAACGCAGTTTGGTTGGTCGAAATATTGTAGGTTTGGTGAAAATAGCCGTAGCTGATATATTTTAGCATGACCAATTGTCATTCCATCAAAGTCCCAAGGACAAGAAAGCATGTAATTGCTAAAGTATTCACTAGAGGGTACTATTGTTAACTGATTTTCCGCGTGCACAAATCGGATCATCTTACATTTGATGGTCCAGCAAATGCCTTGTTATAATAAAACCTTGTGCAGTGTGCATTTAAGGGGGACGTTTAGTATTTGTAAATTGCATTTTGGGAAACTATCTCCTAGTGAGAGGGAAATAAAAAAATTATAATGGTGATCATGATTGTACTTTAGCACAAGTATTTTTTTTTTTTTATAGTTTACATACACTTTAAGCTTTGTTCACTCTACAACATACAGTAAAATGCATGACAACACATATGTATGCTTTAACATGCAATGTTGTGTGTGCTTTAGCGATTTTCTCCACTTCCCATTACTTGTATGGTGTCTGCAACACGTAATGCAGCTGTGCGTTATCATATGCTATGCACCAACACACTGGTGGAAGGGACCCATTGAATAGTACAGAAAATGACTTATCACAAAACCATATGACTGAGTTACAATTTCTCAACAATATAGTACCGTGGGACTAATATAACTGCCATGGGGAGAGCTAAACCATTTGCAACATCGATGTAGCTTAATGCTGGAACAAACACCAGGTAAGTGATGTTTCTGAAAACTGTCCGACACGGAATGAAAGGCGCCTCCCATTGGGTATCTGATTACACAGAAACAAGTGCACATATCCCTTGCGATGTTACTAACTTACTGTGGTTCTTTTCTGTATTTAGTTTGATTTCCATGTTGTGTTTTGGCATAAGATTTCGGAATGTCATACTTACCCTGATGGGCCTCTCCCCTTTGCTGAAGTATTTTATAATCTGATCTGACTCTATACACACAGCACCATTGGTACTTATAGACCAAACCTAATGACGTTTTATCGTGGGGACTCTTAAGGTTCGTACACCCGTGTGATCGCGGGATGTGTACGAACTGGCCTGTTTGGCAATAATCGGCCCATGTATGAGCACTTTATCGGGCGAAATGGCCGCTCATCAGAGATCCACCCGCTGGATCGGCAACGTTCCCCGACAACAGCCGTTTCACAGCCGTTAAAGTGCCCATATACGGGGCGATCATCGGCCAACTCAGCCCGTTCGTCAGCACCCGCGATCCGCCATTGGACGACCTCTGATTCATTCAGGGAGATTCAACATGGAATTGGTTGGGGCAGAATTAGCACAGTTTTTAAGTATAAGAACTAATATTGAATAACCTTGATTGTATTTTAAGCCAAACATATTTTGTGAAATTGAATTTCTCCAGAGAGCAGGGTGGTGGATGTCCTTACATGCAGAAGTATGCATATTGGATTTCTATATTTAAATCTTGTTACACCTTCCAAATGATTTGCTCTAAAGCAATACTGGTTTGGCTGTATTAGATCCATGTTGGTGAATGAGGCATGTGGCAGCCAAAATGTTCTAATTCATATATGCCTGGGCAGGCAATGAAGTACAACTGTGTAGCAATTTCTTTATTATGCATGTCTAAGCCATTGAAGGGAAATTCCAATCTGGTCTCACCCCTGTGTGACTTTAAGGCTAGGCCACACTACGCGTTTTTCGTGTGTTTGCGCACGGTTTCGCGTTTGCGCCCGGGATTTTTCTGCTAAAATGGATCCCGGGGAACGCGAAAATTCCTGCGATTTCCGCACAAGATTTTTCTATGTCCTGATGTTGGAACATGTTCCCCACACCATTTCCCAGGTCCCACAGCCAATTACATTAAGATACCATTATATTTTAATTGTATTTCATTAGAACTTTTCTAACTATTTGACTCCCATTGCACTTTAATGGGTCCTTTTAGAACTTTCTATATAGTTCGAAAGTTCGAAAACGGACCGAACTTTCGAAAGTTCGCCCACTGTATGCTGTGCTGTTCGGTCAGTGCATTTAGTACGTTACTTGTTACATAATGATGTACGCACCATATATACAACACGCACTAAGATACTGAAAGACAGTAAGCGAAGGTGGGGTACTTGATTTGAAAGCAAGCAGCTTCAACAGAGTATTGTTTGTGCCCAGGTTTTTTTTTGGGGGGGGGGGGTTGCTAGGCGTCAGTAACAAACTGAGCCCTCCCGAAACTGGTAAGCAGAGCACCAAAGGAACCTTTATATGAGTAAATATAGACTTAGAAAGTGAACCCAGGGGTGAGAACAGTGCGATTGGTCCTCACCCTGGGTACTTCTTGGATGGCAGGAGTGGAGGTTCGTGAGTATATTGTCTTTAAATTACTGTGGATCACTGAAACATCACCTCGTATACACACATACAGACCCCTGGTATATATGATTTCACTCCACCTGTACATAGAGATTTAAAACCATTGCAAATCACAATTCCTTTTCTGCATTGAATCCAAATTCAGTCTGGTCCCATTTTTCAGTATTGGTGTAACTTGTCCTTGTGCTATGATTTCTATAGATATATCTAAAGGTTTATATATTAATATCTACAATCCGACTTATGGAAGAAAAGTCCATTGATATCTATCCATCTGTCTCTCACATTAATGGGCACCAATCAGACCCATTAACTGGTCCGGATTAACACCACCTTGTAAATAGATGAAAATCCTCACCCTATATGGAGTAAATAAAACTACAACTCCCAGCATTTTTAGATTTCAATCATTTGGAGATTCACATACTTACAAACCTCGTCATGTGGTAGATTGGTATAAACTTCCGTAGAACCTTCCACGTCCCATAGAATGACCATTAGACAAAGGGATTTCTATTTCCATGCGACACTTGCTGTGGTAGGAATATACTCAGTGCAATAGAATGTAACTGCAGGTACAGGCAGAGATTGTACTTTGTTTAAGGGCATGTCCACCCCAAACTAATAATCCCCCCCCCTACACTACTGGCCCCACCCTGTAGTGTAGTAAAATCCTTACCTTGCATCCCAATCCAATGGTTTTCTGTAACCCACCCCCCCCCCAAATCCAAAAAAGTGCCACCAGGAGGGTAGCAGAGTCCAATATAGGACAAAGATAGATAGATTAGACATTGGTTGGTCTAATCGAATATCTATCTGTTGCTTTCCCAGGAGCGCGGTTCTAACCTTCCGATGTTCCTGCGACCCCCATTCATTTTGGTCAAATATTGGGAGTGTATTCCAAAGGAGCTGCAGTTCAAACAACTTTTTAAAGTGATTTAGTGTGAGGGGCCAAAGACAAGAATGCACTGCTTCCTATCTTAATTATTGACGCACATGCACAAAGACGGGAGGCAGGTTGGGACCGCATGCCCACCTGCTATTTAGAAGCTGTGAGTGTCGCCACTGGCAGGTAAGTTTAACCCTGAATAAACTCTCCTACTTCCCTGTGAATTATAGATCCAGCTGGAAGCAACTTAAAATGTTACATTTGTGAGTTTAGTTCCCTTTATACCCCAAATAATTCTCTTCAAGGCCCAACATTACCCTTTAGCATCACGTTTAATATCCGGTAAGGCATAGCAAGCACCCCATCAAACGGACTTGTCTCTAGGAAATATAGCGAGATCAGAGCTGAATGGACTCCCGGGGATTACACCCCAATATATAGAATAAAGCCATCAGTTATTTCTTGTTCTGCATCTCTACATTTATTTTGGTTTATTGTGTAATGATTCCTTGTAGAAGTTCCATATTATTGCAGGGGACACATATGGTTAATGCACCATTGACACTAGCAAAATGACACCTCATTCCCCTTATTCCAAGGAAGGTGGATACGTCCCCCCAAATATTGGATTGCTTTATGTCTAAATAAACTAGGGGGTTCTCCCCTTTTGTCACCTGCTCACCCGAATAGTGTTCTGGTTCCACTATCTGTTCACATCTCAACCCCCCACTCACACACACTCCATGTTTGGCTCCCAAGCTGGTGCTACAGTAAGTACATTGTCATTGATTATATTTTCTAGACCCTCAATAGAAAAACTACTGGTGTTACCCAACAGAGATCACACAGAGTAAGCAAGACATTTATCGGTAACATTTATTGACAGGAATATTTATACAATACAATATCCTACAACATAAATCATACAATAATAATTAATACAAAATAATCCTATAAGATGGACAACAGTGACATTGAGATAGATCCATCTTTGCTGTAAACCCTATGTCTTATTAGATATGTGCATACTTGCATATAATATACAAGGATTGTGGAAGCCCTCCAATTAGGCTAATTTACAACTACATTTAGCGGAAGTGCTACTGATCTGGTCAAACATTTATATAAACATAGAAAAGATAATCAATGCACATTCCTAGGCCCCATACAATATCATATTATCTGCACACTGGCATACTTTATAAACAGGGGTTTTAGTATACATTACTGTGATCACATGAATAAAAGCCTTCCAACCACGTTAAGGTAACTCAGGGCCGGATTTACACCTCAGGAGCCTGTAGCCCCAAAGCCTGGCCCCTTAGCCCCACCCCGAAACACAGACTACACCCCTAAACCACACCCACTTTCTCTTTTGGGAGAAGAAAATAGACTATAAAGGGGTTGGATGGGTAGAGGAGATTGACAGCCACCCCTCCAACCTCAGGTGCCCCTGGGCGCATGCTTAGGTAAATCCCGGCCCGGAGGTCAGCCCAGTCTAGAAGTCCTAGCTTCTAACCTTTTTTACTTCAATTAACATTAGCAAACTTTTACATTTCTCATAGTTGTGCACTGGATCCATATAACAGGCTTTCTCACTTCCTCCCATCCAGTGCTTTAATTAAAGGCATAGGATCTCCCATAAAAGGGGCGTGTTGGGGTGCTATTACCACATGGAAGCTTACCAGGCTTCCCATAAATACATACAATAACATGATTGTGGAAGCACTCCAATTAGGCTAATTTATAACTACATTTAGTGGAAGGGTTACTGATGTGATCAATATCCTACACAAAATCATCCTATATAATAAAAGCCCAAGTGGTGCGTCCCTGGGTACGTGTGTGTATGTCTCTCGCTCCTGCGCATGTGCGTGTGATAATTGACGAAGTGCCGAAACAGAAATGGCAGAGGATTTGTGTGCTTTACGGAATGTTCAGAACAATGAGCATCGGCATCTGAAACTTACATTAGAGATGTGTGAAGGGATAATGCAAGCCTAACTGAGTAGGTAATGATCAGTGTCTGAAATGTGTAACCAGTAATGCTGTACACCAGCTTTATCTTGCCTTTTATGGGATAACGCTTGTGTGGTGGTAGGGCTGGTCAGGTGCTCCTCAATCAGATAGTGGCGAGTTCCTACCTAGAAATGTGCAAGGAGACACTGCATAGTTTCTCCTCTTCTCCCACTTGGCTGGACCTTCTAGAGGGGCCTGGCAGTCCATCTTTTTACTTTACGGAAGAGACACTACCCATTAGTTTCTCCTCCTTTAGGAGGGCCTGACAACCGATTCAACTCTTAAGGGAGAGAGCCGCTGCCTATTAGGTTTCTCTCCCTTAGGAGGGCCTGGCAGCCCGACTCAACTCTTAAGGGAGAAGCCGCTGCCTATTAGTAGGTTCTCCCTCCAGCATTCCTCCTATCCTCCTATCATTGCAGGACCTTATGGGAGGGCCTGGCAGACCGACTCAACTCTTAAGGAAGAGAGCCGCTGCCTATTAGGTTCTTCTCCCTTCAGGGCCTGGCAGCCCGACTCAACTCTTAAGGGAGAAAGCTGCTGCCTATTGTAGGTTCTCCTCCAGCATTGCCCCCACTTGGCTGGAACCTTGAGGGAGGGCCTGGCAGACCGACTCAACTCCTCAACTCTTAAGGAAGAGAGACGCTGCCCAATAGTTTCTCCTCCAAAGTTTTTTGGGGTTTTTTTTCTGTTTTTCTTTTCCTGTTTTTTTTGTGGGGGTGGGGTTGTCCTTTTTTGTGGGGGCCTTTTTTGGGGGGTTGGGTGGACATTTATTTTTTTAGGCCGAGCCATAGAGGAAGAGGATATACCTCATCTATTGAGAACAACTCGCCACTACCTGATTTCAGATGGAGGAGAGGATGGGCGATAGATAACAGGGAATACAGTGGAGGTAATACCTATCACCATGAGTGTGTCACCCAGAAAGGCTAAGACAAGGCCCTAATTACACACTTACGATGTTACACCGTGATCAACTTCAGTTGGCCCTGAACTGTGTCAGTCCATATTTTGGCTCCTGGAAGATTGGTAAATTGAGTTATTGTTGTCAATTGTTCCGTTGGTCTTGTGACAGGTCTGGATCAGTCTGCTCCAGGCCACTAACAGCTGGTGGTGTTACTCTTTTGTAAGGGATTGTGTTATGTCTCACCCACCAGAAATTGGTTATGTTAAAGGAGGTATTATTACACCAGTGGGTGCAAATACATGTCTTTTCAGGAAAAGAGCAGAATTTTTTCATCCTAATACTTTAATCTGCTAATTCACATTTTGTCTGTGTGTAAATAAATGCCAAAATACTGACTTCCTGTTTGCAGGACCTTTAATAGAGACCGTTATGGTCTTGCCCTTGACCCAGCGCCTGGGTTGATTCATTTGCTCAGTAGAGATCTGAGCATCTTTGACCCATCCAACAGCCAATCAGTAGAAATTACTGTTAGGAATAATTCCAAGGATGTGGTCATCCTGGGAAGATGAAGGACCATTAGAACCTGAAATGGCAGCTCACAATGTCAACAGCAGGGAACAGCAAGGGTATGAAAATCACTGATTTTTCAAAATGGGAGAGAATATGTAGAATAACTAGTAGGCATTACACAAACTAACAATTAACAAATATTGATCATCTCCACTGAACTGACACTTTAAAGGGTAGTAAAGCCCATTCCAGCAAAGAGTTGAAAGAAAGGGTTATCATAAAAAAAAACGAATAAAAAGCCTCTTACATTCCTTTTTCACTCGGCGCTGAGCAAAAATCTTTAAAGTTCACAGAGCACAGTTCAGTTTCCATTCTTCCTGGTTTGCAGAAATCCTTGCTCTCACAGACTTAACTGGGCAAGGATAAAAAAAAAAACATAATGCGAAGTACTATGTTTCAGATGCGCACCTCCCGTGACCTAAGAGGAATTTTGACAGCTGTTTTGCTACTCTGCTAAGCTTTGCTGTCTTGTCGAAACTGTCTGTAACTTGGAAATGGCTGGTTTGTGTGCTGGGGAGGTACAGTGCCTGTGCATGGGAGGGGGGTGGTGATGTCTAGGAGGGCAGCAAGGGTATGGTGTGTGCTTGGGGGAGATGGCAAGGGAGGGCAGTGAGGTTATGGGCGCCTGTGTTTGGGCGGAGATGGCAAGGGGTTGCAGTGAGGGTATGGTGCCTGTGCTTTAAATGAATAATATACCCCTACTACTCCCTTAAGTTATACGGAGGGAGTAGTTATAAGAGGATTGCAATATGCTTGTGAAGGTTCTCATTCATCCAGGTCATGGTATATCTGACAGCCAAGTGTCAGGGACCTTCTGAATGCAAGGCATGATTGCATTGCGGCTAAGAGGTGTTATAGGAACTGCCCAGGGTAAGGTGTCAAAACATCAAGCATTGTACTGGCAGACAGCTGGTGTCGAACCCCCCACCTGTATTCGGCTTGGTTTATTTTCACATAAATGGCCTCCTGAATCAGTCATGTTCCTTTACCAAGCTGTTGACATTACAACCTTCAAGGTATGTCCTTTTTCCTAAGATGTAGGTACTGGCTGAGTCCTAACCCGAAAAATTGGCTCTTCTGTGCTGGGCCATATGTTGGTGCAGTTGCTGTTTGGTCTCCCCCACATACAAATATGACACTCTTCACACTGCACTGTGTTATAATGTCGCTTTTCTTGTGTTTTGGTATTGGGTCTTTCGGATGTACCAATTGCTGCTTCAGTGTGTTCTTTGGTTTAAAGGAGAACTAATCCATTTTTTATACTCCAGAATCTGAAACACCCCCCCTAAAACACCAATAAGCATATAATATGCTTCAGTAAATTGTATTAAAATAAATGTAAGCCTGTTAAGAACTGAATTAATTATCTGTGTGTATGTGCATGTTCAACCACACCTCCTGACCTCAGTCACATGCTTCCTTGCTTTATCTGCCCCATAAAAGGTTTGGCTAGAGATTATTGATGGGTGTGACCAACTGTAAGAATTTCTGCCATAGCTAAGGACTGACACGGGCAGAACATAATGGCATTGACCAGACTGTGTGACATTAGAATGCTGTGATGTTAAGCAAAACCCTATATTATTTAGGGAAATTTCCCAAACCCCCATATCAAAATGAGAGGTAAGCCACTGATTACTGGCTTTATATCAAGGTGTTCTGCCTTCTGGTTCAGTGTTGTTCTGTGGCTTAAGTTGCCCTTTAATGCAGGTAGGGATAGGTGTTTTTTAAAATTCTTCTTTATTTCTTGGAGACCACTGATATACATAGAATGACCATGTTCTTTCTCCTGTCCTGCTTTTCCCCTTCACTGTTGATATTCTGTCTTTTCTTTCTTCTACTTCTTTGACAAAGGCCCAGTCTGGATATCCATAAGTTTTAAGGGCTCTCTGAGATGTTTTATTTCTTTAGCTTTTGCCTCTGTGCAAGTGGGGATGTTCTCTGCTCTGTATTGCAGGTTTCTGATGACCCAGCTTGTGATCTAAAGGGTCTAATACCGTATAACTTAAGGGGGATCATAGGGGGTGTATTACTATGCGCTTTAAGTCCTTTAGGAGAAAGGTGCTTTCAAATGTTATCGTATTGTATTATATTATTCATTAATGTCACCCTACCCATCACCCCCCCAGCACAGGCATCATACCCTCACTTCTGCCCTTAGCATCACCCTTCTAACACAGGCACCATACCCTCACTGCCATCCCTGCCATCACCCCCCAAGCACAGGCACTATACCCTCTCTGACCCCCTTGCTATCTTCCCCCAAGCACATGCACCATACCCACACTGGCCCCCCTTGTCATCTCCCTTGAGGGAACCCTCCACGTCATTTAGTGTAACTCCTCAACACTCCTACCAGACCTCCCAAAGAGAGAGCATACGGGGAATACACTGTTGTAGAATGTATCTGATTGTTATAGGCCCACACCATCTCAGACAAGAACTGAGGCCACTGTAACTTCTTGTCCTCCCTCCAGAGTATGCACCATCTGTAACAGAGTCCTATAAGCGTTTACAGGCCCCATTTCCTTGTGGGTGATATGGAGTCATGTGTGACTCTTTATCCCTAAATACGTTGAAATTCCTTCATTACATGTCCCTGAGCAGGCACCCTGGTCGGAGTGGATGCGTTTGCAGACATCCGTACACTCTGATGAAATCTTGGCATAGAGTCCGAACGGCCGACTCAGCTGTGTCGGGTCCTTGGTGGCAGTTACGACCGCAAATTTGGTAAAGTGGTCCACCATTACGGGCAATACTGGTGCCCGCTGTTGGATGGGCCCACCATTAGATAATCTATCATAACAATCTCCAAAGGTTCCCGGGTCACTATGGTCTGCAGAGGAGCTCTCTGTTCCCCTGCTTTAGAATCTCACAAGTTGGACAGCTGCGGCATACTTCTTCTACCATGTGATGGAGACCAGGCAATAAATCAGTCGCTGCAACCACAAAAGGTCTTTTTGTGACCAAAATGTCCATTCTTAGTATGAGCCTCAAGAGTTAATGAATGAGCTAATTCACTAGGCACCACGATAACGAATATCGATTTCAAAAGGAAGGTAACCTTCCTGCATAGCACTCCATTCTTCATATTTTCCCACTGGCTCAGAACTGATAACATTCCTGTGTCAATCGTTCTCTTTCCTCCGTACAGAGCTTCTTGCCTTCCTCAACATACTTGATCATTTTTGCCAACCCTCCTGGTTATGCTGTATCCATGTCCATTCCTGTCGTGAGGGGCCAAAGAAGGGAGCCATCTCAGTCCCCTCACCGCACACTGAATTGCAGCGACCAAGACCTGAAAAATTTGCTAAAGCCAGGCACCTCCACATGCTCTAATTCATGATCCACATCTTCATGGGGGCTGGGTAGTTACCCTGGAAAGTCCATCAGCGTTCTGGTTTTATGTCTTGGACCGGTACTTAATGCGGTATTGAACTTAGACATTCGGGCACCTCCACCTCTGCTCCAAAGCCCCGAGCCTAGCATTTTCCACGTGAGCTAATGGGTATTGTCAGTCATACTAAGACTTCAGCCCCGGTCAAATATTCTGAGAACTTTTCAGTCATAGCCCATACCACGCTAAGAGTTCTAACTTGATGAACTGTAATTTTCTGGGTTTCTTTCGGAATCTCCAACAACCGGCTAGCATACGCTATAACACGTTCCTGGCCATCCTGAACCAGAGAAAGCACCACTCCAGACCATACAGACTTGCATCCTATATTAGCTGAAATGGCAATCTATACAGCATATGCTAAGATTGGTGCTGTTGTCAAAGCATCCTTCAATGCCCAGAAGGCTTGTTCTGTTCAGGTCCCCATTTCACAGACCGGCTCTTTCCTGCATGGCAATAGTCAAACTGCCATCACGAATCCCCAAAACAAACTGGTCATGAAGAGTCCTATCAGGTTAGAGAAGGCTGGTGGACCCCCTCTCTCTCTCCCTTGGATATCTCGGAGCAGTTCTTGTAGAGATTTGCATATTAGGAAGACTTTCATGCTCTCTTTGTACCCTTTGGAAAAACCGAGCCTGCAGAGATCCCAGCAATGCAGTTTCACCATAATGTGGTTTCTAGAATCTGTACCACTGACAAATGTCTTTCTTTGTTCTAATGGCCGTAATATCACTGTGGTCTTGGCATCTCCTTGCAACATCAATATGGCTAACTCTACTTACCTCTGGTGTAGTCTGGTCATGCGCTGTACCATTTGCATCTGTTCTGTTCACACACTCACAGACATTTTATTGCCATCAAATTTAACTACTGACTCATTAAGCCCCTGCTGGCATTTTTCCTTCAGCACCTTCCCTTCTACCGGCGTGTTGCCGTCCATTCTGGCTCACGTAACCTGCCGACTACGCCAATTTGTAAACCGTGCAAGGCAGGTGGTTTGATTCCGTTACCAGAAAAGAATGCACACACGATACCTCAATTTAGAAAATTGCATTTACTCAGAAATGAAGAAGGCAGGTTAATGGTGGTATAACAGTGGGAAAGATAGGAAAAAATTTAAATATAACACAAACAGTACACAAGACCGGTTTTACAATAATGTTTTCCTTTTTCGTTTCCTTGTGTCCGTATTTGCAGTGCGGACACTTGATGATCACCAGTACAAATGACCCTAACTGACCCTATCTTAACATTGGGTGCGCACCCCCCTCATTTCCCAGCGATCCAAGTGGACCACTTACAATTTGTAGCACCGTTGACGTCTCCTTCGGTGAACACAAGGCCTGTAACCGTGAAACCTTAATCAGCAGGTTGGGAAGAAGTTCAATGGCAGATATCCTTTATATTCTAGTCCTCCGTGATATAATCCAGGATTTTACAGTAACTGTCCGGTACCTCAACAGCACTGTGAGTCTCTTACATTAGCCATCCACACAGTTTTCTTCCAATCAGCTACTACACACATCCCTTTTTAGCTTGGCTCTCCCTGAATACACAGTCACTTTTTAACTCTGTTCTTCTGTCTCCTTTATTGGCAATCCATAGAGTTCATACACAGCACATAAAAACCTTTCCTGATTCTGCCAAAGCAACAATGGCCCCTGTCTCTCTCTCCGCTTCCTCTGTATCCCCCCACCCACACAGAGCATACCTGGGGCGTGTCCCTTCAGCCCTTTGGCTGATCTCTTAAAGAGGCTATCATCAAAACAATACAACACACATTTACCTTACATTTAACACAGTTTAGACAGGATAATATTTAGCAGAATTATATAACTGTTTCTTACATCCTCACTGCCCCTGGACAAAAGGGGAAAAACTGGCCATTACTCTAAGAATGCTGGGTAGTTTCCAAGATATGCAAATTTATCAATACAGTCATGACTTCCGTCTGAAAAATAGAAGCTGGATTGTCTTATAACTTTCTATGGAGAGGGGAGTAAATGTGAGAGTGGGAAGAAGTTGTACTTGGCTAAGACTGTCACATGTTTTATAAACAGCACATAATTGGGTGTAATACAGAACTTCTTGTCTTGTCATGTACAATGTCTAAGAGAATTTTACACGATTTGCTACACGTGTAAAGGCGCAAACAATGTCCGATTCTGTCCACGACCCGCGGCCTCAGAACCTCATTGAATGTTAGAATCACGCCCCAAGTTTATGAAATTAAACATACTACTATACACCCTTTGCTGATGAGGCCCAGCACTAGGCACACCGAGACAGAGTCCAAATCCTGAATATCTTCATGGAAACATTTATCCCGACACTTAGCTCGTCTTTTGGATTTGGCCCCTCATGTGATTGATTTTGACACCCCTGATCTAGTCCAACCTACCAGCAATACCGACATTTCCCAACAGTTCATCCAGAGGAAGGAAAAAACAGTATGAGGGCTAGGCCACACTAACACAATTTGTTTGCATTTGCGCATAAGATTGTGCATGCGCATTTTTCCTAACATTGCAGTCGCAGCAATGCTGCAATTGCTTACGCAATCGCATGCGATCACCATTTTTATGCGCAATCACATGCGATTTCTTATCTCAAAACGCACCGGAATCAGTGTGCATCAGGCGCAGTGTGGCTGTGCCCTGAAGAGGAAAAAAAATGATCCTGACATCCAACTTCATCTATCAACAATATTTCTACACAGCGACCATATTCCCACACAAGTGCCTTCTCCCTTAAATCCATACCCCTCTTTATACAAGACAATATATTGCTGGCTCTAGATGTAACTGTCTGGAACTGCTTGTTACATTCAACTTTCTTATCCACCAAAACTCCACGATCCTTTCACAACAGATACACTGAACACAGTGCCATTCGGAGTATAAGCAGCCACAAATGCATCGCCTTACTTTATCAACCCCTTTCTGTAATTATATAATCGATAATGCACCCCCAACTTTAAATTTAAGGATCATAGAAATATCCGAATTGTGTACAATAAAGATTCAAGGACACGGCCAACAATCGAAAACCCAGAGTGGCTTCCTGTATTATAAGGGAACATATCCCCTACCATAAATTATAGATATTAAAGTCACAGTAGGATTTCCATATAAAGTTCATGGACCAGGCTGATTAATAAAGGCCAGGAAACCCTTAGTATGGAGTGAAATGCATTTCTCCACATGATTATTGGCATGCGATTGAGTAAAATAGCTATTCTGCAGCTTTGAATAGAAACTGGGGTTTTTAAGGATTAACGGACAACTACACTCACCAAATCCATGATCCCTTATTGGAAATTTCCCAGGTGAGGACCTAAACCTCACTGTCCTCCCCCCTGGGCTCACTTGCTAGGTCTAGATTACCTGATTTTCCTTAGGTGCTCCTGAACTCCGTTGGTGACTTTGGCCAAAGAAGGGGAGGAGGTGTATACAGGTCAGTCAGGTTATCACATCTAACTTTGCCCCTCGTGCCCATGCCTTGATCACCTATCCTAGGGCTGTTGCAAGGATCCTCAAGAGTTTTCCCACATAAAAAACTCTGTTGAGTTCAAGAAACCCAGGACCCACCGCAAATTCAGGACCCTTTAAGAAACAGCACAGGGAGAGAAAATGCAGCTCAATCAAATCTTAATAAACATATTACACAAAAAGGGAAAACTCACACAACAGATATCCACTTAGTATGCACCCCTGCATAAATCTCTATGGCTTTGGCACTTGGACAGTCAGCTAATGGATTCATTTTCAAGACCATTAGGACATAACGTGTCAAGACATAGACACTTGATCCATTTCACATTCAATTGTCAAAGCAATAGTTTATACAAAAAGTAGAGAATAAAAGTGGAGACATGATACCTTTTATTGGCTACTAGACAAAAAAATGTTGTTGTCTTGTTAGCCAATAAAAGGTATCACAACTCTACTTATAATCTCCAATTGTAAAAGTTCCTTGTCCCTAGGAGGGAATATGGTCAATATAGTAGATAGCAATCTACCTAAACATGGCGAGGCTGATGTGGATGGATAATGGATGTCTAGTCCTTCCGTGCTGCCTGAATAACTGACCTACGGTTGCCTATTTATTCACTTTTTTCCAACATAATATTGGCCACACAGACATTAGTCAGATCACGTGACTACTAATAGATGTGAATCTATGTATATCAAATTTTGCCTATGTGTAAGTGCGAAAAATACTTTAAACTTATTATATATGTACAGGTCTGGCATCCAGAGTATTTAAAGCATCCATCTCGGGGCTTTCCTATGCAAGATGTAGCCTTCTTTTTCATGGGACCTTTAAAATCCTTCTTGCCAAGAAGATTCTTAAATTTTCTGAAGACAAAAGTAATCTGTACTTTGGCCACTTCTTTTGTACTGGGGACTCTTCTTTTAATCTGTTTATAAATGACTTAGAAGGGGGCATTGGAGAAAGGTCTCTGTCTTTGCTGATGACACTAACTATGCAGAACTTTGGAGATACACTAACTATGCAGAGCTTCCAAGCATTTTGGAAATGCTTGGAAAGCATTTTTCAAATGATGCGCAATTGCTGCAAGCTGCTGAAATGGACAGAATGGCAGATGAGATTCAATGTTGATAAATGTAAGGTGATCATTTGGAGTTTAACAATCCTTGTGCCACCTACACCATAAATAACTCTGTGCTAAGTGAATCTATAATGGAAAAAGATTTGGGGGTTCTTGTACATAACAGACTTAGCTGTAGCACAAATGCCAGATGGCAATGACTAGAGCTAGCAGTAGAGATGGCTGAACTATATAAAGTTCGGTCCATTTTCGAACTTTCGAACTTCAAGAAAGTTCGATATGTGAGTTTCCAAAAGTCCAAGTGATTTACAGCTTAACTAACAATGGTAACTTCTGTAAATGGCTGTGGCACCTGGGAAATGGTCTGGGGAACATGTCACTGTCACCAAAACTTCTTAAAACCCTTCCTGAAGTCAGGCGGCAATTGTCGGGTTTTGCGCAAGCTACATTCGACGATACATTTGCGGGTTATGGAACGAACGAACAAACAATCCTTCCTGTTAGCGAACGTTCCTTCCTAGGCTTACAAATAGTACATTTGAGGGTTGGATAGTGTACTGGTTAAAGGCACCGCCTTGACATGGAAGACCAGGTTCGAATCCTGGCTAGGCAGCTATACAAATGTTTGGATTATTATAATACCTAGTAATATAATACCCTAATAATAACCTAGCATATATACTCTAGTAATGTATAACCATATAATATAATAACCACATAATAACCATATAATATAATAACAATATAATAACCATATAATATAATAACCATATGATAACTTAGTAATATAATAACCATATAATACCCTAGTAATATAATAACAATATAATAACCATATAATATAATAACCATATGATTATCTAGTAATATAATAGCGATATAATGTAGTGGCTGGATAGTGTACTGGTTAAAGTCACCACCTTTGACATGGGAGACCAGGGTTTGAATCCTGGCTAGGGGCAGTTATACATATGTTTGGAATTATTATACCCTATTAATATATATTATATGGTTATAAATTACTGTTATCATATGGTTATTATATTACTAGGTTATTATATGGTCATTATATTACTAGGTTATTATATAACTAGGGTATTATAATAATCCAAACATTTGTATAGCTGCCCTGGTCTCCCATGTCAAAGGCGGTGCCTTTAACCAGTACACTATCCAGCCACTACATTATATGGTTAATATATTACTAGTTATCATATGGTAATTATATGGTTATTATATTCCTAGGGATTGTATGGTTATTATATTAGTAGGGTACATTCGAGGTTTGGATAGTGTACTGGTTATCAGTGGGCAGAACAGAGCCAAAAGCATCCAGAACCCCGTTCCGGCAGGCAGAAAAGAGCCAAAGGGGTCAAGACCCCTGTTCGAGCGGCCAGAACAGACCCAAAAGCATCTAAACCCCCATTCCAGCAGCCAGAACAGAGCCAAAAGCATTCAGACCCCTGTTCCGGCAGACAGAACAGAGCCAAAGGGGTCTAGACCCCTGTTCCGGCAGCTAGAACAGAGCCAAAGGAGCCCAGAGCCCCGTTCTGGCAGCCAGAACAGAGCCAAAGGGGTCCAGACCCCCGTTCAGGCAGCCACAACAGAGCCAAAGGGGTCCAGACCCCCGTTCTGGCAGCTAGAAAAGAACCAAAGGGGTCCAGACCCCCGTTCCGGCAGCCAGAACAAAGCCAAATGGGTCCAGACCCCCGTTCCAGTGGGCAGAAAAGAGCAAAAAGCATCCAGACCCCCGTTCCGGCAGCCAGAAAAGAGCCAAAGGAGTCCAGATCCCGGTTCCGGTGGCCAGAACAGAGCCAAATGGGTCCAGACCTCCATTCCGGCAGCCAGAAAAGAGCCAAAGGGGTCCAGACCCCCGTTCCAGCGGCCAGAACAGAGCCAAAGTGGTCCAGACCCCGTTTAGGCAGCCAGAAAAGAGCCAAAAGCATCCAGACCCCCGTTCCGGTAGCCAGAAAAGAGCCAAAGGAGTCCAGACCCCTGTTCCGGCGGCCAGTTGACCGAAGATGACAGATGACAGAAGCGACCAGATGACAAAGATAACAGAAGATGACAAAGAATACAATGGACATAGATGACAGATGACAGAATGTGACTGAAGATGACATTACATAAGATGATGACATAAGATACCATAAGATGACCGATGACAGAAGATGACGACGACATAAGATGACCGATGACGAAGATGACAGAAGTAAACGATGACACAGAATGACAGATTACAGATGTCAGAATATGCAGATACAGGAGATAACAGAATACGACAGAAGTGACATAGAGACAGAAGCTGACCATTACAGTAGATACACATGACAGATACAGATGACAAAATGACAGAATGACATAAGATACAGAATATGACAGATTACATAATACAGAAAATGACATAATATGACAGATAACATAAATGACAGAATACTACAGAAGACGACAGATGACATAAGTTGACAGAGAATTACAAATTACAGAAGATAACAGAGGACACGAAGTAACAGAAAATGTCAGATGACATGAGACTACCGATGACAGAATATTTGACAGATGACTGAATTAACATAAGATAACCGATGACAGATTAATTACATATGATACAGATTACATAAAACACAGAGATGACAGATGACAGAGATTACAGATGACATAAGATGAACAGATTACAGAAACAAAAACAGAAGATGACAGATTCCGACGATACAGAGGATGACATATGACAGAGATGACAGAAGATTACAGAGACAGAAGATGACAAAGATGACAGAAGATGAACAAGGATAACAGATGATACAGATGACAGAATATGACAGTTTATGTTGAAGAAGATTACAGTCCAGATAATGACAGATGATAAAAATGACATGACAGAAGATGAAGATTAGACAGATAACAGAAGATGACAGATGACAGAAGATGAACTATGACAGAAGAGAAAATACAGAAGGATGACAGAAGATGATAGCAGATGACGTTGATGACAGATGATGACAGATTGATGACAGATAACAGAAGATTGACAGAAGATTACGATAACAGAAGTATGAAAGATTAAGAAGAGACCGAGGATTACAGATGACAAAGATTCAGAAGATGACAGAAGATATACGATGACAGAAATACCGAAACATATATTGACAGATAACAGAATATACAGAAGATTACAGATAACAGAAGATGACAGATTACAGAAGATGACAGAGGAGACAGATGACAAAAGATGACAGAAGATACATAAATACATATTGACAGAAGATGACAGATACAGAAGATGACAAGATGAACAGATGACAGAACTAACAGATTACAGAAGATGAACAAATGAGAAAATGACGAAGATTACACTGTCAGAAGAGACAGATGACAGAAGATGGTCAGATGACAAAGAGCATGACATAAGATGACATAAGATAACAGAAGATGACAGATGACTAGAGATGACAGATGACAAAAATGACCGATAGATGACAGAAGATGACAGTTTTCATCTCTATCGGTTCCGCTGTCAGCTGTCCATCTGCTATCTGCCATCTGTCAGCAGTCATCTGTCGCTATCAACTGTCATCTGTCAGCATTCCATCTGTCATCTGCAAAGAGCCAAAGGGCTAACTCTCGTTCCCAGGCAGCCCATAACAGAGCCAAAGCACAGACCCGTTCCGGCGCAGAAAAGAGCCAAAGGGGTGTGCCCAGACCACCGTTATCGGCCCAGAACAGAAGCAGAAGCCATGGCCAGTCCCCTGTTCAACGAGCAGAACAGAGCCACAAGCGATTCCATACCCCCCGTTCCGGCCATCCAGAACAGTGCCAAATGAGCATCCAGACCCGCTTTCGCGGCCACCATGAACAGAGCCAAAAGACTCCAGACCCCCGTTCCTGGTCAAGCAGAAAGAGCATAAAGGTCCATACCCCGTTCCGTGGCAGACAGTAAGCACACAAAAGCATCCAGACCCCCGTTCGCGATCCGAGAAAAGAACATGGGTCTCAGAACCCCCCTGTCAGCGCGGCCATAAACAGAGCCAAAAATGGGTCCAGACTCCTCGATCCAAAGAAAAGCAGCAACGGGGGGAGTCCAACAAAAACACCTCCCCCTTCGTGCAGCCAGAACAGAGCCAAAGATTCCAGACCCCGCTTCTGGATCCAGAACAGAGCAAAGGCATCAGAGCCCCTGTTCCTGGCAGCTATAGACAGACCAAAGGGTCCAGACAGCCCCGTTTGGCAGCTCATGACAGACAAAGAGACAAAGCCAGACCCTTTTTCGGCAGCCCAGACAGAGCCAAAGGGAGTCCAGAACCCCGTTTCGTCATCCAGAAAAGAGACTAAAGGAGTCCAGACCCCCCGTCCGGGCCAGACATAGCAATGCCAACCTCCGCAGCCAGAAACAAGTCCATGGGAAGGACCCCCGTAGTGGCACAGACAAGCAGCCGAAAAGATGCCAGACCCTTGGGGCAACTAGCCAAGATCAAGCCCCGTTTCCGGCAGGTTAGTCAGAACAAGAGCCAAGGGGTCACGACTCCCTGTTCGTGAGCACGAACAGAGCCAAAAGCATCCACACCAACCATGTCCTGGCAGCCAGCAACAGAGCCCAAAAGCATCCAGACCACCGTTCTGGTGGCCAGAAAAAGACATAGGGCCAAGAACCCCCCGTTCGTGTCAGCAGAAAAGAGCCAAAAAGGTTCAGATCCCCCAGTTAAGTCAACGAGGCCAAGGTAACCGTGTGGAGCAGAAAGCCAAAAGCATCCCACCCCCGTTGCCGGCAGCCAGAAAAGAGCCAAAAAGGTGGTCCAGATCCCGCGTCCCCTGACAAAAAAAACCGTTCGAGTAGGCCAGACACAGAGCCACATGTGTCCAGACCTCCGTTCCGCAGCAGAAACGGCCAAAGCGGTCAGACCCCTGTCCAGTGGGCACAGCACAGAGACAAGTGGGTCAGACCCCCGTTCCGTTTAGGCAGAAACTAGAGCAAAAGCATCCAGACCCCCGTTTCCTGGCAGCCAGAAAAGAGCACAAGAGTCAAGACCCTGTTCCGGCGCCAGAACAGAGCCAAAATGGTCCAGACCCCCGTTCCATGTGGCAAACAGAGCCAAAAATGCATCCAGAACCCCCGTTTCCGGCAGTGCAGAAAAGATGCCAAAGGGTTCAGACCCCTGTTCAGCGGCCAGAACAGACCCAAAAGCATGCACACCCCCATTCCAGCAGCAGAACAGCAGCCAAAAGCTTCAATGACCCCGTGTGTCCGGCAGCCAGAACAGAGCCAAAGGGGTCATACGACCCCCCCCTGTTCCGGATAGACAGCCAGAGCCAGAATCCCGTGGACAGAAGAGCCAAAGAGTTCCAGGAACCCGCGTTTGGGCGCAGACCACAACATCAGCCCCGGGTCTGCCAAACCCCCCGTTCTGGCAGCCTAGAAAAGAGCACCAAAGGGGTCCAGACCCCCTTTCCGGCAGTCAGAACAAAGCCAAAGGGTCCAGACCCTCCGTTCCGGGCAGCCGAAAAGAGCCAAAGAAAGCATCCATACCCCCTAAACCAGCGCACCAACACAAGAGAACACCCCGTTTCCGGCAGCCCAGAAAGAGCCAAAGGAGTTCACAGGGATCACGGCTTTTCCGGTGGCCAGAACACAGAAGCCAAATGGGTCCAGACCTCCGATGTCCCGGCAGCAGAAAAGCCCAACAAGCGGTCCAAGAACCCCCTGTTCCAGGCCCGAAAGAGCCAAAGTGTCCAGACCCGTTTAGGACAGCCGAAAAAGAGCCAAAAGCATCCAGACCCCCGTCCGGTAGCCAGGAAAAGAGCCAATGAGTCCAGAACCCCCTGTCCGCGAGCCAGAACAAGCAAATGGTCCAGACCCCGTTCCGTGGGCAGAAGAACAGAGCCAAAAGCATCCAAGAACCCCCGTTACCGGCAGTCAGAAAAAGAGCCAAAGGGGTCACGAACCGCCTGTTCACGGCCAGACCGAACCCAAAAATTAAACCCCCCTTCCAGCAGCCAGAACAGAGCCAAAAGCTTCAACCTGCGGCAGCCAGAACAGAGCCAGGGTCTAGACTTCGGGCATTAGAACGCCAAACCCACTTTGGCAGCCAGAACAGAGCCAAAAGGGTCAGTCCCCCTTTTAGGCAGCCTAGAACAGAGCCAAAGGACCAGACCGCCCGTTCGGTGGCAGCCAGAAAGAACCAGAAGGGGAAAAGATCCAAGGCACCCCGGTCCTAGGCAGCCCAAACAACAGAAGCCAAAATGGGTCCAGACCCCCGTTCCGGCGAGCCAAACAAGCCCATAAGGTCCCAAGACACCCGTTCCGGGCAGCCAGAACAGAGCAAAAGAGGTCCAGAACACCCCGTTCCGAGCAGCCAGAAAGGAGCCAAAGGAGGTCCAGACCCCTCTTCGAGGGCCAAGACGAGAGCCAAACTGGTTCCAGGACCCCCTCCAACCCTCCCACAGGGCAGAACCCGTCCAGAGCCAGAGGCGATAACTCAGACCCCTTTTCCGGTGGCCAGAACAGCCAAAGGCTACCCTGTACCTGACGTTTAACATGGCAAAGGCCAGACCAGTTCTAGAGAAAGCCAAGGGGTCCAGACCCCCTTTCAGCAGCACACGAGCAAGGGATAGACCCCGAAGCGCAGCAGCCAAAGATACCCCCCCGTTTCCAGAGCCAGACAGAGCCAAAGCAAGCCAACCCTGTTCATGGCATAGACAAACAAGCAAAAGGCGTCTAAGACCCCCTGTTCCACTAGTAGAGGTCATAACAAGACCAAAGCGCTCCAGGCCCCCGTTCCAGGGGCCAGAACAAGAGCCCAAAAGCCATCCAGGACCCCGTTCCGTGGCAGTCCAGAAAAGAGTCCAAGGGAGCAGACCCCGTTCCGGTCTCCCAGAACGAGCCAAAGGAGTCAGACCCTGTTCGCGCCAACAACAAAAGCCAAAGGGGTCTAGACCCCTTTACGCACAGAAAGAAGAGCAAAAGGGGTCCATCCAGACCCCCGTTCCGGTAGCCAGAAAGAGCAAGGAGTTCCAGACCCTGTTCTGGCGGCCAGACAGAGCAAATGGTCCAACCCCCGTTCCAGTGGGCAGAAACAGAGCCAAACATCCAGAAGAACCCCGTTCCGGCGTCAGAAAAGAGCCCAAAGGGGTCAAGACCCCTGTTCCAGCAGGCCCAGCAGACAGAACACCCCAACAGCATCTTAAACCCCCATTCCAGCAGCCAGAACAGAGCCAAAAGCATTCACCGACGCCCTGTTCCGGCAGCCAGAACAGAGCCAAAAAGGGGTCTAGGACCCCTGTCCACAGCTAGAACGAGCCAAAGGACGCCCAGAGCCCCGTTTCTTCGGCGCCAGAAACAGAGCGCCAAAGGGGTCAGACCCCGTTCAGGCAGCCCACACAGAGCCAAAGGGGTCCAGACCCTCTTCGGCACAAGAAACAGAGCCAAATGGCCATCCAGACCCTTTTTCCCGGCAGCCGAACAGAGCAAGGGTTCAGGACCCCGTTCCAGGGAGCCAGAACAAGAGCAAAAAAGGAGTCCAGGACCCCCGCTCTAGCCATGGGCCCCAGCCCCCCAAGAAGAGCCAATGTCCAGACCCCTGTTCCGGTGGCCAGAACAAGAAGCACCAACACCTCGATAGCCAAAGCTCCAGACCCCTTTCCAGCCAAGCAGAAGAGCCAAAGGAGTCAACAACATCTCCCGTTTGCGGTGGCGCAGAACCGAGCAAAAGCATCCAGAAACCCCCTTGTTCACGGGAGCTAGGAACAGAAAGCAAAAGGGGTAAGACCCTTTCTTCGCGCTCAGAACAGAGCACCAAGAGCCCAGGCCCCGTACTGGCTCCAGGAAACAGAGCAAAAGGTCCATCCATCCCTCGGCTGCATTCAAAAGAGCCAAAGGGGTCCAGACCCCAGAGCGGCGACATGAAAAGCACCAGACCCGTTTCAGACCAGCGAGCCAAAGATATACAGACCCCTGTTCCGGCAACCAAACAGAGCCAAAGGGTCTTAGACCTCTGTTCCGGACAGCTAGAACGAGAGACACAAAGGGGTGCCAGACCCCCGTTCACAGCAGCCAAAGAAAAGTTCTAAATGGGTCCCAGACCCCCAGTTTCCAGCGGTCCAAGGAAAAGAGCCAAAGGGGCCAGGACCAGTCCTGGCAGCAGAACAGCGCCAAAGGGTCCCGACCCCGCTTAACCATCAGCACAACATAGCCACAAAAGCATCCGACCCCTTCGGTGGACCAAACAGAGCCCAAAAGCATCTGTTGTCAGTCTCGTCATCGTTCACTGTCCATCTGTCAGCGAGAAACTGACAGATACAGTACGTAAGGTATAGCTGGACAGATGACACTGCGATCAAACATATGACAAAGCAGAACTCGAAAGCTGACAGCTGACAGATGACAGCTGACAGGTGACAGATGACAGATGACAGCTGACAGATGACAGCTGACAGAGTGACAGATGACAGATGACAGATGACAGTGACGCTGACATGACAGTGAACAGAAGACAGTGAAAGCTGACAGCAATAACACGACAGACAGCTGAACTACGAAGTCAACTAAAGATAGATGCATGACAGACTGCTACAGATGAGACAATGACACTGAAGGACAATGAAGCTGAGCAAGAGCTTGAACAGAAGCAGCTGACAGATGCAGCGTCTTTGTGCTCTTTTCTGGTCATTGGAACGTGGGTCTGGATGCTTTGGCTCTGTTCTGGGACTGCAGGAAACGGGGGTCTGACTATTTGGCTCATTTCTGGCTGCTACGGGGACCTTCTGTTCTGCTAACGAGGACTGGAACCCATTTGCTCTGTCTGTGGCTGCCGGAAGGAGAAGTCTGGACAATTTGGCTTCTCTTTCTGGCATGGCCGGAAAGGTCTGGACTGCATTTGGCTCTGTTCTTGGCTGCCGGAACGGGCTTCGGACCCATTTGGCTCTGTTCTGGCTGCCGGAAATGGGTTCTGATCTTTTGGGCCCCCCCCCCTCTGTTCTGGACCAACCATATAATATAAACCATAAATATTATCTAGTAATATAATAGCGAATAATGTAGTGGCTGGATAGTGTACGGTTAAAGTCACCACCTTTGACATGGGAGACCAGGGTTTGAATCCTGGCTAGGGGCAGTTATACATATGTTTGGAATATTATTATACCCTAGTAATAATATTATATGGTTATTAAATTACTAGGTTATCATATGGTTATTATATACTAGTTATTATATGGTCATTATATTACTAGGTTTATTATATAACTAGGGTATTATAATAATCCCATTTGTATAGCTGCCCTGGTCTCCCATGTCAAAGGCGGTGCCTTTAACCAGTACACTATCCAGCCACTACATTATATGGTTAATATATTACTAGGTTATCATATGGTAATTATATGGTTATTATATTACTAGGGATTGTATGGTTATTATATTAGTAGGGTACATTCGAGGTTTGGATATTGTACTGGTTATGGCACCGCCTTTGACATGGGAGACCAGGGTTCAGGATTCACGCTTCTGGCTTGCCTTGACAATGCAATGCTATTGGGTAGTTCCCACTATGTGCGCTGCGGTCCTGTCCATTATTGATTCGCATGCGTGCACGACTTTTCGTGTGGATCGAATGCGTGCCAATAACATGATTTGACTCGGAACGCATTGCCCAAGAGTATCATGCACAGCACACATTGCAAAAATGCTATGAATCTCGTCCCCTGGCCTAACCAAAAAGATATCATCAATATATTTTCACATGACTACTTTCCCTTGTACTTAGGGAATACATATGTTTCATAAAATAATTTCATGCATGGTAGGCAGAGGAGTGCCATTGAAACCCATCACAGTCCCAGAGATCTGCTAAAAAAAAAAAAGATTTTCAAACTAGAAAAAAAAGATTTTCCAAAACGAATAAAAGCTTATTTGTCAATCTAAAATTCCACCAGAATTCCACCATCTTAAACTATACTATAGCGTGCATGCACACTATTTTATAGTTTAACGCAGAAGCAGTAATAGTATAGTAACCTAACTTTTACCTTTTAAGAAAATTCAAAGTTTTACTATGAAAACTTTGTCTTTTACTGCTGAGATCTAGGGATGGACTAGAACTCGAACTCGAGCCCGAGTTCAACGCCGAACTTTATGAGTTCGAACGGACTCGGACTTCTCGAACTATCCCGGACCAGATTTTTCAGACTTTCGACTCCCCCATAGACTTGAATGGGTCAGAATTCGAACTTTCAACTTTTATAGTTTCGGCCATCTCTAGTGAGATCTAATTGAACTGCATGAAACATTTCTATTTTTTTGGTTATACAAATAGGTTGGTCTCGAATATGTTGAAATGAATCCAAAATATGGGAAATGTAAGTGTCATTATACGGGGACTGACAACAACCTCCTCAATGTATCCCTTGGCCCATAAACTAGGTGTCAACCACAGTGGTGCAGTGTTGGAAGGACTGTTGGGGTCCGCCCCCACCCACTCCTGCGATCTGGCTACCTGAGGAAATTACCCATCAATCAACATCATCACCCCATATACAAAACAAGAGTAAAAGGAGCCATGTACACTGATGCGATTCAACCCTCCATAATACATAAAACAAAATATTTTTTTAGAACATATTTAAAACAGATGTAAAGACCACCAGAGGGTTACCTAACGCGTTTGTGGTCATGCAAGACACTTAATTATCTACCTTATTAAGTGTCTTTCATGGCACGAAAAACGTCAGGTGACGTGTTATGGAGGATTGAATCACATCAGTGTGCACGCTCCTTTTACTCTTGTTTTTGATCCTATTGAACCTTTGCGATGGGCTCAGGGCTGGTTGCACCTGGGCCAGATGAAATGAGCAGTGAGTACTGAGCTTTAAAACAATTTCCTAGGGCTTACAGCAAGTGTTTATATGGGAAGATTTCTCCTGTGAAGGGTTCGGGCATGGGCACCCAAACCACCTGTTTGCAAGTGTGAGTCTTGTTGTAACTTTATTAACAAGTTGCAGTTAGAGTGGCCACCTTTTATGTAACACAATAACTTTGTATGTGGTTACTTATTTGTGGTGGCGATTGTAACGATTAGTAGCTTTTTCGTTTAAGGGCTGTTCTGTGAACCTATGTGTTTTCTGTTTTATCATCATCCCATACACTGACAGCACAGCAACTGTGAGAGTGACTGACAAATTGAAGTCAGTCACAAATGTATATTTCCTGGCTGAGTACCTGTATGTTCTGACTGGGCCTAGGCCTCTGTCTGACTTCTGCAGGGTCACATGGTGGATGTCTGACCCTGTGTGCGCAGCGTGTCCTACAGTCCAGAGTCCAATGTGGTCCAGTATGCACAAACTCTTGTGACTGCCTCCCTTCTGCCTGCTCCCTTGGCCAGCTTAAAATTCAAGTTTGAATTCCCCCCCTGTGTGTGTTAGCAGCAGTAGTGCGTGCAGCGCCATTACTACGTATGCATGATGGGAGAAGACTGGCATTGCATTTGCATAGAATAGCCCTTGATCTGCGTAACACCCAGCCTCACTACTGGGTCTGGGGGGAGCGAGTTGTGCAGCTGTTTGTGTGATGGAGAGGGAGGAGGTGCCCTTGTCATCTTCTGTCATCGTCATCTTCTGTCATCTGTCATCTTCTGTCATCTTCTGTCATGTGCCATCTTCTGTCATCTGTCATCTTCTGTCATCTGTCATTTTCTGTCATCTGTCATCTTCTGTCACCTGTCATCTTCTGTCATCTGTCATCTTCTGTCATCTTCTGTCATCTTCTGTCATCTGTCATCTTCTGTCATCTTCTGTCATCTGTCATCTTCTGTCATCTGTCATCTTCTGTCATCTTCGGTCATCTTCTTTCATCTTCTGTCATCTGTATCTGTCATCTTCGGTCATCTGCATCTGTCTTCTCTGTCATCTGTCATCTTCTGTCATCTGTCATCTTCTGTCATCTGTCTTCTTCTGTCACTGTCATCTTCTATCATCTGTCATCTTCTGTCATCTGTCATCTTCTGTCATCTGTCATCTTCTGTCATCTGTTATCTGTAATCTTCTGTCATCTTCTGTCATCTTCTGTCATCTTCTGTCATCTGTCATTTGTCATTTTCTGTCATCTACTGTCATCTGTCATCTCTATCATCTGTCATCTTCTTTCTCTGTCATCTTCCGTTATCTTCTGTCATCTTCCGTCATATGTCATATTCTGCATCTGTCATATTCTGTCATCTGTCATCTTCTGTAATCTGTCATCTTCTGTCTTCTGTAATCTTCTGTCATCTGTCATCTTCTGTCATCTGTCATCTTCATCTTCTGTCATCTTCTGTCACTGTAATCTTCTGTCATCTGTCATCTTCTGTCTTCTTCTGTCATCTGTCATCTTCTGTCATCTGTCATCTTCTGTCATCTGTCATCTTCTGTCATCTGTCATCTTCTGTCCATCTTCTGTTCATCTTCTGTCATCTTCTGTCATCTTCTGTCTCTCTGTCAATCTGTCCATTTGTCATCTTTCTGTCATCTTGTCATCTGTCATCTCTAGTCAATCTGTCATCTTTCTGTTATCTTCGCATCTTCCGTTATCTTCTGTCATCTTCCGTCATCTGTCATATTCTGTCATCTTCGCATATTCTGTCATCTGTCATCTTCTGTAATCTGTCATCTTCTGTCATCTTCTGTCTTCGGTAATCTTCTGTCATCTGTCATCTTCTTTCATCTGTCATCTTCTGTCATCTGTCATCTTCTGTTATCTGGTCATCTTCTGTCATATTCTGTCACCTGTCATCTGTCATCTTCTGTAATCTTCATCTTCTGTCATCTTCTGTCACTGTATCTCGTAATCTGTCTTGTCTCTTCTGTCATCTCTGTCATCCGTCCATCTGTCATCTTCTGTCATCTTCTGTCATCTGTCCATCTTCTGTCATCTTCTGTCATCTTCTGTCATCTGCATCTCTTGTCATCTTCTGTCATCTTATGTCATCTGTCATCTTCTTCTGTCATCTTCTGTCATCTGTTATCTTCTTTCATCTTTCATTTCTTCATCTGTCATCTTCTGTCATCTGTCATCTTCTGTCATGCATCGAAAAGCCAAAGGTCCAGCCCTCCGTTCGGGCGGCCAGAAAAGAGCCAAAGGGTCCAGACCCCCCTTCCGCACCCAGAACAGAGCCAAAAGAGTCCAGAACCCCCGTTCCAGCGGCCAGAAAAGAGCCACATGGATCCAGACCCCCCGTTCCAGCGACCAAAAAGAGCCAAAGGGGTTAACCCCTGTTCCGGCAGCCAGAACAGAGCCAAAGGGGTCCAGACCCCCTGTCATCCAGCGGCCAGAACAGAGCCAAAGGGTCCACCCCTGTTACACAAAGCGGCAGAACAGACCCAAAAGCATCCAGACCCCTGTTCCGGCAGCCACAAAAGAGCCAAAGCATCCAGACCCTCGTTCAGCAGCCAGAATAGAGCCAAAAGCATCCAGACCCCCGTTCCGTCGCGGCCAGAACAGAGCCAAAAGCATCCAAACCCCCATTCTGGCGGCCAGAAAAGTGCCAAATGGGTCCAGACCCCCCATCCGCGGCAAGAATAGAGCCAAAGGGTCCAGACCCCCGCCAGCAGCCAGAACAGAGCCAAAGGGTCCAGACCCCCGTTCCATCATCTTCCGTCATCTTCTGTCATCTGTCATCTTCTGTGTCATCTGTCATCTTCTGTATCTTCTGTCATCTGTTATCTTCTCTCATCTGTCATCTTCTTGTCATCTGTCTCTTCTGTTATCCTTTCTGTCATCTTCTGTCATCTGTCACTTCTGTCTTCTGTAATCTTCTGTCATCTGTCATCTTCTGTCCATCTTTCATCTTCGTCATCTGTCATCTTCGCCATCTGCATCTTCGCCATTGTCTCTTCGTTTATCAGAAAAGAGCCAAAGGGGTCCAGCCCCTCGTTCCGGCGGCCAAAAGAGCCAAAGGGGTCCAGACCCCCTTCCAGCACCCCGAACAGAGCCAAAGGGGTCCAGACCCCCGTTCCAGTGGCCAGAAAAGACCAAATGACTAGACCCCCGTTCCAGCAGCCAGAAAATAGCCAAAGGGTCAAGACCCCCGTTCCGGCAGCCGAAACAGAGCCAAAGGGGTCCAGACCCCCGTTCCACCGCGGCCAGAACGAGCCAAAAGCATCCAGACCACCCGTTTCCGGCAGCCAGAAAAAGCCAAAGGTCCAGACCCCTATTCCAGCACAGCCAGAACAGACCCAAAAGCATCCAGACCCCGTTTGGCAGCCAGACAGAGCCAAATGGGTCCAGATCCCCATTCCGGTGGCCAGAACAGAGCAAAATGGGTCCAGACCCCTGTTCCAGCGGCCAAAAAAAGAGACAAGGGGTCCAGATCCCTGTTCCGGCTGCCAGAACAGAGCCAAAGGGGTCCAGACCCTCGTTCTAGCAGCCAAAGAGAGCCAAAAGCATCCGACCCTTTCCGCACCCAGAACAGCCAAAGGGGTCCAGACCACCCATTCCGGCATCCAGAACAGAGCCAAAAGCATCCAGACCCTGTTCCACAGCCAGAACAGAGCCAAAGGGGTCCAGACCCCTGTTCCGGCATCCAGACAGAGCCAAAAGCATCCAGACCCCTGTTCCCCAGCCAGAACAGTCCAAGGGGTCCAAACCCCCGTTCGGGAAGCCGAGAAAGAGCCAAGCATCCAGACCCCCATTCCAGCGGCCAGAACAGAGTCAAAAGCATCCAGACCCCTGTTCCGGCAGCCAAACAGAGCAAAAAGTATCCAGACCCTTGTTCCAGCAGCCAGAACAGATCCAAAAGCATCCAGACCCCCGTTCCAGCAGCCAGAAAAAGCAAAATGGGTCCAGACCCCCGTTCCGGCAGCCAGATAGAGCCAATGGGGTCCAGACCCCCGTTCCAGCGCCAGAACAGAGCCAAAAGCATCCAGACCCCCCTTCCGGCAGCCAGATCAGAGCCAAAGGGGTCCAGACCACCGTTTCCGGCAGCCGAACAGAGCCAAGGGGGTCCAGACCCCCGTTCCGCAGCCGAACAGAGCCAAAGGGGTCCAGACCCCCCTTCCAGCACCCAGAACAGAGCCAAAGGGGTCCGACCCCCGTTCCGTGGCCAGAAAAAGAGACAAAGGGTCCATATCCCTGTTCCGGCTGAAGAGAGCCAAAAGCATCCATCTCACGTAATACTATTAAGGGCCATTCCAAACCACCCCACCAGTACCATACGTGGAATACCATATGGTCAATTTATACGAATTCGTAGGATTTGTTCCTCGTGGCAGACATTTCAGATAGCGCTATGGAACTTTGGGACAGACTACTGGAGCGGGGGTATAGTACCCCCATTATTAAAGTAGCATATGAGAAAGCCGTCTCCAGAAAGAGGGAAGACCTGCTACTAGGCACGAATAGAGAAACTATAAACAATAATAATAACACTAATAATAACAAAAACAAAGATAAAATTATAAACAAAAAAGCATGAACAATACGTCTAAATGTGATACTCCATATGTTGTCATGACCTACCTAAACATGTGAATAAAATATGCCAAATAGTGAGAAAACTCATTGCACTATCTACTGGAGATCCAGTTCTTGGGTCCCTATTAGCGGATAATCCCAAATTCTCCTTTCGGAGAGGAAAAACTGTAGCATCATATGTATCCCAAGTCTATTCAGTAGTAAACTATAAGGGGGAACATTGGTTTAAAGTCTGCGGCAGTTACCCTGTGGCCACAAAAGATGTACTACATGCAGGATCGTAAAACCTACCAGGTTTTTTCCATTAATTCGACTGGACATACATATAATTAAGAATATATGGCAATTGTAGGTCTACCCACATCGTATATTTAGCTACATGTATTGTGGGGCACAATATGTGGGGTAAAACCATCAGAACGGCAAATATACGTATTATGAACACATGTAGGCCATAAAAAGAGGGGACACCACCTCTGCTATATCCAAACATGTTATAGAGAAACATACAGGTATGACTAACATCACCTTCACTATAATAGACGAATTTTGGGAGGACCTAGGAAAGGGGATAAAATAAACGTTTGATGAGATTAGAGGCACATGGATACACAAACTCAGTACGATTTACCCAGATGGGTTAAACAGGGATTTGAACTAAGCTGCTTTTTTGACATATGAGCTATATCTTAAAACTTGGAATTTTTAAATCTTGTATTTAAATAGTGTAATTGAAAATTCACAATGTTAAATTTGCTATCAGAGTATCTTTTATCAATATTTACATTTTAATTGTACATTTTTCATTCGATATGTATATATGTATGTGAATTATGTTGTATCATTGTCATCAAATAGTCAATGTGTTTATTTCCTAACTAATGCACCTGACCTAGTGAACCATTTAACCATCTAGTCTCCTACCCAGTTTTAGTTTTTATACGATAGACATATTAATATTTGATATTCTATGTGATATGTTGTGATTAGTAATCTTATTAATATCTAAATATGTGTGTATAATTGATTGTTTTTAGCCCATGTTAGAGTATCAGAAGTGTATTATTTGCCATCTCTATTACCTGCCCTTAATACTTACCTTAACTCACCTTTAACATCTATGATATAAGTGGTGGGCAGGGTAATATAAGAGTGTATGGGTTCTAACAGTCTTCAGCCTCTGATAAAGTGGGTCTTCCCATGAAACCCGTAAGGCTGTCCATTGGGTAGCTATGACTCCCTGACGATGTATGTTTGATTCACATGTATCTAAATAAAGGAATGACTTTTATCCACATCGTGAGCTGCATATCCCACGTTCATTCATACTAATTTTACCAAAACGTGCCGAGGCGGGGAGGCACCTCTCATTTGGGATCTCTTTGCACCAGCTGTGGAAGGTCGGAGTGCCGCCAACGGACCCGTGGTACTACAGTGTTTATCAAAAAGTATCCAGACCCTGTCCGGCAGCCAGAACAGATCCAAAAGCATCCAGAACCCCATTCCGCAGCCAGAAAAGAGCAAAATGGGTCCAGACCCCTGTCCAGTGGCAAAAATAAACCAAGGGGTCCAGATCCCTGTTCCGGCTGCCAGAACAGAGCCAAAGGGGTCCAGACCCTCGTTCTGGCAGCCAGAACAGAGCCAAAGCATCCAGACCCCTTTTCCGCAGCCAGAACAGAGCCAAAGGGGTCCAACCACCCATTCCCATCCAGAACAAGCCAAAACATCCAGACCCCTGTTCCAGCAGCCAGAACGAGCCAAAGGGGTCAGACCCCTGTTCCGGCATCCAGAACAGAGCCAAAATCATCCAGACCCCTGTTCCGGCAGCCAGAACAGTGCCAAAGGGGTCCAAACCCCCTTTCGGGAACCAGAAAAGACCAAAAGCATCCAGACCCCTGTCCCGAAACAAAGAACAGAGCAAAAAGTATCCAGACCCCTGTTCCGCAGCCAGAACAGATCCAAAAGCATCCAGACCCCCTTCCGGCGCAAGAAAAAAACAAAATGGGGTCCAGACCCCCGTTCCGGCAGCCAGAATAGAGCCAATGGGGTCCCAGCCCCGTTTCCGGCGGGCCAGAAAACAGCCAAATGGGTCCAGACCCCGTTCCACCGGCCAGAACGAGCCAAAAGCAGCAGACCCCCTTCCGGCAACCGAACAGAGCCAAGGGGTTCCAGACGACCACCGTTCCGCAGCCAGAACAGAGCCAAGGGGGTCCAGACCCCGTTCCGGCAGCCAAACAGATCCAAAAGCATCCAACCCCTGTTACGGCAGCCAGACAGAGCCAAAATGGTCAGACTCCCGTTCCACAGCGGCCAGAAATGAGCCAAATGCACCCGACCCCCCTACCGGAAGCCAGAACAGAGCCAAGGGGTCCAGACCCCTGTTCCGCCGGCCAGAACAGAGCGAAAATGGTCCAGACTCCAGTTCCAGCGGCCAGAACAGAGCCAAATGCATCCAGACCCCTTTTTTCTGGAAGCCAGAACAGAGCCAAATGGGTCCAGACCCCGTTCCTGCGGCCAGAAATGTAGCCAAATGCATCCAGGCCCCCCTACCGGCAACCAGAACAGAGCCAAAGGGTCCAGACCCCCTATCCGGAAGCAAGAACAGAGCAAAAATTATCCAGACCCCTGTTCCGGCAGCCAGAACAGATCCAAAACATCCAGACCCCCCGTTCCGGCAGCCAGAAAAAAGCAAAATGGGTCCAGACCCCCGTTCCGACAGCCAGAAACGAGCCAATGGGGTCCCACCCCCGTTCCGCGCGGCCAGAAACAGCCAAATGGGTCCAGACCCCCGTTCCAGCGGCAAGAACAGAGCCAAAAGCATCCAGACCCCCTTCCGCGCCCGAACAGAGCCAAAGGGGTCCAGACCACCGTTCCGAGCCCAGAACAGAGCTAAAGGGGTCCAGCCCCCGTTCCGGCAGCCAGAACAGAACCAAAAGCATCCAGAACCCTGTTCCGGCAGCCAGAACCAAGCCAAAGGGTCCAGACCCCCGTTACGGAAGCAAGAACAGAGCAAAAGTTATCCAACCCCCTGTTCCAGCAGCCAGAACAGATCCAAAG
This sequence comes from Hymenochirus boettgeri, assembly GCA_019447015.1. Taxonomy (NCBI): domain Eukaryota; kingdom Metazoa; phylum Chordata; class Amphibia; order Anura; family Pipidae; genus Hymenochirus; species Hymenochirus boettgeri. Next base: position 162,958,999 of record CM033475.1, read on the forward strand.
CATCCAGACCCCCGTTCCGGCAGCCAGAAAAAAGCAAAATGGGTCCAGACCCCCGTTCCGGCAGCCAGAACAGAGCCAATGGGGTCCAAACCCCCATTCCGGCAGGCCAGAAAACAGCCAAATGGGTCCAGACCCCCGTTCCAGCGGCCAGAACGGCTGCCGGAACGGGGGTCTGGATGCTTTTGGATCTGTTCTGGCTGCCGGAACAGGGGTCTGGATAATTTTTGCTCTGTTTCTGGCTTCCGGAACGGGGATCTGGACCCTTTTGGCTCTGTTCTGGCAGCTGCAACGGGAGTCGGGATCTTTTTGGCTCTGTTCTGGCTGCCGGAAATGGGGTCTGGATCTTTTAGATCTGTTCTGGCTGCGGGAACGGGGGTCTGGACCCCTTTGGCTCTGTTCTGGCTGCCGGTAGGGGGGTCTGGATGCATTTGGCTCATTTCTGGCCACTGGAACGGGGGTCTGGGACCCCTTTAGCTCTGTTCTGGCTGCCGGAAAAGGGTCTGGACGACCAAAAGCATCCAGACCCCTTTTCCCCAGCCAGAGAACAGAGCCAAGGATTCTAGACCCCCGTTCCTGCAGCCATAAAGAGCCAAAGAACCAGACCTCTGTTCCGGCGGTCGAACAGAGCCAAATGGGTCCGGATCCCCATTCCGGTGGCCAGAACAGAGCAAAGGGGTCCAGACCCCCGTCCAGTCACCAAAAAGAGTCAAATGCATCCGACCCCCCTTCCGGCAGCCAGATAGAGCCAAAGGGGTCCAGACCCCCGTTCCGGCATCCAGAACAGAGCCAAAAAGCATCCAGAACCTGTTCCAGCAGCCAGAAAGAGACAAAGGGGTTCAGACCCCCGTTCCGGCATCCAGAACAGAGCCAAAAGCATCCAGACCCCTTTTCCGGCAGCCAGAACAGGCTAAGGGGTCCAGACCCCAGTTCCAGTGGCCAGAAATGAGCCAAATGCATCCAGACCCCCCTACCTACCGGCAGCCAGAACAGAGCCAAAGGTGTCCAGACCCCCGTTCCCCAGCCAGAACAGATCTAAAAGCATCCAGACCCCATTTCCGGCAGCCAGAACAGAGCCAAAATTATCCAGACCCCTGTTCCGGCAGCCAGAACAGATCCAAAAGCATCCAGACCCCGTTCCGGCAGCCAAAAAAAAGGAAAAATGGGTCTGACCCCCGTTCCGGCAGCCAGAACAGAGCCAATGGGGTCCAAACCCCGTTCCGGCGGCCAAAACACGCCAAATGGGTCCAGGACCCCCGTTCCAGAAGCCAGAACAGAGCCAAAAGCATCCAGACCCCTGTTCCGGCAGCCAGAACAGAGACAAAGGGGTTCCAGACCCCCGTTCCGCATCCAGAACAGAGCCAAAGCATCCAAACCCCTTTTCCGGCACCAGAACAGAGCCAATGGGGTCCAAACCCCCGTTCCGGCGGGCCAAAAACAGCCAAATGGGTCCAGACCCCCGTTCCAGCGCCAGAAAAGAGCCAAAAGCATCCAGCTCCTGTTCCGGCAGCCAGAACAGAAGAAAGGGGTCCAGACCCCCGTTCCGGCATCCAGAACGAGCCAAAAGCATCCAGACCCCTTTCCGGCAGCCAGAACAGAGCCAAGGGGTCCAGACCCCGTTCCCGCCCAGCAGAACAGATCTAAAAGCATCCAGACCCCTGTTCCGCAGCCAGACAGAGCCCAAAATGATCCAGACTCCCGTTGCAGCTGCCAGAACAGAGCCAAAAGGGTCCAGACCCCCCCGTTCCAGTGGCCGAAATGAGCCAAATGCTTTCAGATCCACCTGCCGGCAGCCAGAACAGAGCAAAAGGGGTCCAGACCCCCGTTCCGGAACCAGAACAGCAAAAATTATCCAGACCCCTGTTCCGGCAGCCAGAACAGATCCAAAAGCATCCAGACCCCCGTTCTGGCAGCCAGAAAAAAGCAAAATGGGTCCTGACCCCCGTTCCGGCAGCCAGAACAGAGCCAATGGGTCCAAACCCCCGTTCCGGCGGGCCAAAAACAGCAAATGGGTCCAGACCCCCGTTCCAGCAGCAGCCAGAACAAGCCAAAAGCATCCAGACCCCCCTTCGGCAGCCAGAACAGAGCCAAAGGGGTCCAGACCACCGTTCCGACAGCCAGAACAGAGCTAAAGGGGTCCACACCCCCCGTTCCAGCAGCCAGAACAGATCCAAAAGCATCCAGACCCCTGTTCCGGCAGCCAGAAAAGAGCCAAAGGGGTCCAGACCCCCGTTCCAGCAACAGAAATGAGCCAAATGCATCCCGACCCCCTACCGGCAGCCAGAACCGAGCCAAAGGGGTCCAGACCCCCGTCCACGGCCAGAAATGAGCTAAGCATCCAGACCCCCTACCAGCAGCCAGAAACGAGCCAAGGGTCCAGACCCCCGTTCTGGCATCCAGAACAAGCCAAAAGCATCCAGACCCCTTATCCGGCAGCCAAAACAGAGCCAAAGGCGTCTAGACCCCTGTTCCTGCCGCATAAAAGAGCCGAAGGAGTCCAGACCTCGGTTACTTGGTCAGAACAGAGCCAAATGGATCCAGATCCCCGTTCCGGTGGCCAGAACAGAGCCAAACGGGTCCAACCACGTTTCCGGCGGCCAGAAAAGAGCCATGGGGTCCAAACCCCCATTCCGGCGGGCCAGAAAACAGCCAAATGGGTCCTGACCCCCTTCCAGCAGCCAGACAGAGCCAAAAGCATCCAGACCCCACTTCCGGCAGCCAGAACAGAGCCAAAGGATTCCAGCACACCGTCTGACAGCCAGAACAGAGCTAAAGGGGTCCACACCCCCGTTCGGCAGCCAGAACAGATCAAAAAGCATCCAGACCCCTGTTCCGGCAGCCAGAACAGAGCCAAAGGGGTCCAGACCCCCATTCCACGCGCCAGAAATGAGCCAAATGCATCCAGACCCCCCTACCGCAGCCCAGAACCGAGCAAAGGGGTCCAGACCCCCATTCCAGCGGCCAGAAATGTGCCAAATGCATCCAGACCCCACACCCCCCTACCGGCAGCCAGAACCGAGCCAAAGGGGTCCAGACCCCCGTTCCAGCGGCCAAAAATGAGCCAAAGGCATCCCACCCCCCTACCAGCAGCCAGAACAGAGCCAAAGGGGTCCGCCCCCGTTCCTGCAGCCATAAAAGAGCCAAAGTAGTCCAGACCTCTGTTCCGCCGGTCAAAAACAGCCAAATGTCCAGACCCCCCTTCCGGCAGCCAGAAAACAAGAGGCAAAGGTGTCGAGACCCCGTTCCTGCAGCCATAAAGAGCCAAAGGAGTCCAGACCTCTGTTCGGCCGGTCAGAACAGAGCCAAATGGGTCCAGACCCCCCTTCCGGCAGCCAGAACAGAGCCAAAGGGGTCCAGACCCCTGTTCCGGCATCCAGAAAAGAGCCAAAAGCATCCAGACCCTTTTCCCCGCCAGAACAGAGCCAAAGGGGTCCAGACGCCCCGTTCCACGCGGCCAGAACGAGCCAAATGCATCCAGACCCCTTTTCCGGCAGCCAGAACAGAGCCAAAGGGGTTCCAGACCCCGTTCCCGCAGCCAGAAACAAGATCTAAAAGCATCCAGACCCCTGTTCCTGCAGCCAGAACAGAGCCAAATGATCCAGACTCCGTTCCAGTGGGCCAGAAATGAGCCAATACATCCAGATCCCCTACAGGAGAGCCAACAGAGCCAAAGGGGTCCAGACCCCCGATCCGGAAGCAGAACAGAGCCAAAAGCTCCAGACCCCTTTTCCGGCAGCCAGAACAGAGCCAAGGGGTCCAGACCCCTGTTCCAGAAGCCAGAACAGAGCAAAAATTATCCAGACCCCTGATCAGGCAGCAGAACAGATCCAAAAGCATCCGACCCCCGTTCCGGCAGCCAGAGAAAAAAACAAAAGGGGTCCAACCCCGTTCCGGCAGCCGAACAGAGCCAATGGGGTCCAAACCCCGTTCGGCAGTCGAAAACAGCCAAATGGGTCCAGACCCCCGTTCCAGCAGCCAAACAGAGCCAAAAGCATCCAGACCCCTGTTCCGCAGCCAGAAACCGAGCCAAAGGGGTCCAAACTCCGTTCCAGTTGGCCAGAAATGAGCCAAATGCATCCAGACCCCCCTACCAGCATCCAGAAAGAGCCAAAGGGGTCCAGACCCCTGTTCTGGCATCCAAGAAAGAGCCAAAGGCATCCAGACCCCTTTTCCGGCAGCCAGAACAGAGCCAAAGGATTCTAGACCCCGTTCCGGCAGCCAAAAAGAGCCAAAGGGGTCCAGACCCGTTTCGGCAGCCAGAACAGATCCAAAAGCATCCAAACCCCCGTTCCGGGAGCCAGAAAATAGCAAAATGGGTCCAGAGACCCCCGTTCCAGCAAGCAGAAAAGAGCAAAAGGGTCCAACCCCGTTCCAGCTGCCAGAAAAGAGCCAAAGGGGTCCAGATCCTGTTCGAGCTGCCAGAACAGAGCTAAGGGGTCCAACCCTCGTTCTGGCAGCTAGAAAAAGACAAAGGGGTCCAGATCCCTGTTCCGACATCCAGAACAGAGCCAAAAGCACCAGACCCTTTTCCGGCAGCCAGAACAGAGCCAAATGGGTCCAGGTACTCCGTTCCGGCAGCCAGACAGAGCCAAAAGGGTCCAGACCCCGTTCCGGCAGCCAGAACAGAGCCAAATGAGTCCAGACCCCCGTTCCGTTCGGCATCCGAACGAGCCAAACATCCAGACTTCTTTTCCGCAGCCAGAACAGAGACAAATGGGTCCAGACTCCTGTTCCGGCAGCCAGAACAGAGCCAAAGGGTCCAGACCCCCGTTCCACGCAGCCAGACAGAGCCAAATTAGTCCAACCCCGTTCCTCGCAGCCAGAACAGAGCCAAAGCATCCAGACCACATTCCAATGACCAGAAAGAGCCAAAAAGCATCTGTACAGCTGTCATCTGTCAGCTGTCATCGGTCATCTGTCAGCTGTCAGCTGTCATCTATCATCTTCAGCTGTCATCTGTCAGCTGTCAACTGTCATCTGTCATCTGTCCACTACACTGTCTTGTCAGCTGCATTTGTCAGCTGTCTCTGTCTGCTGTCATCGTCAGCTGTCAGCTGTCATCTCAGCTGTTATCTGTTAACTGTACCTGTCAGCTGTCATCTGTCAGCTGTCTCACTGTCATCTTTCATCTTCAGCTGTCAGCTTTCATCTGTTAGCTGTCATCTGTCGCTGTCATCTGTCATCGTCACTGACAGAGGACACTGACAGTGACAGAGGACAGATGGACAGTGACAGATGCTTTTGGCTCTGTTCTGGCCACCGGAACGGGGGTCTGGATGCTTTTGGCTATGTTGTGGCTGCTGGAACGAGGGTCTGGACACTTTTGGCTCTGTTCTGGCTGTCAGGGACTGGGTCTGGACCCCTTTGGCTCTTTTCTGGGACGCTGGAACTGGGGTCTGGGCCCATTTAGCTCTTTTTCTGGCTGTGGAACGGGGGGCTGGACCCTTTGCCCTGTTCTAGCGCCGGAACAGAGGTCTAGACCCTTGGGCTCTGTTGTTGTTGGCCGGAAAACAGGGGCTGTATGCTTTTGGCTCGGTTCTGCTGCTGGAATGGGGGGTCTGGATGCTTTTGGGTCTGTTCTGGCCACTCTACGGGGGTCTTGACTCCTTTGGCTCTTTTCTGATTGCCAGAACGGGCAGCCAGAAAAGAGCCAAAGGCATCCAGACCCCTTTTCCGGCAGCCAGAACAGAGCCAAAGGAGTCTAGACCCCCGTTCCGGCAGCCAGAAAAGAGCCAAGGGTCCGAGACCCCCGTTTCGGCAGCCAAGAACAGATCCAAAAGCATCCAGACCCGTTCCGGGCGCCAGAAATAGCAAATGGGTCCAGACCCGTTCCAAGCAGCCAGAAAAGCAAAAATGGGTCCAACCACCGTTCAGCTGCCAGAAAAGAGCCAAAGGGGTCCAGATACCCATGTCTCGCTGCCAGAACAGAGCCTAAGAGGTCCAGACCCGTTCTGGCAGCTAGAAAAGAGCCAAAGGGTCCAGATCCCTGTTTCCGACATCCAAACAGAGCCAAAAGCATCCAGACCCACTTTTCGGCAGCCAGAACAGAGCCAAATGGTCCAACCCCGTTCCGGCAGCCAGAACAGAGCCAAATGAGTCCAGACCCCGTTCCGGCCACCAGAAACAGAGCCAAAGCATCCAACTCTTTTTCCGGCAGCCAAACAGAGACAAATGGGTCAGACTCCGTTCCGCAGCCAGAAAAGAGCGAAAAGGGTCCAGACCCCGTTTCCAGCAGCCAGAACAGAGCCAAATAGTCCAGACCCCCGTTCCTGCAGCCAGAACAGAGCCAAAGCATCCAGACCCACGTTCCAATGACCAGAAAGAGCCAAAAATCTGTCAGCTGTCATCTGTCTCTGTCGCTCATCTATCATCTGTCAGCTGTCATCTGTCATCTGTCATCTATCATCTGTCAGCTGTCATCTGGCTGTCAGTATTCAGCTGTCATCTGTCAGCCTGTATCTGTCAGCTGTCAGCTTTCATCTGTCTTCTGTCAGCTGTCACTCTGTCAGCTGTCACTGTCATCTGTACTCTGTCATCGTCACTGTCAGCTGTCATCTGTCAGCTGTCATCTGTTCTGTCCACCTGTCAGCTGTCAACTGTCAGCTGTCAGCTGTCAGCTGTCAGCTTCATTGTAGCCTGCATCTGTCACTGTCATCTGTCTCTGTCAGCTGACAGAGGACAGCTGACAGATGACCGCTACAGATGCTTTTGGCTCTGTTCTTGCCACCGGAACGGTGTCTTGGATGCTTTTGGGCTATGTTGTGGCTGCTGAACGGGGTCTGGACCCTTTTGGCTCTGTTGGCTGCCAGGACTGGGGTCTGGACCCCTTTGGCTCTTTTCTGGGACGCTGGAAACTGGGGTCTGGGCCATTTAGACTCTTTTCTGGCTGTGGAACGGGGGTCTGGACACCCTTTGCTCTGTTCTAGCTGCCGGAACAGAGGTCTAGACCCCTTTGGCTCTGTTGTGGTTGCCGGAACAGGGGTCTGTATGCTTTTGGCTCTGTTCTGGCTGCCAGAACGGGGGTCTGGACCCCTTTGGCTCTTTTCTGACTGCCAGAACGAGGGTCTGGATGCTTTTGGCTCTGTTTTGCCCACTGGACGGGGCCTGGATGCTTTTGGGTCTTGTTCGGCCGCATGAAACAGGGTCTTGACCCCTTTTGTCTTTTTTCTAACTCCCCGGAACGGGGTCTGGATGCTTTTGGCTCTGTTCTGCCCACTGGAACGGGTCTGGGCTCCTTTGGCTCTCTCTGGTGGGCCGGAAGGGGGTCTGGATGCTTTGGCTCTGTTCTGGCCGCCAGGACGGTGGTCTGGTGCTTTTGGCTTTGTCTGCCACCGTAACGGGGGTCCTGGACCCCATTGGCTCTGTTCTGGGCTGTGGAGAGGGGGTCTGACCCATTTGGCTTGGTCTGGCCTTCCGGATGGGGGCTGGACTCCTTTACTCTTTTCTGGCTGCCGGAACGGGGTCTGGACCCTTTGGCTCTGTTCTGGCTGCCGGAAAAGGGGTCTGGATGCTTATGGCTCTGTTCTGGCTGCCGGAACGAGGGTCTGGACCCCTTTGGCTCTGTTGTGGCTACCTGAACGGGGGTCTGGACCCTTGGCTCTGTTCTGGCTGCCAGAACGGGCTCTGGGCTCTTTGGCTCTGTTCTAGCTGCTGGAACAGGGGTCTAGACCCCTTTGGCTCTGTTCTGGCTGCCGGAACAGGGGTGTTGAATGCTTTTGCTTGGTTCTGGCTGCTGGAATGGGGGTTTGATGCTTTGGTGCTGTTCGTGGCCTCTGGAACAGGGGTCTTGACCCCTTTGGCTCTTTTCTGCTGCCGGAACGGGGTTCTTGATGGTTTTGGCTCTGTTCTGCCCACTGGACGACGGGGTCTGGACCCTTTGGCTCTGTTCTGGGCCGCCGGAACAGGGTCTGGACTCCTTTGGCTCTTTCTGGCTACCGGAAGGGGGGTCTGGACCCCTTTGCCTCTGTTTTCTAAAGCTGCGGAACAGAGTCTAGACCCCTTTGGCTCTGTTGTGGTGTGCGGAAACAGGGGTCTGTATGCTTTTTGGCTCTGTTTCTTGGTGCCAGAACGGGGGGTCTGGGACCCTTTGGCTCCCTTTTCTGACTGCCAGAACGAGGGTCTGGATGCTTTTGGCTCTGTTCTGCCCACTGGAACGGGGGCCTGGATGCTTTTGGGGTCTTTTGGCCGCATGAACAGGGGGGGTCTTGACCCCTTTTGCTTTTTCTAACTCCCGAACGGGGGTCTGGATGCTTTGGCTCTGTTCTGCCCACTGGAACGGGGTCTGGGCTCCTTTGGCTCTCTTCTGGTGGCGGAAAGGGGGTCTGGATGCTTTTGCTCTGTTTCTTGGCCGCCAGGACGGTGGTCTGGGTGCTTTTGGCTTTTGTTCTGGCCACCGGAAACGGGGGTCTGACCCCATTGGCTCTGTTCTGCTGGTGGGAGAGGGGGTCTGGGACCCATTTGGCTCTGGTCTGGCTCCGGAATGGGGGTCTGGACCCCTTTAGCTCTTTTCGGCTCCGGAACGGGGGTCTGGACCCCTTTGGCTCTGTTGTCTGGCTGCCGGAAGGGGTCCTGGATGCTTAGTGCTCTGTTTCTGGCTGCCGGAACGAGTGGCTGACCCCTTGGCTCTGTTGTGGCTACCTAAACGGGGGTCTGGACCCCTTTGGCTCTATTCTGGCTGCCAAACGGGGCTCTGGCTCCTTTGGCTCTGTTCTACTCTGGAACGGGTCTAGACCCTTTGGCTCTGTTCTGGCTGCCGGAACAGGGGTGTGAATGCTTTGGCTCTGTTCGCTGCTGAATGGGGGTTTTAGATGCTTTTTGGGTCTGTTCTGGCCGCTGGAAACAGGGGTCTTGACCCCTTGGCTCTTTTCTGACTGCCGAAACGGGGGTTCTGATGCTTTTGGCTCTGTTCTGCCCACTGAACGGGGGTCCGGACCATTTGCTGTTTGCTGGCCGCCGGAACAGGGGTCTGGACTCCTTGGCTCTTTTCTGGCTACCGAACGGGGTCTGGATGCTTTTGGCTCTTTCGGCTGCCTAAACGGGGTCTGGACCACTTTGGCTCTGTTCGGCCGCTGGAACGGGGTTCCTGGCCCCCTTGTGGATCTCTTTCTAGCTGCGGGAATAGGTTCGGACCATTTGGCTTCTGTTGTCTGGCCAAAAACCCGGAACACGGATCTGGACCTCCTTGTGCTCTTTCTGGCATGCCGGAAACGGTGGGGGTGTACTGGATGCTTTTTTGGCTCTTTTCTTTCTGCCCACTGGAACGGGGGTCTGACCCTTTGGCTTTGTTCTGCTGCCCGGAAGGGGGGGTCTGGACCCCTTTGGTTCTTTTCTAGCTGCCAGAACGGGGGTTGGACCCTTGGCTATGTTGTGGACTGCCATGAACGGGGGTCGGGAACCCCTTTGGCTTCGTTCTGGCTGCCAGAACGGGTTCTGGGCTCCTTGGCTCTGTTACCTAAGTGCCGGAGACAGGGGGGGGGGGGTCGCCTAGACCCCTTTGTCTCTGTTCTGGTCTGCCGAACAGGGTCTGATGAGCTTTTGGCTCTGTTCTGGCTGCTGAATGGGGTGTTGATGCTTTTGGGTACTGTTCTGGCCGCTCGAACAGGGGGTCTTGAACCCTTGGCTCTTTTCTGCCTGCCGGAACGGGGTTTGGATGCTTTTGGCTCTGTTCTGCCCACTGAACGGGTGGTCTGGACCATTTGGCTCTGGTTCTGGCCGCCGGAAAAAGGGGTCTGGACTCCTTTGGCATCTCTTTCTGCTGCCAGAAACGGGGGGTCTGGATGCTTTTGCCTAGTCCTGCCAACTGGAATAGGGGTCTGGACCCCATTGGCTCTGTGTCTGGCCGCCGGACACGGGGTCTGGACCCCTTTGGCTCGTTTCTGGTGCCGGAACGGAGGCCTGGACACTCGTTGGGCTCTGTGGGCTGCCTTGAACGGGTTTTTTTTTGGGCGGGGGCGGGTCGGACCCCTTTGGCTCTTTTCTGGCTGCCGGCAACGGGGGTCTGGATGCTTTTGTGCTCTGTTATGGCCGTGGACTGGGGGATTCTGGACCTTTGGCTCTGTTCTGGCTGACCAGAACGGGGGTTCTGGCCCCTATTGGCTCTGTTTCTGGGCCAACCGGAACGGGGGTCTGATGCTTTTGGCTCCGTTCTGCTGCAGGACTGTGGTCTGTATTGCTTTTGGCTCTGTTCTGCCACGGAACGGGAGTCTGGACCCCTTGGCTCTTGTTTCTGGATGCCGGAACGGGGGTCTGGACCCATTTGGCTCTTTCCGGCTGCCGGAAAACGGGGTCTGGGATGTCTTTGGGATGTGATCTGGCCCGGGAAACGGGGGGTCTGACTCCTTTATCTCTTTCGGACTGCAGAAACGGGGTCTAGGACTCTTTGGCTCTGGTTCTGGCTGCCGGAAAAGGGGTCTGGTGCATTTTGGATCTGTTCTGATGCAGAACGGGGGTCTGGACCCCTTTGGCTCTGTTTTGGCTGCCGGAACGGGGCCTGATGCTTTTGCTCTGTTCGACTTCCGGAAGCGGGGTCTGGAACATTTGGCTTCTGTTCTGTGCTGCCGAAGGGGGGGTGTGTATGCTTTGGCTCTGTTCCCTGGCTTCGGATGGGAGTCTGGAACCCATTGGCTCTGTTGGATGCCGGACGGTGGGTCTGGACCCATTGGCTCTTTTTCTCTCGGATACGCGAACGGGGTCTGGATGCTTTTGGTTGTGGTTCTGCTGGACGGAACGGGGGTATGGACTCATTTATCTTTTACTGGCTGCCAGAACGGGGTTAGGACTCCTTTGCTCTGTCTGGCTGCCGGAAAAGGGGTCTGGATGCTTTTGGCTCTTTTCTGGATGCCGGAACGGGGGGTATGGAACCCTTTGCTCTGTTCTGCTGCGGAACAGGGGCCTGGAGCTTTGGCTCTGTTCTGGTGCCGGAAAGGGGTCTGGACACATTTTGGCTCTGTTCTGCGCCGGAAGGGGGGTGTGTATGCTTTTGGCTCTGTTCTGGCTGCCTGGAACGAGAGTTAGACCCTTTGGCTCTTTGCAGATGACAGATGGAATGCTGACAGGACAGTTGATAGCGACAGATACTGCTGACAGATGGTCAGATAGCATATGGACAGCTGACAGCGAACCGATGAGATGACACTGTAAAACTGTCGCATCTTCTTTTGTCATCTTCATCCGTCGCTGCTCTTATCTTTCATCTTTGTACTCTGTCATCTGAACTCTTGTCATCTGTCATCTTCTGCTCTAATCTTCTGTCATCTTCCTGCTCATTGCTCTTCTGTCATCTGACCTATCTTCTGTCATCTGTCACTTCTGCATGTACATCTTCGTCATTTTCTTGTCTCTTCTGTCATCTGTTGCATCTCTGTTCATCTTCGTCATCTTCTGTCATCTGTCATCCTCTGTCAACTATCGTATTTATTGGTATCTTCTGTTCTTTATCTTTTGTCATCTGTCTCCTCGTGTCATCTTCTGTAACTTCTGTCATCTTCTGTATCTAATCTTCTGTATATCTTTCTGTCATATTTCGTTCTGTCATCTTATCTTCTGTCATCTTTGAATCTTGTCATCCTTATCTCTCTCTTCCTTAATCTGTCATACTTCTGTTATCTGTAATCTTCTTCAATCTTCTGTCATCTGTCATCATCTGTCATCTCTGTCATCACTGTCATCTGCTATCATCTTCTTCATCCGTTCTGTATTTTCTCTTCTGTCATAGCTTTTCAATCTTCTGTCATCTGTCAATCTTCTGTTTCTGTCTCAATCTTCATCTTCTGTCATTGTCATTTTTACATCTGTCTTATCTGTATCTGTCATCTTCTCAACATAAACTGTCATCTTCTGTCATCTGTCATCATCTGTATCCTCTGTCATCTTCTGTCATCTTTCGTCCAATCTTTCTGTCTTCTGTACATCTGTTCTGTCTCTCTGCATATGTCATCCTCTGTCATCTCGTAATCTGTCATCTTCTGTCTTCTTTGTTTCTGTAATCTGTTCATCTTATGTCATCTGTAATCATCTTCATTGTCATCTTGTGTATCTCTTGTACGTCTTTTCATACTGTACATTTATATCCTGTCATCGTGTTATCTTACTGTTATCAGTCCAATACTGTCAAATTTCTGTCATCGGTAGATCTCTGTCATCTGACATTTTCTGTTATCTTCTGTCCATCTGTTACTTCTGTAATTTGTAATTCTCTGTCACTTTGTTCCCATCTGTCGTCTTCTTGTCATCTTCTGTCATTTATGTTTATGTCAACTCTATCGTCATTCTTCTGTATTATGTATCTGTCATATTCTGTCATCTTCTGTCATCTGTCATCTTCTGTCTGTCCATCTGTATCTGTCATGTGTATCTACTGTACTGTCAGTCTCTCTGTCATCTTGTCACTTCTGTCCTCTTTTCTGTTATCTCCTGTCATCTGCATCATTCTGACATCTGTACATCTGTCATCTGTGTCATCGTGTTACTTCTGTCATCTTCGTCATCTGTCTCTTATGTCGTCGGTCATCTTCTGTCATCTTTCATCTTCTGGTATCTTCTGTCATCTTTATGGTAATGTCATCTTCAGTCACATTCTGTCATCTGTCATCTATGTCATTGTCATCTTCTTGTCATCTTCTGTTATCTTTGTCATCTGTCATCTTCTGTCATCTGTCATCTTCTGTCAACTGTTATCTTCGTCCTCTTCGGTCATCTTCTGCTTCTGTGTCATCTGTCACTCTTTCTTCTTTCCACTCGGTCATCTTCTGTCATCTGTTATCTTCTTCCTCTTCTGTCATCTGTCATCTTTCCTGTCTATCTGTATCTGTCTCTTTCTGTCATCTGACATTTTTTCGGTCATCTGACTTTTCCTGTCATCTTCTTTCTGTCATCTGTCATCTTTGTCCATCGTCTCTCATCTGTCTCATCGTCATCATCGTCTCATCGTCTGTCAGCTGTCCACATCTGTCTCATCTGTCATCACCTGTCTCCTTTCTATCATCTTCGTCATCTCATCGTCTGTCATCTCATCTTTCTTTCATCTTTCATCTTCTGTCATCGTCCTCTTCTGTTATTGTCACATCATCTGTCATCTTCTTCATGCTTCCATTTTTCTGTCATCTGTCACTATCTGTCATCCTGTCCATCTTCTGACATAATCTTCAATCATCTGTGCCATCTTCTGTCATCTGTCATCATCTGCATTCCTCTGTCATCTTCTGTCATCTTCTGTCATCTTCTTCTCTGCATCTGCCCTGTCATCTTCTGTCATCTGTCATCCTCTGTCCACTTCGGTAATCGGTCATCGTTCTGTCTTCTTTTGTCCTTCTGTCAGCTGTCATCTCTCTTCTGTCATCTGTCATCCTCTGTCCTTCTTTTTTGTCATCTGTCATCAACTGTCAGCAGTTATCTTCTGTTACCTTCTGTCATCTGCATCTTCCTGTCATCGGTAATCTCTGTCATCTGACATTTTCTGTTATCTTCTGTCATCTTTTATCTTCTGTCTTTGTAATCCTTCTGTCATCTTCTGTCCATCTGTCGTCTTCTGTCTCTTCTTTATTAGTCATCTGTCATATTCTGTCATCTTCTGTCATCTGGTCAGCTTCCTGTCTCTGTCATCTGTCCATGTGTCATCTTCATTCATCTGTCATTTCATCTGTCATCTTCTGTCCATCTGTCATCTTCTGTCAACTGTTATCTTCTGTCATCTTCTGTCATCTTCTGTCATCGGTCATCCTTCTGTCATCTGTTATCTTCTGTCATCTCTGTCAACACTGTCACATCTTCTTCTGTCTTCATCGGTGGGTGTCATCGTGTTCATCTTCTGTCCATCTGACATTTTTCTTTCATCTGACATTTTCCTGTCAATCTTCTGTCATCTCATCTTCTGTCAATCGTCTCGCATCTGTCATCCTTCTGTCATCATCTCTCATCTTCTGTCATCGTCATCAATCTGTCCCATCATTGTCATCACCTGTCATCTTCTATCATTTCCTTCTGTCATCTCTGTCATCTTTCAAGCTTCTTTCATCTTTCATCTTCTTCATCTTTCATCTTCTGGTCATCTGCCTCTTTCTGTTATCTGTCATCGACATCTCTGTCCTCTTCTGTCATCTGTCATCTTCTTCCTGTCATCTGGTCTTATCTGTCATCTGTCATCTTCTGAATAATCTGTCATCATCGTCATCTTCTGTCATCTGTCATCATCTGTCATCCTCTGTCATCTTCTGTCATCTTCTGTCATCTTCGTCGTCTGTCATCTTCTGTCACTTCTGTCATCTGCACTCCTCTCTGTCATCTTCTGTAATCTGTCATCTTCCTTCTTCTTTGTCTTATGCTGTCATCTGTCCATCTTCTGTCATCTTCTGCTTTCATCTGTCATCTTCTGTCATCTGTCATCCTCTGGCTTCCTTTTGTCATCTGTCAGCATTTCATCTCTGTCAATCTGTTAGCTTCTGTTTAAAAACCTTTCTTTCATCTGTCCTCTTCTGTCATCGGTAATCTTCTGTCATCTGACATTTTCTGTTTATCTCTGTCATCTTTACTTCTGTCTGGTCTTTTGTACTCTTCTTTCATCTTCTGTCATCTGTCGTCTTCTGTCATCTTCTGTCTTCTGGTCCATCTCTTTACTATTTCCTCTTCTGTCTCGTCCTTTATTATGTCATCTGTCCTATTCCTGTCATCTTCTGTCATCGGTCTCTTCTGCTCTTGTGTCATCTGTTATCTTCTGTCATCTCTCTCATCTGTCATCTTCTGGTCATCTTGGTCCCTCTTCTTTCGTCTTCTGTTATCTCTCCGTTCATCTGTCCATCTTCTGCATTCTGTCATCTGTCCTCGTTGTGTCATCTGTTATCTTCTTCGTCATCTTCTGTCCATCTGTCCTCTTTCTGTCGGTCGGTCATCTTCTGTCATCTGTCATCTTCTGTTATCTCCTGTCATACTTCTGTCTCTTCTGTCCTCTTCTCATCATCTGTCATCTGACATCTTCTGTCATCTGTCATCTCTGACATCTGTCATCTTCATGTCATCTTCCTCCTCATTTGTCATCCTTCTGTCATCTCTGTCGATCTTCGGTCATCTTTCATCTTCATGTCATCGGTCCCCCCCCCATCTTTTGTTATCTTGTCCATCATCTGTCAAGCTTCTGTCATCTGTTTATTTTCTGTCCATCTGTCAGTATTGTCCATCTCGTCATCTTCTGTCATAATCTGTATCATCTGTCCATCTTCTTTCAATCGTCGGTAAATCTGTCAACCTACTGTCATCTTCTGTCATCTCTGTCACTTCTGTCATGTGTCATCTTCTGTCATCGTCATCTTCGGTCGTCTTTCTTTTTATCTTCTATCATCTTCATCTACTGAATCTGTCATTGTTCTCTTCTTTCATCTGTCATCTTCTGTCATTTTGTCATCTACTGTCATCTTCTGTCATCTGTCATCTTGGTGTCAAGACTGTCCAACTGTCATCTTCTGTCATCTTCCGGTCTTTTGTCCATCTTCTGTCATCTCTTCTGTCATTTGTCATCTTCTGTCATCTGTCCATCTTCTGCATCTGTTCTGTCATGTGTCATCTCTGTCATCTGTCATCTTCTTCCTTTGTCCATCTACTGTCATCTTCTTTCATCTGTCATCTTCTGTCAATCTGTCTTTTTTTTTTCATCTTCCTGTCATTCTTCTGTCCTTTTGTCATTCATCTGTCATCTTCTGTCATCTGTCATCTTCTTCTGTCATCTGTCATTTCTGTCATCTGGTCTCATTTCTGTCAGCTGTCTCTTCTGGCATAATCCTGTAATCACTGTCATCTTCTGTCATCTTCTTCATCTGTCATCCTCTGTCATCTTCTGTCTCCTCTGTCCATCTTCTGTCTGTGTCCTCGTCTGTCATGTGTCCCCTTCTCTGTCGTCCTGTTATCCTTCTGTCTTTGTCCATCTTCTGACATCTGTCATCTGTCTGTCCTGTCAATCTTTCTGTCTTTTTGTCTCAGCTTTCATCTTCTGTCATCTGTCATCTTCTGTCACTCGCTTTCTGTCACTGTCATCTTCGGTCCCCTCTTCTTCCTGTGTCTCTTCTGTCATCTGTCATCTTTTTCGTCGACTCTGTTCTCTCTCCGTCATCTTCTGTTATCTGTCATCCCGGTCATCTTCCTGTACATAATCTGTATCTTCCTGTTATCCGTAATCTTTTAATCATCTCTGTCATCGGTTATCTTCTGGTCAATCTGTCAATCTTCTGTCATCTGCCATCTCTTTCTGTCATCTTCTGTCAATCTTCTGCATCTGTCATCGTCTGTCATTTGTCACTTCTGTCTCTGTCATCTTCGGTAATCTGTCGTCTTCTGTCATTTGTCATCTCTGTCATCTGTTCATCTCGGTCTCTTCTGTCATCTGTATCTTCTGTCCTCTTCTTCTTCTGGTCATGTGTCATATTCTGTCATCTGTCATCTCTGTCATTTGTCATCTACTGTCATCTTCTGTCATCTGTCATCTTCTGTCATGCTGTCCCTCGTCATCTTCTGTCTCTTCTGTCTTTTGTCGGATCATCTGTCATCTTCTGTCTCTGGGGTTTCATCTTCTGTCATCTGTCTTTTCTGTCATCTGTCATTATCTGTCATCTGTCATCTCTGTCATAAATCTGTAATCATCTGTCCCATCTTCTGTCATCTGTCCTCCTCTGTCATCTTCTGTCCATCTTCTGATTCTTGTCATCTTCTGTCATGTGTCATCTTCCTGTCATCTGTCATCGTCTGTCGTCTTCTGTTACTTCTATCAGCTGTCATCTTCTGCCATCTGTCATCTGTCATCTTTCTTTCAGCTGTCATCTTCTTCTGTCATTGTCATCTCTTCTGTCATTTGTCTCATCTACTGTCATCTTCTGTCCTCTGTCAATCTTTCTGTCAATCTGTCCACTGCATCTTCTGTCATCTTTGTCTTTTTGTGCATCATCATCTGTCTCTCTGTCCATCGGTATCTGCTGTCATCTTCTGTTCCTCTTCATCTTCTGTCATCTTCTGTCATGTTGTCAATCTCTGTCATCTTCATCTTTCTGTCTGTCATTTGTCATCTACTTCATCTTCTGTCATCTGTCATCTTCTGTCCAATCTGTCAACTGTCATCTTCTGTCATCTCTGTCTTTGTGTCATATCTTCTGTCATCTTCTGTCATCTGTCATCTTCTGTCTCTGTCATTTTTCCTCTGTCATCTGTCATTATCTGTCATTGTCGATCTTCTGGTCATATCTGTAATTATCTGTCATCTTCCTGTCTCTTCTGTCCTCTGTCCATCCTCTGTCATCTCTGTCATCCCTTCCATCTTCTGTTCATGTTTCATCTTCTGTCATGGTGATCATCCTTCTTCTTGTCTTCTTTATCATTCTGTCTCCGTTCATCTTCTGTTCTCTTCATCCTCTGTCCATCTCGGTAATCTGTCATCTTCTTTATCAGTAATCTTTTGGTCATGCTTCTTTCCTTCTTTCATCTGTTATCCTTCTGTCCTCTGTTCATCTTCTGTCATCTACTCTGCCATCTTCTGTCAATCTTTCTGGTCCAGTCTTCTGTTCATCTGTCATCTTCTGTCCATTTGTCATCTTCGTCATCTGTCATCTTCTTGTCATCTGTCATCTTCTGTCATGTTGTCATCTTCCTGTCATCTTTAATCTTCTTTTATTTGTCATCTTCTGTAATCGGTCAATCTTCTGTCATCTGTCATCTTCTGTCATCTGTCATCTGTCAATCTTCCTGTCATCTGTCATCTTCTTCTGTCATCTCTCATTTTGTATCTGCTTCATCTTCTGTCATCTTCTGTCACTATCAATCAGCTTCTTCTGTCCTCTACTTCCTCTCTGTCATCTTCTGTCATCGTCATCTTCTGTCATCTGTCATCTACTGTCAGATTCTGTCATCAGCATCATCTTTCATCGTCTGTCATCTGCATCTGCCAGCTCGTCTGTCATCTGTCATCCCTTCTGTAATCTGTCACTATTCTGTCATCTTCCTGTCAGCTATCATCTTCTGTCATTTGTCATCGTCGTCATCTGTCATCTTCTTTAATCTCATCTTCTGGTCATTTGTCATCTTCTGTCATCTGTCATCTGTCTGTCATCTGTCCATCTTCTGTCATCTGTCATCTTCTGTCATCGTCATCTTCTGTCATCTGTCATCTGCCATCTTCTGTCATCGTCATCTTTCTGTAATCCTGTCACTACTTCTGTCATCTTCTGGTCATCTGGTCATCTTCTTGTCATCTGCCTGTCATCTGTCATCTTCTGTCATCTGTCCATCTATCGTCTGTCATCTTGTCATCTTCTGTCATCTTCTGTCCATTTCTCATCTTCTTCTGTCATCTGTCAATCTTCTGTCATCGGTCATCATCTCCTCATCTTCTGTCATCTGTCATCTGTCACTGTCCCATCTTCTGTCATCTGGTCCATCATCCCTGTCATCTGTCATCTTCTGTCATCTCCTGTCATCTGTCCTCTTCTGTCATCTGTCCATCTAATGTCTCTGTCAGCGTCTGTCATCTGTCATCTTTTTTATTTTTCATCTTCTGTCATCTTCATCTTGCAGTCATCTGTCATCTTCTGTCATCTCTCCTCTTCTGTATCTCTCATCTTCTTTCATCCTGTCATCTGTCCATCTGTCATCTTCTGTCATCTGTCATCACTGTCTCTTTCTTCTGTCATCTATCATCTTCTGTCCTCTTCCGTCATCTGTCATCTATCTTTCTGTCATCTGTCACTACTGTCATATGCTGTCATCAGTCATCATCTGTCCATCTTCTTTCATCTGTCATCTCCATCTTCGTCATCTGTCATCTTTTGTAAGTTCTGTCAACTTCTGTCAATCTTCTGTCATCTATCATCGTCTGTCATATTCTGTCATCCTGTCAGCTTCTGTCTCTTCTGTTATCTTCTGTCATCTGGTCATCTTCTGTCATCTTCTGGTCATGTGTCATCTTCTGTCATCTGGTCCACTCTGTCGACTTCTCTCATCCGTCATCTTTTGTTATCTGTCATCCTCTGTATCTTCTTTAATCTGTCATCTTCATTTATCAGTAATCTTTTATCATCTTCTGTCATCTGTTTATCTTTCTTCTGGCCATCTGTTCCATCTTCTTTCATCTGTCATCTTCTTGTCCATCTGCCATCGTTCTGCGATAGTCCCTGTCAGTCTTCTGTCATCTGTTCATCTCTTCCTGTCATTTGTCATCTTCTGTCATCTATCATCTTCTGTAATCTGTTCACCCCCCCCAAATCTCTTCCTGTCATTTTCCATCTCTGTCATCTGTCATCCTTCTGTCATCTTCTGTAATCGTCATCTTGTCCGCCATCTTTCATCTTCCTGTCATCGTCATCTTCTGTCATCTGTCTCTGTCATCTTCTGTCTCTGTCCTCTCTTTCTGTCATCGGTCATCTTCTGGTCATCTCTCATCTTCTTCATCTGTCATCTTCCTGTCATCTTTCATCACGTCATCTTCTGTCATCTATCATCTTCTGTCATCTTCTGTCATCTTCTGTCTGTCATTCTTGTCATCTTCTGTCTCTGTCATATACGTCATATTCTGTCTCAGTCCATCATCTGTCATCTCTTGTCATCTGTCTCTCTTGCATCTCTGTCATATTCTGTCCTCTGTCCTCCTCTGTCATCTCTGTCATCTTTCTGTCATCTGCCATCTTCTGCCATCTGTCATCTTCTGTCGACTTCTCTCATCCGTCATCTTCTCCTGTTATCTGTCTCGCGCTGTTATCTCTTCTGTAATCTGTCATCTTCATTTTATCAGTAATTCTTTATCATCTTGCGGTCATCATGTTAATCATTCTGCCATCTGTCATCTGTCTGTCCATCTGTCATCTTCTGTCATCTGTGCCATTCCTTCTGTCATAGTCCGTCATCTTTCTTCACTGTCATCTGTTCTGTCCATTTGTCACTTCTGTCATCTATCATCTCTGTAATCTGTCACTTCTTCATTTGTCCATCTTTCTGTCATCTGTCATCTTCTGTCATCTTCTGTAATATGTCATCTTCGCCATCGTCATCTCTGTCATCTGTCATCTTCTGTCTCTTCATCTGTCATCTTCTGTCATCGTCCATCTTCTGTCATCTCTCATCTCTGTCATCTCGCTCTTCGTCAGCTGTCATCTTTCTGTCAGCTGTCATCATCTGTTCATCTTCTGCATCTATCATCTTCTGTCATCTTCTGTCATCTTCTGTCTCTGTCATCTTCTCTCTTCATCTTCTGTCATCTGTCATCTGCCCATCTTTCTTCTGTCATATTCTGGTCATCTGTCCATCCTCTGTCATCTGTCATCTCTGTCATCTTCTGTTATCTTCTGTCCCTCTTCATCCTTCCTGTCATCTTCTGTCAACTGTTTCTTCTGTCTCTCTGTCATCTTCTGTCATCTCTGTCATCTTCTGTCATCTTCCTGTCATCTTCTGTCATCTGTCTCTTCTGTCTCGGTCATCTTCTGTCATCGGTTTATCTTCTGTCATCTTATCTTCTGTCATCTGTCATCTTCTGTCATCTGTCATTATCTGTCTCTTCAATCTTCTGTCATCTGTTTTTTTCAATCTGTTATCTTCTCTTCTTTCATCTGAATTTTCTGTCATCTGACATTTTCTGTCATCTTCTGTATCTGTCATCTTCTGTCATCGTCTCCATCTGTCATCTTGCTTCATCATCTTCTCATCTTCTGTCTTCTGTCCATCCTGTCATCTTCTGTCATCTTCTTTATCTGTCATCTTGTGTTACTCTGAATTTTCTGTCATCTTTCGTTTAATCTTCATCTTTCTGGCATCCTCTGTCTCTTCTGTCATTGTCTTCTTCTGTCATCTTCGGTCATTTGCTGCATCATCTGTCATCAATCTGTTATCATCTGTCAAACATCTGTCATCATCTTCTGCCCCTGTCAATCTTCTGTCATCTGTCATCTTCTGTCATCTGCTCATCCTCTGTCATCTTATGCATCTGTCATCATCTGTCTCTGACATTATCTGTCATCTTCTGTCATCTGTCATCCTGTCATTAACTGTCATCTTCGTCATCTATTATCTTTTGTCATCTTTCTGTCATCTTCTTTCATGTTCTGTCTCGTCATTTTCTGTCATCTGTCAGCTTCTGTCATCTGTAATCTTTCTGTCATCTTCTGTTTCTCTGTCATCTACTGTCATCTTCCTGTATCTGCATCTTCTGTCATCTGTCCATCTACTGTCATCTTCTAATTGTCCATCTCTGGTCCATCTGTCCTGTTCTGTCATCTGTCATCTTCTTTCATCTATCATCTTCTGTCAGCTTTCCATCATCGGTCATCTTCTGTCATCTTCATCTTCTGTCATCTGTCATCTACTGTCATATTCTGTCATCAGTCATCATCCTGTCATCTTCTGTCCATCGGTCATCTGCCAGCTTTCTGTCATCGGTCATCCTTCTGTAAGTCTGTCCACTTCTGTCATCTTCTGTCATCTATCAGCTTCGTCATTTTGTCATCTTCTGTCATCTTCATCTTCCTGTCATCTGTCATCTTCTGTCATTTGTCATCTTCTGTGCATCTGTCATCTTCTGGTCCCCATCTGTCTCTGCCTGTCTTCTTCACTGTCATCTTCGTCATCTGTCATCTTCTTGTCATCGTATGCGGCCATCTTCTGTCATCTGTCATCTATCTGTAATCTGTCAACTTCTGTCACTTCTGTCATCTGTCATCTTCTGGGTCATCTGTCGGCTTTCTGTCATCTCATCTGTCATCTTCCTGTTCATCTGTCATCATTCTGTCATCTGTCATCTTCTGTCCATCTTCTGTCATTTCTCATCTTTTGTCATCTGTCATCTGTCATTGTCATCCTTCTGTCATCTGTCCATCATCTCTCATCTTCTGTCATCTGTCATCTGTCTCTTCTGGCATCTGTCATCTCTGTCATCTGTCATCTAATGTCATCTGTCATCTTCTGTCATTTGTCATCTCTTTATATTTGTCCATCTTCTGTCATTGTCATCTCATTCAGTATCTGTCATTATCTTCCTGTCATCTCTCATCTTCTGTCATCTCTCATCTTGCTGTCATCTTGTCATCTGTCCATCTGTCATCTTCTGTCATCTGTCTCCATCTTTCCATCTTCTTCATCTATCATCCTTTCTGTCCATCTTCCGCATCTGTCATCTTCGGTCATCTGTCATCACTGTCCATATGCCTGTCATCAGTCTCATCTGTCAGCTTCTGTCATCTGCCATCTTCTGTCATCCTTCATCTTCTGTCGACTTCTCTCATTCCTCATCTTCTGTTATCTGTCAATCCTCTGTTAGCTCTGTATCTGTCTCTTCATTTTATCGTAATCTTTTATCATCTCCTGCATCTGTTATCTCCTTCCATCTGTCATCTGCTGTCATCTGTCATCTTCCTGTCTGTCCAGCTGCATCCGTCTGTCATAGTCCTGTCACTTCTGTCATCTGTCATCTTCTGTCGACTTCCTCTCATCCGTCATCTTCTGTTATCTGTCCATCCTCTGGTTATCTTCTGTATCGTCATCTTTCATTATCATAATCTTTTTCACTTCTGGCATCGGTTATCTTTGCCGCTGTCATCTCTGTCATCTCTCATCTTCTGTCATCTGCCAGCTTCTGTCCCATAGTCTGGTCCATCTTCGTCTCTCTGTCATCTTCTGTCATTTTCTCTTCTGTCATCTATCATCTTCCTGTAACGTCATCTTCTGTCATTTGTCATCTTCTGTCATCGTCATCTTCTGTCATCTTCTTTCCTCTTCATCTGTCCAATCTGTCATCTGTCCATCTGTCATCTTCTGTCATCTGTCATCTAATGTCATCTGTCACTTCTGTCCATCTCTCATCTTCTGGCATCTGTCATCTTCTGTCATCTTCCATCATCTGTCCTCTGTCCTCTCTTCCTTCATCTCCTGTCATCTCCTGGCATCTGTCATCTTCTTCATCTGTCATCTAATGTCATCTGTCATCTTCTGTCATCTGTCATCTTCTTTTATTGTCATCCTTCTTCCTCTCATCTTCTGTCATCTTCTGTAATCTGTCATCTTTCGCATCTATATTGTTATTATATTACTAGGGTATTATATGGTTATTATATTACTAAGTTATCATATGGTTATTATATTATATGGTTATTATATTGTTATTATATTAATATGGTTATTATATTACTAAGTTATCATATGGTTATTATTATTATATGTTATTTATTGTTATTATATATATGGTTATTATGTGGTATATATTATATTGTTATTACATACTAGAGTAATAGTGCTAGGTTATTATATAGGGTATATATTACTTAGGGTATATAATAATCCAAACATTTGTATAGCTGCCCTAGCCAGGATTCGAACCCTGGTCTTCCATGTCAAAGGCGTGCCTTACCAGTACACTATCCAACCCTCAAATTACTATTTGCTAAGCCTAGGAAGGACCGTTCGCTAACAGGAAGGATTGTTTGTTCGTTCGTTCCATAACCGCAAAATGTATCGTGAATGTAGCTTGCGCAAAAACCGACAATTGCCCGCCTGACTTCAGGAAGGGTTTAAGAAGTTTTGGTGACAGTGACATGTTCCCCAGACCATTCCCAGGTGCCACAGCCATTTACAGAAGTTACCATGTTGTTAGTTAAGCTGTAAATCACTTGGACTTTTGGAACTATTAATATCGAACTTTCTCTGAAGTTCGAAAGTTCGAAAATGGACCGAACTTTATATAGTTCAGCCATCTCTATGCTAGCTCTAGTCATTGCCATTGGCATTGTTTGCTACAGCTAAGTCTGTTATGTACAAGAACCCCCAATCTTTTTCCATATAATTCTTAGCACAGAGTTATTTATGGTGTAGGTGGCACAAGGAGTGTTAAACTCCAAATGCATACCTTACATTTATAACATTGAATCCATCTGCATTCTGTCCATTTCAGCAGCTTGCAGCAATTGCGCATCATTGAAAAATGCTTTCCAAGATTTCCAAAATGCTTGGAAGCTCCATAGTTTAGTGTCATCTCCACAAGTTCTTGCATAGTTAGTGTCATCAGCAAAGACAGAGACCTTTTCTCTCATGCCCCCTTCTAAGTCATTATAAAACCAGATTAAAAAGAGAGTTCCCCAGTACAAAAGAAGTGGCCAAAGTACAGATTACTTTGTCTTCCGAAAATTTAAGAAATCTTCTGGCAAGAAGGATTTTAAAGGTCCCATGAAAAAGAAGGCTACATCTTGCATAGGAAAGCCCCGAGATGGATGCTTTAAATACTCTGGATGCCAACCTGTACATATATAATAAGTTTAAAGTATTTTTCGCACTTACCCATAGGAAAAATTTTGATAATAAATAGATTCACATCTATTATAGTCGTCACGTGATCTGACTATATGTCTGTGTGTGCCAATATTAGTTTTGGAAAAAAAGGTGAATAAATAGGCAACCGTAGGTCGTTATTCAGGCAGCACTGGAAGGACTAGACATCCATTATCCATCCACATCAGCCTCGCCATGTTTAGGTAGATGCTATCTACTATATTGACCATATTCCCTCCACTAGGGACAAGAACCTTTACAATTGGAGATTATAAGTAGAGTTGTGATACCTTTTATTTGGCTAACAAGACACAACATTTTTTTGTCTAGTTAGCCAATAAAGGTATCATGTCTCCATTTTATTCTCTTACTTTTGTATAAACTATTGCTTTGACAATTGAATGTGAAATGGATCAAGTGTCTATGTCTTGAACGTTATGTCCTAATGGTCTTGAAAATGAATCCATTAGCTACTGACGTCCAAGTGCCAAAGCCATAGAGATTTATGCAGGGTGCATTAACTAAGTGGATATCTGTTGGTTGTTGAGTTTTCCCTTTTTGTGTAATATGTTTATTAAGATTTGATTGAGCTGCATTTTCTTCCCTGTGCTGTTTCTTAAAGGGTCACTGACTTTGCGTGGGATCCTGGGTTTCTTGAACTCAACAGAGTTTTTTTTAGTGGGAAAACTCTTGAGATCCTGGCAACAGCCCTAGGATAGGTGAATCAAGGCATGGGCACGAGGTGGCAAAGTTAGATGTGATAACCTGACGACCTGTATACACCTCCTCCCCTTCTTTGGCCAAAGTCCACCAACGGAGTTCAGGCAGCACCTAAGGAAAATCAGGTAAATCTAGACCTTAGCAAGTGAGCCCAGGGGGAGGACAGTGAGGTTTAGGTCCTCACCCTGGGAAAATTTCCAATAAGGGATCATGGATTTGGTGAGTGTAGTTGTCCGTTAATCCTTTAAAAACCCCAGTTTTCTTATTCAAAGCTGCCAGAATAGCTATTTTACTCAATCGCATGCCAATAATCAGTTGGAGAAAGTGCATTTCCACTCCATACTAAGGGTTTCCTGGCCTTTATAATTCAGCCTGTGTCCATGAACCTTATATGGAACTCCTACTGTGACTTTAATATCCTTATTAATTTATGGTGGGGATATGTTCTCCTTATAAAAATAAGGAATGCCACCTGGGTTTTCCGATCTGTTGGCCTGGCTGTTCCTGAATCTTTATATGTACACAATTCGGATATATTTCTATGATCTTATAATTTACAGTTGGGGGTGCATTATCGATTATTATATAATTTACAGAAGGGGTGATAAATGTAAGGCGATGATCTTGTGCTGCTTATACTCCGAATGGCACTGTGTTCAGTGGATCTGTGTGAAAGGATCGTGGAGTTTTGGTGGATAAGAAAGTTGAATGTTAACAAGCAGTTCCAGACAGTTACATCTAGAGCCGCAATATATGTCTGTATAAAGAGGGTATGGATTTAAGGGAGAAGGCACTTGTGTGGGGAATATGGTCGCTGTGTAGAAATCATTGTTGATAGATGAAGTTGGAGTGTCAGGATCATGTTTTTTTCCTCTTCAGGCACAGCCACACTGCGCCTGATGCACACTGATTCCGGTTGTGCGTTTTTGAGATAAGAACGCATGTGATTGCCATAAAAATGGTGATCGCATGGCGATTGCGTAATGCAATTGCAGCATTGCTGCGACTGCAATGTTAGCAAAAACGCATGCACAATCTTATGCGCAAATGCAACAAATGGTGTTAGTGTGGCCTAGCCCTCATACTGTTTTTTTTCCTTCTCTGGATGAACTGTTGGAGAATGGCGGTATTGCTGAGTAGGTTTGGACTATCAGGGGTGTCAAAACTCAATCACATGAGGGGGCCCAATACCAAAAAGACGAGATAAGTGCGGGATAAGATGAATGTTTCCATGAGAGATCAGATTTGGACTCTGTCTCGCGTGTGCCTAGTGCTGGCCTCATCAGCAAAGGGTGATATGTATAGTATGTATGTTTAATTCATAAACTGGGGCGTGATTTACTAACATTCAATGAGGTTCTGAGGGCCGCGGGTCGTGGACAGAATCGGACATTTGTTTGCCGCCTTTACACTGTTAGCAATCGTTAAAATTCTCTTAGACAATGTACATGACAAGACAAGAAGTTCCTGTATGACACCCAATTATGGCTGTTTTATAAAACATGTGACGTCTTAGCCAAGTACAACTTCTTCCCACTCTCACATTTACTCCCCCTCTCCATAGAAAGTTATAAGAATCCAGCTTTATTTTAGACGGCAGTCATGACTGTATATGATAAATTGCATATCTTGGAAATACCCAGCATTCTTAGAGTAATGGCCAGTTTCCCTTTTGTCCCAGGGGCAGTGAGGATTGTAAGAAAACAGTTATATAATTCTGCTAAATATTATCCTGTCTAAACTGTGTTAAATGTAAGGTAAAATGTGTGTCTGTATTGTTTTGGATAGCCTCTTTAAGAGATCAGCCAAAGGGCTAAGGGACACGCCCCAGGTATGCTCTGTGTGGGTGGGGGGATACAGAGGAAGCGGAGAGAGAGACAGGGGCCATTGTTGCTTTGGCAGAATCAGGAAAGGTTTTTATGTGCTGTGTATGAACTCTATGGATTGCCAATAAAGGAGACAAGAGAAACAGAGTTAAAAAGTGACTGTGTATTCAGGGAGAGCAAGCTAAAAAGGGACTGTGTGTAGTAGTGATTGGAAGAAAACTGTGGGATTGCTGCTAATAGTAGAGGACTCACATGCTGTTTTGAGGTCCGGACAGTTAACTGTAAAATCCTGGATTATATCACAGGAGGACTAGAAATATAAAGGATATCTGCCATTGAACTTCTTCCCAACCTGTGATTAAGGTTTCACGGTTACAGGCCTTGTGTTCACCGAGGAGACGTCAACGGTGCTACAAATTGTAAGTGGTCCACTTGGATCGCTGGGAAATGAGGGGGGTGCGCACCCAATTGTTAGATAGGGTCAGTTAGGGTCATTTTGTACTGGTGATCATCAAGTGTCCGCACTGCAAATACGGACACAAGGAAACGAAAAAGGAAACATTATTGTAAAACCGGTCTTGTACTGTTTGTGTATATTTAAATTTTTTCCTATCTTTCCACTTTATACCACCATTAACCTGCCTTCTTCATTTCTGAGTAAATGCAATTTTCTTAAATTTGAGTATCGTGTGTGCATTCTTTTCTGGTAACGGAACAAAACCACCTGCCTTGCCACGGTTTACAATTGGCGTAGTCGGCAGGTTTACGTGAGCCAGAATGGACGGCAACGCCTGTAGAAGGGAGGGCTGAAGGAAACAGCAGAGGGGCTTAATGAGTCAGTTAGTTAAATTGTGGCAATAAAATGTCTGAGTGTAGTTGTGAACAGAACAGATGCAAATGGTAACAGCGCATGTACCGAACTACACCAGAGGTACTAGTAGAGTTAGCATATTGATGTTGCAAGGAGATGCCAAGACCACAGTGATATTACGGCCATTAGAACAAAGAAAGAATTTGATCAGGTGGTACAGATTCTAGAAACCATTTATGGTGACAACTGCATTGCTGGGATCTCTGCAGGTCGGTTTTTCCAAAGGGTACAACGAGAGCATGAAAGTCTTCCCTATATGCAAATGCTCTACAAGAACTGCTCCGGATATCCAAGGGAAGGAGAGAGGGGGTCCCCAGCCTTCTCTAACCCTGATAGGACTCTTCATGACCAGTTTGTTTTGGGGATTCGTGATGGCATTTGACTATTGCCATGCAGGAAAGAGCCGGTCTGTGAAATGGGGACCTGAACAAGAACAAGCCTTCGGGCATTGAAGGATGCTTTGACAACAGCACCAATCTTAGCATATGCTGACTATAGATTGCCATTTCCAGCTATATATGGATGCAAGTCTGTATGGTCTTGGAGTGGTCTTTCTCTGGTTCAGGGCCAGGAACGTGTTATAGGTTGCTAGCCGGTCGTTGCGAGATTCCGAAAGAACCCAGAAAATTACAGTTCATTCAAGTTAGAACTCTTAGCGTTGTATGGGCTATGACTGAAAAGTTCTAGAATATTTGATCGGGGCTGAAGTCTAGTACTGACTGACAATAACCCTTAGCTAACGTGGAAAATGCTAGGATCGGGGCTTTGCGCAGAGGTGGATGGCCCGAATTAAGTTCAATTACCGCAGTAAGTACCGTCCAAGAATAAAACCAGAACGCTGATGGACTTTCCAGGGAACTACCAGCTCCCCACTGAAGATGTGGATCATGAATTAGAGCTGTGAGGTGCTGGCTTTAGCAAATTTTCTCAGGTCGTTGGTCGCTGCAATTCAGTGTGCGGTGCAGGGGGGAGGCTCCCTTCTTTGGCCCCTCACGACAGACTGGACATGGATACAGCATAACCATGAGGGTTGGCAAAAATGATCAAGTATGTTTGAGGAGGCAAGAAGCTCTGTACGGAGAAGAGAACGATTGCACCAGGAATGTTATCAGTTTCTGAGCCAGGGGAAAATATGAAGAATGGAGGCTATGCAGAAGGTCTACCTTCCTTTTGAAATCGATATTCGTTATCGTGGTGCCTAGTGAATTAGCTCATTCATTAACTTTGAGGTATATAAGAATGGACATTTTTGGTCACAAAAAGACCTGTTTGTTGCAGCGACTGATTTATTGCCTGGTCTCCATCACATGTAGAAGAAGTAGCCGCCGCTGTACGGCACTGCAGATTCTAAAGCAGGGGAAAACCCAAGACGCGCTTGCAGACATGGACCGGGGGAAACCCTTGGCTTGTATGACTGGCCGCCGGAACAGGGGTCTGGACTCCTTTGGCTCTTTTCTGGCTGCCAGAACGGGGGTCTGGATGCTTTTGCCTCTAGTCTGCCAACTGGAATGGGGGTCTGGACCCATTTGGCTCTGTTCTGGCCGCCGGAACGGGGGTCTGGACCCCTTTGGCTCTTTTCTGGCTGCCGGAACGGAGGTCTGGACCCCTTTGGCTCTGTTGTGGCTGCCTGAACGGGGGTCTGGACCCCTTTGGCTCTTTTCTGGCTGCCGGAACGGGGGTCTGGATGCTTTTGGCTCTGTTATGGCCGCTGGAACTGGGGTCTGGACCCCTTTGGCTCTGTTCTGGCTGCCGGAACGGGGGTCTGGACCCCTTTGGCTCTGTTCTGGCTGCCAGAACGGGGGTCTGGACCCCTTTGGCTCTGTTCTGGCCACCGGAACGGGGGTCTGGATGCTTTTGGCTCTGTTCTGGCTGCCAGGACTGTGGTCTGTATGCTTTTGGCTCTGTTCTGGCCACTGGAACGGGAGTCTGGACCCCATTGGCTCTGTTCTGGATGCCGGAACGGGGGCTGGATGCTTTTGGCTCTGTTCTGGATGCCGGAACGGGGGTCTGGACACATTTGGCTCTGTTCTGGCTGCCGGAAGGGGGGTGTGTATGCTTTTGGCTCTGTTCTGGCTTCCGGATCGGGAGTCTGGACCCCATTGGCTCTGTTCTGGATGCCGGAACGGGGGTTTTCCGGCTGCCGGAACGGGGGTCTGGATGCTTTTGGGTGTGTTCTGGCTGCCGGAACGGGGGTCTGGACTCCTTTATCTCTTTTCTGGCTGCCAGAACGGGGGTCTAGACTCCTTTGGCTCTGTTCTGGCTGCCGGAAAAGGGGTCTGGATGCTTTTGGCTCTGTTCTTGATGCCGGAACGGGGGTCTGGATCCCTTTGGCTCTGTTCTGGCTGCCGGAACAGGGGCCTGGATGCTTTTGGCTCTGTTCTGGATGCCTGAACGAGAGTCTAGACACCTTTGGCTCTTTTCAGATGACAGATGACTGCTGACAGATGACAGTTGATAGCTGACAGATGACTGCTGACAGATGGCAGATAGCAGATGACAGCTGACAGCTGACCGATAAGAGATGACAACTGTCATCTTCTGTCATCTGTCATTTTCTGTCATCTGTCATCTTCTGTCATCTGTCATCTTCTGTTATCTTCTGTCATCTTCTGTCATCTTCTGTCATCTGACATCTTCTGTCATCTGTCATCTTCTGACATCTGTAATCTTCTGTCATCTTCTCTCATTTGTCATCTTCTGTCATCTGTTATCTTCTGTCATCTGTCATCTTCTGTCATCTTCTGTCATCTGTCATCTTCTGTCATCTGTTATCTTCTGTCATCTTCTGTCATCTTTTGTCATCTGTCATCCTCTGTCATCTTCTGTAATCTGTCATCTTCTGTTATCTGTAATCTTCTGTCATCTTCTGTCATCTGTCATCTTCTGTCTTCTGTCATCTTCTGTCATCTGTAATCTTCTGTCATCTTCTGTCATCTTTTGTCATCTGTCATCCTCTGTCATCTTCTGTAATCTGTCATCTTCTGTTATCTGTAATCTTCTGTCATCTTCTGTCATCTGTCATCATCTGTCATCAGAAGATGACACATGACAGAAGATGACAGAAGATGACAGATGACAGAAGATGACAAATGACAGAAGATGACAGAAGATGACAAAAGACAGAAGATGACAGAAGATGACAGTTGACAGATTGACACAAGATGACAGATGACAGAAGATGACAGTAGATGACAAATGACAGAAGATGACAGATGAAAGAAGATGACAGATGACAGATGTCAGTAGATGACAGATGATAGAAGATAAAAGAAGACGACAGAAGATGACAGATGACAGAAGATGACACATGACAGAAGATGACAGAAGATGACAGAAGATGACAGAGGTTGACAGATTACAGAAGATGACAGAAGATGACAGATGATTACAGATTATGACAGAAGATGACAGATGACAGATAATGACAGATGACAGAAAATAACAGATGACAGAAGATGACAGATGATGACAGATAACAAAAGATGACAGATGACAGAAGATGAAAGATGACAGAAGATGACAGAAGATGACAGAAGATGACAAATGAGAGAAGATGACAGAAGATGACAGATGTCAGAAGATGACAGATGACAGAAGATGTCAGATGACAGATGATAGAAGATGACAGAAGATGACAGAAGATGACAGAAGATAACAGAAGATGACAGATGACAGAAGATGACCGACGACAGAAGATGACAGATGACAGAAGATGACAGAAGATAACAGATGACACAAGATGACAGATGACAGATGTCAGAAGATGACAGATGACCGGAGATAACAGAAGACGACAGAAGATGACAGATGACAGAAGATGACAGATGACAGAAGATGACAGAAGATAACAGATGACACAAGATGACAGAAGATGACAGATGACAGAAGATGACAGAATATGACAGATGACATAATACAGAAGATGACAGAAGAGGACATATTACAGAAGATGACCGAAGACAGAAGATGACAGAAGACGACAGATGACAGAAGATGACAGAAGATTACAAATGACAGAAGATAACAGATGACAGAAGATAACAGAAAATGTCAGATGACAGAAGATTACCGATGACAGAAGATGACAGATGACAGAAGGTAACAGAAGATAACAGATGACAGATGATGACAGATGATGACAGATGACAAAAGAAGACAGAGGATGACAGATGACAGAAGATGACAGATGACAGAAGATGACAGAGGCACCGCCTTTGACATGGGAGACCAGGGTTCAGGATTCACGCTTCTGGCTTGCCTTGACAATGCAATGCTATTGGGTAGTTCCCACTATGTGCGCTGCGGTCCTGTCCATTATTGATTCGCATGCGTGCACGACTTTTCGTGTGGATCGAATGCGTGCCAATAACATGATTTGACTCGGAACGCATTGCACACAGAGTATCATGCACAGCAGCACATTGCAAAAATGCTATGAATCTCGTCCCCTGGCCTAACCAAAAAGATATCATCAATATATTTTTCACATGACTATCTTTACCTTGTACTTAGGGAATACATATGTTTCATAAAATAATTTCATGCAATGGTAGGCAAGAGGAGTGCCATTGAAACCCATCACAGTCCCAGAGATCTGCTAAAAAAAAAAAAGATTTTCAAACTAGAAAAAAAAGATTTTCCAAAACGAATAAAAGCTTATTTGTCAATCTAAAATTCCACCAGAATTCCACCATCTTAAACTATACTATAGCGTGCATGCACACTATTTTATAGTTTAACGCAGAAGCAGTAATAGTATAGTATACCTAACTTTTATCCTTTTAAGAAAACTTCAAAGTTTTACTATGAAAACTTTGTCTTTTACTGCTGAGATCTAGGGATGGACTAGAACTCGAACTCGAGCCCGAGTTCAAGCCGAACTTTATGAGTTCGAACGGACTCGGACTTCTCGAACTATCCCGGAGCCAGATTTTTCAGACTTTCGACTCCCCCATAGACTTGAATGGGTCAGAATTCGAACTTTCAAACTTTATATAGTTCGGCCATCTCTAGTGAGATCTAATTGAACTGCATGAAACATTTCTATTTTTTTGGTTATACAAATAGGTTGGTCTCGAATATGTTGAAATGAATTCCAAAATATGGGAAATGTAAGTGTCATTATACTGGGACTGAAACAAACCTCCTCAATGTATCCCTTGGCCCATAAACTAGGTGTCAACCACAGTGGTGCAGTGTTGGAATGGACTGTTGGGGTCCGCCCCCCACCCACTCCTGCGATCTGGCTACCTGAGGAAATTACCCATCAATCAACATCATCATCCCATATACAAAAACAAGAGTAAAAGGAGCCATGTACACTGATGCGATTCAATCCTCCATAATACATAAAAGCAAAATATTTTTTTAGAACATATTTAAAACAGATGTAAAGACCCAGAAGGGTTACCTAACGCGTTTTGTGTCATGCAAGACACTTAATTATCTACCTATAATTAAGTGTCTTTCATGGCACGAAAAACGTCAGGTGACGTGTTATGGAGGATTGAATCACATCAGTGTGCACGCTCCTTTTACTCTTGTTTTTGTAAATCCTATTGAACCTTTGCGATGGGCTCAGGGCTGGTTGCACCTGGGCCAGATGAAATGAGCAGTGAGTACTGAGCTTTAAAACATAATTTCCTATGGCTTACAGCAAGTGTTTATATGGGAAGATTTCTCCTGTGAAGGGTTCGGGGCATGGGCACCCAAACCACCTGTTTGCAAGTGTGAGTCTTGTTGTAACTTTTATTTAACAAGTTGCAGTTAGAGGTGCCACCTTTTATGTAACAATAACTTTGTATGTGGTTACTTATTTGTGTGTGGCGATTGTAACGATTAGTAGCTTTTTCGTTTAATGGCTGTTCTGTGAACCTATGTGTTTTCTGTTTTATCATCATCCCATACACTGACAGCACAGCAGACTGTGAGAGTGACTGACAAATTGAAGTCAGTCAACAAATGTATATTTCCTGGCTGAGTACCTGTATGTTCTGACTGGGCCTAGGCCTCTGTCTGACTTCTGCAGGGTCACATGGTGGATGTCTGACCCTGTGTGCGCAGCGTGTCCTACAGTCCAGAGTCCAATGTGGGTCCAGTATGCACAAACTGCTTGTGACTGCCTCCCTTCTGCCTGCTCCCTTGGCCAGCTTAAAATTCAAGTTTGAATTCCCCCCCTGTGTGTGTTAGCAGCAGTAGTGCGTGCAGCGCCATTACGTACGTAATGCATGATGGGAGAAAGACTGGCATTGCATTTGCATAGAATAGCCCTTTGATCTGCGTAACACCCAGCCGTCACTACTTGGGTCTGGGGGGAGCGAGTTGTGCAGCTGTTTGTGTGATGGAGAGGGAGGAGGTGCCCTTGTCATCTTCTGTCATCTGTCATCTTCTGTCATCTGTCATCTGTCTTTCTGTCATCTGTCATTCATTCTGTCATGTCATCTCTGTCATCTGTCCATTTCTGTCAATTCTTCTGTCATCTTCTTGTCATCTTGTCATCTTCTGTCATCTTCTGTATCTGTCATCTCTGTATCTGTCATCTTCTGTCATCTTCGGTCATCTTCTATCTTCTGTCATCTGTATCTGTCATCTTCGGTCATCTGCCATCTGTCTTCTTCTGTCATCTGTCATCTTCTGTCATCTGTCATCTTCTGTCATCTGTCTTCTTCTGTCATGTATCTTCTGTCATCTGTCATCTTCTGTCATCTGTCATCTTCTGTCATCTGTCATCTTCTGTCATCTGTTATCTGTAATCTTCTGTCATCTTCTGTCATCTTCTGTCATCTTCTGTCATCTGTCATTTGTCATTTTCTGTCACTCTACTGTCATCTGTCATATCATCTGTCATCTTCTGTTATCTTCTGGTCATCTTCCGTTATCTTCTGTCATCTTCCGTCATATGTCATATTCTGTCATCTGTCATATTCTGTCATCTGTCATCTTCTGTAATCTGTCATCTTCTGTCTTCTGTAATCTTCTGTCATCTGTCATCTTCTGTCATGTCATCTTCATCTTTTGTCATCTTCTGTCATCTGTAATCTTCTGTCATCTGTATATCTGTCTTCTTCTCTGTCATCTGTCATCTTCTGTCATCTGTACATCTTCTGTCATCTGTCATCTTTGTCTCGCATCTTGTCATCTTCTGTCATCTTCTGTCATCTTACTGTCATCTTCGGTCATTTTCTTATCTCTTCTGTAATCTGTCATTTGTCATTTCGTGTCTAACGTTAACGTCTCAGTCATCTTATAATCATTCTGTCATCTTCCGTTATCTTCTGTCATCTTCCGTCATCTGTCATATTCTGTCATCTGTCATATTCTGTCATCTGTCATCTTCTGTAATCTGTCATCTTCTGTCATCTTCTGTCTTCTGTAATCTTCTGTCATCTGTCATCTTCTGTCATCTGTCATCTTCTGTCATCTGTCATCTTCTGTTATCTTCGGTCATCTTCTGTCATATTCTGTCACCTGTCATCTGTCATCTTCTGTAATCTGTCATCTTCTGTCATCTTCTGTCATCTGTAATCTTCTGTCATCTGTCATCTGTCATCTTCTGTCATCTTCTGTCATCCTGTCATCTGTCATCTTCTGTCATCTTCTGTCATCTGTCATCTTCTGTCATCTTCTGTCATCTTCTGTCATCTGTCATCTTCTGTCATCTTCTGTCATCTTATGTCATCTGTCATCTTCTGTCATCTTCTGTCATCTGTTATCTTCTTTCATCTTTCATCTTCATCTGTCATCTTCTGTCATCTGTCATCTTCTGTCATCAGAAAAGAGCCAAAGGGGTCCAGCCCTCCGTTCGGGCGGCCAGAAAAGAGCCAAAGGGGTCCAGACCCCCCTTCCGGCACCCAGAACAGAGCCAAAAGAGGTCCAGACCCCCGTTCCAGCGGCCAGAAAAGAGCCACATGGATCCAGACCCCCGTTCCAGCGACCAGAAAAGAGCCAAAGGGGTTAAGACCCCTGTTCCGGCAGCCAGAACAGAGCCAAAGGGGTCCAGACCCCTGTTCCAGCGGCCAGAACAGAGCCAAAGGGGTCCAGACCCCTGTTACAGCGGCCAGAACAGACCCAAAAGCATCCAGACCCCTGTTCCGGCAGCCACAAAAGAGCCAAAGCATCCAGACCCTCGTTCCAGCAGCCAGAATAGAGCCAAAAGCATCCAGACCCCCGTTCCGGCGGCCAGAACAGAGCCAAAAGCATCCAAACCCCCATTCTGGCGGCCAGAAAAGTGCCAAATGGGTCCAGACCCCCATTCCAGCGGCAAGAATAGAGCCAAAGGGGTCCAGACCCCCGTTCCAGCAGCCAGAACAGAGCCAAAGGGGTCCAGACCCCCGTTCCATCATCTTCCGTCATCTTCTGTCATCTGTCATCTTCTGTCATCTGTCATCTTCTGTTATCTTCTGTCATCTGTTATCTTCTCTCATCTGTCATCTTCTGTCATCTGTCATCTTCTGTTATCTTCTGTCATCTTCTGTCATCTGTCATCTTCTGTCTTCTGTAATCTTCTGTCATCTGTCATCTTCTGTCATCTTTCATCTTCTGTCATCTGTCATCTTCTGCCATCTGTCATCTTCTGCCATCTGTCATCTTCTGTTATCAGAAAAGAGCCAAAGGGGTCCAGCCCCTCGTTCCGGCGGCCAGAAAAGAGCCAAAGGGGTCCAGACCCCCCTTC
Source organism: Hymenochirus boettgeri (assembly GCA_019447015.1). Lineage (NCBI taxonomy): Eukaryota > Metazoa > Chordata > Amphibia > Anura > Pipidae > Hymenochirus > Hymenochirus boettgeri. Next base: position 162,995,351 of record CM033475.1, read on the forward strand.
CAGCACCCCGAACAGAGCCAAAGGGGTCCAGACCCCCGTTCCAGTGGCCAGAAAAGAGCCAAATGGATCTAGACCCCCGTTCCAGCAGCCAGAAAATAGCCAAAGGGGTCAAGACCCCCGTTCCGGCAGCCAGAACAGAGCCAAAGGGGTCCAGACCCCCGTTCCAGCGGCCAGAACAGAGCCAAAAGCATCCAGACCCCGGTTCCGGCAGCCAGAAAAGAGCCAAAGAGGTCCAGACCCCTATTCCAGCAGCCAGAACAGACCCAAAAGCATCCAGACCCCCGTTATGGCAGCCAGAACAGAGCCAAATGGGTCCAGATCCCCATTCCGGTGGCCAGAACAGAGCAAAATGGGTCCAGACCCCTGTTCCAGCGGCCAGAAAAGAGACAAAGGGGTCCAGATCCCTGTTCCGGCTGCCAGAACAGAGCCAAAGGGGTCCAGACCCTCGTTCTAGCAGCCAGAAGAGAGCCAAAAGCATCCAGACCCCTTTTCCGGCAGCCAGAACAGAGCCAAAGGGGTCCAGACACCCATTCCGGCATCCAGAACAGAGCCAAAAGCATCCAGACCCCTGTTCCAGCAGCCAGAACAGAGCCAAAGGGGTCCAGACCCCTGTTCCGGCATCCAGAACAGAGCCAAAAGCATCCAGACCCCTGTTCCGGCAGCCAGAACAGTGCCAAAGGGGTCCAAACCCCCGTTCGGGAAGCCAGAAAAGAGCCAAAAGCATCCAGACCCCCATTCCAGCGGCCAGAACAGAGTCAAAAGCATCCAGACCCCTGTTCCGGCAGCCAGAACAGAGCAAAAAGTATCCAGACCCTTGTTCCAGCAGCCAGAACAGATCCAAAAGCATCCAGACCCCCGTTCCAGCAGCCAGAAAAAAGCAAAATGGGTCCAGACCCCCGTTCCGGCAGCCAGAATAGAGCCAATGGGGTCCAGACCCCCGTTCCAGCGGCCAGAACAGAGCCAAAAGCATCCAGACCCCCCTTCCGGCAGCCAGATCAGAGCCAAAGGGGTCCAGACCACCGTTCCGGCAGCCAGAACAGAGCCAAGGGGGTCCAGACCCCCGTTCCGGCAGCCAGAACAGAGCCAAAGGGGTCCAGACCCCCCTTCCAGCACCCAGAACAGAGCCAAAGGGGTCCAGACCCCCGTTCCAGTGGCCAGAAAAGAGACAAAGGGGTCCAGATCCCTGTTCCGGCTGAAGAGAGCCAAAAGCATCCATCTCACGTAATACATTATTAAGGGCCAATTCCAACCACCCCACCAGTACCATACGTGGAATACCATATGGTCAATTTATACGAATTCGTAGGATTTGTTCCTCGTGGCAGACATTTCAGGATAGCGCTATGGAACTTTGGGACAGACTACTGGAGCGGGGGTATAGTACCCCCATTATTAAAGTAGCATATGAGAAAGCCGTCTCCAGAAAGAGGGAAGACCTGCTACTAGGCACGAATAAGAGAAACTATAATAACAATAATAATAACACTAATAATAACAAAAACAAAGATAAAAATATAAACAAAAAAGGCATGAACAATACGTCTAAATGTGATACTCCATATGTTGTCATGACCTACACTAAACATGTGAATAAAATATGCCAAATAGTGAGAAAACATTGGCACTATCTACTTGGAGATCCAGTTCTTGGGTCCCTATTAGCGGATAATCCCAAATTCTCCTTTCGGAGAGGAAAAACTGTAGCATCATATGTATCCCCAAGTCTATTCAGTAGTAAACCTATAAGGGGGAACAATTGGTTTAAAGTCTGCGGCAGTTACCCCTGTGGCCACAAAAGATGTACTACATGCAGGATCGTAAAACCTACCAAGGTTTTTTCCAGTAATTCGACTGGACATACATATAATATAAGAATATATGGCAATTGTAGGTCTACCCACATCGTATATTTAGCTACATGTATATGTGGGGCACAATATGTGGGTAAAACCATCAGAACGGCAAATATACGTATATCTGAACACATGTAGGCCATAAAAAGAGGGGACACCACCTCTGCTATATCCAAACATGTTATAGAGAAACATACAGGTATGACTAACATCACCTTCACTATAATAGACAGAATTTTGGGAGGACCTAGGAAAGGGGATAAAAATAAACGTTTGATGAGATTAGAGGCACGATGGATACACAAACTCAGTACGATTTACCCAGATGGGTTAAACAGGGAGTTTGAACTAAGCTGCTTTTTTGACATATGAGCTATATCTTAAAACTTTGGAATTTTTAAATCTTGTATTTAAATAGTGTTAATTGAAAATTCACAATGTTAAATTTGCTATCAGAGTATCTTTATCTATATATTTACATTTTAATTGTACATTTTTCATTCGATATGTATATATGTATGTGAATTATTGTTGTATCATTGTCAAATTCTAGTCAATGTGTATTATTTCCTAACTAATTGCACCTGACCTAGTGAACCATTTAACCATCTAGTCTCCTACCCAGTTTTAGTTTTTATACGATAGACATATTAATATATTGATATTCTATTGTGATATGTTGTGATTAGTAATCTTATTAATATCTAAATATGTGTGTATAATTGATTGTTTTTAGCCCATTGTTAGAGTATCAGAAGTGTATGTATTTGACATCTCTATTACCTGCCCTTAATACTTACCTTTAAACTCACCTTTAACATCTATGATATTAAGTGGTGGGCAGGGTATATAAGAGTGTATGGGTCTAACAGTCTTCAGCCTCTGATAAAGTGGGTCTTCCCATGAAACCCGTAAGGCTGTCCATTGGGTAGCTATGACTCCCTGACGATGTATGTTTGATTCACATGTATTCTAAATAAAGGAAATGACTTTTATCCACATCGTGAGCTGCATATCCCACGTTCATTCATACTAATTGTTACCAAAACGTGCCGAGGCGGGGAGGCACCTCTCATTTGGGATCTCTTTGCACCAGCTGTGGAAGGTCGGAGTGCCGCCAACGGACCCGTGAGTACTACAGTGTTTATCAAAAAGTATCCAGACCCTGTTCCGGCAGCCAGAACAGATCCAAAAGCATCCAGACCCCATTCCGGCAGCCAGAAAAGAGCAAAATGGGTCCAGACCCCTGTTCCAGTGGCAAGAAAATAAACAAAGGGGTCCAGATCCCTGTTCCGGCTGCCAGAACAGAGCCAAAGGGGTCCAGACCCTCGTTCTGGCAGCCAGAACAGAGCCAAAAGCATCCAGACCCCTTTTCCGGCAGCCAGAACAGAGCCAAAGGGGTCCAGACACCCATTCCGGCATCCAGAACAGAGCCAAAAGCATCCAGACCCCTGTTCCAGCAGCCAGAACAGAGCCAAAGGGGTCCAGACCCCTGTTCCGGCATCCAGAACAGAGCCAAAATCATCCAGACCCTGTTCCGGCCAGCACCAGAACAGTGCCAAAGGGGTCCAAACCCCCGTTCGGGAAGCCAGAAAAGAGCCAAAAGCATCCAGACCCCTGTTCCCGAAACAAAGAACAGAGCAAAAAGTATCCAGACCCCTGTTCCGGCAGCCAGAACAGATCCAAAAGCATCCAGACCCCCGTTCCGGCAGCAAGAAAAAAAGCAAAATGGGTCCAGACCCCCGTTCCGGCAGCCAGAATAGAGCCAATGGGGTCCAAAGCCCCGTTCCGGCGGGCCAGAAAACAGCCAAATGGGTCCAGACCCCCGTTTCAGCGGCCAGAACAGAGCCAAAAGCATCCAGACCCCCCTTCCGGCAACCAGAACAGAGCCAAGGGGTTCCAGACCACCGTTCCGGCAGCCAGAACAGAGCCAAGGGGGTCCAGACCCCCGTTCCGGCAGCCAGAACAGATCCAAAAGCATCCAGACCCCTGTTACGGCAGCCAGAACAGAGCCAAAATGGTCCAGACTCCCGTTCCAGCGGCCAGAAATGAGCCAAATGCACCCAGACCCCCCTACCGGAAGCCAGAACAGAGCCAAAGGGGTCCAGACCCCTGTTCCGCCGGCCAGAACAGAGCGAAAATGGTCCAGACTCCAGTTCCAGCGGCCAGAACAGAGCCAAATGCATCCAGACCCCTGTTCTGGAAGCCAGAACAGAGCCAAATGGGTCCAGACCCCGTTCCTGCGGCCAGAAATGAGCCAAATGCATCCAGACCCCCCTACCGGCAACCAGAACAGAGCCAAAGGGGTCCAGACCCCCTATCCGGAAGCAAGAACAGAGCAAAAATTATCCAGACCCCTGTTCCGGCAGCCAGAACAGATCCAAAACATCCAGACCCCCGTTCCGGCAGCCAGAAAAAAGCAAAATGGGTCCAGACCCCCGTTCCGACAGCCAGAACAGAGCCAATGGGGTCCAAACCCCCGTTCCGGCGGGCCAGAAAACAGCCAAATGGGTCCAGACCCCCGTTCCAGCGGCAAGAACAGAGCCAAAAGCATCCAGACCCCCCTTCCGGCAGCCAGAACAGAGCCAAAGGGGTCCAGACCACCGTTCCGGCAGCCAGAACAGAGCTAAAGGGGTCCAGACCCCCGTTCCGGCAGCCAGAACAGAACCAAAAGCATCCAGAACCCTGTTCCGGCAGCCAGAACCAAGCCAAAGGGGTCCAGACCCCCGTTACGGAAGCAAGAACAGAGCAAAAGTTATCCAGACCCCTGTTCCAGCAGCCAGAACAGATCCAAAAGCATCCAGACCCCCGTTCCGGCAGCCAGAAAAAAGCAAAATGGGTCCAGACCCCCGTTCCGGCAGCCAGAACAGAGCCAATGGGGTCCAAACCCCCATTCCGGCAGGCCAGAAAACAGCCAAATGGGTCCAGACCCCCGTTCCAGCGGCCAGAACGGCTGCCGGAACGGGGGTCTGGATGCTTTTGGATCTGTTCTGGCTGCCGGAACAGGGGTCTGGATAATTTTTGCTCTGTTCTGGCTTCCGGAACGGGGATCTGGACCCTTTTGGCTCTGTTCTGGCAGCTGCAACGGGAGTCGGGATCATTTTGGCTCTGTTCTGGCTGCCGGAAATGGGGTCTGGATGCTTTTAGATCTGTTCTGGCTGCGGGAACGGGGGTCTGGACCCCTTTGGCTCTGTTCTGGCTGCCGGTAGGGGGGTCTGGATGCATTTGGCTCATTTCTGGCCACTGGAACGGGGGTCTGGACCCCTTTAGCTCTGTTCTGGCTGCCGGAAAAGGGGTCTGGACGGAGCCAAAAGCATCCAGACCCCTTTTCCGGCAGCCAGAACAGAGCCAAAGGAGTCTAGACCCCCGTTCCTGCAGCCATAAAAGAGCCAAAGGAAACCAGACCTCTGTTCCGGCGGTCAGAACAGAGCCAAATGGGTCCGGATCCCCATTCCGGTGGCCAGAACAGAGCCAAAGGGGTCCAGACCCCCGTTCCAGTCACCAGAAAAGAGTCAAATGCATCCAGACCCCCCTTCCGGCAGCCAGAATAGAGCCAAAGGGGTCCAGACCCCCGTTCCGGCATCCAGAACAGAGCCAAAAGCATCCAGAACCCTGTTCCAGCAGCCAGAACAGAGACAAAGGGGTTCAGACCCCCGTTCCGGCATCCAGAACAGAGCCAAAAGCATCCAGACCCCTTTTCCGGCAGCCAGAACAGAGCTAAAGGGGTCCAGACCCCAGTTCCAGTGGCCAGAAATGAGCCAAATGCATCCAGACCCCCCTACCGGCAGCCAGAACAGAGCCAAAGGTGTCCAGACCCCCGTTCCCGCAGCCAGAACAGATCTAAAAGCATCCAGACCCCATTTCCGGCAGCCAGAACAGAGCCAAAATTATCCAGACCCCTGTTCCGGCAGCCAGAACAGATCCAAAAGCATCCAGACCCCCGTTCCGGCAGCCAAAAAAAAGGAAAATGGGTCCTGACCCCCGTCGGCAGCCAGAACAGAGCCAATGGGGTCCAAACCCCCGTTCCGGCGGGCCAAAAACAGCCAAATGGGTCCAGACCCCCGTTCCAGAAGCCAGAACAGAGCCAAAAGCATCCAGACCCCTGTTCCGGCAGCCAGAACAGAGACAAAGGGGTCCAGACCCCCGTTCCGGCATCCAGAACAGAGCCAAAAGCATCCAAACCCCTTTTCCGGCAGCCAGAACAGAGCCAATGGGGTCCAAACCCCCGTTCCGGCGGGCCAAAAACAGCCAAATGGGTCCAGACCCCCGTTCCAGCAGCCAGAAAAGAGCCAAAAGCATCCAGACTCCTGTTCCGGCAGCCAGAACAGAGAGAAAGGGGTCCAGACCCCCGTTCCGGCATCCAGAACAGAGCCAAAAGCATCCAGACCCCTTTTCCGGCAGCCAGAACAGAGCCAGAGGGGTCCAGACCCCCGTTCCCGCAGCCAGAACAGATCTAAAAGCATCCAGACCCCTGTTCCGGCAGCCAGAACAGAGCCCAAAATGATCCAGACTCCCGTTGCAGCTGCCAGAACAGAGCCAAAAGGGTCCAGACCCCCGTTCCAGTGGCCAGAAATGAGCCAAATGCTTTCAGATCCACCTGCCGGCAGCCAGAACAGAGCAAAAGGGGTCCAGACCCCCGTTCCGGAAGCCAGAACAGAGCAAAAATTATCCAGACCCCTGTTCCGGCAGCCAGAACAGATCCAAAAGCATCCAGACCCCCGTTCTGGCAGCCAGAAAAAAGCAAAATGGGTCCTGACCCCCGTTCCGGCAGCCAGAACAGAGCCAATGGGGTCCAAACCCCCGTTCCGGCGGGCCAAAAACAGCCAAATGGGTCCAGACCCCCGTTCCAGCAGCCAGAACAGAGCCAAAAGCATCCAGACCCCCCTTCCGGCAGCCAGAACAGAGCCAAAGGGGTCCAGACCACCGTTCCGACAGCCAGAACAGAGCTAAAGGGGTCCACACCCCCGTTCCAGCAGCCAGAACAGATCCAAAAGCATCCAGACCCCTGTTCCGGCAGCCAGAAAAGAGCCAAAGGGGTCCAGACCCCCGTTCCAGCAGACAGAAATGAGCCAAATGCATCCCGACCCCCCTACCGGCAGCCAGAACCGAGCCAAAGGGGTCCAGACCCCCGTTCCAGCGGCCAGAAATGAGCTAAATGCATCCAGACCCCCCTACCGGCAGCCAGAACAGAGCCAAAGGGGTCCAGACCCCCGTTCTGGCATCCAGAACAGAGCCAAAAGCATCCAGACCCCTTATCCGGCAGCCAAAACAGAGCCAAAGGCGTCTAGACCCCTGTTCCTGCCGCCATAAAAGAGCCGAAGGAGTCCAGACCTCGGTTACGCTGGTCAGAACAGAGCCAAATGGATCCAGATCCCCGTTCCGGTGGCCAGAACAGAGCCAAACGGGTCCAGACCACGTTTCCGGCGGCCAGAAAAGAGCCAATGGGGTCCAAACCCCCATTCCGGCGGGCCAGAAAACAGCCAAATGGGTCCTGACCCCCGTTCCAGCAGCCAGAACAGAGCCAAAAGCATCCAGACCCCACTTCCGGCAGCCAGAACAGAGCCAAAGGATTCCAGACCACCGTTCTGACAGCCAGAACAGAGCTAAAGGGGTCCACACCCCCGTTCCGGCAGCCAGAACAGATCAAAAAGCATCCAGACCCCTGTTCCGGCAGCCAGAACAGAGCCAAAGGGGTCCAGACCCCCATTCCAGCGGCCAGAAATGAGCCAAATGCATCCAGACCCCCCTACCGGCAGCCAGAACCGAGCCAAAGGGGTCCAGACCCCCATTCCAGCGGCCAGAAATGTGCCAAATGCATCCAGACCCCCCTACCGGCAGCCAGAACCGAGCCAAAGGGGTCCAGACCCCCGTTCCAGCGGCCAAAAATGAGCCAAAGGCATCCAGACCCCCCTACCAGCAGCCAGAACAGAGCCAAAGGGGTCCAGACCCCCGTTCCTGCAGCCATAAAAGAGCCAAAGTAGTCCAGACCTCTGTTCCGCCGGTCAGAACAGAGCCAAATGGGTCCAGACCCCCCTTCCGGCAGCCAGAACAGAGGCAAAGGTGTCGAGACCCCCGTTCCTGCAGCCATAAAAGAGCCAAAGGAGTCCAGACCTCTGTTCTCCTGTCTCTTTGTCATCATCTGGTCTCATCGTCATCATCGTATCCTCTTTCATATCCTCTGTCTCTGTCATCTTCTGTCATCTGTCATCTTCTGTCATCTTCTTTCATCTTCTTCTCTTCTGTTCTCTGTCCTTCCTCTGATCAGTCATCTTCTGTATCTGTCATCATTCTGTTTTCGTATCTGTGTCATCTTTGCATCTCTTCTCTCTGTCATCTCCTGTCATCTGTCACATCTGTCATCTTCTCTCATCTGTCATCTCTCAGTCATCGCGTCATCTCGCTTCTGTCATCTGTCATCTTCTGTCTCATCTTCTGTCATCTGTCATCACTCGTCATCTTCTTATCTCTTCATCTTCTGTCATCTTCTGGTAATCTGTCCATCTTCTTCTGTCATCTCTTCTGTCTGCTCTGTCATCGTACTGTCATCTTTGTCATCTCTCACTGTCAGTCTGTCTGTCAGTCTTATTCTCATTTCGCTTTGTCCATCTTCGGTCATCTTTGTCATTTCTGTTAATCTGTCACTTCTTCATCTACTGTCATCTGTCATCTGGTTCTGTCATTTCTGTCTCTTCATATCTACTTGTCATCTTCTGTCATCTTCTTTCTTCGGTCATCTGTCGTCTGTCTATCTGTATCTCTGTCATCTGTCATCTTCTGTCATCTGTTATCTTCTTTCATCTTCTTCATCTTTCCTCTCATCTGTCACTCGGTTCTTCTGTCTGTCATCTGTATCCTTCTGTCATCTGTCATCTTCTTTCCATCTGGTCAATGTGTCATCTTCTGTCATCTGCATTTTCCTGTCATCTGAATTTTCGTCATGAATTCTGTCATGCTGTCATCTTCTGTCTGTCATCATGTCATCATTCTGTCATCCTGTCATCTTCTATGTCTTTGTCATCTACTTTCTGTCTCTCTATCTTCATCTTTTTATCTAATATTCTGTATCTCTTTCTGTATTCTTTCATCTTCTTTCATCTTCTGTCATTTGTTCTTCTGTCATCTGTCATCTTCTGTCATGTCATCATTTTTCCATTGTTATCTGTCACTTGTCATCGTTTTCCATCTGTCTTTCTGTCATCCTGTCATCTCTGTCATCCTATGGTCATCTTCTCACTGTCATCTGTCATTATCTGTCATCTTCTGTCATCTGTCCATCTCTCATTATCTGTCATCTTCTGTCATCTATTATCTTTTGTCATTCCTGTTCTGTCATCTTCGTCCAGTCATCTTCTGTCATCTGTCATTTCCGTCATCTGTCATCTTCTGTCATCTGTAATCTTCTGTCATCTTCTGTCATCTACTGTCATCTTCTGTAACTGTCATCTTCTTCATCTGTCATCTACTGTCATCTTCTGTATCTGTCATCTCTGTCATCTGTCATTTTCTTGTCATCTGTCATCTTTGTCATCTGTCATCTGTCATCATCTGTCATCTTCTGTCATTTGTCATCTTCTTCAATCTGCCATCTGTCATCTTTTGTCATCACTTCACATCTGTCATCATCTGTCATCCTCTGTCATCCTCTGTCATCCTCTGTCATCTGTCTTCTTCTGTCATCTGTCATCTTCTGTCATCTTCTTTCATCCGTCATCTTCTGTTATCTGTCATCCTCTGTCATCTTCTGTAATCTGTCATCTTCTGTTATCGTTAATCTTCTGTCATCTTCTGTCTCTGTCATCTTCTGTTATCTTCTGTCATCTGTAATCTTGTCATCATCTGGCCCTCACTGTCATCTTCTGTCATCTGTCATCCTCTGTCATCTTGTCATCTTTCTGTCATCTCTGATCACTCTTCTGTCTATCTACGTCATATCTGTCCATCTGTTATCTTCTTTCATCTGTCATCTTCTGTCATCTGTCATCTTCTGTCATCTGTCATCTGTCATCTTCTGTCATCTGTCATCTTCTGTCATCTATCATCTTCTATCATCTTGTCATTTTCTGCCATCTCGTCATCTGTCATCCTTCTGTCATCTGTCCTCAGAAAAGAGCCAAAGAGTTCTAGACCCCTGTTCTGATGGCCAAAAAGAGCTAAATGGGGTCCAGACCCCCCGTTCCGGAAGCCAGAACATAGCCAATAGTGTCCACCCCCAGTTCTGGCAGCTAGACCAGAGCCAAATGGGTCCCAGACCCCCATTGCCACAGCCATACCAAGAGCCCAGGGGTCCAGAACCCCGTTCCAGGTGCCAGAACAGAGCCAAAAGCATCCAGACCACCGTTCCAGAAGCCAGAAAAGAGCCAAATGGGTCCAGACCCCCCCACCGTTCCAGCAAGCACACGAATGAGCCAAGGAAGGGGTCAGACCACCCCATTCCAGCAGCCAAAATAGCCAAGGGGTCCAGACCCCCGTTCCGGTGGCCAGAACAGACCTAAAAGGATCCAGACTCCCGTTCCGGCAGCCTAAAAAGAGCCAAAGGGGTACAGACACCCGTCCCGGCAGCCAGAACAGAGCCAAAAGCATCCAGACCCCCTTCCTGCAGCCATAAAAGAGCCAAAGGAGTCCAGACCTCTGTTCAGGCGGTCAGAACAGAGCCAAATGGGTCCAGATCCCCATTCCGGTGGCCAGAACAGAGCCAAAGGGGTCCAGTCCCCCTTTCTGGCGGCCAGAAAAGAGCCAAATGGGTCCAGACCCCCGTTCCAGTGGCCAGAACAGAGCCAAATGCATCCAGACCCCCCTTCCGACAGCCAGAAAAGAGCCAAAGGGTCCAGACCCCTGTTCCGCAGTCCAGAAAAGAGCCAAAGCATCCAGACCCACCCATTCCAGTCAGCGGCCAGAACAGAGCCAAAGCATCCGACCCCCCCCACCCCCGCTCCGGAAGCCAGAACAGAGCAAAAAGTATCCAGACCCCTGTTCCGGCAGCCAGAACAGATCCAAAAGCATCCAGACCCCCTTCCCGGCGGCCAGAAAAGAGCAAAATGGGTCCAGACACCCGTTCCAGCGATCAGAAAAGAGCCAAAAGCATCCAGACCCCTGTTCCGGCAGCCAGAACAGAGCCAAAGCGGATCCCTGTTCGGGCTGCCAGAACAGAGCCTAAGGGGTCCAGACCCTCGTTCTGGCAGCCAGAAAAGAGCCAAAGGGGTCCAGATCCCTGTTCCGACATCCAGAACAGAGCCAAAAGCATCCAGACCCCGGTTCCGGCAGCCAGAACTGAGACAAAGGGGTCCAGACCCCCGTTCCAGTGGCCAGAATGAATGCCAAATGCATCCAGATCCGCCTACCGCAGCCAAAACAGAGCCAAGGGGTCCAGACCCCCGTTCCCGCAGCCAGAACAGATCTAAAAGCACCAGACCCCTGTTCCGGCCAGCAGACAGAGCCCAAATTATCCAGACTCCCTTTCTCAGCTGCCAGACAGAGCAAAAAGGGTCCAGACCCCGTTCCAGTTGGCCAGAAATGAGCCAAATACATCCAGATTCCCCTACAGGTAGCAGAACAGAGCCAAAGGGGTCCAGACCCCCGATCCGGAAGCCTGAATGAGCCAAAAGCACCAGACCCCTTTTCGGCAGCCAGAACAGAGCCAAAGGGATCCAGACCCCCCGCTTAAGAGCCCAGAACAAGCCACGACCTAAATTATCCAGACCCCTGTTCCGGCAGCCAGAACAGATCCAAAAGCATCCAGACCCCCGTTCCAGCAGCCAGGAAAAAACAAAATGGGTCCAGACCCCGTTCCGGCATCCAGAACAGAGCCAATGGGGTCCAGAGCCCCATTCCAGCAGCCAGAAAAGAGCAAAATGGGTCCAGACCCCCGTTCCAGCTGCCAGAAAAGAGCCAAAGGGGTCCAGATCCCTGTTTGGGCAGCCAGAACAGAGCCAAAATGATCCAGACTCCCGTTCCAGCTGCCAGAACAGAGCCAAAAGGGTCCAGACCCCCGTTCCAGTGGCCAGAAATGAGCCAAATAAATCCAGATCCCCCTACAGGTAGCCAGAACAGAGCCAAAGGGGTCCAGACCCCTGATCCGGAAGCCTGAACAGAGCCAAAAGCATCCAGACCCCTTTTCCGGCAGCCAGAACAGAGCAAAATTTATCCAAACCCCTGTTCCGGCAGCCAGAACAGATCCAAAAGCATCCAGACCCCCGTTCGGCCGCCAGAAAAAAACAAATGGGTCCAGACCCTTTCCGCAGCCAGAACAAGCCAGGGGTCCAGACCCCGTTCCAGCAGCCAGAAAGACAAAATGGGTCCAGACCCCCGTTCCAGCTGCCAGAAAAGAGCCAAAGGGTCCAGATCCCTGTTCGGGCTACCAGAACAGAGCCTAAGGGGCCCAGACCCTCGTTCTGCAGCTAGAAAAGAGCCAAAGGGGTCCAGATCCCTGTTCCACATCCAGAACATTGCCAAAAGCATCCAGACCCCTTTTCCCGGCAGCCGAACAGACCAAATGGTCCAGACTCCCGTTCCGCAGCCATAACAGAGCCAAAGGGTCCGACCCCCGTTCCGGCAGCCAGAACAGAGCCAAATGAGTCCAGACCCACGTTCCGGCATCCAAACAGAGCCACAATGCTCACAATTCTTTTCCGCAGCCAGAAGAGCCAATGGGTCCAGACTCCCCGTTCCAGCAGCCCAAACAGAGCCAAAAGGGTCCAGACCCCCGTTCCACGCAGCCAGAATGAGCCAAATTAGTCCAGACCCCCGATCCTGCATCCAGAACAAGCCAAAACCATCCAGACCCCGTTCCAATGACCAGAAAAGAGCCAAAAACATCTGTCAGCGGTCATCTGCCAGCTGTCTTTCTGTCAGCTGTCATCTGTCACTGTCGCTTTCATCTGTCTTCTGTCAGCAGTCATCTGTCATCTGTCAGCTGTCATCTGTCAGCTGTCATCTGTCAGCTGTCAGCTTTCATCTGTCTTCTGTCAGCTGTCATCTGTCATCTGTCAGCTGTCATCTGTCACCTGTCAGCTGTCATCTGTCAGCTGTCATCTGTCATCTGTCATCTGTCAGCTGTCATCTGTCAGCTGTCAGCTTTCATTCATTGTCTTCTGCAGCTGGTCATCTGTCATCTGTCAGATGTCATCTGTCAGCTATCAACTTCCTCTGTTAGCTGTCATCTGTCAGCTGTCATCTGTCAGCTGACAGATGACAGCTGACGATGACAGAGGACAGATGACAGCTGACAATGCTTTTGGCTCTTTTGGCCACCAGAACGGGGGTCTGGATGCTTTGGCTATGTTGTGGCTGCTGGAACGGGGGTCTGGACCCCTTTGGCTCTGTTCTGGCTGCCAGGACTGGGGTCTGGACCCCTTTGGCTCTTTTCTGGACCTGGAACTGGGGCCTGGGCCCATTTAGCTCTTTTCTGGCTGCTGGAACGGGGGTCTGGACCCCTTTGCCTCGGTTCTAGCTGCCGGAACAGAGGTCTAGACCCCTTTGGCTCTGTTGTGGTTGCCTGAACAGGGGTCTGTATGCTTTTGGCTCTGATCTGGCTGCTGGAAACGGGGGTCTGGATGCTTTTGGGTCTGTTCTGGCCCGTCGTCGGGGTCTGGACCCCTTTGGCTCTGTGTGGCTGCCTGAATGGGGGTCTGGACCCCTTTGGCTCTTTTCTAGCTGCCAGAACGGGGCTCTGGGCTCCTTTGGCTCTGTTCTAGCGGCAGGTACAGGGGCCTAGACCCCTTTGGCTCTGTTCTGGCTGCCGGAAAAGGGGTCTGGATGCTTATGGCTCTGTTCTGGCCACCGAAACGAATGTTTTGACCCCTTTGGCTCTTTTCTGGTCGCTGGAACGGGGGTCTGGACGCATTTGGCTCTTTTCTGGCCACTGGAACAGGGGTCTGGACTACTTTGGCTCCTTTCTGGCTGCCAGAACGGGGGTCTGGATGCTTTTTGCTCTGTTCTGCCCACTGGAACGGGGGTCTGAACCCATTTGGCTCTGTTCTGGCCGCTGAAACGGGGGTCTGGACCCATTTGGCTCTGTTCTGGTTGCCGGAACGGGGGTCTGGACCCCTTTGGCTCTGTTGTGGCTGCCTGAACTGGGGACTGGACCCCTTTGGCTCTTTTCTGGCTGCCAGAACGGGGCTCTGGGCTCCTTTGGCTCTGTTCTAGCTGCCGGAACAGGGGTCTAGACCCCTTTGGCTCTGTTCTGGCTGCCGGAACAGGCGTCTGAATGCTTTTGGCTCTGTTCTGGCTGCTGGAATGGGGGTTTAGATGCTTTTGGGTCTGTTCTGGCCGCTTGAACAGGGGTCTTGACCCCTTTGGCTCTTTTCTGACTGCCGGAACGGGGTTCTGGATGCTTTTGGCTCTGTTCTGCCCACTGGAACGGGGGTCTGGACCCATTTGGCTCTGTTCTGGCCGCCAGAACAGGAGTCTGGACTCCTTTGGCTCTTTTCTGGCTACCGGAACGGGGGTCTGGATGCTTTTGGCTCTTTTCTGGCTGCCTAAACGGGGGTCTGGACCCCTTTGGCTCTTTTCTGGCTGCCGGAACGGAGGTCTGGACCCATTTGGCTCTGTTCTGGCCACCGGAACAGGGGTCTGGACTCCTTTGGCTCTTTTCTGGCTGCCGGAACGGGGGTCTGGATGCTTTTGGCTCTTTTTCTGCTTCCTACCGGGGGTCTGGACCCCTTTGGCTCTGGTTCTAGCTGCCGGAAAAGAGGTCTAGAAGCCTTTGGCTCTGTTGTGGTTTGCCTGAACAGGGGTCTGTATGCTTTTGGCTCTGTTCTGGCTGCTGGAACGGGGGTCTGGATGCTTTTGGGTCTGTTCTGTGCTGCCGCTCGTAACGGGGGTCTGGACCCCTTTGGCTCTGTTGTGGCTGCCTGAATGGGGTCTGGACCCCTTTGGCTTCTTTTCTGGCTGCAAACGGGGCTCTGGGCTCCTTGGCTCTGTTCTAGCTGCAGTACAGGGTCTAGACCCCTTTGGCTCTGTTCTGGCTGCCGGAAAAGGGGTCTGATGCTTATCGCTCTGTTCTGGCCACCGAACAAGGTTTTGACCCCTTTGGCTCTGGAACGGGGGTCTGGACCCATTGGCTCGTTCTGGCCACTGGACAGGGGTCTGGACTCCTTTGGCTCCTTTCTGGCTGCCGGAACGGGGTCTGGATGCTTTTTTGCTCTGTTCTGCCCACTGACGGGGGTCTGGACCCATTTGGGTCTGTTTCTGGCCGCCGGAACGGGGGTCTGGACCCATTTGGCTCTGTTCTGGCTGCCGGAACGGGGGCCCTTTGGTTCTTTTCTGGCTGCCGGAACGGGGGTCTGGACCCCTTTGGCTCTGTTGTGGGCTGCCTGAACGGGGGACTGGACCCCTTTGGCTCTGTTCTGGCTGCCAGAAGGGGCTCTGGGCTCCTTTGGCTCTGTTCTAGCTGCCGGAACAGGGGTCTAGACCCCTTTGGCCTGTCTGGCTGCCGGAACAGGGTCTGAATGCTTTGGCTCTGTTCTGGCTGCTGGAATGGGGGTTTAGATGCTTGGGTCTGTTCTGGCCGCTTGAACAGGGGTCTTGACCCCTTTGGCTCTTTTCTGACTGCCGGAACGGGTTCTGGAGCTTTTGGCTCTTTTCTGCCCACTGGAACGGGTCTGGACCCATTTGGCTCTGTTCTGGCTGCCGAACAGGGGTCTGGACTCATTCGGCTCTTTTCTGGCTACCGAAGCGGGGGTCTGGATGCTTTTGGCTCTTCCTGGCTGCCTAAACGGGGGTCGTACCACTTTGGCTCGTTCTGTCTGGCCACTGAAAGGGGGTCTGGACCGCTTTGGCGCTTTTCTGGCTGCCGGAACGGAGGTCTGGACCCATTTGCTCTGTTCTGGTCACCGGAAACGGGATCTGGACTCCTTTGGCTCTTTTCTGGCTGCCGGAACGGGGGTCTGGATGCTTTTGGCTCTTTTCTGGCTTCCTAAACGGGGGTCTGGACCCCTTTGGCTCTTTTCTGGCTGCCGGAACAGAGGTCTGGACCCCTTTGGCTCTGTTGTGACTGTCTGAACGGGGGTCTGAACCCCTTTGGCTCTTTTCTGGCTGCCGGAAGGGGGGTTTTCTGGCCGCCAGAACGGGGGTCTTGATGCTTTGGGCTCTGTTCTGGCTGCCAAAACGGGTCTGGATGCTTTTGGCTCTGTTCTGGCTGCTCGAACAGGGGTCTTGACCCCTTTGGCTCTGTTCTGGCTGCCGGAACAGGGGTCTGAATGCTTTTGGCTCTGTTCTGGCTGCTGGAATGGGGGTTTAGTGCTTTTGGGTCTGTTCTGGCCGCTTGAACAGGGTCTTGACCCTTTGGCTCTTTTCTGACTGCCGGAACGGGGTTCTGGATGCTTTTGGCTCTGTTCTGCCCACTGGAACGGGGGTCTGGACCATTTGGCTCTGTTCTGGCTGCCGGAACAGGGTCTGGACTCATTGCTCTTTCTGGCGACCGACGGGGTGTCTGGATGCTTTTGGCTCTTTTCTGGCTGCCTAAACGGGGGTCTGAACCACTTTGGCTCTGTTTCTGGCCACTGGAAAGGGGGTCTGGACCGCTTTGGCGCTTTTCGTGCTGCCGGAACGGAGGTCTGGACCCATTTGGCTCTGTTCTGGCCCACCGAACCGGGATCTGGACTCCTTTGGCTCTTTTCTGGCTGCCGGAACGGGGGTCTGGATGCTTTTGGCTCTTTTCTGGCTTCCTAAACGGGGGTCTGGACCCCTTTGGCTCTGTTTTGACTGCCTGAACGGGGGTCTGAACCCCTTTGGCTCTTTTCTGGCTGCCGGAAGGGGGGTTTTCTGGCCACCAGACGGGGGTCTTGATGCTTTGGGCTCTGTTCTGGTCTGCCAATGGTCTGGATGCTTTTGGCTCTGTTCTGGCTGCTCGCCAGGGTCTTGACCCCTTTGGCTCTTTTCTAACTGCCGGAACGGGGCTCTGGATGCTTTTGGCTCAGTTCTGGCCGCCAGGACGGGGGTCTGGATGCTTTTGGCTCTGTTCTGGCCACCGGAACGGGGGTCTGGACCCCATTGGCTTTCTGTCTGCTGCGGAAGGGGGTCTGGCCCATTTGGCTATGGTCTGCCTCCGGAATGGGGGTCTGGACCCCTTTGGCTCTTTTCTGGCTGCCGAAACGGGGGTCTGGACCCCTTTGGCTCTGTTGTGGCTGCCTGAACGGGGGTCTGGACCCCTTTGGCTCTTTTCTGGCTGCCAAACGGGGCTCTGGCCTCCTTTGTCTCTGTTCTAGCTGTAGGTACAGGGGTCTAGACCCCTTTGGCTCTGTTCTGGCTGCCAGAACAGGGTCTGGATGCTTATGGCTCTGTTCTGGCCACCGGAACGAAGGTTTTGACCCCTTTGGCTCTTTTCTGGTACGAGGGTCTGGACCCATTTGGCTCTGTTCTGGCCGCTGAAAAAGGGGGTCTGGACTCCTTTGGCTCCTTTCTGGATGCCAGAACGGGGGTCTGGATGCTTTTCTTGTTCTTTCTGCTGCCCACTGACGGGGGTCTGGACCCATTGGGCTCTGTTCTGCTGCTGCCAACGGGGGTCTGGGTGCTTTTGGCTCTGTTATGGCCGCTGGAACTGGGGTCTGGACCCATTTGGCACTGTTCTGGCTGCCGGAACGGGGGTCGGATGCTTTGTGCTCTGTTTCTGCCCATGGAACGGGGGACTGAACCCATTTGGCTCTGTTCTGGCCGCCGAACGGTGGTCTGGGCTCCTTTGGCTCTTTTCTGGCTGCCGGAAACGGGGTCTGGATGCTTTTGCCTCTAGTCTGCAACTGGAATGGGGGTCTGGACCCATTTGGCTCTGTTCTGGCCGCTGGAACGGGGTCTGGACCCCTTTGGCTCTTTTCTGGCTGCCGGAATGGAGGTCGGACCCCTTTGGTCTGTTCTGGCTGCCAGAACCAGCTTTGGCTCCTTTGGCTCTGTTCTATCTGCCGAACAGGGGTCTAGACCCCTTTGGCTCTATTCTGTCTGCTGGAACAGGGGGCTGAATGCTTTTGGCTCTGTTCTGGCTGCTGGAACGGGGGTTTAATGCTTTATGGTCTGTTCTGGCCGCTCGAACAGGGGTCTTGACCCCTTTGGCTCTTTTCTGACTGCCGGAACGGGGTTCTGGATGCTTTTGGCTCTGTTCTGCCCACTGGAACGGGGGTCTGGACCCATTTGGATCTGTTCTGGCCGCCGGAACAGGGGTCTGGACTCCTTTGGCTCTTTTCTGGCTGCCAGAACGGGGGTCTGGATGCTTTTGCCTCTAGTCTGCCAACTGGAATGGGGTCTGGGACCCATTTGGCTCTGTTCTGGCCGCCGGAACGGGGGTCTGGACCCCTTTGGCTCTTTTCTGGCTGCCGGAACGGAGGTCTGGACCCCTTTGGCTCTGTTGTGGCTGCCTGAACGGGGGTCTGGACCCCTTTGGCTCTTTTCTGGCTGCCGGAACGGGGGTCTGATGCTTTGGCTCTGTTATGGCCGCTGGAACTGGGTCTGGACCCCTTTGGCTCTTTCTGGCTGCCGAACGGGGTCTGGACCCTTTGGCTCTGTTCTGGCCACTGAACGCGGGGGTCTGGATGCTTTTGGCTCTGTTCTGGCTGCCAGGACTGTGGTCGTGTATGCTTTTGGCTCTGTTTGGGCCACTGGAACGGGGGTCGGACCCCATTGGCTCTGTTCTGGGCCACCGGAACAGGGTCTGGATGCTTTTGGCTCTGTTCTGGCTGCCAGGACTGTGGTCTGTATGCTTTGGCTCTGTTCTGGCCACTGGAACGGGGGTCTGGACCCCATTGGCTCTGTTCTGGCCACCGGACAGGGGTCTGGATGCTTTTGGCTCTGTTCTGGCTGCCAGACTGTGGTCGTATGCTTTTGGCTCTGTTCTGGCCACTGAAACGGGGTGCTGGACCCCATTGGCTTTGTTCTGGGCTGCCGGAAGGGGGGTCTGGGACCCATTGGCTTTTTTCCGGCTGCCGGAACGGGGTCTGGATGCTTTTGGTGTGTGTGTCTGTCTGGCTGCCGCCGAACGGGGGTCTGGACTCCTTTATCTCTTTTCTGGCTGCCAGAACGGGGGTCTAGACTCCTTTGGCTCTGTTCTGGCTGCCGGAAAAGGGGTCTGGATGCTTTTGGCTCTGTTCTGAATGCCGGAACAGGGCTTTTGACCCCTTTGGCTCTGTTCTGGCTGTCATCTTCTGTCATGTTCTGTCATCTGTCATTTTCTGTCATCTGTCATCTTCTGTCATCTTCTGTCATATGTCATCTTCTGTTATCTTCTGTCATCTTCTGTCATCTTCTGTCATCTGTCATCTGACATCTTCTGTCATCTGTCATCTTCTGACATATGTCATCTTCTCTCATTTGTCATCTTCTGTCATCTGTTATCTTCTGTCATCTTCTGTCATCTTCTGTCATCTTCTGTCATCTGTTATCTTCTGTCATCTTCTGTCATCTTCTGTCATCTTCTGTCATCTGTCATCCTCTGTCATCTTCTGTAATCTGTCATCTTCTGTTATCTGTAATCTTCTGTCATCTTCTGTCATCTGTCATCTTCTGTCATCTTCTGTCTTCAGTCATCTTTTGTCATCTTCTGTCATTTATCATCTTCTGTCATCTTCGATCATCTGTCATCTGTCATCATCTGTCATCATCTGTCATCACCTGTCATCTTCTGTCATCTTCTGTCATCTTTCATCTTCTGTCATCTTTCATCTTCTGTCATCTGTCGTCTTGTGTTATCTGTCATCATCTGTCATCTTCTGTCATCTGTCATTTTCTGTCATCTGTCATTATCTGTCATCTGTCAACTTCTGTCATCATCTGTCATCTTCTGTCATCTTCTGTCATCTGTCATCATCTGTCATCCTCTGTCATTTTCTGTCATCTTCTGTCATCTTCTGTCATCTGTCATCTTCTGTCATCTGTCATCCTCTGTCATCTTCTGTAATCTGTCATCTTCTGTCTTCTTCTGTCTTCTGTCATCTGTCATCTTCTGTCATCTTCTGTCATCTGTCATCCTCTGTCGTCTTCTGTCATCTGTCATCATCTGTCATCATCTGTCATCTGTAATCTTCTGTTATCTTCTGTCATCTGTCATCTTCTGTCATCGGTCATCTTCTGTCATCTGTTATCTTCTGTTATCTTCTGTCATCTGATATTTTCTGTTATCTTCTGTCATCTGTTATTTTCTGTCATTTGTAATCTTCTGTCATCTTCTGTCATCTGTCATCTTCTGTCATCTTCTGTCATCTTCTGTCCTCTTCTGTCATCTTCTGTATTATGTCATCTGTCATATTCTGTCATCTTCTGTCATCTGTCATCTGTCATCTTCTGTCATCTTCTGTCATCTGTCATTTTCTGTCATCTGTCATCTTCTGTCATCTGTCATCTTCTGTCATCTTCTGTCATCTTCTGTAATCTGTCATCTTCTGTCATGTGTCATCTTCTTTCTTCTGTCATCTTCTGTCATCAGTCATCTTCTGTCATCTTCTGTCATCTGTCATCTTCTGTAATCTGTCATCTTCTGTCGTCTTCTGTTATCTTCTGACATCTGTCATCTTCTGTCATGTGTCATCTTCTGTCATGTGTCATCTTCTGTCATCTGTCATCTTTTGTCGTCTTCTGTTATCTTCTGACATCTGTCATCTTCTGACATCTGTCATCTGTCATCTTCTGTCATCTGTTATCTTCTGTCATCTTCTGTCATCGGTCATCTTCTGTCATCTGTTATCTTCTGTTATCTTCTGTCATCTAAAAAATTTTGTCATCTTCTGTCATACTTTTATCTTCTATCATTTCTAATCTTCTGTCATCTGTCATCTTCTGTCATCTTATGTCTTCTGTCATCTGTCATCTTATGTTATCTGTCATCTTCTGTCATTTGTCATCTTCTGTCTTCTTCTGTCTTCTGTCATCTTCTATCATCTGTCATCTTGTGTTATCTGTAATTTTCTGTAATCTTCTGTTATCTGTCATCTTCTGTCATCTTCTTTCATCTTTTTTTATCTTCTGTCATCTTCTGTCATCTTCTGTCATCTGTTATCTTCTGTCATCTTCTGTCATCTGTCATCTTGTGTTATCTGTAATCTTCTGTCATCTTCTGTCATCTATTATCTTCTGTCATCTTCTGTCATTTGTCATCTTCTGTCATCTGTCATCTTCTGTCATCTGTCATCATCTGTCATCTTCTGTCATCTGTAATCTTCTTTCATCTGTCATCTTTTGTCATCTGTCATCTTCTGTCAATCTGTTAACTGTCATCTTCTGTCATCTTCTTTCTTTTGTCATCATCTGTCATCTTCTGTCATCTTTCATCTTCTGTCATCTTCTGTCATCTGTCATCTTCTTTCATCTGTCATCTTCTGTCATTTGTGATCTACTGTCATCTTCTGTCATCTGTCATCATCTGTCATCTGTCATCTTCTGTCATCTGTCATCTTCTGTAATCTGTCATCTTCTGTCATCTGTCATCATCTGTCATCTTCTTTCTTCTGTCATCTGTCCTCTTCTGTCATCTGTCCTCTTCTATCATCTTCTGTCTTCTGTCATCTTCTGTCACCCGTCATCCTCTGTCATCTTCTGTCATCTGTCATCTTCTGTCATTATCTGTCATCTTCTGTCATCTATCATCTTCTGTCATCTTCTGTCATCTGTCATTTTCTGTCATCTGCCATCTTCTTTCATCTGTCATCTTCTGTCATCTGTCATCTTCTGTCATCTTCTGTCATCTGTCATCTTCTGTCATCTTCGATCATCTTCTGTCATCTTCTGTCATTTATCATCTGTCATTTATCATCTTCTGTCATCTGTCATCTTCTGTAATCTGTCATCTTCTGTCATCTGTCATCTTCTGTCATCTGTCATGTTCTGTCATCTTATGTCATCTTTTGTCATCTGTCATCTTCTGTCATCATCTGTCATCATCTGTCATCTTCTGTCATCTGTCATCTTCTGTCATCTGTCATTTTCTGTCATGTGTGATCTTCTGTCATCTGTCATCTTCTATTATCTTCTGTCATCTGTAATCTGTCAGCATCTGTCATCATCTGTCATCTGTCATCCTCTTTCATCTGTCATCTTTTGTCATCTGTCATCTTCTGTCATCTGTCATCTTCTGTCATCTGTCATTTTCTGTCATCTGTCATCTTCTGTCATCTGTCATTTTCTGTCATCTTCTTTCATCTGTCATCTTTTATCTTCTGTCATCCTCTGTCATCTGTCATCTTCTGTCATCTGTCATCTTCTGTCATCAGAAAAGAGCCAATGGGGTCCAGACCCCTGTTCTGGCAGCCAGAAAAGAGACAAAAGGGTCCAGACCCCCATTCCGGCAACCAGAACAGATCTATCATCATCTGTCATCATCTCTTATCATCTGTCATCATCTGTCACCTTCTGTCATTTTCTGTCATCTTCTGTCATCTGTCATCATCTGTCATCTTCTGTCATCTGTCATCTTCTGTCATCCTCTGTCATCATCTGTCATCTTCTGTCATCTGTCATCTTCTGTCATTTGTCATTATCTGTCATCTTCTCTCATTTTCTGTCATTTTCTGTCATCTGTCATCTTCTGTCATCTGTCATCATCTGTCATCATTTGTCATCTTCTTTCATCTGTCATCTTCTGTCATCTGTCATCTTCTGTCATCTTCTGTCACCTTCTGTCATCTGTCATCTTCTTTCATCTGTCATCTTCTGTCATTTATCATCTTCTGTCATCTGTCATCTTCTGTAATCTGTCATCTTCTGTCATCTGTCATCTTCTGTCATCTGTAATGTGTCATCTTCTGTCCTCTGTCATCTTCTGTCATCTGTCATCTTCTGTCATCTGTCATCATCTGTCATCTTCTGTCATCTGTCATCTTCTGTCATCTGTCATCTTCTGTCATCTGTCATCTTCTTTCATCTGTCATTTTCTGTCATCTGTCATCTGTCATCTTCTGTCATCTGTTATTTTCTGTCATCTTCTGTCATCTGTCATCTTCTATCTTCTGTCATCTAGGTCATCTAGGTCATCTGTCATCTGTCATCTTCTGTCATCTGTCATCTTCTGTCATCAGAAAAGAGCCAAAGGGGTCCAGACCCCTGTTCTGGCAGCTAGAAAAGAGACAAAAGGGTCAAGACCCCCGTTCCGGCAGCCAGAACAGAGCCAAAAGGGTCCAGACCCCCGTTCCGGCAGCCAAAACAGAGGCAAATGAGTCTAGACCCCTGATCCAATGGCCAGAATGTTAGCTGTCATCTTTCAGCTGTCATCTGTTAGCTGTCATCTGTCATCTGTCAGCTGTCATCTGTCAGCTGTCATCTGTCAACTGTCAACTGCCATCTGTCATCTGTCAGCTGTCATCTGTCAGATGTCAGCTGTCATCTGTCAGCTGTCATCTGTCAGCTGTCATCTGTCAGATGTCAGCTGTCATCTGTCAGATGTCATCTGTCAGATGTCAGCTGTCATCTGTCAGCTGTCATCTTTCATCTGTCAACTGTCATCTGTCATCTCTTATCTGTCAGCTGTCATCTCTTATCTGTCAGCTGTCAGCTGTCATCTGTCAGCTGTCAGCTTTCATCTGTCATCTAAATCTGTCAGCTGTCAGCTGCGATCTGTCAGCTGTCATCTGTCATCTTCTGTCCTCTTCTGTTATCTTCTGTCATCTTCTGTCATCTGTCATCTTCTGTAATCTGTCATCTTCTGTCATCTGTCATCTTCTGTAATCTGTCATCTTCTGTCATCTGTCATCTTCTGTCATCTGTCATATGTCATCTTCTGTCCTCTGTCATCTTCTGTCATCTGTCATCTTCTGTCATCTATCATCTGTCATCTTCTGTCATCTGTCATCTTCTGTCATCTGTCATTTTCTGTCATCTGTCATCTGTCATCTTCTGTCATCTGTTATTTTCTGTCATCTTCTGTCATCTGTCATCTTCTATCTTCTGTCATCTTCTGTCATCTGTCATCTTCTGTCATCTGTCATCTTCTGTCATCAGAAAAGAGCCAAAGGGGTCCAGACCCCTGTTCTGGCAGCCAGAAAAGAGACAAAAGGGTCCAGACCCCCGTTCCGGCAGCCAGAACAGAGCCAAAAGGGTCCAGACCCCCGTACCGGCAGCCAAAACAGAGCCAAATGAGTCTAGACCTCTGATCCAATGGCCAGAATGTTAGCTGTCATCTTTCAGCTGTCATCTGTCAGCTGTCATCTATTAGCTGTCATCTGTCATCTGTCAGCTGTCATCTGTCAGCTGTCATCTGTCAGATGTCAGCTGTCATCTGTCAGCTGTCATCTGTCAGATGTCAGCTGTCATCTGTCAGATTTAAGCTGTCATCTGTCAGATGTCAGCTGACATCTGTCATCTGTCAGCTGTAATCTTTCATCTGTCAACTGTCATCTGTCAGCTGTCATCTCTTATCTGTCAGCTGTCAGCTGTCATCTCTTATCTGTCAGCTGTCAGCTTTCATCTGTCATCTGTCATCTAAATCTGTCAGCTGTCAGCTGCCATCTGTCATCTGTCATCTTCTGTCCTCTTCTGTTATCTTCTGTCATCTTCTATCATCTGTCATCTTCTGTCATTTTCAGTCATTTTCAGTCATCTGTCATCTTCTGTCATCTGTCATCTTCTGTCATCTTCTGTCATTTTTCATCTTATGTCATCTGTCATCTTATGTCATCTTCTGTCATCTGTCAACTTCTGTCATCTGTCATCATCTGTCATCTCTCATCTTCTGTCATCTTCTGTCATCTGTCATCTTATGTCATCTGTCATCTTTTGTCATCGGAAAAGAGCTAAAGGGGTCCAGACTCCCGTTCCTGGGGCCAGAAAAGAGCCAAAGGGGTCCAGACTCCCCTTCTGGCCCCCAGAACAGAGCCAAAGGGGTCCATACCCCCGTTTCAGCGGCCACAAAAGAGCCAAATCGGTCCAGACCCCCGTTCCAGCAGCCAGAAAAGAGACAAAGGGGTCTAGACCCCAGTTCCAGTAGCCAGAACAGAGCCATAAGCATTCAGACCCCCATTCCGGCAGTCAGAAAAGAGCCAAGGGGTCCCGACCCCCATTCCGGAGGCCAGAACAGACCCAGAAGCATCCAGACCCCCATTCCGGTAGCCAGAAAAGAGCCAAAGGGGTCCAGACCCCAGTTCCAGCAGCCAGAACCGAGCCAAAAGCATTCAGACCCCCATTCCGGCAGTCAGAAAAGAGCCAAGGGATCCAGACCCCCGTTCCGGAGGCCAGAACAAACCCAAAAGCATCCAGACCCCCGTTCCGGCAGCCAGAAAAGAGCCAAAGGGGTCCAGAACCCCGTTCAGGCAGCCACAACAGAGCTAAAGGGGTCCAGAACCCTGTTCTGGCGGCCAGAACAGAGCCAATTGAGTACAGACCCCTGTTCTGGCAGCCAAAACAGAGCCAAAAGGGTCCAGACCACCGTTCCGGCAGCCAGAACAGAGAAAAATGGGTCCAGACCCCCGTTCCGGGAGCCAGAACAGAGGCAAAAGCATCCAGACCCCCGTTCCGGCAGCCAGAAAAAAGCCAAAGGGGTCCAGACCCCCGTTCAGGCAGCCACAACAGAGCCAAATGGGTCCAAACCCCCATCCTGGCTGCTAGAACAGAGCCAAAAGCATCCAGACCCCTGTTCCAGCGGCTAGAACAGAGCCAAAGGGGTCCAGACCCCCTTTCCAGCGGCCAGAACAGAGCCAAAGGGGTCTAGACCCCCTTTCCGGAGGCCAGACCAGAGCAAAATGGGTCCAGACCCCCGTTCCGGCAGCCAGTAAAGAGCCAAAGGGGTCACGACTCCCGTTCCGGTGCCGAGAACCGAGCCAAAGGGGTCCATACCCCCGTTCCGGCGGCCAGAAAAGAGCCAAATCGGTCCAGACCCCCGTTCCAGCGGCCAGAAAAGAGCCAAAGGGGTCCAGACCCCAGTTCCAGCAGCCAAAACAGAGCCAAAAGCATTCAGACCCCCATTCCGGCAGTCAGAAAAGAGCCAAGGGGTCCAGACCCCCGTTCCGGAGGCCAGAACAGACCCAAAAGCATCCAGACCCCCGTTCCAGCAGCCAGAAAAGAGCCAAAGGGGTCCAGAACCCTGTTCAGGCAGCCACAACAGAGCCGAAGGGGTCCAGAACCCCGATCCGGCAGCCAGAAAAGAGCCAAAGGGGTCCAGACCACCATTCCGGCGGCCAGACCAGAGCAAAATGGCTCCAGACCCACGTTCCGGCAGCCAGAAAAGAGCCAAAGGGGTCCAGACCCCCGTTCAGGCAGCCACAACAGAGCCAAATGGGTCTGGACCGCTTTGGCTCTTTTCTGGCTGACGGAACGGGGGTCTGGATGTTTTTGGCTCTATTCTGGCGCATGGAACGGGGGTCTGGACCCCATTGTCTCTGTTCTGGCTGCCGGAATGGGGGTTTGGACCTATTTGGCTCTGTTCTGGATGCCGGAACAGGGGTCTGGACCCCTTTGGCTCTTTTCTGGCTGCCAGAACGAGGGTCTGGACCCCTTTGGCTCTTTTCTGGCTGCCGAAACAGGGTCTGGATTCTTTTGACTCTTTTCTAGCTGCCGGAACGAGGGTCTGGACCCCTTTGGCTCTGTTCTGGCTGCCGGAATGGGGGTCTGGATGCTTTTGGCTCTGTTCTGGCTTCCGGAACTGGGGTCTGGATGCTTTTGGCTCTGTTCTGGCCACCAGAACAGGGGTCATCACCCCATTGGCTGTGTTCTGGCTGCCGGAACGAGGGTTTGGACCCATTGGCTTCTTTCTGGCTGCCGGAATGGGAGTCTGGATGCTTTTGGATCTGTTCTGGCTGCCGGAACGTGGGTCTGGACTCCTTTAGCTCTGTTCTGGAGACCGGAACGGGGGTATGGATGCTTTTGGCTCTGTTCTGGCCGCCGGAACAGGGGTTTGGATGCTTTTGGCTCTGTTCTGGCAGCTGGAAGGGGGGGTCTGGACTTATTTGGCTCTGTTCTGGCCGCCGGAAAGGGGGTCTGGAAGCTTTTGGCTCTGATCTGGCCGCTGGAACAGAGGTCTGGACCCCTTTGGCTTTGTTCTATCTGCCGGAACGGGGTTCTGGACTCATTTGGTTCTGTTCTGGCCCCCCGGAACGGGGGTCTGGACCCCTTTGGCTCTGTTCTGCCTGCTGGAACGGGGGTATGGACCCATTTTGCTCTTTTCTGTCTGACGAAACAGGGGTCTGGATGCTTTTGGATCTGTTATGGCTGCCGGAACAGGGGTCTGGACCCCTTTGGCTCTTTTCTGGCTGCCGGAATGGGGGTCTGGACTCATTTGGCTCTGTTCTGGCTGCCGGAACGGGGGTCTGGACCCTATTGACTCTGTTCTTGCCGCCGGAACGGGGGTCTGGATGCTTTTGGCTCTGTTCTGGTTGCTGGAACGGGGGTCTGGATGCTTTTGGCTCTGTTCTGGCCACAGGAACGGGGGTCTGCACCCCCTTGGCTCTGTTCTGGCTGCCAGAACGGCGGTTTGGACCTATTTGGCTTTTTTCTGGCTGCCGGAACGGGGGTCTGGACCCCTTTGGCTCCGTTCTGGCTGCCGGAATGGGGGTCTGGACCCCTTTGACTCTGTTGTGGCTGCCGGAACGGGGGTCTGGACCCCTTTGGCTCTTTTCTGGCTGCCGGAACGAGGGTCTGGACCCCTTTGGCTCTTTTCTGCCTGCCGGAACGGGGGTCTGGACTCATTTGGCTCTGTTCTGGCTGCCGGAACGGGGGTCTGGACCCTATTGACTCTGTTCTTGCCGCCGGAACGGGGGTCTGGATGCTTTTGGCTCTGTTCTGGCTGCTGGAACGGAGGTCTGGATGCTTTTGGCTCTGTTCTGGCCACAGGAACGGGGGTCTGCACCCCCTTGGCTCTGTTCTGGCTGCCAGATCGGCGGTTTTGACCCATTTGGCTTTTTTCTGGCTGCCGGAACGGGGGTCTGGACCCCTTTGGCTCTGTTCTGGCTGCCGGAATGGGGGTCTGGACCCCTTTGGCTCTTTTCTGGCTGCCAGAACGGGGGTCTGGACCCTTTTGGCTCTGTTCTGGCTGCCAGAACAGGGGTCTGTACTCATTTGGGTCTGTTCTGGCCGCTGGAACAGGGGTCTGGACCCCTTTGGCTCTTTTCTGGCTGCCGGAACGGGGGTCTGAACCCCTTTGGCTCTGTTCTGGCTGCTGGAACAGGGGTCTGGACCCCATTCGCTCTGTTCTGGCTTCCGGAACGGGGTCTGGACCCATTTGGCTCTTTTCTGGTCACCGGAAAAAGGGTCTGGACCTTCTTCTAGAATCCACAGACTACCTAAAGTTAAAGCAGCGCCCCCTAGCGCCCATAGAGATGTAATACTGAGACTGCATTTCTACTCCATAAAAGACAGACTTCTGAAAATCAGAAGAGCAGGAATCACCATACCAAAAAAGTTTCAAGATATTCAAATCTACACTGATTTGGCACCTGAGACATTGCAACAAAGAAAGAGATTTGCGGAAACCACAAAGATTTTAAGAGACAGAGGAATCCAATACAGATGGGGATTTCCAGCAAACCTAATAATACAATTTGGAAACACCTTCCACACAGCTACAGACAACAATAAAGCTGAGGATCTACTACAAAGATGGGGAATGATAAACCCAACAGCCAACAAAACAACTAAAACAACTCAGCAAGATAGATCCCCAAAACATATAAACGCAGACTTTTTTTTTTTTTTGTTTTGTTTTTTTTGTTTTTTTGTTTTTTTTTTTGTCACAGAGACTAAACCTAAACGGACTAAAACAAGGTTTTGGACTTTCAAAGCGAAAACCACACGCTACAAGATCAGCAGAGAAGTGTACTGAACAGAACGCCAAAGGAAGGGAGAAGAACTGAGGAGACCAGAGGGGAAACGACAGAATTAATCCAGTATAGTATAAATTAATGCCTGTTTGCATACATGAAATGTTGTACAATGTAACCACAAGCTTATGTAATAACTACCACAACTAAACTCACAATGTGTTAAAGGGTAACAATGCTAAATATAATAACTGATAAGGCAAGCGCAAAGAAGGGATAAAGGGCAACCAAGCCCATATAATAACAGCTATGAAAGATACATAAAGGGTGACTATGCTTATACAATAGCAGCCATAACAAATTTACAAATGTGATAAAGGATAACAGTAGGGTATACAAAAGCTGCAGTGACAAACGCAAAGACCTAATAAAAGGTCAAACACCTCCAGGGGATAACAACTGAGACAAACATATAGGTATGATAAATAATAACAGGTGCCCTTGCAATTACAGTTATGGTAAACTCTAAAATACGATAGAGAGGAACATACGCCTATATAACAACGGCTGTTGTAGACTAAAAAGGAAACAGGGTAAAATTTACTCAAACAGCAACAATTAAAGCAAACTCAAAAGATATATTAAAGAACAAAGTAAGCTTGTGGAATAACTGTTAACACATGCTCAAACAAGATCAATGTACAGCAAAATTAAAAATGCGATAAAAGACAATATCTGTTGATGCAAGCACAGCACAAGAATAGATAAGGAAAAGCTTAAAATGGCAAACAAAATCACACAAATGTATAATTATTATTTTTTTTTTTTTTTCTTCTCTCCCCTCCTTGCTCTGCCTGCTGACGGCTTCCCCCGCCTCATCATAGGTGACATGTCAGTACATTGTGTTATAGCATGGGTTGCTTAAATTCTAAAGCGTATCAAATTTTCAAGTATCTGGTCCTTATATTGCAATACCCCCATTTCTATTAGAGCATGGTGGACCCCCATCTCCCATGCAATAATAAACCCTCAAGTTTTGAAATGTTATTTACTGTTATATTTTACTGTATCATGTTATTTATTGTTTTGCTTGACTGTATTATAGTGAGAACAGACACTTTATTAACAAACAACCAAAGAAGCATGTTACATAATAGACACATAAAGACAGGGAGAAGGAAATCAAACAAAAAAACAAAAAGAGAAAACGATCGAAACAAGTTTGACACTAGGGACGATAACAGAAATACATATGGAAAAGAACGGGAAAGGAAAAACAAAAACCACATAAAGTTAAGAAACAGACTTCTAATAATAACACGATGAATCTAAAAATAATAACTTACAATGTGAGGGGATTAAACTCCCCATACAAAAGGCATGCATTGTGGAAAGAAGCCATATTATATAAAGCGGATATACTGTGTATACAGGAAACCCACCAAAAACGTACAAAACGAAAACCTATTGAAACACAAAGCATACTCAACAATTTATAAAGCCTCCAACACAAAAAAAAAGAAAGGAGTTGCAATCGCAATTAAAAACTCCATTGCATACGAGGAAAAAAGTAAAATAATAGATAAATATGGAAGATATATAATCTTAGACTGCTCAATCAATAATAATTCATATATCCTAGCATGTATCTACACACCCAACAACAAGCAAACTAAATTCATCAATAAAATAATCCGAAAAATACGAACAATCCCAAACAATAAAATAATACTATGTGGAGACTTTAACCTTACATACGACAAAGAGAGAGATATCCGATCAGAAAAAAAAACAAAACACAGAAAAGACTTACAAAATACCTTTAAAAAAGATCTATATGACACCTGGGCCATCCTAAATCCCAACGAAAAAGATTATACCTATTTTTCTAAGACACATAACTGTCTCTCGAGGATAGACATGATCGTGACTGACAAATGGACGCTCCAAAACACTCAAACCAGTAAAATCCTAGTGAGAACAATCTCAGACCACGCACCAGTAGAGACTACCATAAAAGAAAATGATAAAACTTCAGCGACTTATATGTGGAGATTAAACCCATATTTAATAACAAATCCTGAAACACAGGAACAAATCTCTAAAGAATTAGAAAACTATTTCCTAGATAACGACAACAACTTAGCACAACCCTTCTCTATCTGGAATGCACATAAAGCGTACCTAAGAGGAATATTAATTAAACTAGCAGCCAGACAAAAGAAATCAAGACTGAACAAAAGAATACAATTAATAGAAAATCTCAAAGAAGCCGAGGACAACCATAAAAAACACCCCAACACAGAAAATTTCCAAAAAATAACCCAAATCAAGAAACAATTATCGAACTTAGACCTTTACAAATATGATCAATTACTACGAAGATTAAAGGCAGACTCTTATATACAAGGCCCCAAAGCGACCAAAAGAATGGCAAACAGATTCAAAACCATAGCAAACAAAACAAAAATATCACATATCATTGATCACCACGGAACCAAAATACTCAACCCCCAACAGATAGCAGATAAATTCGCTCAATATTACGAAAAATTGTACAACCTCAAAGAACAACCTAACTATAGCATACCTGAAACAAAAGAAATAGAGCATTTCCTGAACGAAATCAACTTACCTACATTAACAGACTCCCAACTCCAAAAATTAAACAAACCAATCCAGAAGTCAGAAATTTACAAAGTTATCTTCTCCTTACCAAATAACGAATCACCTGGGGCGGATGGATACATAAATGAATATTACAAAACTTTCTACCCAACCTTAGTACCGCACCTACAAAAAATATGTAATATAGCGGTAACACAAAGAAAATTCCCTAAAGAAATGTTGGAAGCCGTGATAATACCTATACCTAAAACAAACAAAGCCAATTTCGCTATTGAACACAGACATTAAAATATATGCGAAAGTGATCGCCAATAGACTACAACCATACCTGCCCAATCTGATAAACCCAGACCAGGTGGGCTTCGTGCCCGGCAGACAACCAGGATACAATACTAGAAGATTTATTGACATTATAGACTGGTCCCAAAAAAAGAATAAAACGTCCATTATAAAGCCAGAATTGGATGGCTTTACCTAGAAAAAGCATTGGATAAATACAATATCAAAGGATGGATACAAGACGCCATTCTAGCACTGTATGATGACCCATCCGCAAAAGTATATATATCACAAATGATATCCAAACCATTTAAGATCACAAATGGAGTAAGACAGGGATGCCCGCTGTCCCCACTGATCTTCGATTTAACAATGGAACCCCTAGCAGAACGCATTAGAACAAACCAACTAATAAAAGGAGTTAAAATCGGCGAACAAGAACATAAATTGTCCTTATATGCAGACGACATAATACTAGCAATATCCGACCCCATAACATCTTTAATCCACCTTCAACAGACACTTAAACAATTTGGAGAAATATCCCACTACAAAATCAACGAAAATAAATCATACATCCTGGGAATCAAAATATCAATGGCTCTCCAGATGTTTTTGAGCGCCAAATACAAATTTAAATGGGAAAAAAAATCTATAACATACTTAGGTATCCAACTAACAGCACAGACAGAAGATTTGTACAGAGAAAATTTTCAACCATACCTAGAAGAAATAAGAAAAGAACTTCAAAAATGGTCAATACAATACCTACCATGGCTATCTAGAGTAGCTCTAATTAAAATGATGTTACTACCGAAACTTTTGTACAAATTTAGAACGTTACCTATAATAATTCCAGAAAATTTCTTTAGATCTCTAAATGAAATGATCAACACTTACTTTTGGAATGGCAAAAAAACAAGAATCAAGATGAGAACATTAGCAAAATCAAAACCCAATGGAGGCATAGCCTTCCCCATATTTATAGACTACTTTTACGCAGCTAACTTAGAACAAATCAAAGCATGGTGGTCCCCGAATGATAACAAAAAATGGCTGGACATCGAAAAACATATTAATAAAGACACAACCCCTAAAACAATCCTCGAATTGATAAGCCTCAACTATAAACATAAACCCAATAACTGGACCACAACAAACACATCAACCACTATCTGGAGACAAATCGTCAAAACAAATAAACTCACCCCAGACTTATTACCCTACATCTCAATTGCGACCCTTGGAAGATACTTTGGGAACCTGAAGGTCAAATTATGGGAAGACAAGGGAATAACCCAAATAGAGGATATTATGGAAGGAGGGAACATTATGGAATTCGAGACCCTTCAAAACAAATACAAAATCCCTGGAGAATGTCGCCTGAATTTCTATCAAATAAAAAGTCTCATAAAGGGAATACATAAGCAGTATCCCAAACAAGAGCCGACTCCTAATAATGAAACTCTGATAGACCTGTTGATGAACGATGAATCAACACCTAAACTCATATCCAAATTCTATAAACTAATAGACACCAAATCCCAGTTTGAATACTTGGAACACATGTCCAGTTGGGCCAAAGACCTGGATCAAGCTGTCTCCCCAGGGCAGTGGAGCGAGGCGTTCAAAACAACTTTCAAAATCAATCAAACATTGGGAGACCAACAAAAAGATAGTTCTAAGATTTTACAGATACCCTACTCAAATCCATAAATGGTATGAAGAACAATCACCCCTGTGCTGGAGAGGATGTTCCCATAGAGGCACGCTAATGCATATATGGTGGACATGTCCCAAAGTCCATAGAGCATGGAACAAATTATTCTACTTTCTTAATAGATTAATGAACACGACGATTGTACCAAAACCAGCGCTGGCACTACTGAACATAAACTTAAATCTCTTCCCACCGTCTCAAAAAACAATAATCTACCATACATGCACCATTATGAAACAATTAATCACCAAATACTGGAAGACCTCAAAAATCCCTTCAGTTAACCAAATCACTAACATGCTATCCGAAAACATGAGATATGAAAAAGCCTTCCACATAACCCAGGGTAGTTTTCAGGGGTTCTACAGAGCATGGGAGATATGGTACATTGACGACAGATCATAAGAACAAAGTAGGGAATCACAAATTCCAATCTGACTCCCAATAGACCTTAAGAGAAACCAGGAAAGGTTGATCTCATAGACAGCATAATACAAAGCCCGGGAAAAAATGGGTTAAGGAGATAGGACAAAGATAAATAAATTTCCTACCACTCGTGAGTGTGCTGTTCTCACTACATAAAGTGTAAATTGTTAATGCTTAATTAACCTGATTTACCTGATTGTTCATGTTTAAAATGTTCCGAACGATAAGCTCTCATTCAATGTTGTAAATCACTATAAAAGAAATGAAAACAATAAAAAGTTATGGTATAAAAAAAAAAATAAAAAAAATGGGGTTTAATTTTCAAAGTGTAGCGAAGGAGAGATAACTAAATTGTATGCAGTGAAACAGGAGTTCCATGGGAAACAGTCAGCAGATGTGTGGCTGCTTAATGACAGGACACTGTCACACAGATCACACATAACCAGAAGGCTGTGATGAGGGACCAATCCTAGACATCCACTAAACAGATCAAATCATATTTTTCCAGAAATTTGCTTTTTATTTTTAAACCTATAGAAATTCCAATAAGGAGGAATAATGAAAGCAAATTGCCCGTGGGCCTACAGAACAATGAACCACTGCTGACCAAGCGCCCATACACATAAGATCCTTGGCCGGAATGCTTGGTGCACAAGGTGTGTACAAAGCTTTAGGGTTGCCATATCAGTGGTAAGTGACACATGAAGCTAGGCTGAACCAGCAGTAATACAGTTTAAAGGGTATGTCCACCCTTCAGAAAAATTTTTTTAGCAAACATTGCCCCTGTCCCCCCAGCCCCAACCGCTATGTTTGTAATATCAGAAAATGCCCAGAACTTGTACTTACCTTCCCTCTTGCCTCCGCCACGCTGCCGGCCCTCTGCTTGCGAGAAAATGCAAGCAGAGGGGCGGGACCGGCAGTCGCGTCTGTGATGGCTGAGCGGCAGCCAATCACAGACGTGGCTGCCGGGAGTTCAGTGCGGCGGAGGCAAGAGGGAAGGTAAGTAATGTTTCTGGCATTTTCTGATATACAAACATAGCGGTTGGGGCTGGGGGGATAGGGGCAAGTTTTGCTAAAAAGGGTTTTACCCTAGGGGGGGAATCCAAATCAGGAGGGAGGGAGAGGGAGGGAGGGGGAGAAGGGCTGCAGTACGCATGCCAAACTTCTCCCGGAGTCCTATATGGACTCTGCTATCCTCCTGGTGGGCAGTTTTTGGGGCTTTCTTTTGGGGGGGGACTACAGGATAACCATATGGAGCTGGGATGTGAGGTAAGGATTAAACTACACTACATGATGGGGCCAGTAGTGGGGGGGATTATAGTTTTGGGGTGGACATGCCCTTTAAGTAAATCCGTGTGTATTTAGTGCAGCCCTACTAATTAAATTTATTAAGAACATTCTCCAATAAGTTTTGGTTTTAATTTCCTGATGTTTTACATTTTCCTGCTGTTTTCCTGGGACATTTATACCCAATTCTTGGAATCATTACGAGAAAAGCTGTTGTGTAAATAAGGATTAGTTAATCACAAATGGAATTTGGAATGGTGTTTAGTCTGGGATCTCTAAATAACTACTCTGTATGGTAAAAACATACGTGCTTAATGAACAAGAACCTGTTAATCACATTAGAAACCTGGGAATGTTACATTGAGCGTGGACTGGCATCTTTTAATAGCTTTTTCTCATTCAAAGGACACATAGGATAGATGTCAGAAGATATTCATCACATGATGTACAGACAGCAGAATGAATGAGTAAAGGGAAGATTAAAGTGTGAATATGAATGTGTATTTATAAATATCACTGTATGGGTATACATCACTGTATTTTTTACACAATACAATAAAAATACAAAGGGGGAGTTAATTTTTTTTTTTAAATCTGTGGCCAGATCTGAAAAATGCAGCACATAGGAACAGGTGTTCCCAGAGCCCGTCTCCAGTGGGACTGTTGTGGGAATGTTACAGGTAAGTTACTTGTGTATGGGCACCGTAAATACCGGTATATACAAAAAAA
Source organism: Hymenochirus boettgeri (assembly GCA_019447015.1). Lineage (NCBI taxonomy): Eukaryota > Metazoa > Chordata > Amphibia > Anura > Pipidae > Hymenochirus > Hymenochirus boettgeri. Next base: position 163,030,924 of record CM033475.1, read on the forward strand.
TTGATTAATTCTTTTCTTTGCGTAAGGCCATAAAATGGGGTTACTTAATTTGCTCCAGAGATTGTCAGCCTTATCCAAATTCTGTGCACAAGACATTTATTTATTAGGAGTGGGCCCTCGCATATGTTGGAGACAGGGTATTGCTGAACCATCATTTAAGGTAGAATGCAATAAATGAGTGCCAGTGGTTCTTAAACTTATACAGTATCTTATTTATTAACAGAACTATATTAATAAAGCATTGCAATAAGCATAATAGAGGTGACATAGCATGGCCTAAATATCACATAAATACACCAGACAAACAAATACAAACCAGAGGAATAAGAAACAAAAAGCATAAACAACATAAAGCAATTAGCTTGTTAGCCCCACCCCAGCTCTCAGGTCACTGTAAAAGGATGTATTTTATCCGGTCCAGGAGATTTATTAATATTAACCTTATTTAGTTCTTTCTGTACCATATCCTCGGTTAACCAAAGTTCACTTAAAGGGCCTGTCCACCCCCAAAACTATAATTTTCCCCACTACTGGCCCCACTCTGTCCCTCCATGTGTACCCAGCCTAATATTTGGCAAAGGGTTTTTTCACTAGGGGGAGGGAAAACAAAATGGGAGGGGGAGGGAGGAGTGAAGGGCTGCTCTGGGCAAGCCAAAAACCTTTGAGAGGACAGCTCAGAGGCGGAAACAATTTCCCTGGTGGCCAGGATCCTGGTGGTCAGTTTTCTGGACTTTGGGGGGACTTTACAGGAGACCCATTTGGAGCTGGGATGTAATGTAAGGATTTTTATACACTACAGTGTGGGGCCAGTAGTGGGAAAAATTATAGTTTTGGGGGTGGACATGCCCTTTAAGTGAACTTTGGTTAATCGAGGATATGGTACAGAAAGAACTAAATAAAGTTAATATTAATAAATCTCCTGGCCCGGATAAAATACATCCTCGGGTACTTAGGGATCTAAGTTCAGTTTTATCTAGGCCGTTGTTTCTTATTTTTGCAGATTCCCTCGTGTCCGGAGGTGTGTCTCTGGATTGGAAAAAGGCTGATGTTATTCCAATATTCAAAAAGGGTAGTTGTTCACAGCCGGGTAATTACAGTAACAGGCCTGTAAGTTTAACTTCAGTGGTGGGGAAAGCTGGAAAGTTTAATAAGGGAACATGTTCTAGAGTATCTTTCAAGGACTGACATTATAAGTAGTAACCAGCATGGATTTAGGAGGAATAGATCTTGTCAAACTAACTTGCTTGGCTTTTATGAGGAAGCAAGTAGAAATTTAAACTCTGGCATAGCAGTGGATTTTGCAAAGGCTTTTGATACAGCCCCCCATAGGCGACTAATGTATAAGCTGAGGTCAGTTGGTCTGGTGAATCACATTTGTACATGGATAGAAAATTGGTTAATGAATAGGATGCATAGAGTAGTTGTAAATGGGTCTTCATCATTATAGACTAAATTGCTAAGTGGGGTGCCACAAGGTTCTCTTTTGGGGCCGCTTCTATTTAATCTATTTATTAATGATTTGGAAGTGGGTATCGTCAGCAAGGTTTCTGTGTTTGCTGACGACACAAAACTTTGTCGACCATTAAAAACTTCAGAGGATGTGCAATCGTTGCAGGGGGATCTAGATAGATTGTCACATTGGGTTGCTAAGTGGCAGAAGAGATTCAATGTTGATAAATGTAAGGTGAGGCATTTTGGACTTAAAAATCCTTGTGCTACTTATACTATAAATGGCTCTGTGTTAAGTGAATCCCTAATGGAAAGGGATCTTGGAGTTTTGGTGGATAACAAACTTAAAAAAAAAAGGTAGCAAGCAGTGCCAGGCGGCAACAGCCAGAGCCAGGACATTTTTGAAATGGAAAGGGTTCAATGAAGGGCAACTAAATTAATAAGGGGATTGGTGGAGCTTGAATATAAAGAGAACTGGAAAAGTTAAAATTATGTACGCTGGAGAAAAGGCGTTTGAGTGGGGATATGATTACTGTGTATAAATACATTAACGGGCCACACAATAAACTATCTGGGGCATTGTTCACCAATAGAGCATGAGGACACGTGGACATCCCTTAAGGCTTGAAGAAAAGAAGCTTCGGAAAGGGTTTTTCACTGTGAGAACGGTAAAGCTATGGAACTGTCTTCCAGTGGACGTTGTTATGGCAGGTTCATTGGTCAGTTTTAAAAAAAAGCTGAATGAGTTTCTGCAAACAAGGAATGTTGCAAGTTACTGGTATTGATTCATAAAGTAGGGTTGATCCAGGGAAATTTCCAATTGCCACTTGGAGTCAGGAGGGAATTTTTTCCTCCTTTTGCCTTCCTCTGGATCAACAGTTAGGCAGGAAATGAGGATATTGCTAGATGGGTTGGACTGGATGGACATATGTCTTAATTCAACTTCAAATACTATACTATACTATCTTTAGTATAGTATACTATACTATATTGCTTGGGTGTGGCCAATTTAGCACGGCTGCTACCTTTTCTGGGTCAGTGGCAATTCCCTCGCCAGATACAATGTGTCCCAGAAAACAAACAGATTTGAGGACAAACTTACACTTGTCAATTGAGAGTTTCAGGCCTTCCTTTTCGAAGACGCTCAAGCATACTGAACATGCTCCTCCGGGGTAGAGCCGAAAACAAAAATGTTATCAAGGTAAACTATGCAGTTCCTTGGATTCAAGTCTCCCAGGACCTTTTCCATAAGGCGCTGAAAGGTAGCTGGAGACCCACTTATCCCCTGAGACATTCGGGTGAATTGTTAAAACCAACCCCAATGGGCAATTAAAAGCTGTCTTTTCCTGATCTTCTGCAGACATAGGAATTTGGTAATATCCAGATCCTAAGTCCATCACTGAGAACCAAACACTGCCATGCAAAGCATAAAGTGCCTTATCAATACGTGTGCGCTTGTTTAGTGTTCTATAGTCCAGACAATAACTATAGGTGAAGCATAAGGACTTTGTGTTTTCACAATAGTCTGTTGGTCTTTCATTTTTTTTAAATAGTATCTGACATCATCAAGATATTTGGGTGGTATTCGCCAAGACCTTTCTCTAAAAGGAGTGCTGTCTTTTAATCATATGGTGTGCTCAGCATGTTTAGCACATCCCACATCCATATCATCAATGGAAAACACATCACTAAGCTGTGCTAGTCTACTCTCCAGCATCTGTCAGTGTTCCGGGGGTCATCAGAATCATCAAGATTAAAATTAAGCCTCTGACACTCCCAATTTGACAGGTAAAGTGTCTAAAGTAAACATTCCACAGGGTATCAGTGGGCTAATGTCTGCCAGACTGGAATTACTATGGAATGAGAGGTGATGTTTTTTTAAAATGACCCCATCAGTACTAGGGCATTTGTATCGGTAGTCCTTCCTCACCGGAACTATCTCCCAGTCATTCTTTGAAGCCTCTTCAGGGTCAGTTTCTAACTGAAATAAACTCCCACTTGAAACAGGCACAATCTCCACATTGTATTTTGGTGGAATTTCTACTGAGTGCCAAGGGTTCCCAACACAGCTCCCATGCAGTTCAGGGGCAAACATCTGGAAAATCTCCTGCAGTTCTGGAGCAATAGGCAGGGCAGTCAGGGGGATTCGCTCTCTTGGCTGCAGAAACTTTATAAAGGCCCTCAAATTAGAGCCAACAATCATAGGTGTAGATTTTTTTCCACTGGGAGGGGGACGTATGTAAGCAATGAATTTTAAGGGAGGATCATTGAATATGACTGAGGTATTTCTGGTAGAAAGACCTGTGGATAATAGTCAAGTGAGAGCCTGTGTCGAACAGTGCAGTAGCAGGTACACAGTTTACAAGCAAATTAAATTTGCATCTGCGCCCCACACCAGGAAGACTTAAAGGTTGCTGCCAACCTTGCATTGAATGTTAAACTGACCAGTGGATAAATTACACTGATGGACTCGATGCCCCGTCTGCCATCAACAGAAGCACTCCAGACTGGCAGTGGAGTAGGTGTAATCAGGGGGATGTTACTTTGAATACTTCATGGAAGCATCAGCTTTCTTTTTTGTCGCTCCCTTAACCTCCCTTTGCTGTAGTTTTGCAAAGTTTCGAGTAGAGCAGTGCTCAGTTTTATTAGGGAATGCAACATATTGCTTGACTTTGTTCATGAGCTCACCAAGTGTTGGTGCAGGCCCATGACAATACATAACGCGAAGTTCAATGGCTACGGGATGGCCGCCCAGCATCCCATACATGAGCTGGTTCTTTGCTGTTTTTCTTTAACGTCTCCAATAGATATGATATTCTTAGACATCAGCTTCAACAGAACATCTTCCAACAGTCGTATTCGGATTAAAGCAGAAACATCCTCTTTTTCCCTTTGTTTTAAAACTACGCAATTTCTTGTTCTCCTAATGGTGCAGGGACAACTCCTGAAAAGACCTTTAATTTGGGATACTTGGTTCCCCCTACAATATAGGACTGAGGAGTATAAACCACAGAGGAGACTCAACTAACTGATGATTCTTTGGGCTCCTCATCATCTGACACCTGGATTAATGTTTGAATTACAGTCTTAATGCCTGTCCCTCTACTTGGAGGTATAGGTGGTCGTGGATAGATAATGGGGCAGCCAACTGGGTGAGTGCCTACAGGGAAAATTGTATAGGGCCCACGGGGAAAATTGTATAGCTCCTCTGGATTGCTATACAGTAACTTGAAATACCTGAATCCTTTTTAGCTAAGAAATAGGAGCCCTCAAAATTTAGGTGGTAGGTTAACGTTTCATAAATTAATTCTGTAGAACTATCCCCAGGTACACGATCAATGGCAAAGGCAGGTCGTGGGTTTATAAACTCTGCTACAGCCCATGCATATACATCAACTGGAGGTATCAGGGGCATGATGATGCTTATAATGTTTGATCAATTAGATATGTAGTGTCAAAGGTAATTCAATTATACAGTCACTATTGAAAGAGATGTGGTACGGGTACAAAGAACCACAGAATATTCCCGACAATGACTTCTTCTCCACATTGGGGGCCAAATGTAAGCCGATAGTAAAATAGGGGTACTTAATTTGCTCCATAGACTGTCAGCCTTATGTAAATTATATGCACAAGACTCTTATTTATCAGGAATGGGCCCTCGCATATGTTGGAGGCAGGGTGTTGCTGAACTACCACTCTAGGTAGAATGCAATAAATGGGCACCAGTGGTTCTTGAACATAAACTGTATCTTATTTATTAACAGAACAATATTAATAAAGCATTACAATTAGCATAATAAAGGTTACATAGCATGGCACAGATATGACATAAATACTCACAAACCAGAGGAATCAGAAACAGCATAAATAGCAATCACCTTATTAGTGCCACACCAGCTCTCAGGTCACTGTAGTGGAATCTTCTACCCCTGTATCTGGCACTATGGGTGGTATATCCAGGACTCTAGTCCTTACTAAATCTCCTTGATGGAGCTCAGGTTGCTCACTAGCTACCCTACTCCTATCTATCACTCCTGGAGTGATCTATAACAGGAACTAATCTTTCACTAACTGGGTATACATGTTATCTAGGTCCCCGGCTCCTCTGGGGAATGTCCAGAAACCCAGAGGCTGATCACATGGGAGCTCTCCCTTTTATACTTTTACACAGCAGCCCCTACTGGCCAAATCCTGTCAGAACAAGAAGACTAAAGGGTAACTACTTTACAGTTCCCATATTTGTATCTTTAAAAAACATGTATACAAAATCCTGTTGGCCCAGAACTTTGCGTACAGATTTATAGAAAAGGCTGTTTGCCTATTTTCTGGTGGCACCTGGTACTTTAGCATAGGATAGGTGCAGATGTTTTTTAAGGGAAACTCCAAAATGTTTTAAATTTCACAAGGAAATTACCCTGTAAAGCTTTTTTCTCCTTTTTGATCGCCAAAGCACACCCCTTGTCAACATGGTACTTGAATCTGTAGCTGCTTGGTAAGCGTGAGACATTAGGCCTATTTATAGTTGGGAATTCAGAGAGTTCTCTGTATCCCGTGTCTTTCCCCAGCAGTACAGAGAGGCCTATTTTGAGCACCTGAATGGGGCCCAACACTACGTGACAGGTAACCTTGTGTGGCCAAGTGCCTGAAACAGTCTTGGGCTCTAAAGTCATTTCATCCCAGACATCAACATGTTTGAGGAAGATACATAAGGTAAGAATGGGCTGCAGCATGCTGTTAACCAGTTTTGATGTTTTGTGGGCTTTACCAATGTACAAATGAGTCTCCCGAGGAAGAGAGACTGTCAGTCTATATTATTATACAGCAAGTTTGTGTCATTGTGTGTATATCTCTGGACAAGCTTGAAACCAAGAGCCTCTCAAAATACTGTTTAACAGGGAACTGGAAATTACTATATAGGAATATATGTAGGTTTCAAAATGTAGATATGTATACATACTGTAAAAAGAAACAACAATTATAGGGTCAGTTTTACAAATAATGTTTAAGTTTTGTATTTTTGTTGGTAAAGAGGAAAATGCTGTAAATGTTTATTGATTAATGTGGTTTAAAGAGCATGTCCACTACCCCCCACCCCATCTAAAATTTGCCCCACTGTAGACCCCAATGTGTAGTTTTAAAAGATCCTTACCTTTCTCTGCTGCTCCATATGGCTGTTCTTCATGGCCTGATGAAAGTCCAGAAAGGTGAAGAGTAGGAGCCTCTCTGTGTGTAATCCATATCTGCCTCTTCCTGCTCCTTTTGGAGGACTCTGACATGCGCAGTAGAGCTCTCCTCCCTCTCCTCCCTCTGGAGGAGGCCAAATTTCCAAATGGGTAAGTTAAGGGAATTCCCCCGACCCTGCACACTTAAATTGCAAAAATCAGAAAGATGGGGGATTTCCTACATAATATCAAAAAAAATGGGTGACTCCATGCATTCAAAAACGCTGTGACAACTGACATCACAACCAATTATTGACTGCTGTTTCACCTGCTGCCAGAGTTAGGGACAGATTATCCACAAGGCAGGCAAGGCAATTCGGTAGAAGACAAAGCGAACAGCTGGGCAAAATCAGAGACACCTCACAAACTTGGACCGAACAGGAAATACAATAAAAGAAATAGAAGGTAGAGGCAATCTCATATAGTGCAAAACTTAGACATTTATTCAATTGTGCTAAAATACACATTTCATGGTAGTCCCCTTCATCTGAGAAAGGGGACTACCCATGTGTACAACATCTTCCTAGTGGAGCATGTGCTGGTTAACAGGGGGAGCAAGAAACAGCACCTCACCTTTTCCATTTCAATTGCTATTTTGCTAGCCATGTTGGTAGCACAGCACTATTACACAACATAATTACATAATTGTTCAGCATTTGCCAAATAAGTTGTTTGAAAAGCGGGGGGTGGGGGGGAGTTGGGTTGGGGGATTTGTGTGCTGGTGGGTGTGCAAGGGGGGTATTAGTGTGTTGGTGGTGTGCCAGGCGGGTGGGTCATTTGTGTGCTGGTGTGCCAAGGGGGTTGGTGGATTTGTGAGTTGGTGGTGTTCCCAGGGGAAAGGGGGTCATTCCTAGTGGTGTGCCAAAGGGTGTGTGTGTTGCTGGTGGTGCGCCAAGGTGGGTTGTTGCTGGTGGTTTGCCAAGGGGGATTGTTGCTGGTGGTGTTCCAAGGGGGTTAGGGGATTTGTGTTTTGGTGTGTAACAGGTGAGGGGGATTTGTGTGTGGGTTATGTGCTGGGGGGAGTTAACTTAAAACACTTTTCCTGTTTCAATTCAGTTGTGTACCAAGGGGTGTGGGGGGATTTGTGGGCTTGTGCTTTTACTTGCAAAGTTCATGAATATGTATGTGTAATGGAAAATGGGGGGGGGCTCAATCTGACTTGTGTCCAGGGCTGGCCTTAGTTTGTCACTGGTGCCTAGCCCCCACTCTAAAGGTTCGTACACATGTGCGATCATGGGTCCCGACCCGCGACGCACGATGTGTACGAACGCTCATTTCGGATGATAATCAGCCCGTGTATGGGCACTTTATCGGCGGAAGCAGCCGTTCGGTCGGGGATCGTTGCCTGACCGACCGGGCAAACCTCCGAACAACCGGCCGTTTCGGCTGATAAAGTGCCCATACACGGGACGATTATCATTCGAAACGAGCGTTCGTACACATCGTGCGTCGAGGATCGGGCCCTGCGATCACACTTGTGTAAGAACCTTAAACCCCCCCCCCCATGGCACACACAATAGACTGCTGAATGCTGCTTGCCTTAGCCTGCTTCAAATCAAGTGCGCTTACTGTCTTTCAGTATCTGTAGTGCGTGCTTGTATATATTGTGCATACATCATTACGTAACACGTAACGCACTAACAGGGAGATTCAATCAAAGTTCTTATCGTTTAAAATGGTGCTAATTTTGCCCCAACCAATCAGATCTTATGTAACATTTGAAAGCTAACATCTGATTGGTAGGGGCAAAATTAGCACCATTTTAAACGATAAGAACTTTTATTGAATAACCCTGTATATGCACAGACAAAACAGCACAGCAAACAGACATCTTAAGTAAGGCTTACGTGCGTTTGTGCTTTCGTCTGTGGGGAGATCCTGATACATATATTTGATCTGCTGGACCATAACTGGGGAGGCTGTGGCACTGATGCACAACTTTGACTTACAGGTCCCTGACTTAAGACTCCCCAGCTGGTGCCCCCCTGGAAATGCAACCTGTGCAAAGGTTGCCCATATCAAAGGCTGGCCCTGCTTGTGTCTAAGGCCCCATTTGTTCTTAATCCGGCTCTGTTCCTTTGCAAATGCTAAACTTATAAAAAGCTCATTGAGCAGAGGGTGTAGGCAGATACCTTTACCGGAAAGGAATATAACTTAATCTTATCATTAAATATCTGGTTACAAATAGTTTTTTGTTTTAAGAGTGGACATGTCCTTTAAATAAGTTTGCTAACAGACAGTGCCAGTGTGCAGTAGTGATCATAGAAACATGGCATTTCCTATAATACTATAATATCAGTATCTTCATCATGGTAATACAAACAACTCTAGTACTCCAGCCTGGAATCAAAAGCTGGATTTGTGACTGAAAATGTTGAGGATCATATAGCTCAGAATGTGATAAATATGTAATGGACAGAAAGCCACTATCAATGTGGGTAGGCAGTTCTAATCCATTATAATCACTTAGATTAGATTTCAGAGGAACTTCTGTATTTGTTTTTGTGACTTTTCATTGACCTTGTCAAAGTCACTATCAAGCGACTGCCCAGGTTTTTATTATTAGATATGATGTCATAAACTGCAGCCTTTTAACAAGAGATAATTACATTTCTGTATGAGGGAGTCTGTGATCTGATCACATTTCAAAGTGACTTTCCCAGTCAGCTAGACATATGCCAATCACAGAAAGTTAGAAATACAAAATCCCGTTTCCATGACAACTGAATCATTGCGGCAGGACTTCACATTATTTTGATATTGCTTGCTGATTTTATACAAATTGGATGTGGATGGAAAAGGAAAGGTTTTGGGTCTAAATGCCAGCTGATTGGCAGATTAAAATACAGCTAACTGTTGGGAAGTACCACAATAATCCTAGAGGATATCCACGAATAAAGATATTCAGTGCATATAAAAGTATAATTAACATAAATAGATCTGAGAAGTGATGAGAGTTTATTGTTAGTTTACAGATCACACAGTAAATTGTTAACAAGTATGTGTTCTTTTCTCATTAGTTATGGATAACTTTGAATACAGCATCCAGATCAATGATCGTGACTGGGACGAATTTTACCAGGCAACAGAGGAATGTGACTTGATGCAAGTCTCTTTAGCCACAGAGGAAGAACTTTTGTTTAGTGACCCAGAACATGAAGATGCCTCATATACAACAGCAAATCAGAAACACAAGTTCATTCGAGTTAGCTTGTGTCCACAACAGGTAGAAGATCCACCTGAACAAAGCAAATCACCAGCTCACAAAACCTACAACTGGATACTTACTAATGAAGAGGTGCTGTCAGGAAGTGAAGATGAAGGAGACTGTGGATCTGTTAATACATTTCTTTGCCAAAAGGAAAACTCAGTCCAGTTAAAAGAAAGAGAACCTAATGTATACATTCCAGTGCTAAGGGCAGTAGGAGAGCAGTGTATACAGAATACATGTACAGAAACATCTCCAACAAGTGTCATTAATAACTGTTTACTAGGCCAGCTAAGGACTCTTAAAAATCTTGAACAGCAGCACTTGGGAGAAGAAATTCCTTGTGATTTAGAAGTCTGCACACTCAAAGTACAGCAAAATACAGTCTCTGGTATATGTGATAATATAGAATCTACAGGTAATTTTAGCAATGATCATTTACAACTTGCTCAGAATGATTCTCTAACAAATAAAGATGTTTATGAGGGATTGAGGGATGTGGGTTTTAATGAAATCCTAGCTTCTTCTAAACAAGAAAGCCTAGGACAATGTGGTGACCACAAAGTTACAATGGGAAATCAGTTTAAAATTGACAAAGAAACTAAACAAGATATGAAAGAACCAATGGAACCCAAACGGGACACATTTCTACAGCCTTTTCACGAAGCAAAGGTGTGTATTGAAAAATCCACACAGACAGAAAATATAATACATTTCTCTTTTAGGAATACATCAACGTATCCACAGAATACTCCAGACTTTTATACAGAGAAACTGAATTTAGTAAACCAAGGACTGGGCCTGCAGACTAGGGGTGATTTATACACAGGGAATAAAACATCCTGCAATTCAACGAGAATGCTTTTAGACAGGGTCCTAAGCTTTATACAGCCAACTATGACAGCCACTCCTGCACCTCCTGAGGTTACTGATGGCCTCACCATTCCAGAAATGTATGACTATTTTTATGATCATTTAGAAGCCAAAACCACTGACATAAATACTGTAACTCAATGTGGACATGATGAAATTATGTACACCCCTGACATGTATGAATATTTGTTTATGGAAAACAAAGAGGAAGAAAAACAAAGAGAGATGAAGGAAGAAAAAGGGATAAGAGCAGTGTCTAATGTAGATCTGGTATCTGCCTCGGATACTAAGCCAAATGGTAACCCCCTTTCTTCAGAGCTAAGTTTCCCAGAGGCATATGAGTTTTTCTTTGGTGATGGAGCAGATGATGAGAAGAATGAGGACAGGATAATATTTAACATAAAACCATTCAGTGCACAAAAGGCCGCTAACACTGTCCAGGCAATTCTTCCTCAAGGATTGCGCAGAACCAGGAAAGATCCTACTGCAAGAGAAACTCAGATGAGAACCACCAATAAAAATGGTGATCAGAAAACACATCATAACACAACTCCTGCCGGGGCAGGTAAGTGCAGAGAAACCTTCACTACTAATAAAAGCACCTGACACCTCATGTAATGTTTGTTATAAGCAATGATTTGGAGGGAGGTGCCCATTTAAATTGTGGGACCAATTACATAATGTAAACCTCTGTGTGAGGAGTTTATAAGGAATTGCAAGAGATACTGTGTACCATTTGAAAAGGATGGGGATTATGTGCAGAATATTATTATAATACATAAGGCAAGGCATTTTCAATGGGGAGATGCAGTGGCGAGAATCTATATTACAATCACTCAGTGATGTCACAGAGTGACTTTCTGTCTCCCACTGCCCCTCCCCCTGTCTCCCCCTCTCTGTATTAGCCATTTATATAGGAAGCCCTGTTTATTCTTGACAGACACTATTCGGTTCTTCTTTCTCTTTTCAATAGGAACAGTAATTAACTATTTATACATTAAAGGGCAACTCCAACCTCATAAGAACATCTTTTAGAAAGAATGGCCTCTTTAAAATATGTTGATATATCCTACTTTGTCCTATGAATTCATTACTGTATGCCTGCTAGGCTTCTGGATGCCTCATGGAAACTGAGCCATTTAGAAACCTGTACTGAGCCTTTACTGAGCCTGGGCATGCTCAGAAAAGGCAGACAGGGGATTAACATTCAGTCATTGGCTGTGATGTCAACTGTCAAATCCATAACTGACAGTTACTTACTGGAAGAACCAGTAAGCAGAAACAGGGAAACAGGACATTGTACAGGATTTCAGGTTAGACTTATATATTTCACATTTCAAACTATTACCCTTTAGGGTTTTGGGGGGTGATTTAACTTTATGTAAGTTTTCGTTTTGGGGCTGGACTTGCCCTTTAAACAGGGATTCCTATATAAATGACTAATACAGGAAGGGGGAGAGACAGTGCTAATGGGCAGGATTTTTTTTGGCTGGCCATATGTATTATAAGAAATAATATGCTTCCTACACTGTAATATATGGATTTATTTCACCGCGGAGCTCCATGACCTGTATAAAAGAACTCGGCCTGTGGCCTTGTGCTTCTATATGGTGATGGAACTCCTTGGTGGCGTAATATCCTTATATTATACGGTAGGTTGCGTATTATCCCTTATATTGTTATTATTGTAGATTTATATACAACATCTTCTGTGGCGCTTTACAATTACATGGATACATTCACATCAGGCCCTGCCCCAAAGAGCTTACAATCTAAGCACATTTATTTGACACATACAACCTATCAGTATTTCTTTATGATTGTGGGGGAACCGAAGAGGAAACACACGAAAGCACAGGGAGAACATACAAACTCCTTGCAGATATTTCCAAGGGTGAAATCGAACTCATGACTTCATCGCTGCAAAGCAACAGTGCTAACTAGAAATGGGCGAATCTGCTAAAATCCGTTCCGCCTGCGAATTTGCGGATTTTCGAAAAAATTCGAAAATCTAAGTAAAAACCCATTAAAGTCAATGGGAGAAAAAAATCTGCACAGATCCACCAAAATATAAGGTAAAACAGCTGGTAACTTACTATACATGGCTGTGGGACCTGGGAAATGGCCTGGGGAACACTTACATATATCCAGAAGCTAAAAAAAAATAACTTTCCTCACGATCGCAATTTTTTCCAGCTTCCGCATTCTATTTTTCGAGTCGTGGAAGAAATGTTTAGAAAATTCGAGAATTTTCGACTTTTTAAGGAATTTTTGAGTTTTCAGGGAATTTTAGAAAATGTTTTAAAAAATGATGCTTACTGTAAATGGCTCTGGGGCCTCAGAAAAGGTCTGGGGAACAGACCAATCTGATTGTAACCAATTATGGTTGAAAAAGAATCTTATTGGTTAGTATACCAATCAGATTCTTTCTGAAATAATTTTAATGTATCCAATCAGAATTGCTTACAAATAAAGGTGAAGTTTTAAATCCCTAAAGCTTGAAGCCCGTTGTTTGCAGTGTATATGTTTTCAAGGACTGCGGCACCATGCTGAAAGGCCGCTGATGTAGAGATCCGCTAATGGAGGGGGTAGGTGAATGCTCCCCTTAGTATATTTTCTGTATAGGTTATGGAGTGCTAAAGTTGAGGAACATCAATTCGAATGTTCAATAATTATAGAAAATTCAATAATCATTAAAAGTTCTGAAGTTCAAAATGCAGAATAGTTCGGGTCTATTCAAACTGTTAAAGCTCATGTTTAAGTTTGGGTCTAGTCCATCTCTAGTCATGAACTTCCTACTGTGCTTGTTTAGAAATCCCCCCCCCCCTTAAAAATCCAGCGTTAATTTACGGCCGTGGTCGTACATTATCGATAATGCACTGTATCGCTAAATTGCAATACTGTGTATTTTTAAATGGGGCGCCTAGACCTCTAAAAGGCCTAACACTAAATTTGTCCAAAAAACTTATGGGGGGGGGGGGTAGTCCTCAAAGAACACTTGGGTCCCAAATTGTGTGAATACAGGAGTTGTTAACAACAAGTGCTAGTCCACCACACTAAAATTCACACACAGAAAGCTCAAAAAGCAGAAAAAAACCTTTTTGTCAGGTCTCCACTAAACTCACTTTGACGCACTGACAAAGTGGCGCCTGTCTAGCTGCCTTTTATACCCAGGGGGTTGGCACTGGTAAAAATAGCTGCCATTGATGAATATGATACATAAAAATCTTCGAAAATTTTCAAACGTGGGTTCAGAATAACCAGAAAGCGGAATTCTGGAAAATATGCGAGTTCCACGGATTCACAGATCTCAGAGATCCGCCGTGGAACCAGGTTCGGATCCGCAATCTGGTCCATCTCTAGTATGCCAATCAGATTATTTCTGAAAGAATCTGATTGTATCCAATCAAAATTGGTTACAATCAGATTCAAAAGAATCTGATTATCTGTTCCCCGTGTACAAGACTCCAGGGATGGGTCATGGATGGAAGATACATATCTCCTATTTTTGGTCTTGTTTCCTTTTAATGCCAGTACATTGGGGGTTAACCTGCGGCAGGAAGGAATGTCTGCAAGGAGCTCTGGGAAAGAGGAGTGTGTGATTGCCTGAGCAGGTGTATTGCTGATGAGCTGTGCAGGCTGGAGGGTGTGTGGATCAGAGCTCCTGGCTGGATTTCCCAGTGTTACAAGGAAGGTAACCTTCTTGCTAAAAGAAACAAAAGAAACACTGAGGTGTGTCAGTAAATGAACTGTGTTTTATTTGCAAAGTATTTAAAGTTTGGGCTGCTGAAGAAAGCTGGACTTTTTCCTTTGTGTTGGATTACAAAGTGAACTGCATAATTTGATTTGCTGAGTGAAGCTGCATTTCCTTTTTTTCCTGTTTGACTGTTTTGCTGCAGATGCCAAATTTATGTTGCAAATAAACAAAACCATTATTTTGAACTTTGAGGCTGCCTAACCTGTGTGAACTTGATCCCAGATCCCCCTGAATATTACACCCGGAACATTTACCAAGGCCATTTACAGCAAGTTACTGTATCATTTTAGCCAAATTTTCGAAAATTTCTCAAAAATTTAAATTTTCTAAAATATTCTAAATTTCTTGAATTTTCAAAATTTATTGATTTTTCGGAAATTTTTGAATGCATGAATTCCGGAAAATCTGCGAGATTCGAGATTGCCCATCTCTAGTGCTAACCACTGAGCCACCGTGCTGCCCCATGAATATCTGTATTATGTTTGTTTAGTTAACTACTACCAGTGTGTTTGTCCCAATCACTTTCTCTGTGTGTTTGTTTGCAGATTCTTCTCTTTCACACATATCACCAAGTAAAGGTGAGGCGTGTCTGCTACTATTAGCCATTTCATCTTGGGCTTTGAAATCTTCTGAGATACAGTCCTCAGAAAGTTGGAAAGCAGGTAGGTGTCTACTAAAAAAGAGGAATGGACAACATAATTGTGTTAGATGAACTAGTATCACACATAAAGAGGTAACAGATTGCCCTAGTAATGTGTGCCCTCATTTCCTGCCTCATGGAGCCCAACCGGGCCATACAGAATATGAAGGACCCACACTTTCAAACAATAATATATCATTGCTGTGACCAAATTGTCATAAATCACCACACAATATTTTGTGGGCTTTATTCCCCATACGCAGTTGTTTAGAAACCACAAAGTGAGCAGTATATAATGGTAAGTACATATCAATTTAACTTTTACCTTGCCAGAGTACTTCAAGTGATTAACAAAAGGAATGAAAACTTTTTGAAATCCTGCAAACCTCAAAGTGCTAAAAACTTTTTTTTTTATAATGCTTTTTACTGTGAAACATGTGGCAGGTTAGTGCTATAAAAATATTTAAAGATAAAAACTAAACCTTATTCCCTGGCTGACAGATGCAGGTATATAGGAGATACAGGATATACAGATATAGGTACAGCAACAGACTGGGTAGTGCTGTTGAAAGTGTTGTTCTAAAGAAGCAATGAAGGTCTGTCTACTAGATAAATCTTACTATTATACTGAATAAGGGGTTGCTTATTTGCCCTACAAACACCAAGGGGCATAATTTAAAGGAATGCTATTTTCTCTGGTATTCGCCACAAAATTTCTAAATTGAAATTTTTCTTTTCACTTTATTTTTAAAGAGGAAGGACTAATAATGCTTAAAATGTGTCTTAAAGTCAGATTAATGCAGTAAATTAAACAAATGAAACAGAACATTACCAAATATCAGATCAGGCATACGGATGCTAAATAGGTAACACACCCTGGCGCTGTTGTTTTGTTAAAAGGGCTATTACACACAGAACATTTATGTAAAAATACACATCTAACATTATTTTCAGCAGAAAAATAAGTTACGTAATTTTTTGTTTAAATGGCTAATTTTCAGCAAGGCTTTTTTAAAGTCGTAGCTCTCAGTATGGTTGTGTTACATAAATGCAGTATTTGCTAGGAAAAAAAAATTGAAACAAGTAGGGAAACGTAATGGGAGCAGCTATTGCTCCCTAGCCCAATCACCATTGCTATGTTATATTTGCTTTGTTATATTCCCATAGTGTCTCCCAATGCATTGCGATTGGTTGTTAAACTTTTAGGGACTTTTTAATGCCAACTAGTGAACATAACAATAATTCAGTCAAACTTATATATTTCATTACACAGGTTTGGTCAGTCAACTGCCCGTGAGATTACTGTTTGGTATATTGAACAGTACATCTGTTATTGGATAAACTAGCCCATGTATATTAGGCCTTATATATGTATATATAATGTCTTCATTTTAATTGCCAGTTAAATGTGTTTTTTTAATGCTGCATTGTTTTTATTTTTAGTGCTTCTGGCAAACCTTGGTGCCATTTCTGCAATTCATTACATACGCAGGCAAACAGCAGACTTGCCGGAAGGTTCCTCTAAGACTGGAGAGGTGGACTGATAAACTTCGCAAATGAAGATGTGCAATACCAATCTAGGTCTAAGGGCAGTGGGATGGTCTTCTGCTACTTCAGCCTTGTGCTTGAGTGCATTTATGTTTTAGCTGTGGTTCTATTATCCATTCCCCAATAAGATTAGTAAATCTTTAGGCATAGAATTACCATACTGGCAAAAGTTCTTGCAATTTAAAGGATAAAAAAAACCTGTTCTGACTCACTTACATTGAGCTAACCCACTAGGTTCTTAACCCCAAGTTTACCAGCAATCTAGAGAACTCACATGTTAAAAGTTACTCTCACCTTACCACCAATTCAGCCAGTGACCTGACCAGAGTGCATCTACCTATGCCAGGTACAACAGTGACTGTGAGGCGAAACAAAGTGGCCCGACAAGGTTAACTTTAAACATGTAAGTCCTGTCCTCTGGATTGCCAGTGAACCCAAGGTTGATGGACCTTACGGTTCAGGTCCTCACTCTGGGTACTTTGCATTGGCAAAAGAAGAGCAGCGGGTTTAGGTGAGTATAAATGTCCTTTAACATGCTACATTGGAGTGTGTTTTATATGTTTTAGCCATGTATATAAATATATAGGCATCAATTATTTTGCAACTGAATAAAGCTGTGGAAAGTAAAGCAGAAGGTTTGCTTTCATTCATTAGCTGTCTCCTTTTCTAGGATTCAGAAAGACATCACAGTAAGTGTTGTGTACCAGTAAGTAAAGTCTAGCATTATAACATTATTATGAGAAAGGAGAGCTCTAATGCCTCGCAGTATTTTTGTTTTCTGGGTGGAGATCAGAAGCGCTTCATAAACAAGCTTTTCTTTAAGTGTTAAGAGGCCATTTTTAATGAAGCATTTATGGATTTTATATAATAATAAAAGAAGATTAAAGTATGTAAGTAAAGTGATGACGCTGCAATAAAGATGTTTATAATTATTAAATTGCATAGTGATTTTTCATACAATGCAATACTCCATCTAATTATGAGGATATATAGTATTCTTGTTATTGCGTAATGGCATAATCTCAGACTATCTCAATCACATAAAATTTAAATTGGTAGTTTTATATGGAAATATAAACAAAAAACTGGTTAAAATGAAATGTATATATATCCAAGTTTCAATAACCTGATACACTAAATGTTCATCCCTTAAATTATAAAATATCTACAGGTAAACACCCCAAACCCCAAAAGTATAATAGTTAGAAATATGAAAAATGTTGGATGGTTATGCAGCAAAATGTCTTTCCCTCTTGCCCTTTTCCACTAGCCTATCAAGGTTTCTGCCTTCTTTCCAAGCTCTTTTACAACAATGCATATGCTCAGACGAGGCAGCCAGGGGAATAGCATTTTTTAGCCTTTGGCTATCGATGATTGACAGCTGCTAACCAGAAGAACCAGGAAGCAGAACATTTGGGCAGCATTCCAGGTTAGTCTTATAATTATCAGCAGAAAAGGCAGCTAGAAAGCTTAGGGAGAGAGGGGCCAAAAGGAGCATTAAGCCCTTCACTGAGAATAAAAATGGAGAAACACCTTCTTATAACAGAAGGCATCTTGCAGTCTCATGCTATATGAATAGCATTGCCCACAAAACCTAAGAAACAAGAAGTCATTTCTTACTCCCATGTTCCCCAGAGTAAGGGACGGAGATATGCAAAATACTCCTTTATGTCCCTTGCTAATGCTAATGCATGTGTCCAGAACCGCTGGCAAATAATATTCAATATAGCTTAGTATATAGAGCCAATCATCTGACCTGCAGGCATGATGTGTTTCGATCTTGTTAGATCTCATCAATACAAGATACAGATTCAGCATTTCCACGTTTGGGGTTTAGGAGGAGATTTACCTATATACAATTCAGTACAAATCTATAAACAAAATGATGTCATAAGCTGAAAATATACCCAACAACAGTTATCAATTAATTTGCACAGATTTTAAAGGGTATGTATGGCAGATTTTAAAGGGTATGTACCCCTTCAGGAAAAATTTAGTATTTCATGCAAGACCCTCCCAGACAGAGACATTTTACTTACACTCCACTGCTTTACTCCACTCCTGCTGCTATGTACCTTTTCCATTCACAAACAGCAGCAGTGGAGGCCCTTTTGTAATAGGCATCAGCCATTTACTGTAACATCACTGTCACGACTGTGACGGTCGTCCCTACCAGGAAGCAGAGGGGAGCTGCGGCGGTGGATCGTGGAGCTTGTAAGTATAATGTCTCTGTCTGGGAGCACATTTGACCACTTTAAGCATAACGTTAAGGAGGTTTTAGGGGGTCCTGCATAACATACTAAATTTTTCCCAAAGGGGAGGACATACCCTTTCATGAGGTTGCTAATCCTTACATTGACTGTCCCCGTTTAACAGGGGCGTAACTACCAGGGGAGGAAATCCTGCAACTGCAAGGGGCCAGGAGCCAGGAGAGCCCCATCTTTTTGTTTTTCCTATGACAGATATGCATGGTTATCTTATCGCACAGCTGCCTCAATACGCTAGCCAATATTGAATTCCAAAAAAGTGCAGTGCCTCCCTGTAAATCAGCCCATTACTGTATACTCCAGAGTTGCTATGTTATTGAGTAATAGAACAAAAAAGCCTTGCAAAATGTTATTTCTGTTGAAATCCTATATACAGTATGATGTGGTCAGGCCATTCTCCTATTCCCTTATTAACCCTACCTAACAGTTGATCAAGAGGAAGCAGAAAAACCAAGGATTTGTTTGAATTTATAATTATTTTAAATTAATCACATCCCCACGCAATCGCCGCTTCTCCAGTGCAAACAGCCCTAACTTGTGTAATCGGTCTGCATAGAGGGAGAATAATATTTTGTCCCTTGAACCTACACCCCAGTAACCCCAACTTATACAAGACAATATCTTGCTATCTCTAGCCGTTGCTGTGTGGCACTGTATGCTACAGCTTCGTCTGTTATCTACTAGAACCCCCAAATCTTTTTTCCAATAGATATTCACTTAGCATAGAATCAGGAGTGTTCCTAGGGCAGGGGTACCGCCATGCAGTGACCGGGCCTTGGGTGTAGCCCCACCCCCTATCCAAGTCCCAAGTCCCGCCCACGGAATGCCCAAGCCCTGAACTCTGCTTAGTTTTGTGCCATCAGCAAACACAGAGACCTTGCTCTCAATCCCAATGCTCTTAACAAAAAAGATTTCAAGACAGACATTTTCTGACTGACCACATAAAACTGGAACTTGAATATAAACCTAAAACCAGCAATATAAAAACACAGATAATTGGTGTTAAAAGCAACATTTTATTTATTATGCTAAGTTCCTGAATATTCACCAAGTAATAAAGCAGGGCACCTTCTTTCAAACCACCTAAAAAATAAGATTCTGCAAACAAAAGGTGAACTGTGTAACTTTTGTGTAACTATTGGTCTGCCAATAGTGAGATATTTCAGCCAATCAAAAAACATAAACAGGAAAATACAACCCCCCAAACTTTCTTCAGATTCTCATGTTTAAAAAATTGCATGGATTTTCATGGCATGAAAAAATAAATTCTAGTATTCTAGTATTTTGACGTCATGTCATATTTTAATTCAGTATCTGAGAAAGGATATGTTCCCCTGGAAATAAATGCTCAAAGCAGTTATTTTGCCAATTCTAAAAGCCAGCAAAGAAATCTTAGAACTATCTAACAATAAATCTAAAACTGACGGGACATGTCCAGCCTAAAAAAATGATGTTGTGCCCAATTACCTGGCAGCTGCAACTAGTAAGTGGAGTGGCTATTGGCGCAGAGCCTGACTGCTCCTGTTTTTGATTGAAACAGCTTAAAAAAGAAGCAGGGGGTGGTACACAGGCGGCGAGAGACTGGGTTAGGTAACTCATTTCAGGGGCATCATTGGCGTATAATGGGAAACTGGGTTTTTAGGGGCTGGTGTGCATTAGTAAGTTCGGCCTTCCCTACACTCTAGAAACAGGTGTACAATACACTCTAGAAACAGGTATGCAATACACTCTAGAAACAGGTGTACAATACGCTCTAGAAACAGGTGTACAATACACTCTAGAAACAGGTATACAATAGACTCTAGAAACAGGTATACAATGCACTCTAGCAACATGTATACAATGCACTCTAGAAACAGTTATAAAATACACTCTAGATACAGGAATACAATACACTCTAGAAACATGTATACAATACTCTCTGAAACAGGTATACAATACACTCTAGAAACAGGTATAAAATACACTCTAGATACAGGAATACAATACACTCTAGAAATGTGTATATAATACTCTCTGAAACAGGTATACAGTACACTCTAGAAACAGGTACACAATACACTCTAGAAACAGGTATACAATACACTCTAGGAAACATGTATACAATACACTCTAGTAACATGCATACAATACATACTAGAAACAGATATAGAATACACTCTACCGGAACATTTTACCAAGGCCATTTACAGCAAGTACTGTATCATTTTAGCCAAATTTTCGAAAATTTCTCAAAAATTTAATTTCTAAATATTCTAAATTTCTTGAATTTTCAAAATTTATTGATTTTTCGGAAATTTTTGAATGCATGAATTCCGGAAAATCTGCGAGATTCGAGATTGCCCATCTCTAGTGCTAACCACTGAGCCACCCGTGCTGCCCATGAATATCTGTATATGTTTGTTTAGTTAACTACTACCAGTGTGTTGTCCAATCACTTTCTCTGTTGTTTGTTTGCAGATTCTTCTCTTCACACATATCACCAAGTAAAGGTGAGGCGTGTCTGCACTATTAGCCATTTCATCTTGGGCTTTGAAATCTTCTGAGATACAGTCCTCAGAAAGTTGGAAAGCAGGTAGGTGTCTACTAAAAAAAGGAATGGACAACATAATTGTGTTAGATGAACTAGTATCACACATAAAGAGGTAACAGATTGCCCTAGTAATGTGTGCCCTCATTTCCTGCCTCATGGACCCAACCGGGCCATACAGAATATGAAGGACCCACACTTTCAAACAATAATATATCATTGCTGTGACCAAATTGTCATAAATCACCACACAATATTTGTGGGCTTATTCCCATACGCAGTTGTTTAGAAACCACAAAGTGAGCAGTATATAATGGTAAGTACATATCAATTTAACTTTTACCTTGCCAGAGTACTTCAAGTGATTAACAAAAGGAATGAAAACTTTTTGAAATCTGCAAACCTCAAAGTGCTAAAAACTTTTTTTTTTATAATGCTTTTTACTTGATGAAACATGTGGCAGGTTAGTGCTATAAAAATATTAAATAAAACTAACCTTATCCCTGGCTGACAGATGCAGGTATATAGGAGATACAGGATATACAGATATAGGTACAGCAACAGACTGGGTAGTGCTGTTGAAAGTGTTGTTCTAAAGAAGCAATGAAGGTCTGTCTACTAGATAAATCTTACTATTTACTGAATAGAGGGTTGCTTATTTGCCCTACAAACACCAAGGGGCATAATTAAAGGAATGCTATTTTCTCTGGTATTCGCCACAAAATTTCTAAATTGAAAATTTCTTTTCACTTTATTTAAAGAGGAAGGACTAATAATGCTTAAAATGTGTCTTAAGTCAGATTATAGCAGTAAATTAAACAAATGAAACAGAACATTACCAAATATCAGATCAGGCATACGGATGCTAAATAGGTAACACACCCTGGCGCTGTTGTTTGTTAAAAGGGCTATTACACACAGAACATTTATGTAAAAATACACATCTAACATTATTTCAGCAGAAAAATAAGTTACGTAATTTTTTGTTTAAATGGCTAATTTTCAGCAAGGCTTTTTTAAAGTCGTAGCTCTCAGTATGGTTGTGTTACATAAATGCAGTATTTGCTAGGAAAAAAAATTGAAACAAGTAGGGAAACGTATGGGAGCAGCTATTGCTCCTAGCCCAATCACCATGCTATGTTATATTTGCTTTTATATCCATAGTGTCTCCAATGCATTGGCGATGTTGTTAAACTTTTAGGGCTTTTAATGCCAACTAGTGAACATAACAATAATTCAGTCAAACTTATATATTTCATTACACAGGTTTGGTCAGTCAACTGCCCGTGAGATTACTGTTTGGTATATTGAACAGTACATCTGTTATTGGATAAACTAGCCCATGTATATTAGGCTTAATATGTATATATAATGTCTTCATTTTAATGCCAGTTAAATGTGTTTTTTTAATGCTGCATTGTTTTTATTTTTAGTGCTTCTGGCAAACCTGGTGCCATTTCTGCAATTCATTACATACGCAGCAAACAGCAGACTTGCCGAAGGTTCTCTAAGACTGGAGAGGTGGACTGATAAAAATTCGCAAATGAAGATGTGCAATACAATCTAGGTCTAAGGGCAGTGGGATGGTCTTCTGCTATCAGCCTTGTGCTTGAGTGGATTTATGTTTTAGCTGTGGTTCTATATCCATTCCCCAATAAGATTAGTAAATCTTTAGGCATAGAATTACCATACTGGCAAAAGTTCTTGCAATTTAAGGATAAAAAAAACCTGTTCTGACTCACCTTACATTGAGCAACCCACTAGGTTCTTAACCCCAAGTTTACCAGCAATCTAGAGAACTCACATGTTAAAAGTTACTCTCACCTTACCACCAATTCAGCCAGTGACCTGACCAGAGTGCATCTACCTATGCAGGTACAACAGTGACGTGAGGCGAAACAAAGTGGCCGACAAGGTTAACTTTAAACATGTAAGTCCTGTCCTCTGGATTGCCAGTGAACCCAAGGTTGATGGACCTTACGGTTCAGGTCCTCACTCTGGGTACTTTGCATTGGCAAAAGAAGAGCAGCGGGTTAGGTGAGTATAAAATGTCCTTTAACATGCTACATTGGAGTGTGTTTTATATGTTTTAGCCATGTATATAAATATATAGGCATCAATTATTTTGCAACTGAATAAAGCGTGTGGAAAGTAAAGCAGAAGGTTTGCTTTCATTCATTAGCTGTCTCCTTTTCTAGGATTCAGAAAGACATCACAGTAAGTGTTGTGTACCAGTAAGTAAAGTCTAGCATTATAACATTATTATGAGAAAGGGAGCTCTAATGCCTCGCAGTATTTTTGTTTTCTGGGTGGAGATCAGAAGCGCTTCATAAACAAGCTTTTCTTTAAGTGTTAAGAGGCCATTTTTAATGAAGCATTTATGGATTTTTAATATAATAAAAAGAAGATTAAAGTATGTAAGTAAAGTGATGACGCTGCAATAAAGATGTTTATAATTATTAAATTGCATAGTGATTTTTCATACAATGCAATACTCCATCTATTATGAGAGTATATAGTATTCTTGTATTGCGTAATGGCATAATCTCAGACTATCTCAATCACATAAAATTTAAATTGGTAGTTTATATGGAAATATAAACAAAAAACTGGTTAAAATGAAATGTATATATATCCAAGTTTCAATAACTGACAACTAAATGTTCATCCCTAAATTATAAAATATCTACAGGTAAACACCCCCAAACCCCAAAAGTATAATAGTTAGAAATATGAAAAATGTTGGATGGTTATGCAGCAAAATGTCTTTCCTCTTGCCCTTTTCCACTAGCCTATCAAGGTTTCTGCCTTCTTTCCAAGCTCTTTTACAACAATGCATATGCTCAGACGAGGCAGCCAGGGGAATAGCATTTTTAGCCTTTGGCATCGATGATTGACAGTGCTAACCAGAAGAACCAGGAAGCAGAACATTTGGCAGCATTCCAGGTTAGTCTTAAATTATCAGCAGAAAAGGCAGCTAGAAAGCTTAGGGAGAGAGGGGCCAAAAGGAGCATTAAGCCCTTCACTGAGAATAAAAATGAGAGAAACACCTTCTATAACAAAGCATCTTGCAGTCTCATGCTATATGAAGCATTGCCACAAAACCTAAGAAACAAGAAGTCATTTCTTACTCCCATGTTCCCCAGAGTAAGGGACGGAGATATGCAAAATACCCTTGTCCCTTGCTAATGCTAATGCATGTGTCCAGAACCGCTGGCAAATAATATTCAATATAGCTTAGATAAGAGCCAATCATCTGACCTGCAGGCATGATGTGTTTCGATCTTGTTAGATCTCATCAATACAAGATACAGATTCAGCATTTCCACGTTTGGGGTTTAGGAGATTTACCTATACAATTCAGTACAAATCTTAACAAAAATGATGTCATAAGAAAATATACCCAACAACAGTTATCAATTAATTTGCACAGATTTTAAAGGGTATGTATGGCAGATTTTAATGTACAAGACTCCAGGGATGGGTCATGGATGGAAGATACATATCTCCTATTTTTGGTCTTGTTTCCTTTTAATGCCAGTACATTGGGGGTTAACGTGCGGCAGGAAGGAATGTCTGCAAGGAGCTCTGGGAAAGAGGAGTGTGTGATTGCCTGAGCAGGTGTATTGCTGATGAGCTGTGCAGGCTGGAGGGTGTGTGGATCAGAGCTCCTGGCTGGATTTCCCAGTGTTACAAGGAAGGTAACCTTCTTGCTAAAAGAAACAAAAGAAACACTGAGGTGTGTCAGTAAATGAACTGTGTTTTATTTGCAAAGTATTTAAAGTTTGGGCTGCTGAAGAAAGCTGGACTTTTTCCTTTGTGTTGGATTACAAAGTGAACTGCATAATTTGATTTGCTGAGTGAAGCTGCATTTCCTTTTTTTCCTGTTTGACTGTTTTGCTGCAGATGCCAAATTTATGTTGCAAATAAACAAAACCATTATTTTGAACTTTGAGGCTGCCTAACCTGTGTGAACTTGATCCCAGATCCCCCTGAATATTACAACAACAGGTATCCCTACTTTGCAATGAATGATGACTTGCTGTATCGAGTAGCCAAGGTACGCTCTGATGTAATAGAGCAGCTTTTGGTTCCTCAGCCCTACAGGCGAATGGTACTGGATATGGCCCACAATGAGGGTTTGGGAGGACACCTGGGTGCTGAAAAGACGGAGGCACGGGTTACGGACCGTTTTTTCTGGCCCGGGATTAAGGCAGATGTTAAAAAATACTGTGGTTCCTGCCCGAAATGCCAGTTAACCGCTCCGGCTCCGCATTTCCGAAGTCCCTTGGTGCCCCTACCCATAATCGAAGTCCCCTTTGAGCGGATTGCCATGGACTTAGTAGGCCCGCTAGTAAAATCAGCCCGGGGACACCAATACATACTCGTAGTACTAGACTATGCCACTAGATACCCAGAGGCCGTCCCTTTGAGAAGCCCTACTTCGAAAATCATTGCAAGGGAGCTGTTTCAAATGTTCTCGAGGACTGGTTTTCCTAAGGAGATCCTTACCGACCAGGGCACCCCATTTATGTCAAGGGTGATGGCAGATCTCTGCAAACTGTTTCAGATTCAGCAGTTGCGGACCTCTGTCTATCACCCCCAGACGGATGGCCTGGTCGAGAGGTTCAATAAAACCCTGAAGTCCATGCTAAAGAGGGTAGTACAAAAGGATGGTAAGGATTGGGACTGTCTGCTACCGGCATTGCTGTTTGCTATCAGGGAGGTTCCTCAGGCATCCACGGGCTTCTCGCCATTTGAGTTGGTGTATGGTCGGAGGCCACGTGGATTGCTTGATCTTGTCAAGGAAACCTGGGAAAGTGAGGCAACTCCTCATAAAACAGTTGTTGAACATATTTCCCAAATGAGAGACAGAATTGATAAGGTGATGCCCTTGGTCCGGGAACATCTCCAGAGTGCTCAGGAGGCACAGAGGAGGGTGTACAATCGGTCAGCGAAGGTTAGACACTTTCAAGTGGGTGATCGAGTGGCAGTCCTAATACCTACTGTGGAAAGCAAGTTCCTGGCCAAGTGGCAAGGACCATTTGAGGTGGTAGAAAAATTGGGAGAAGTAAATTACAAGGTGTACCAACCCGGGAAAAGAAAACCATATCAGATCTACCATGTAAACTTGTTAAAACCCTGGAGAGACCGGGAACCAGAACTGGCATTGGTAAGCCTAAGCCCTGAGCCCCACAAAGGGATTGAGCATGTGAAAATATCCCCTACTTTGTCCATGGCACAGTCTCAACAGGTGAGAGAGTTCTTACAGAGGAAAAAAGAAGTGTTCTCAGAACTGCCAGGTCTTACTCACGTTATAGAACATGACATAGTCACTGAGCCTGGAGTCAAAGTGTGTGTCAGGCCCTACCGCATTCCCGAAGCCCGCAGGAAAGCAGTTGCAGATGAGGTTAAAAAAATGCTGGAACTGGATATCATTGAAGAATCGCAGAGTGGGTGGTCGAGCCCCATTGTGCTGGTTCCAAAGCCAAACGGTACTCTGCGATTTTGTAATGATTTCAGAAGACTGAATGAGGTGTCAAAATTTGATGCCTACCCCATGCCCCGAGTGGATGAGTTGATAGAAAGGCTAGGCCCAGCCCGGTTTATTACCACTCTGGATCTGACAAAGGGGTATTGGCAGATACCTCTATCCAAAAACTCTAGAAACATGTATACAATACTCTCTGAAACAGGTATACAATACCTCTAGAAACAAGTATACAATACACTCAAGAAACAGACGTGCAATATATTCTAGAATATGTTACAATATGCTCTAGAAACAGGTATACAATACAGTCCAGAAACCAGAATACAATACCGTCTAGAAACAGGAATACAATATACTCTAGAAACATGTGTACAATACACTCTAAAAACATGTATACAATGCACTCTCTGAAACAGTTATACAATACTCTCTATTAACAGTAATACAATACACCCTAGAAACATGTATACAATACCTTCTTAAACAGGTATACAATACCTCTAGAAACATGTATACAATACACTCTAAAAACATGTATACAATGCACTCTCTGAAACAGTTATACAATACTCTCTAGAAACATGTATACAATATACTCCAGAAACATGTAAACAATACACTCTCGTAACAGGTATACAATACACTCTAGAAACATGTATACAATACATACTAGAAACATGTATAGAATACACTCTAGAAATAGGTATACAATACCTCTAGAAACATGTATACAATACACTCTAGAAACATGTATACAATACACTCTAGTAACAGGTATACAATACTCTCTCTATTCTGAACTCACTGCTGTATTTTCGAAAAATTATCGGAAATTCTATTATTATCAAATTTACGATCTAGCTAACTGTAGAATGTATCGTTATTTAACCTTTGAATGTAATGTTCATTTTCGCTAACCCTTCAATGTATTGTTCGCTAACCCTCCAATGTACTGTCCGTTTTTGTTTTCGTTTACCCTTGAATGTAGCCTTCGACTTCGAAACAGGAATACAGTACAATCTAGAAACAGGAATACAATGCACTCTAGGAACATGTATACAATACACTCTAGAAACAGGTATAAAATACACTCTAGATACAGGAATACAATACACTCTAGAAACATGTGTACAATACTCTCTGAAACTGGTATACAATACACTCTAGAAACAGGTATACAATACACTCTAGAAAACATGTATACAATACACTCTAGAAACATGCATACAATACACTCTAGAAACTGCATACAATACATACTAGAAACTGATATAGAATACACTCTAGAAACATGTATACAATACTCTGAAACAAGTTTACAATACCTCTAGAAACAGGTATACAATATGCTCTAGAAACAGGTATACAATACAATTTAAACATGTATACAATACCCTCTAAAACAGGTATACAATACCTCTAGGAACAGGTATACAATATACTCTATAAACATGTATACAGTACCCTCTGAACATGTAAACAATACCTCTAGGAACAGGTATACAATACGCTCTAGAAATAGGAACACAATACACTCTAGAAATAGGTACACAATACACTCTAGAAACAGGTATACAATACGCTCTAGAAACGGTATACAAACACTCTAGAAACAGGAATACAATACACTCTAAAACATGTATACAATACACTCTAGAAACAGGTATACAATACACTCTAGGAAACACGTATACAATAAACTCTAGAAACACGCATACAATACACTCTAGAAACTGCATACAATACATACTAGAAACAGATATAGAATACACTCTAGAAACATGTATACAATACACTCTAGAAACATGGTTACAATGCTCTCTGAAACAGGTATACAATACATCAGAAACAGGCACAACAATACACTCTAGAAAAAGGTATGCAATACATTCTAGAACATAGTATACAATACACTCTAGAACCAGGGAAACCAATACACTCTAAAACATGTATACAATACACTCTAGAAACATGCATACAATACACTCTAGAAACTGCATACAATACATACTAGAAACTGATATAGAATACACTCTAGAAACATGTATACAATACTCTGAAACAAGTTTACAATACCTCTAGAAACAGGTATACAATATGCTCTAGAAACAGGTATACAATACAATTTAAACATGTATACAATACCCTCTAAAACAGGTATACAATACCTCTAGGAACAGGTATACAATATACTCTATAAACATGTATACAGTGACCCTCTGAAACATGTAAACAATACCTCTAGGAACAGGTATACAATAGCTCTAGAAATAGGAACACAATACACTCTAGAAATAGGTACACAATACACTCTAGAAACAGGTATACAATACGCTCTAGAAACGGGTATACAAACACTCTAGAAACAGGAATACAATACACTCTAAAACATGTATACAATACACTCTAGAAACAGGTATACAATACACTCTAGGAAACACGTATACAATAAACTCTAGAAACACGCATACAATACACTCTAGAAACTGCATACAATACATACTAGAAACAGATATAGAATACACTCTAGAAACATGTATACAATACACTCTAGAAACATGTTACAATGCTCTCTGAAACAGGTATACAATACATCTAGAAACAGGCACACAATACACTCTAGAAAAAGGTATGCAATACATTCTAGAAACAGGTATACAATACACTCTAGAACAGGAAACCAATACACTCTAAAACATGTATACAATACACTCTAGAAACATGCATACAATACACTCTAGAAACATGTATACAATACACTCTAGAAACATGCATACAATACATAGTGGAAACAGATATAGAATACACTCTAGAAACATGTATATAATACCTCTCTGAAACAGGTATACAATACCTCTAGGGACAGGTATACAACATGCTCTAGAAACAGGAATACAATACACTTTCAAACGTGTATACAATACACTCTCTGAAACAGGTATACAATACACTCTAGAAACAGGAATACAATATACGGTACTCTAGAAACATGTATATAATACCCTCTGAAACAGGTATACAATACCTCTAGGAACAGGTATACAATATACTCTATAAACATGTATAAAATACCTTCTGAAACAGCTATACAATACCTCTAGGAACAGGTATACATAATGCTCTAGAAACAGGCATACAATACACTCTAGAAACATGTAAACAATACACACTAGAAACATGTATACAATACACTCCAGAAACATGTATACAATACACTCTAGGAACAGGTGTACAAAACGCTCTAGAAACAGGTATTCAATACACTCTAGAAACGTATTTTCTTTGAAAAATCTAGATAAGTAGACAAATAGTAAATTACTCTGTCCTACAGTGGCAATCACACAGGCCTTAATAAACCCAACAGGTATTGTGGTGGGTTTATTACTACTATCACTAGGTAGGTGATATTTGGCAACCCAGAACTGACAGTGTTTAGTGAGGTTAAACAGCAGTGATGAGCACTTCCAGGCAAGGACAACACCACAAACATAGAGATTACTAAATGCCACTAGGGGGTGACTCCCATTGTTCTCTATGCGTTGGTGGGAGTCTAAGGGGCATATTTACAAATAATCGCTATTTTCGCTATTTCACTATCGCAGAACATCGCAATGACAAATATTTATGAAAACGCTCGTTTTCGCTCTCACCTTTGCGGTATCACTGAGGCGATGTGTGGCGGTAGTTTTCACTTTATTCATTGCGTTAAGTGTGGTATCAATGCGAAAATAGAAATTGTTCTCCAGTGTAATTTCAGAGCTATTTTTGTCACTTTTTTATTTAAAGCTATTTATAAATAGGTGAATTTTCGCCTTTTTGCCCCTTTTGTTGCATTTTTTTGCAGTTTTACCAGAATTTTCGCCAAATATCATTACTTACTGGAATGTTCCATTAACATGACTATTTCTTAAACATCACTATGGTATGTTCCCATATTAATGGAACTGGTTTGGTAATTAGCTGTAGTTTGCTGAAAATAAGCAATACTAAAAAAATTGTCCTCTTAAAGGGCATGTCCAGCTCCAAAACTCCCTTTTGGTTACAAGGTAGGTGCCCCTTGCCCACCCCCAACCGCCGAAATATTTTTGCAAATAATGCTCCGATTGTTACTTACGGACCATTCTCTCCCACGCTGTCTCTAATCCAGCTCCCTGCTTGCGGAAGCTGCAAGTAGGGTCTGGACTTGCAGCCGCCTCTGTGATTGGCTAAGATGCAGCCAATCACAGATGCGGCTGACGTCATTGAAGACACCGCGGGAGAGAATGGTCCGTAAATAACTATCGGAGCATTATTTTGCAAAAATATTTTGGCGGTTGGGGGTGGGAAGGGGGCACCTACCTTGTAACCAAACCTTTTCACTCTAGGTGCAACGGCCGAAGAGGATGGATCCTGATGTAGGGAGGGAGGGCAGTAAAGGGCTCCACAGCGCATGTCACATTCCTTGTCAAGGTTAAGGAATCAGCAAGGACTGGATGGCTCACAGACACCTCCTTCACTTTCCTGGACTTTGGACAAGCATTGCTGGAGAACAATTTGGAGCAGAGATCTAAGGTAAGGATTTTTGTAAACTACTTAGTAGGGCCAGTAATGGGTTAAATTATAGATTTGGGGGTGGACATGCCCTTTAATAAAATAGAGAAAATTCGCCTTTTGAGTTTTACACTATTTATTATATCTTTGGCTGAAAAAAAACACCAATTGTGTTGGACTATTTTTAAATAACAAAGATAGGTGTTCAGTGTATAATAACAAATTTAATACTACTTTGAAAAAACACCAGGGTGTATTACCTATTTACCATCATATGTGGTGAGCTTTTTCAGCATTATTAGTGCTACTATTTGCTACATAATTTTCGCTTTTGATGAAAATTCGCCTTTTTAATAACTTGATGAAAAGAAAAGTTGAAAGTTTAAAAAATTGTGGTAAAGGCTGGTGGGGGAAAAAAGCAAAAATAATGCCTCTTTATAAATATGTCCCTCAGACCCCCCATTTGACTTTATTGGCAAATAAAGAAAATTGGAAACTTTAAAAAAAACAATTCTAAAAAAGCAAAAAATAAACCTTAAAAAGCGAAATCTTAGATTGTATTACAGTAAATTCTGGAAAATAGTCTAACACCCCCTGAGTACTTAGAAACACTCCACAATGTACTGACACCTCCATGGACCCATTGGCAGGCTAAATAAATGGCCACTTATGCTTTTTTGCCACCTCAGACTTGGCAAAAATACACTTTTCATGAAAAGTAGCGGTAATGACCTTTCGCTACTGGTTATCACTGCTTTATAAATATCAAAAAGTCTAAATTTGGCGATAAGGCAGCGTTAAAGAAGGCGAAAAGTTTAACAAACCTTTATAAATATGCCCCTAAGTGTACTGTACACTTCTGAAAATACTCTTAAGTGAACAGCAGATTAACACATGGAAGCTGCAGACTATCCTGCCCCCTTGATGCTGACAGCCAAGTGTGTTACAGCACAGAGATCCTGCCTCTCTCAGGTACTGAAACAGACATCCCACCCTGCCATTTCAGGCTTCTGGGCAGGGTGGGAAAGGGGGACATCACAAGGGAGGCATGAAATCTATGATGTCACATGGAGGCAGGGCTAGTGTCCTAGGGGGTGGAGGGAGTGGGGCTAGGGTGGAGTTAGGGTGTTCCCTGGGCGTGGTTAGCAAAGGGGGAGTAACCAAGGAGGAGGCTAGAGTTTCCTCTCAGTCGTGGCAGTCAGGGATGATCTTGTGGGAGTGTGGGAGACCACCCTAGAATGAGGGAGACTCCCACAAGGTGCAGGAGGGGTGAGATATGTGCTGACTATGCTGAACATTATAAAAATCCTTTTATGTGTCTATCTCCTTTTTCAATCCTAACATTCCTTTTCTTTTCATACAAACAATGTAATTTTTGCAGTCAATACCTATCCAGCACAAAAGAATAGTAAAGTTCAGTCTGTGGATTTGAACCTGTTACCTCAAGTAGTCTATGAAGTAGAGATATCTGTAGAAAACTGTTTCTGTAAATTTTGAGAGCGGATACTGGAAATATTGGGTGTGGCTAGTGGACAAAAAGATCTACTGGCAACAACCTGGAAGTCTTCTAATATACAGAATACATTTACATGTACACAAATGCAAACTACTAGTGTAGTAATTAACTAAGAATGGATGTTATAGGGAATAAAGCTTTAACGGATCCAACAGTATTGGGGCTTTATCGGCACTATGTGTTGCCGCTTACCCAAACAAGCTCACAGCTGCCAAACGTTCGGATCGGCAGAGCTGTTCGGGGAAAAAATTTAATTTTCCTCAGCTGCGGTAGACTACCTGTAAGAGGGAGGGGAGGCCACGGCTGAGGAAAACGCACAGTCCTGAGCGTTCTACCTATGCTGTGTACAGTGTATAGGGAGAACGCTTGGGACTGTGGGTATCTTGATCTTTGAAAAATGACAAAAATCTGTCCTGTGTGTACCCAGGTACAGACAGGTAAGAATTTAAAAAATGTTGCCCTATGAAAATCACCTTTTATTAATGATTTGTGTTGTTATTTACCATTTTGTGGTTAAATAACTAGCTGGAAGCAGTAGTTAATAACGATAACATCTTTTAATTTACCGTTTAGCAGTTTCGTGAAAATGCCCCATTTGTTGATTGATAGTGGAACCAATTCTATGGATGGTAATGATCTCGATTGGACTGCACCTCCTCATGCTCTTTAAATTTATATAAAATTATGTAACTAATGCAAATTACTTAATCTACCTCCTCAGAGTTAAAGCAACAGTGTGGGAATGCAGTTTTTTTTACCCACCCAGTACCATATCATCTACAGTCATTGTCAGTGGGGTCCTGCAGTCTCATTGGGTGCTCCTCTGGTAGTTATGTCGCTGTTTTGATCTCCTTTAATCATATGGACAAATCTACTAATCATTTGCCTTTTAAAAGTCATTGACCTTAACATTTCACTGATGCATCCCAGAATCCCAGTGTGCAAATCACTGGTGACTTGGAATAACATGTGGGTGATACTCTACACCGGTTCTCGCTCTCTGTCTCTGGGAGTGTTTGCTTTCCCAGGAGAAGTTTGACATCTTGGCAGCTCATTGAAAAAGTCAGACAGGTGTCCTTAAAGCATTTCTGCCCTTTGTGAATTCTGTAATACGCTGGTTCTTTTTCGCTTAATGCTCAGTATTTTCCTTTCTTACAAAATTATGTTTATTCTTTTTTACTCTCATTTGGTCCTCTCTCTGTCCCCAACTTTTTTTTATTTTTTCACCTTTTCCTTCTTTTCCTTCCACATTATTCTCGGATTTTCTCTTCATTTTCTACTTACCCCTTGTCCCTTACCTATACATTTTTACTTGTTTTATTATTTACCAGAGAAGGGCAGAGTGCTAGAAAGGAGAGACATCCTGTCTCTTTTTTTATAGTTTATGGAACTGCAAGGTGAATTCTTAGATCCTTATTGTGCCGTAAGCAGTATGCAATCTTATAATATACAAGCTTTTGCTTTGGTTATTTCTTGCTGTTTGGTTACCTTTAATGCATGCCGGCGCCCTTTCTGTGTGATTTTGCTGCATTTGATTTAATTGTTAATTCCTTTATTTTTTTCTAGTGGTCCCATGATCTGTGACCTAGTTGAATTGCAATTACTGTGACATAGCATAGTATCATTAAGTTAAATAATTCACTGTCTCCCTCCATAATGAAAGTGCAAGTTTGTACATTACAACTTATTATAACAATATCAATTGACTGTACTTATATTTACCAGGTGTAAGGGTGCAGTTATATACCTGAACTGTAACTCTCAACGATATCTGAGAGGCAAAATGGGTGCTTGGTGTCCCAGACAGTTAGAAAACTGCAGGTTAAGTCATTTCACATTCCCATGACCTGCATGAAAGCTTAAAGCCACAAGTCAGCAGGTTAACTTGAAACACAGGCTCATATTACTAAAAAAATATCATCTTCACTTTGATCAAAACTTGTACTGAAGTAAGGTAATGTACCCCACGTGGCCTTGAACTCTTATCATGCACTAGTCAAAGGGCATATTTATATAATATAGAAATGGATTTTGGGTGACAATAACAACAGAAATGAGATTTCTGTGGAATCATTGCAATGTAATATTTGTTCATTATATCACTAATTTCAACACTTCTTGACAATGTTCTTTTTGGCTGAGAACACCTCCAGGTCCTGTTAGTGGCTATTGACTCAACTCAAAGGAACCAGCAGATATATTAAATGAAGATATGAGCAGCCTCTTGCAAAATGAGCTAATGAGGTGGCTGAATTGTAGGGGCAGGAAGAAAAAAACATTGTTTTTTTTGGGAAATATGGTCTTTGACGTGTTGGCATACACCAAAAGCTTTCATGTACAGACTCACTCTCAGGGGATTCCACTTTGTTATTTTTCCTGGCAGGTGGGAAAAGAAAGATTACCACTTGTATGGGGGTTTTTGCACAGGGCGCATCTTACCCTAAGCAAATAGACTGCATTAAAAACAGGATTTCCTCTTTGAAAAAACAGTTTAAACTCCCTTTGCTATATTTCTATTCCATCAAGCCATTTTTTTAAAATGTAAGAACAAAAACATGTAAGTTAAATTACATAAAGTTAATTTTATTCCATTAAATCTCATGTGGTCATGTGTCACCATGATGAATTCTTGCAGATGTTTGACATCTCTTGCCCTGCATATAGTAAGCACAAGCTTAGTTTAAAGAAAACTTTGTTTATGTTAGTTAAGAGGAGAGCAGGTGTTCAGTTCATGTTGGGACTTTACTAACTTCTTCTGGTGATCACTGAAAATGAAAAGACATCTAGTGAATCATTCCGGATAAGTATTCCACATTTTGAAAAAGACATTTACTTATTTCTTGAAATTCTGGCCCTTTAAAATGTTTATTTTTTCTTTTCCTTTTATATATGACTGAAACGTAACAAGATTTTACACAAGAACTAAAACTGCATTAATAGATCTTAATTTAAAAGGTGATAAAAGACAAAAACTTGTGATCCAAAATGACCTGTTTATTTGCTTGATGGTTTACAAGAAATAGTTTGTCCCTAGTGGTTTCATTCTTTTTATTTTAACAATAGCCAAAGTCCATTAATTTTAACTCTTTCATACAATATATAATCAATCCAACAAAAGAGCCACCCTTACCCACATTGACCATGCCTCCCACAGGTGGCACAAGTGACCAAGCAGATCGGACACCCCACCAAACACCCATGCACTGCGGCGTGGCTGCATTTTGCAGTCTGTATCCGGCTTTTGTGATGCTTTTTCCACATTCAGGCTGCGGATTTTCCTGTCTTTCCTTTTAATAACTGTTCGTAATCATTTAAACAAACTTAATAACAGTTAAAAACAGAGACAGGTTCAATTGTGATTTCACACAAACTTTTTACTTCCATGCTGCGCAATCAGTAATAACACAATTCTCTTCTAAGGGCATGGCCACACGGCAACGCACTGGAATCGCACACGCAATTGTGTGCATTATTACGTGTGCGATTCCACGCATGTAATTTACTTTGCCCATTTATTTTCAGGTAACACATGTGATTGCACAAAAAAATGCAGATTGCATGCATTACCAAAACAGAAACGGATGCACAAATCAAAACATTTTGGTGCGTTCTTGCAATTTCAATACTATTTGAAAATCGCATGTGCAAATGTCATGTTTCCTATGACTGCAGCCGACTCCCCTATAGGGAGACTACCATGCCCAGGGGAAATTTTTAGTGTTGCCCAAGCGAGCATGTGGCCGCCAAACGTTCTCGTCAGCCTGACGCTATTTCGGGAAAGACGCTACACACACTGATGATAACAGGGCTTTTTAGTTACTGTGTGTACCTAGCTTAATCAGGAACAAATCCAATAAACTATTCTACTTCTCTTTCTATTGTTCTGCGCAGGAGAGGGGAAATTTAATCACTTCAGAGCCCTGCATAGCCAGGAATCTCAGAAAGATAAGAAAAACTGTTAAGGTGCCTATACACTACAGCTTACCTACTGCTGATTGCAAAGTGTTAAGTTGGCCATAGACATCAACCATATTCAGCAAACCCCACCGGGCCTGTTGGTTATGTGTATGGATATGTCATATGTATATGAACTACCACCATGATATGATGACCTACTGCCCGGAATTTTTTTTTTCTAAAAATGTATCTGCTGATTACGTTTGACATGTATGTGGTAGTTCCGTATGAAATATATAGGAAATAATCTTTCCTGGTTATTTGCGCATTGGACAAATTCACAAACAGATTCCAATGGAATCAGATGTGAATTTGCAACTCATCGCCATCTGCACGGGCAGCTTTATCTGGCTGGAGAACATTGTAGAACATTAACAAGTAAGAACCACTGGCCAGTAGATGTTACAGTCTAAGACTGGGTACACACGGGCAGATTTTTCGACCCAATCGACCGATACTTCTATGTATCGGTCAATTGGTCTGAAAAATCTGTGCTGCTTTCGGCTGCCCACCATAGCGAACGCTCGGTCGGGACAAAATATCCCTTTGTGTGTACCCAGCTTTAAGTGTACAGCCATCTTTAGCAGAGCTAAACTGATCAGATTCAGATTGAATGCAAAACTGTAATCACACAGGCCTTCCTTGTTATATTTGAATCTAAAGGCAACTGCAGATATTTAAATTATTTAAGGAAAAACAAACAGACAATATGAGAAAGATTAGATTTTATTTTGTAAAATGGCTCTTTACTAAACAAAAATAATCTCCCATATTTCTCCACAAAATTGGAAAATTATATACAAATTATTTACAATCCTAAAAGAGTGCAAAATAGTTTTTTTTTTAAATAAATAGTATTTTAAATAGGCTACCAACCTGACCCTTTAAACAGTATAAAAAGTCCTTGTTCTGAGGTAACCAAATAATTAAATTAACAAAAATAGTTTCCTATTGTAAACAATCCACCAACCTCTGTGGCATTAAAACTGTACATAAAATGTGGGAGGTAAATAAAGTATCACAATACAGTCCAAGACACTCCAGCACACCGCGTTGTTGGCTGTATGCCAGACAGGTAAGTAGGTGCAGTCCCCCTAGGCCTCCACTCCAGGGGCCAGACGATTCTCTAGCACAAGAAAGATATGCGGGAGCACACTACTGTGGTGAATCCAAAATTATTTTATTAAACAACACATACGTTTCGGGACGCCCTGTCCCTTGCATCCCGAAACGTTGTATGTGTTGTTTAAATAAAATAATTTTGGATTCACCACAGTAGTGTGCTCCCCCATATCTTTCTTGTGCTAGAGGTAAATAAAGGCATCACCTCTTCTACCCATAAAAGAAGTTAACTAATTTTGTTACATACAGAAGGAACAGGTGTGCACTGGCAGGAAATGACTTGCATTTTGGGAGACACATTTGGAAGGATAATATCTCATTATAAGGGTGTCCTGGGGAAGCAGTGAAAATGTTATCAGTCAGTTTCCAGGGATAGGCAGAATCAGAGCAGAGTTGGCATGTGAAAGTCGAACTATGAACAGCACAGAAGGTATGGCTGGTGTTACACAACCTCATAACAATAGAAAAATTGGCTGGTGGGACATAATATACTAACAGGGAGATTCAATAAAAGTTCTAATCGTTTAAAATGGTGCTAATTTTGCCCCAACCAATCAGAACTTATGTAACATTTGAAAGCTAACATCTGATTGGTTGGGGCAAAATTAGCACCATTTTAAATGAAAAGAACTTTTATTGAATAACCCCGATATTATAACATTTCCAATATGGCGCTAAAACACTGGACACAGGCATCTCATGGCAGTTAATTCCAAATCCAGTTCATATTTTTAGAATCCACTTAAAGCATGTTCATCACAGGTTGAATGTGGGATATACAGCTTCACGTAATTGTCTTCAATCCATGTTTATTGTGCCATTTGAAAGTATGCCACATTTACAACCAACGACTGGGTACAGCCCTGTTTTGCTGTATGCCTGCATTTACATAACCCGGGAATGGAGGAGGTGAAAAACGGTGATGATCTTTCTCCTTTGCTTCATAGTCCCAAATATTGTCATAGCTGAGATCACTGTTAAAGCTCTGCAGCTCAGCATATTCATGATCCAGAGACACAGGAAGAGGGTGTCCATGTGAGGGAAGATCAAACATATCTTCAACTGAAAAAATAAAAGATGGGGCCAGTGTTAAAAGAGCATTAAACTAAAACAACAGTCATTTTGAGAATAACGCTGGTTCCTATTAAAAGACAACTCATCATTTTATGCTTCTTAGGATATTTACTCTTGGACTATTAAAGGACAATTATACCATTCAAAATAACCCACTACCCCTACAGGTACACAGGGTGAGGATCTGAAAGACTAAAGCTGGGTACACACAGTACAAATCTTTGAAAGAAGACAGATGCTGAACGTTTGTCATCATCATTTATTTACCAAAATATTCCCTCGTCGGGGGAATATCCAAGTCTGCAAACATGGATATAGATCAGAGCAGCTAGGGAAACTTCCAGTAAGCATAACTGGAGATAGTTTACCTAGGCATAAGGACTTAGCAGTTCAGGTCCTCGTCCTGGGTACTTTATATAGTGAGAAGAAGATAGGATCAGGGAAGGTATGTCAAACTGTCCTTTAAAATTTGCTCTACAATAAAGTTTTGTCTTAAATTGTTCACATTGGGTTAGGCCCTTTACAAAGAGACTAACTTAGACATAAGTGGATAATGCTCTAACTGTACAATTTATGTTGGCCATACACTGTTTACGACATTAAGGTTGATTAGATGTTCGTTTTTATGAACATCTTATCTAACCTAACCGCATCGGCCAAAATTTACCAACCTCGCTGATAGAACTTTCATCCAGTTTTTGTGGAAAAATAGTTGCATTTCTGTTCTGTCAAGGATCAGATATAATAATAAATTTACATCTTGATGCTATACATATATGTATACTTGGAAATGTGTTTGTCCAATTTAGTAATTTAAAACAAAACTAGAAAAGACAACATTGGATATGAGTTTCACAACCACTATTGACTGGATATCAAGTGGAAAATTATTCTGGCTTATTTCAAATCCTAACACCAAACAAAACTTTAAACAAATATGGCGTACTAAATAAGGGGCCAAACACAGATCTTCATATTTGATAGTGGTATTTTATATGAGAAATGTTTTCCTTAAAGGACAACTAAAGCCTTTTAACAACACTGATCAGAAAGCAGAGTGCCTTGACATTAAAACAGTAGTGTGGGCCTCACCTGTCATTTTAACATGGGTGTGGAGTAAATGTACTCAAAGTTTATCACCACCCAGAATTATTTTTCCTGAAATGTAGGGCATACTAGCCCACCTCCAACCACCATGTTTATTTAGTTAAAAAAGCTTACAGTCCTTCGATCCCCAGTCCGATCTGCTAGTCCTTCAATCCCCTTGCAAGCAGGGGGCTGGACCGGCAGCCGCGTGGTAACAGAGAACACTGGTTGAACGAAGCGATAGTAGAGTTCTGCAGCTTTTATAGGTAAAATAACATGGCGGTTGGGGGTGGTCTAGGTTTCCCTACACTCACAGAAAAAGGATTTTACGCTAGGGAAAAAGGCAGCCATGGAGGGATTCAGAGGGAGGGAGGGGGTGAAAGGGCCAGAAACCTCTCAGAGGACAGAGAGGAAGCAGGGACTGGATGAATCACTGACCGCTCGTACACAGTGTAAAACTACACAGTGGGGCCAGTAGTGGGTAAACTTTTTGTTTTGGGGGTGGGCATGCTCTTTTACTAACATGGAGTTTGTATGTTATTTCCAAGCATTCCAAAATGACAGTTTGGTCACTGACCATTATTTTCTTTACACATTACCTGTCCTAAGCTAAAAATTAGTTACAGCAGTCCACACCCAATAGTAGTTTCTAGCCAATCATCTTGCATTCTAGATTAGGCAAGGGATCATAGGACTGAGATCAGAAGGCACGTCCAGTGCACAAACACAGTTATCATATCCAGTTCTTCAGGGGTTACATTTACTTTTAGGGTGAGGCCACACTGCAACTCCTACTGCACACGTGTTTGCGATCGCCCAATGTTTCGCAAATGGAGCGCTAGCAATTGCACAAAGAAAATGCATATCGCATGAATTCCGATTAATGGAGTGCATGCGCAGCGCACAGTAGCGCACTAGTTTGGCCACATCAATTGGCCCACACTAGTGTGCACTTTTAAAAGCGCAATCGGATCGCGCTTAAAAGCGCATCGGTGTGGCCTAGCCCTTACAGTATAGGGGATGTTTTCAGATTATGGAGTATAAGAATTTGAGTTTAGTTTTCTTTTAAAGATAAAACAAGCATTTCTTTTAATCTCACCTTCTTTATTGCGATAACAGAAACCCATTTCTTGTTTTACAGCAGATACCTGTAAAATATAGATGTTACAGACAGAACAATTCACAAATTATTTGTATACTAAGTGTGTGCTGTACCATTAAAATAAACAGCAGTGCTTCAGTGCTATACAATCTGTAAGGCTGAGGCCACACTGTACCACGCTCACATTTGTGCACATTTTCCCTCCGCGATCACCCTTTGATTCGCAATCGGAATGCATGTGATTGCAAACAAACGCAGCACTCCCTAGTGCACTAGTGTGGCCACATCAACTAGTGTGCGCCTCAGTGTGGCCAAGCCCTTAATCAGGTGGTTTGGATCTTCCTTCCTGGGTCGATTAGTTAAAGTTAATAGGGTTGTATATCATAGTAATATGTAGGGTTTACTTTTAAAGTATTGTCTTGTCACAAAACCTGGGAGCTTTCATACTGCATATGAAATG
The DNA here is from genome assembly GCA_019447015.1 of Hymenochirus boettgeri. Classification (NCBI taxonomy): domain Eukaryota; kingdom Metazoa; phylum Chordata; class Amphibia; order Anura; family Pipidae; genus Hymenochirus; species Hymenochirus boettgeri. The sequence continues at coordinate 163,072,762 of CM033475.1, forward strand.
GGAGTATTTCTGCTCTGCAACAAGTTGCAAATAAACCATGTATGAAAAAGGAGCAAATTAGCTTTATTACAAAAAGAGGAATGTTGTCAGGAAAAAATGGAGTTACCAGAACAGACAGGAAATGCAAGAACCTACACTTTTGAAGAAGGGTTTCTGTGAAGGGGCTACAGCCTTTGTGTGCACAGACGTGTCTGGGTCACTATTCCTGTGCAATAGGGGTTTAATAAGTTGCTTGCTTCCTTTAACAGGGTGAGAGTATTTCTTGTGCAATGCTGGGTGTGGGGTTTGGTTTTCTTGGAATGATGCACTAGTCTTCAGCTTGGAAACAGGCTTTTCAGCTTGGCTTGAATTCAGGTTCTTTAAAATCTGAAATAGTGCACATTTCTGTGATTTAGCATGGGTTCTGTAAAAGCCAACTTCTATAGTATAACATGTACATCAGATATGTATATTGTAACCGCCGACATTAAAATAGAATGGGATAAACACATTACCCACAAAATACTTCTCACACAGAAATAAACCCCTACCTCATCCATAAAGTTGTTTTCCAGGCCTTCTACAGGAGTGTATGGATCTGCGTAGAGCGGGGACTTAAGATTGGACTCAGAGTGTGTGGATGATTGCTGGCTGTCTGATTGTAGACTCCACCTGTTTAACTGAACACCAATAGAATTTCAAGCACAGATTCATTTAAATGTGAGCAGTCTGTGAGCTCAGTAACTCACAAATCATTCAATTCTACAAGTGAAATAATAGCCCACTACATTATACAAAATGAAAATACATTCTGGAAATCTTGGCTAATGACAAAAGCAACACAGATAAACCAAATGTGCCAACTTCTATTTTGAGCTAACTACATTGAATAACCTATTTACGACAGAGATGCAGAGCCAATGGAAAAGTAAGGCAATGTTTATCCAGACATTATGAAGTACTTTCTACACTGCATTTAAAAAATTACTAACTATTCAATTTCTGATGTTTATAAAGAAATAAAATTCTTTTAACGGTCAATAAACTAGTATAGAACGTATAAAGTGAAGTGGACCACAACTGCAACAGTCACAGTGCTTTCATGATGAGCAAACAGAAGGGAACATTGTGTGGGAATTGGGATGGATCTCTGAAAGTTTCCATCAGACTTATTTGCATTTTTTAAATGGTTCCCACCATCCAGGTAGAGAGACTGGGTTAGATGAGGAGAAAATAACAAATGTAGATCTAATGGGACTTGGGGTTGTATTGTTTCATTGTCCTTTAAAGACTGGTGGGACTTTTTATTATGTATCCTTATCCTTAGAAAATGTTGGCATATTTTGCTTAAGTCTGTAGTCATTATGGTAATCCTCACCCATGTGTTGAAATATAAATATGATTCATATCATTATCATTCAATATGATTCATTATATTATTTGTTAGTGCCAAAGCACATGTTAAGAAGCAAGGGGATTTAAAGGGAACCCATGTTTTATGCCTTTACGAGCAGTTGTGTGGCTTAGTTTAGGGAGCTGGTACTCATAACAAATCAAAATTAAAATGAACTGAATTTAGTTTGCTCTATGGCACCTCATATAATTGATCAGTGGGAATCACAAAAGAAAAGAAAAGGCAAGACCTGTATATAACGTTAAACATTCCCCCACAGGTGGTTTTCTATAAGACAGTTGAATTCCCTCCGAAATCAATTGCCTTATATTTTCCAAGAAGGAGATCCAAGGACTCCAGAACCTGGGACCCATGCCCTTGACTGCCTGAGCATCCTCTCTTCTACCTCTCTAAGCAAAGTCTCTTTCTTCTGGAGTTCCCAAAAATATATTTGTGCTTAAATATACATTATATATTATTATCAATCAGTAAATCTAGTGAACTATAAGTGTTTGTTTTACTTTTCCTTTATTGCTCATCCCTCCATACGTTATTGTTTATTTGGTCTTGTGTACTTTATAAATAGTAAAACTTTACTAGCAGTACCACTGATAATGAAAGTCCATGATTACTAAGAGATAAGCTTTTTCCTGTAAACTTAAAAAGTGAATAATAAAGTCAATCAAATGATTCAAAACTATACAGGATAAAATATAATACAAGATGAATCAGGAGGTTGGGGTTGATATGGTAGCATGTATGCGGTAAAGAACTCAGTCACCCTTTAAGAAAAATGTTTTAGCCCAGGTGTTAAATGGTGACACTGATTAAAATTGCCAGATAAACATATATTTCTTAAATTTTTCTTCACAAAAATGTGCTTGGCCAACTACTGTATTTCAATGACAGAATTTAAGATGAAAATCATAATGCTCAATAATAATAATTATTTTATATCAAGTGCATTTTGTGAGTCATGTTTGGAATATGTTACCAAAGAGGTTAATCCTTCCTGAATCAGCATTATCTTGAGAAATCCCACAGGACTGGAATTTAGTGCAGGGTTGTACTTCTTTTAGCTAAAATAGTTCTCTAGTGCCAGCCTAAAGGTGGCAATACAAAGATATGGATTGTATGATCTTGATATTGTACAATTATTTTGGACGCCAATTTTTCACTATGCATGATAAGCAAGGAAATCAGACAAATTTTCCAAACAAATATATCCCAATATCCTAAAATCATTATCATTGCATGTGTGGCCACAATAACATCCATAGACCTATGGTTAATTATTTTGTGTGTTATAAGGTTAATTATATCCTAATTTAAATGTTTAAATTTACCACTGACTGCTTGCAATATGCATTACACGTCCTAGAGCTAGGGTCAAGTTGGCAACTTCCCTACAACTTTTAATTATTGGGTAATGATTTAATCACTGGGTTATTTAAGTTACTGTCAACAGATTTAACATATGTACAGTATCTGCTGCTTGGTAGAAGTGAGGAACTTGCCAGTCATTGGTTAGAAGACAATTGGATTGGTTGAACAGCATGCAACCCAGTCGCACTGAATTAACTCAAAATGGCACTCATTCACTCATCAGCACTTAGCCAACCATGTGTCTGCCAAGATCCTGCTACAATATTCAATATGGAATGTATCAACAGCAAAGGTTACAACAGAATTTAAACACATTTTGTTTTTCACACCTCGGGTGTCTCGAAGATTGCAGGGACTCTGCCTTTCAATTTAAGAAACACAAACAGCCTTATTCAATAAGAGGTGCAAAATGTTGTTTTCTTACTCTGCAGCAATCAATCAGATGTTATCAAATGTTTTCCAACTGTAGTAGACCAGTAAAAAGGTAACATTGGTTGAAGCAAATAAACAGCTCGGACAAATCTTTGCATCTCTTATTGGATAAACCAAAAAATCTCAGAGCACTCACTCACTCTACATAATGAAATGTATTTATAATTTTAGGGCTCTGAGAGACTGCATTGCAAAAACTGCCTCAGGATATTGAGATATTTTCTCTTGGCACATTCCCCCAATAGTTTGATTCTCACCTAAACAGGCTACACTGGGTAATGCCCAATATGCTCCAATATGGATGCATCTGCTGAAATCACCACATACCCCATCATGAAGATTCCCCGAAGAGTGCATTTGAGACTTTTGGTAGCAGTATGGCTCATTGTACAAAGGAGACAAGACAGACTCATTAGATGTTTCAGGAATCAATCCAAAGGCAGTTGTTTCCAAGTCATAGCTGTGTGGCAAGGCTGATGGGATCTGAACCATTAAGTTGCTCTTTTTTTTTGATCCACGGTTGCTACCCCCTCTTTGTAATTCACTTAAGCCATTTGATGAAGAAGGCCACATAGGATTACACTGAAATACAAACAAACTAGTTTAAATGTACACATTCGCTAAACATACTAGATATCCATTGCCTATTAGGTTTAGGTCTGGTGTAAATTCCAGTAGCCAGATATAGAAATATACAAACAACTTGGACATATAAAACATAATGACAATAACTATCCCTCTTTAGATATTCCCTTCAAAGTACTAAACAGATTCACTTACATGTACAGGCTCTGAATATCCAGGAGACAAGGGATCATCTGGCACTGGCTGTTCATGTAGAACATTGATGGATTGTCTGTCAGAGCCATGTATGGTGCTGTGAGATTGGCGGTTGGAATTGGGCAACTTGGCTGCTGAGGCCCAGGATTTGCTGCGACTGTCTGACGTAAATGAACTCCTGCAACTTGCTGTTACCTGTGGAATGATAAGAGATATAAACTCTAAACAAGCAGGATGTGTATATTATTACTGGATCTACGTTAATACATATTATTCAGAATACTCCCAGCACTACCAGTGTGCTGAAGTTCCCTGTACACATCTCTGAGGAAACGAAGCAAATAAATAGTCACATCGATAGAGATATTGGTTCACACCATTTATATTATTTTGCTTTCAACAAAAACAATGTTTCGGGAGAACTTTTGAAAATTTAATTTTTGATGTGTCATTTTATATGGTGTTTGTGTAGGTTTACAGGGCCATACTTATGAAGGTGCGGTGTCACTATTTTGTGATACCAAACCATTAGTGACCTACAATAGCGGTCTTAAATCTACGATATTGTTTGTAAATTTACAACGCAGATCTACGACCGTGATCGACAAACGCCCATACAATACCATTGCGGTATATATACAATCCTACTTATGATAACCCACCCAATTTGCAATTCCGCAGGTTTATGAATATGGCCCACAGTTTGGCTACTCTCCAGCATAAAAACCATCCACTGTTCCTTTATTCCTGATTCCAGAAACTCCATACCTGATCATGTTGGGTAGAATGTGATCCACAAAAACTGCTTGAACCGGACATGGTGGAATCTCTGTTTTGCTGCTGAGCCCTTTGAAGATGTTCCATCCACTCTTCATAATCCCCCTGAGTAAGGCATGTCACCCGGATGGTGTTAATATATCTGCCTGTGGAATTACAAAGACTTAGGGCACGGCCACACTGCAACGCAAATGCAAACGCATGCGATTTCATTTGCACTTTTGTTGCGTTTGCGCATGCGGTTTTTCATTAACTAATGAAAAACGCATGCGATTGCGATTTAAAATGCGGAACGCAAATCGCAACCCACCTGAAAATAAGGTTCAAGTTAATTGCTTACCTTCTAATAAAAATGATTTCCTTAGTTTCTCAACTTCATCTGAAATTACCCGTACAGCTTTAAGGGGAAGCTCACCCTAGGGAAAAAAACAATAAGGTAAATGTAAAAAAAAAACAAAACATACATACGTTAGCTAAAGATTGATAAACCAAGAGTTATATGATTGGTTCCATAATCTTTATCTTCTATCCCCTAAAGACAGTCTGCTTGGCGACTTGCCTGTTCTTTGGAGAAGGTGAGACTCCCTGAACACCTGGCAGGAAGATCAATACAAATTGACACTGGGAGGCTCCACACACATTAGATAATTCATTGTCAGTTTTAGCCAACAAATATCCAACATGTTCACACATAGCTTCACACAACACTAGTGGCCATTCTGACTTTAGAAATCAGAAATTATCTCTCTTTGACATCAATGGGGAAAAAAAGTTTAGCAAATTCATTGCCTTGCTCCAGGTATTTGTTCAGTCTAGCTAAGACAATATTTTGGTAGACTACAATTTGGTCTAATTTAGTGGCAAAGGTAGGTAACCTTTTCACTGCAGTTACATAATGCAAATATTGTGGTCTGTCCATACAGGGTGAAAGCTGCTGGCTCACAATTCCTTTTAGTGTAGAACTATTGACTTACACTACTTAAAAAACATTTTTAATTGAGAAGGTATTTACAAGATGTTTATAAATGAGAAAATTCTTAAGCAGAAAAGGCCCAGTAAGTCACTTAAATCTTTAATTCTTTTAATGAAAATCGAACAACAGCTGCCCAATAAATATACTAAAAATATAATTCAGATGCATGCAATTGCTTTTTTATTTGTGCTGAGATTAGTTTGGTGATTGGTCATAAACTGATTAATCCCAATCAATTGCAACCTGCAATGTTTAATTCAGTAAATTACCTATTGTTTCCTGTTCCCACGCACACCTCTTCTTATGAGTCTTGGTTTGTCAGATGCAGTGACTCAACTAGTTTCCAGAGACATGCAAACACAGTTTCTATCTGCTCTCACTAAGGTAGGCTACAATCATGAAAGTAAAAATAAAAGTGCTTATTACCAGGTCCCATAGCAGAGATCCCTGGCTCTTTTAGGACCTAGAACTGTGGACCTGTGTCCTTCTAAAGCACATTAGATACTGGTTTTCATAGTAACCAGACTGATAAATAATACTATAAAATATGGAAGTATTGTTTAGTCCCCTAACAGCTCCATTATTGATACAAAGCTGTCATAGGTGCAACTGTGGGGCCTCTGAATAAAAGTAGTTACTACTTAAGGTGGCCATACACATTAGCGATATTGGATAAATCCAGCTGTGGGCCAACGGGATTTACTTAATATTGTCACATGGGCGGTCGGTCAGGTTCATGTGTGCAGAACTCTTTAACTTCCGTTATAATTATTTTGGGAATACATTAAGAATAATTAGTGATTCTTGTTTGTTCCCCTTTCCCTCTATTAAAGGAGTAGGTGTATCATTCCCTCTGTATCTTTTGATTAGACAAGATGAGATCATTGATTAATCGATTGATTGATCAAGATAATAAAATAAGTTAACAAATTAATTAATAAATGATCTACATATTTATTGTCTAGATATATAGATATATAAATTAGATGGTATGTATAACAATTATTAAATTAATGCTTTTTATGATGAATATCTAAAGTACTGTGAGGATATAGGATTTTTGTTTTTATAATGTATATTTGTATCAACTTGATGGAAATTTATAATGGTTTCATACTGGTATGTTAATAAGTGTGTGTGTATCTTTAAGAAGAGGTCTTTTGGTGATAGGGGTTATGGGTATAAAACATGGATGTTTGGTTGATAGTAGTTTTCCTATGATCGAGTAGTACGAAACCCATCAGGCGTCTTTTATCCTTTTGTATGAATAAAGACTGATGTTTTAACTTATCCCAAGTCCATGCTGTGATTTGATTCTGGGGGACGCGGCCGAATACCTACCTTTTTTCTTTGTGATTGATTCTCTTTTTTGGACTCGGGTGACGGACCACATGTATCTCCCGGTGAGTGGACTGATGATAATGATTATACTAATATTATACACTTTTTCACAATTGTTTGGGAGGGACAGGTCCAAAGCAGTTGCACCCGGGCCTCAACTCACTCAACGGTGATATTATTTTTACACTGTTATGAATGGATATTTTGAATCTAAATGTAACTGATAGAGATGGTGTTCACAACAAGCTAATACATTTAACCTCAGCTATTAAGGCTAGGACTGTGTGTACGTGGTCATTTGGTTTATCATGTGCATGTGTGTGGTTGACATTGCATGTGTATGGCCCACTAAAGGCTTCAGCATGACTGTGATTTGCTGTCTCCAAATCTTGCCATAAAGCAATATCACCCATATTAGTCCCAGGTCAATCAAGAGACAAACAAGAATTATTTAGGAAAGGAACATTTATGAACATTTAAGGGCCAATTCCCTAATGCATGGCAATATCAATTCTAATATGATGTATGTAGCAGGTAACGTGAAAGGAAAGTCCACAGTGCTTTTCTCTGAGGAACTTATTCAGTATAATCCTGCATGCTGGGTCCCTTACAGGTTTTGTACTGAAGCTATTTTGACAAATATAAATGAGTCAGTCATACTAACAGCATCATAGTGAGCAAAGCAAAACAATTAGCATGGAATACTATATCATTTTGCAATTAACGCTATTGAACAGAAACATACAATTTGCAATGGGCATTATTAACACAGCTAAATGTTTAGCATCACAAAATGAAGCCATCATTCTTAAGGCTAGGCCCCACTAGTGCGATAGCGATTGCACAGACCAATGTAAACATATGGGAGCGGCCCCACTACATGTGCTGCACTCCAATGTGTCCTACATGCGTTCTTCCATGTGTCCTAGCCCTTCCAGATTCTCAATTTTGGATTACATTTCATAGTAAGCCCCTTTGGATGGTACGGAAACAGCTTAATAGACTGAGACTGACACATTCCTTTTAGGTTAACTGTTTACCTTGAAGCAAAGATTCTTTCCTTCTTCAGAAAGTATGACCAAGGAGCTTGGATAGAGGACCAATACCCTTTCATTAAGATCCTGTAGGAATTCAAAGAAATCAGTTAATCTTTTTAGTGCGTTTTAACTTTAAGAATGATTCATTCTATTCACACACCTGTATATTCTGCAGTGTCAATAAACCAAATAATAACATCCTTTCATGGGGGCAGTGAACACAGAAATGTCAAATGGGAACAATTCTTCTTTCAAAACGAAGCAGTGTATATCTTAATGTATATGGTGAATAGATAATTCATTTTACTTTTTATAACCTGTTTTTAGGGTCTTGGTCTTCTTTCAAGTATTGTAAAATTAGCACTTAATAATCCATTTTAGGGCAAGGCCACACTGCAATGCAAACGGATGTGATTGCGCTTGCGATTTCCGTGCGTTGCGCCATGTTTGCGCTTGCGATTCCCCAATTCCGATTATGGAAGCATATGCGATTGAGATTAAAAATGGGGATCGCATGCTCTTCCAAAATGGAATTGGAATCGCAAACTTTTTTGCGTTCCCGCGATTTCCATTAAAACAAAATTGCGCGCGCAATCGAAACCGCGTGCAAAAACGCGTATAGTGTGGCCTAGCCCTTATTGTTGATTTACACCACGCCTTTTTAAGCCTTGTCCTATTGTAAAATCAGACTTTCATTCAGGAAAAAGTGTTTACAACTTCACACCTCTGCATAATGTCTCCTCCCTCTGAGCCAAGCAAACAATAGTACAAACAGGAAATGTAACAGATTATTTACGGTGCAGCTTTGATCCTGGTTATTTAGACAATTACACTGGCTTATTGCTCGGGAAGAGGAAAGGGGAAGCGTTACATTGGATTTTGTTCAGTTCCTCACTCGTTGGTTTCATTTATATCAAACCTCACTAATGTCTCAATTTCAGTTCCTCCCCACAATCATTGCTGACATTTTTTAGTGTAGCAAAACTAACCACCTAGAGTACTGAGAAGTTACAGATGTTCCTTCTCCTAGAAGAGTTTTCGGAATTTCACAATTTCGATCTAGGGAACCAGATGGGCCTTTAGTGGCCCTTTCACTAATTTCCAATTAAAACCTATTTTTTAACATTAACAATAGTTCAGACTTGCACAAGAATCACATACAGCTCGTATTATCTGTAATTCAGAGCACAACTGTTTCTAGCAATGATATAAAGGACTCATAAGTGTTTCCAGGAGATGTTTACCTGGAAAGGCAATGTTTGCAGCTTGACTTTGGAGATGCAGGCAATGGAGCCTAATGATGTCCTCTGTGTTTCTTCCCAGTCCTGGACAGGCTGACTCTGTACAGATCTCCTGAGTTCAGATTTTTCCCAGTTTCTTTCATTATTCCGCTACACAGAAATGAAGAGAATTTCAATATTAAGTTACCTACTAAACTACATTTCATGAAAAAACCAGCTTAGTCTAGCAACAGGTAAATATGTTGCATTACAGGTTAATTAGCCATTAAGGACTATGGAAGATTATTCTCAATATTTAGACTTATGCCAGATCACAAAACCTTTAGAAATAGTGGTTCACTATACTACTGGTGTCTAACAGCTATGCCTCCCTATAATAATCACTATGTATGACAACATTTCTATATCTATTAAAGGGTATCTCCACTCGTTTTTACAAGTTTTGTGAATCCAGTTCTATTGAAGAACGGGAGCTGTGCCTTACCTTCCGTTCTTCAATAGAACACACAGGAGCCAGGAGACAAGGTAAGAAACTTACCCGCTCGCTCGCTCCCCCGGCGCGTGGTCTGACAGGTCCCGAAATAGCAGGTGCCATGATTTTGATTACATTGTGGCAAAGACTTAAAGGAACTGTAAACTCAAAAAAACAAGTGTTTGCCAATCGTTTCTATTATTCACAGGGAGGTGAGAACGCTTATTCTCACCTCCCTGTGAATAATAGTTTGATTAGGGGACACAGCTGAACTTACCTTACCTGGCGCTCCACTCGCAGGTCCTTCTGATCTGACAGCCGCACTGTCCTGCTCTCCCGATCGCGCTCCTATCTTTTGTTTTGGCGCGCATGCGCCAAAAGATAGACGCATGCTCGGGAGACAGGGGCAACGCGGCTGTCAGATCAGAAAGAGCGAGTAGAGCGCCAGGTAAGGTAAGTTCGGCTGTGTCCCCTGAGCAAACTATTATTCACAGGGAGGTGAGAATAAGCGTTCTCACCTCCCTGTGAATAATAGAAACGATAATAGAAACAATTATCAAACACTTGTTTTTTTGGTTTACAGGTTCCTTTAAGGTAGACGGGAGACAACTGACAGATGAACACACAAAGCTGTGGCTTACCAGGCAAGATTTGATTATTCTTGCTTTTATATACATAAAGGTTTCTGAGGAATTCCAAGGTAATGTTCCTTAGCTTATGCATGTGTCCAGAACTGCTGGCTTAATAACATGCAATATAGCCTAATATACAGAGCCAATCATCTGACCTGCAGACATGTTTCAATCTTGTTAGATCTCATCAGTGCAAGATACAGATTAATGTCTCTATGGTGTAGGACTTGGGGGGCCAAAAGGAGCAAAAAGCCCTTAGTTCCTAGTTATTTTCAATCAAGTTTAGAGAAAAGGGCAGTTGGATACTGAAAATGACTTTTCAGTACTGTGACCCTGGCTGAGCCAAGACTTTGGATCTGTGACCCAAGCTGTCTTGCAGTTGATAGCCAGGATATTCTATTAATTGGCAATGTATGTTAGAAAAACTCTACCACAGCTGTTGCTGCTGTTCAGGACTGTCTGTTCTCCTAGCAGCCACTTCTAAAGTTACAAGAGAGGCAAGTGTGAATGCTGAAAAGCGCTTGAAAGGTTAGGAAGGGGGCACAGTATCAGGGTTATCCTTTTATTTCTTCCTTTTCCACATTTGTCTCTTTGGCGAGGCCTCATTTTTGGTAATTAAACTTATACTACCTTGAACAGACAAGACATAGAACCTGATATGAACTATAAAAAGGGGAAGTAATGGCTTAGGCAACTTTTTCACAAAATGTTTGACAACCAGTAGCAACATCTACAAATTCAAAACTCATGTAAATTTATAAATGTAATATGTTTGATAAATGTAAACATTTGAATAGAACTATTGTGCCCAACCATTTTATAAAAGGGTATATTTAGCTTTGTCTCTCCTCCCACTGTCAATCACCTGTTAGCAGCAATAGCTCTGAAAATAAGTCTCAGTATCAAAATCAGGAGGGCAAAGATAAGTGTTGAAGAGGCAGGTGAAAGGGGTGTAAAATATAAATTAAATCTGCCTGTTAACGTGTTAATTTGCTTAACGAGGTGAAAGAGATGAATAACAGAAGATAAATCCATGTGTTAAATGTGTTAATTAAGTTGCTTAAAGACTTGCATCTTGCAGCTTTCCATGCCCTGACCAATTAATTTGCAATTAGAACTCAATCGCAAAAGAATCATGCGAGGCGGTTCTGACGTTGCCGGAACATTGTATGAACATCACTGGAATGTTGGAAGATATATTTATAGTGCATGGCCCAGCATTCGTGTTATCTGTGCTTATCTCTCTTTTTCAGAGCTGGGCTACTTTCTCATGGCTGTTTCATGAGTAGCATGATGGATTGTGAAAATAATCTGCATCATGTAAGGTTCTTTCCTTTCTAGAAAGGTGGGGGTAAACAATGCTTAATACAAACATAGTTCTGACAGCTGTAAAATCTAATGTCATTGGGGAAAAACAATTGTTTTAAGACTATTGAGTGGTTATCACACAGAGAGAGAGGAAGAGATCACATTCAGACACAAATTTCAAGGCTGATGCAATAAAGGGTGCAAAAGTTTTGCCAGTTTCTCGACGGCTATCATTTCAGCAGTCAATCAAATGTTATTAACTGCAGTGACCCAGTTAAAAGCTAAGATCTGATTGGCTAATTGGTTGCTAAAAATTAATAGCATGGGCAAACTTTAGCACCTTTTATTGCATTATCCCAGAAATGCCTATTGAAGTGCTCAGCAGAAGCTTTAAATGTAAAAGTTTCCTTTTACACACGCCTTTCATTTTGAAAATGCAATGAAAGACATATTAAACATATACATCCCTTGATAATGTATAAATATTGTGTACTCCTACAGTGTGATTCTTTAAAGGCAAAGCAGCATGGATTACAGCTATATCCTTTAATTATTGTTCTTATTTTGTGCTAAAATCACACACCCCCAAAAATAGTACAATCTGAAACTGAGGAAGAGAGAGCAATAAAATAATAACATAATATTCTATGGAGCACTGAACTATTCCCTGTAGGATCAAATGGTTTCTTTAAAAGACGTTTGTGTGGTGACAGCTGGAGCTGTGTGTATGCCCCTTATGTGCAGAACACAGCTGCATCTACTAAAACAGGTGGGATCAGCTGCCTCTTAGTGAAAAATATGCCTGGTGCAGAAAATCATGTAAGGTGACCCCAAGGGACAAAAAAATATCAGTGATGCCACTCATAGTACTGATGACACTTTTTGTGAATGTGATACACACACAGCCCACACCCTATAACACTTCCTATTGTGGTGATCATCTAAGTCATACCTCTGTTGGGGAGAGCATATCTAGATTTCCCCCATTAAGCTGAATCTGTTTTTCCAGATGGTAAAGCCATTTCTGCAGTTCTTGTTGGTTTGCACAATAGACAATGAGTGGGTTCAGCAAGGGCCCTAAAAAACAGCAAATATATAGTCAAGTAGCACAAACTCAGTAAACAGTACTGTGTGTCTATTTCTATACCCTGCATAATAAATAGGGATTGCAACTCATTTTCCAATAATACCCAGTGGAACAAAGGAAAATGCTTTATTTTTATGTGAACAAATGGGTGTTTTACTTGGTCTGCTTTAAAGGGTTTGTCAACAGATTTTGAAACATTCTTTTTTTTCTGTTTAACTGAAGAATGGGCGGTAAATGAGCTATGTCTTATGGTGGCCATTGACGCTACAATGCGATTGTACAATCTGCAGGTAGTATGATTGGATTGCTGGTCGGACAAAAAAATTTCAACTGGTCCGATGTGGAAATTATTGGAAGATCGTTGAAAAATCCTTCAACAATCTTCCATACACGATCCGACGGTCGTACGATATCGGGATTTCCCCGACATTGTACGACTGGTATCTAAGCATCTATGGCCACCATTACCTCCAGTTCTTCTATACAACTTGCAGAAGAGGAGAAAGAACTTACAGCAGATTGCTCCAGTGCCAGCTTCTCACTGACAGTCTCTGATGCATCAACAGTCCCTTGCATTGGGCACGCATCATAATCTTCATTTGATTTTGGTGCCATAGCCAAATTTGGCTGATCGGGAGTCTGTACAGGCAGTCCCCAAGTCACAAACCAAATAGGTTCTGTAGGTTTGTTCTTAAAGGAAATGTCCAAACCCTCAAAATAAAGGTCATCATGCTTTATAGTATTTGCCATTATGCCCCTCAATTTGTTCCATTTGTAATTAGGAGTTGTATGTATGTTGGATTTTTGTAACCCGCAATACATTTCCTTCAGGATCAGTGGAAAACTAGTGTGAATAACATTTTTTGACAAGGTCAGGCACCTGCACCTGATCAATACTTTGTGCAAAAAAAGAACGAGTGACAAATTTAATTAGAGGAAACCGAAAAAGCTGTTAAACTGATTGCAGCCAACCAAGGAAACCATTATACTGAGTTTGACAAATAAATAATTTTTGCAACCTTTAAACACAACTTACAACAAAATGGCCCACAGAACAATAACATTTGCTAAAAATCACTGGAGATGAACTGTACTGCAATGAAAAATCACAACTTTTTACCTGTAATCCGAAAAGCATACTCGTCTGCTTCTTTACTGGAGGATTTGGAGCGCTCTAATTTATATACACTCAACTCTTTCAAAGGTACCAGGCCCTGTAAATAAGGTGGTAACATGTAACATAAGTAAAAACAAACACTAATGTGAAAAATAGAAATGAATATAGCCACTATATAGAAGCATAAACCAAGAACAATAAATGAAAACTACAAAAAGTCAAATGAATTTTGTTTAATTACGTGGAAAACTCAAATGTTCGTACCATATCATTCATAATACGGTAAGCATGCAAAGAATCCAGTGTAAAAACCACTCCAGCAGTGCATTTTGAAGTAGTATCATATTATATTGCATTTGTGTGATCACTAAAATGGCAATTAATGGACTTTAATTTTTCAACTTGTCTTCCATGCCCCCTTCTACACATTGAACCTGTCAAACCTATGGGTACAATGATGATGGGCATGAATATCTGCACTGCAAAGTAGGCACCAAAATGTAATTTTACTGTACAGCAGGAGACAAACTAAGGATCCTTGTTTTCCAGAGACTTTTAAAAGGTATGCCCGGCTCATTCATTTCTCTTCTCGCTCCTCTAATGCCTCTCCCCTCTGTCAGTCCCTCCACTGGCTGCCCATCACGCAAAGGATCCGGTTCAAGCTGCTTACCCTATCCTATAAAGCACGATCCAACACAGCTCCTTCATATATCTAAGAGCTGATCCACCAATATCGTCTCCCAGATGCAACCTCCACGTTTCGCAAATAATCTCCTCCTCTTATCCACCCTTGTCACCTCTTCCCATGCCCGTATTCAGGACTTTGCTCGTGCTGCCCCTCTACTCTGGAACTCCCTTCCTCCGTCTGTCCGTCATTCACCATCCCCTAATACCTTCAAATGTAACCTTAAATCCCACCTCTTCAAGCAAGCATATAGCCTGGCCTAGACATTACACCTCTTAATACCCAATATACTCAGCCTTTCACACTCCACCGTCAATCTATTTACAGCCTACCGATTCCTGCAACCTTATGTCTCACCCCATATCCTCTAGACTGTAAGCTCTTTGGGCAGGGTCCTCTCTCCTATTGTATCATGGTATTGCTGTAAGAAACTTATCACTCTGTTTACTCATATTTTGTATTACCTGTGTATGTAATATGTATGACTTTGTATTACCCTGTATGTAAGGTATGACTATGTAATAGTAAAGCACCACAGAACATGTTGGCGCTATATAAATCCATAATAATAATAAAAAAGTAAGTACCAAAATGATTTGGTTTTCGTTATGGGGAAAAACCTTAAGCTGATACACACACACACACACTACCAATAAAGGGCAATCTCATCTCTTCAGGACTGCTCAAAAACCGCCCATGGATGAAGGAAACATGCAGTCCCTAATATTCTTCCTATGCTTTATTAGGGAGAATGCCCAACACTGTGTGTAGGGGGATCTTTAAAAAATGACAGACAGAATAAAGAGCTGTTCCCTTTGGAATATAGCAAAGCATTTGTACATATGTACAAGGAATTTCTATTAAGCGTGCTTCACGTGCATTACCATGTGTATGCACGATATTGCCTTATTTAAGCGCATGTGATTCACTCAAAATTGGTGATCGCATTGCTCCAAAAACAGATCACAGAGCATACAATGTTGCAATTCTCAAGGATTGCAAAATAAGATCATAAGCGTGTGAGAAAAGCAATAGTGTGGCCTAGACCTTACAGTGCAGAAACTGTTGGTGTATTTTTGATTAGGAATTAAGAATAGGACAAAGTTTATGTTCAACTGGTCAGGACAAATTTTTTTTTTGCCTGAACTGGAAACGATTGCTCCTCCTGCAAGCTTAGAAACCATCTATAGCCTGGAACTCTGTGGGATGCTTGTCCTTTTACGCCACTTGGGTTTCCACCTGCTAGCTGTTACCTTTAAAGTATTTTATTGTGCCTATACATTGTTGTTTTGGTACTTTGTGGACTTTTAACCATCACTGCATGCATAGTCTTCTGCACTGCTGGTACCACCTGTTTATTTAATGCACAGTGTATTGATTATGGAGCTTACTGATATCTATTGTGGTATGATGGGGGTTCCACTGTGCAGTGGGTTTAATTAATATTCATTATTGTTACGACTTTAAATATGTTCTGTACTGCATATTTCAGTGTCCACTTAATGGTCATTAGTATATTCTTAAGGCCACTTGCACTTTTTCGTTTCATATATTTTTTACACGTGATTTGCAGTAAGAGTGCTTTGTGGGCTTTGGGTCTCAAGTTTAAACCTGGTCCCCCTTTTTTCCCCCCATTCAACGTTTACTGGACACAAAATGCCCTGTATCATGTGTCTATTATTTGCATAATGTAAAGAAAAACCATGTAAAAATCCCTGAATATCAGGTTTTCCTTTTGCATAATTGTTTGCCTTATATTTGCTAAAGGAGCGACAACTGACAAGTGCAGAAAGGTTTTTTTTTTTTTTTCAGGCATGGGAAATAAAGACATAACAAACAAAACTCCAGCCAGACCCATAATATTTCTGAAGACATTATCGCCCATAAAAAGACAATTACCTATTCCTAGTGCATAGACAAGCCAGCAGTAACAAAAAACCTTGAATAATAAAATGTCTCTAGATAAGAAGTGTACTTATAAACATTTGCACAAAGGCCCCTTGGTTTAGATAACAGGCACAAATTAAGTGTCATGTAAACATATCCATTGGTATTGACTTTAAGGCTGAGGGCTTAGCAGATATTTTAGGAATAGTGATCCTGGTATATTTGATATGAAGTGGTGCTTTTATTTCTCTGCAAAGTAAAGTAGCAAACTTGAAAAATTATCATTTACATGAAGAACTTTGTGAGTGTGAATGTTTGTGTGTGTGGTAGAAACAATGTCCTCACCTGATAGGTCAATCCAGTAGGACCACGAGAGTGAAAATACAGTTGGGACTGGAATAGCTCTAAATAACAATCGCTGATGTCCTGCAAGCGATAAAACATGTTAGTCAAGAATATCTTTATTTACAAAACAGATCTGTCTAAAATATTTTAAAAGGAAATCTTAAGTCAAGCTACTTGTCTTACTTCTTGAGAACAAAGGAAAGGTACTGGTACTTGATCGATTGCTTCTCCGCCGAGTAGTCTGACAGGTCCTGAAGGACATAGCACTCTGTGCGCATGCGCATAGAATACAGAGTCCATCAGGACCTGTCAGAGGATGCGGCGGAGGAGCGAGTGATCGTGTAAGTTTCTTACCTTTGTTCCCGGCTCCTGTATTGAAGAACGAGAGTTAAGACACAGCTCCTTTACCTCCCGTTCTTTTTTAGCAGCGGAGATACCCTTTAATTTCAAATGTGCAAAAAATAATATGATGTAGCCTACCGAAATGGGTTAGCCATGAAAACAATTCTGCCCTTTAAATTTTTTTTATAGTAATAAAGTATGAAGGCCTCATAACATACCATGACGTTACCATATGCAAAAACATGCCAATCTGTACTTTTAGATATTAATCATAACTGTAAACCCACCATGTTTTTTGCAGAAAGTTACTTTGTGATAACACAAAATGCTTATATGACAGAATTAAAATTCCAAGACACTAGCGAAGGTTCACATTTATTTAGATCAAGGTATATCTGTGGTATTCAGTTTACATCAACTGCCTTAAAAGTTTAGATCTTGAAGACATTTTGTTAGTAATCCGACTTGAATTGAAGTCCAGTAGATCTAACTGAATACCACAGATATAATTCTAAACACCTTTACAACAGAAAACATAGAAACATCTTATCACCAAGAGGTCAAGGTCCATGACATAGATGTAATGGGAAATGACTCATGTTAAGAGCAAGGGAAGGGATCGAATTTGGAATGAACATAGATCTGGATGAGGTTTAACAAACTGAATTTAACAGCTTATTGTTTCTTTCCTGCCAAACCATTTGTTTTAACCATTGCAAGCATTTCCAGTAAATAAGCAGTAAATCTGAATTGAAGGTTCTATTTGTCTGATATGAGACAAGAATTTATTGACTCAAGGTTTTTGACAGGTTGACAGTGCATAGTCCTAAAGAAATGTGTACAACAGCTCCAGCTTCCCCCAACCCAAGAAACAAGGAGACAGAATGCACTGAAGAAAATAGTAAAATATTGTTTTGTAGTTTTTACACAGTGTCAGTGTGGTGACAACATCATATACCACAGAATTCTTATGTTAACTTGGTAACTGTAAGCCATACTCTATTATATAGGGATAATGCGCTCCTTACCATGTAATATATTGATATAAAGTCACAGAGGAGCTCCCTGACCATTAAAATGGTTTTTATACAGCGCAGGTAACTCAGGGTTACTTTATATCCATATATATAGCGGTAATGGGGGGATTATTTCTATAAGGTAATTTCCTCTGGGGGTTCTGTTTCCTCCCTACGTTAAGCACATCTGTCTGTCCAAAACATAATAAAACACATTCCTAAGTTTCTGTTTCACAGACTGAATCTTCTACCACCGGAAATATCCTCCGTGACCTGTCACTGAATGTTAAACAACCAGCTGGCTGCTGCACTAGCAGAGAGAGAGTGTATGCGTGTCTGCCTATTACTATGCCTGAGCCATAAGAGGCGCACTCTTCTCTCTGTGTTCAGTACAGCACCAGATCCGATTTAACTTTCAGTGACAGGTCACGGAAATTTTATACGATAATCTCCAACAATTTCAAAAGTTGCTTAGTGTGGCCAACACAACTCACGTATGTCAATCCCTGCAGCGCGTCCGCTACACGCCACAACATCCAACAGGAACCAAAGCGAAAGCAGAGAGACACAGGCAAAACACAGTTTTGCAATCCAAGGTGATTTTTTATTGCTGCTTAAACAGGGTCATGTTTATCGCAATAAAAAATCACCTTGGATTGCAAAACTGTGTTTTGCCTGTGTCTCTCTGCTTTCGCTTTGGTTCCTGTTGAATTTTATACCGATGTTAAGGTGGCTTGACTATGCAGGCAGATTAGATAGATTAGGGTATGTACACACCCGCAATATTTCAGCCCGATCGACCAATAGTTCAGTGTATTGGTCAATCAGGCCAAAATAATTGCTTGGGTTTTGGCCATGTCCGACCGACCGTTCGTCCGAATCGGATGAAAGGATGATCGGACATTGTGCAAAACCACGTCTGATCGTGCGGTCCTCAATTGACAGCATGCTCAGTCGCGGTTAACTGTCAGATGCGGACACTTTTGCTGCAAACGACAGTCCTTCCTCATGGCCAACCAGTCGGAAATGACAAACAGTCGGTCGGAAGGAACTATTGCATGGTGTGTACCATGCTTTAGGGCTGTTTACATTTTAAGAAGCGTTGTTTTCGAGGGGATATAATAACTTTATACAAATATATTAAAGTATGCTGATAAGTATGCTGTAAAATAAAGATAAAGTTTAGTTGCTGTTGCCATTTTTTATCCCCCTCCAGAGCCTACCTTTCCAGCTTGAAAGCTGCCGACATCTTGATTCTGCCTAGTCAGTGTGGTGAGATGATGTCAAGTGCGCACATGCACTGACATCACTTTGCGTGCGCCGCGCGAAGGCGTGTGTGCTCAGAACCAACGGTCCTTACCTTTTGAGACTAAAGAAGCAGGAGGAAGCAGCAAATCTCCGAAGGGTAGAGCTAAACATTCAACTAGGTATAATCAAGATGTCAGCAACTTTCAAGCTGGAAAGGTAGGCTCTGAAGTTTTTTTTAAGCTGCAGCTTCCAACTAAACTTAACTTTATTTTACAGCATGCTTATCTGTTAATGGGCCATATAAACTATGTGGTGCATTGTTCACTAATAGGTCATATCAGAGGACTTGTGGACATCCTTAACGTTTATAACAAAAGAAGTAAAACTGTGGAACTGTCATCTATCAAATGTGGTAATGGCAAGTTCATTAAAAGTGGGCTAGATAACTTTCTAAAACTAAAAAATATTTAGAATTACTGGTATCAATACATATATTGCAGTTCAGGTTGATCCAGGGATACTTTCGGACTGTCATTTGGAGTCAGGAAGGATTTCTTTCCCCTCTTTTTTTTTTTTGCCTTCCTCTGGATCAACCGTTAGGTAGGGTTTAAAAGGAGGGTGAAAAGGTTGGGCTTAATAGACGTATGTCTTTATTCAATCTCAATTACTATGTTACTATGTTATATAATACTTTTAATAAGATTATGAGTGTTTGGTGGGTCCTTAGCACCATGTTATCTGGTGGGCTTGGACTCTCCAGCTCTACAGTTGTTAACTATCACCTGCCCATGTTACTGATCACATATCTCAGTGACTTTTCAATTTATAATGGTGTGTATATGACTCTAATAAGATTTTTTTATATTTTTGATGTATTATTTCTGGCAGTAAGTTAGCCGAATCTGTAGTTTATTTTATGCACAAATCCACAACAAGTCTTTATACACATTAAAAACTACAAACAGATTAATTTGATGCTGTTCTGCGGATATATTTAATATCTGTTAAAAAATATCCTAGCTGAGCTAAGCAACTTGCAGGGAGATTCAATAAAAGTTCTTATCATTAAAAATGGTGCTACTTTTGCCCCAACCAATCAGATTTTACTTAACATTTGAAAGCTAACATCTGATTGGTTGGGGCAAAATTAGCACCATTTTAAACGATAAGAACTTTTATTGAATAACCCTGTTGGTATCTCCAATTTGAAAAAGCTAAAACAAATATCCAAAGGGAAACTGTGGTCATACCTACGCCCTCATACTTTCTAGTCTTTAACCTAAAATAAATGAAAGACAAACCTACTTACTTAAACCGTGTATATTACATTAGCACAACTTTATTTAGAAGACTTCAAATCACCATTAACACATCCAACAGCAACACTGGTCTCAGTTTTGCTGGTGTCAGTAGTAAAATGATTCCCTCTGTTGCCAGGGTGCTGGTACTATTTACTATACATTGGACAAACATGAAAACACTTCCAATGAATTCCAGCTACTCTGTATATATCTGTATATAACTGTATCAATTTACCTGATTGTGCTGGAAGCGAAATTTTACTTTGGAGTAGTGAATCATTTGCCCCATATTCCTAACAATGGTTTTTTTCTTCCCTTTCCTAAAGATGCTGGGAAATCGCTGGTCCATGTTGTCTCTCTGTATATCATTGATTCCAAAGTCCTATAAGAGAAACTGTGTTAGGCAGGAAATAAAGATATCAAACAGGCTAATCAGGCAACATTTTCTCCCCTTATTTAAAAGAAAACTGAATTATAGTGCATATACTGATTTTTTTAAACATGAAGGAAAGTTGAGGACTAACATTGCAGATGTTGTTTTTACAGTGGATGTTCTTAAAATCCAAATAATACATTTTGATTTAAAAAAAAAAAGATAACACAATTCTGTTTAGTTTAAATTATGTAACTAGAATAAATAATACTTAAAGGGCAAGTCCAGCCCCAAAATGAAAACTTAGATACAGGTAAATCACCCCCCAAAACCCTAAACGGTAATAGTTTGAAATGTGAAATATATGTCTAACCTGAAATCCTGCACCATGTCCTGTTTCCCCTGTTTCTGCTTCCTGGTTATTCCAGTTAGCAACTGTCAGTTATCCCCTGTCTGCCTCTTCTGAGCATGCCCAGGCTCAGCACAAGCTCAGTACAGGTTTCTAAATTGCTCCGTTTCCATGAGGCCTCCAGAAGCATAGCAGGCATACAGTAATGAATTGATAGGACAAAGTATGATATATCAACATATTTTAAAGAGGCCATTCTTTCTAAAAGATGTTCTTATGAATGTGGAGTTGTCCTTTAAAGGTGCAAAAATTAGCCCATAATTTTAATCTGCAGCAACTAATCAGATGTTAACTGCAGTTACCCAGTAAAACCTTAACATCTGACTGGTTGATGCAAATTAATAGCACAGGGAAACTTTTGCACCTTTTATTGAATCAGCCCAACACTGTTCCATTGTTCACTACTGAATTTCTGCATTCTTAAATGTCATTATCATTAACCTGTAAGCTCTGTCTGCACAGAGAACACGATTTCACCAAATTCCATTTGAATGATTTGATACATTGTGCTTGGCGCATTTTATTGCAGTTTGGTAACTACTATTCTCTAACCACACCTAGTGTCTTTAATATACAACCTGGCCAGACAGATTGTTACTGAAATGTTACCTGATTAGTAAAGATAACACAAATCCTGTCTGTTTTTTTTATTTTTTTTTTATGACAGGCATACCTGCCTATTTTAATGATTGTATCACAGAAAAAAAGAGAAATCTAACAATTTGTGTTGTAATTATTCACTTCAAACAGACTCTATAGTGCAAATAAATGTGTTGTATGTACAGTGTACATGTGTGTGTGCTCCACCATGTATACATCAAGTTTGCTTCAAGCATGTGTAGTAAAACTCTAATTAGGGTGGTTTCTGTAGAATAGAGAGTTCCCCAGGTTGGACATTTCTGTCATAACCCACTGTATGTTTTTTTCCTAGTTTTGTAGAACTTACATGGCTGAGCAAAACATTTGTGGTCACAAAGCAGGCAGGTTTTAAATTGCATTGTTGGGAATACAGCAAAATGTGTAATTACTGTGTAAATAAAATAACCCATTTGTAACAACATACCGTATATACTCGAGTATAAGTCGAATTTTTCAGGTTTTAAAGTTAGCTTGAAAACCTAACCTCGACTTATACTCGGGTCAAGTCCTAATTTTGATCCAAACTCTGAAATTGCGGATAGTAACCAGTAGGTGGCACTGTGTTAACCTGCATAGAAAGTTACAGGAGCTGATCTGCCTTTACACTTCCTGCTTCCTGTAGTCTGGCTGCTGGAATCACTCAGCACTGTCAATGTTCATCTGGATGCTGTAAATCTGATGGGTCTCCTCAGTTTGGGGCAAAATGGCTGCTAGTTCAATGCAAGTGACAGCATGGAACTACAAATCTCAGGTGACATTTTTAACTATTGGGGTCAGAGAGTCCTTTACTATATTGGGGTCAGAGTGCCCTTTACTATATGGGGTCAGAGGGCCCTTTACTATATGGGGGTCAGGAGAATTGTAAATGATGGTAAGCTTAATTAAAAGATTACTGAACCTTGCCACTCCACATGTTTAGAAACTGCAACTCCCAGCAACAAAGCATGCTGGGAGTTGTAGTTTCCAAACATCTGGAGTGCCAAGGAATTGAGGGTTAATGGTACTGGATTTGGCTATTACTGTATGGGATTCATGTATGGGAATTCTGCTGTCGATTTAAAGGGCAACTTAAGCCACAGAACAATACTAAATCAGAAGGCAGTAGTGGTGATAATTTCTACCCTCGGCTTATACTCAAGTCAATCGTTTTTTTTTCATTTTTCAGGTAAAAATAGGTGCCTCGACTTATACTCGAGTATATACGGTATCCAAAAATCAATTTCCATAATTGCTTTTAGTAAATGATAGAGGGAGATGGGGTCTTGTTAGTAATTGCTTGTGTGTATCTACTAAGGGATAGGTCCTACTATGTGCATTGAATTTTCTGTTTTGCGTGTTTTGTGAATCGCAAAGTAAATTAAAATATAATGGAACTCGTGAGAATCAGTTCCCACAATACAGTTCCCAAAATATACAATTTGCGTTCCAAATCTATTCGGCCCTTTTTTAATCCGCATGCAAATACGACTTTCGCTCTGTGTGTCAGAATCACATTTTAATAATAGTCTATGGGAAAGCAAAAAAAAGGGGGGGACACGCGTGGACAAACTTATTTTTTGCGGGGTTTTTTTTCTATGGTATTTTTTCAAAAAAATACAGACAAACAGCATACGGACTAGAAACATCACATAGAAAATTGCATGTCTGTTAACCTGCAAATGGACCAGAATATGGACAAAAAGCATTGTCCTACACATACTCAAAACAGACAACGCACATAGTGGGACCTAGCCCTAAGTGACAGTTTTGAGCCCGGTGGCACATCTCTATTGGTTGTGGGATCAGATGTTTTGGCCATACAATAGAAAGCCGAGAGGTATCACAGTAGTGACAAACGACCAATCCCAATAAAGAAATATGGAGAGGTGGGCAGTTTGTCTGTATTGCCTCAAATTTTAAAGGGACACTATACTGAAAAAAATGACTTTTCCTCCTCTTAATCTATAAATAAATATGTGTAAGTAGCACCTACTCTGAGGTGTGTGTGTGTTGCTGCATGCCTTCAATCCAGCACATGTTTTGCTCCGGAGCATTATCCCCCCTCCCTATTTTAACCACTCTCCACTTTCATCTGACCTGACTTTTTTTCCCCACAGACCAACTGTCAAGCCTGCACACAGCATTCCAACTGTCAAAACTCTGTCACCATTCCAGCTACAGCAAAACTACTCACAGAAGAATAGTTAATGACAGCAAGGCACTTGATTGGCAGCTGACATTTAAGATGTTTTAGCTTGGATATCTCACGAAATAGTATATAGATGCCCTTTAAAGATTCAACTGGAATCTGACATGTATTACGGTATGTGACAAAACAAGTTGTGTTTAGTGAGCTTTACTTGATCTTACAAAAAGAATAGGGAGGTCAATCAGGTGAATATATATTTGTCACATATTCTGACAGAATCTGCAACACAAGTCGCATCTGTGTACCTAGCTTTAGGCCAGTGTAAGACTGTAAAGGGCAAGGACTAACAACATCACATATAAAATGTTAAACAGCTAAACACAGACAAAAACATTCTCTGTGTGAACAAACGGTATATCCTTCCATAGATGAAAGCCATGCAAACCATAAATTAACCGCGTCTTTGAAACATGAGTGTAAGTGACTGAATATTAATGGCATTTATAATTTCATTCCTAATACACCCTTGAATAGTCTGGCTGGCTGTAATTTAATGCTGCCCTAGATTCAACTGTGCTAGCGACTTGCAAGTGCTTAAGAAAAAATAGCCAAGTTTTCTCCGTGAACAACAAACAGTAAGGACTTTGGGTCAGAACCTTTCCCTCATTTCTACAGAAATTACCTCACTTGGGTGGACCCTGAAAACTGTTTCAAATATATTTTATATCTGAATATTCTGTCCTAAAGAATAACAACAAACTGGGAAATGCAGAGTTTACAGAGTTCTCTAATGAAGAATTTAAAATCACCATAAATACATATGGTAAGGCTTGCCAGTGTTTTGACCAGAAAAGCTGAAATCTAGATTATAAATAAACAGTAAATCATCACTCTAATTGAGGCACTGCCAATTAAAAGTCAATTAGAAGAAACAATCAAACTGCACCACCAACGCCATCTATTAAGATAAAAAAAGACTATTTTGGCAGCTGACGTGAATGCCCAATAATGTTGGACAGTCCTTAAAACAGACATTTTGTTTGAACATGCCAGAAAAAAAACACCTTTGTATGCCAGCCTTCAGTTATTCCTAGCCCTACGTACTATTTGAAGCGTGGTTTGATCACCTGCAGAGGTTTGAACAATTATAACACTCAAATGAATTATATGATGTCCGGATCACTTTGAGTACTGACCATACGCGTGTACTGTAGAGCCTTATAGCAGCAACCATAAAAGGGTTACCATGGAAAAATGTCTGTAGCAATAAAACAATAAAAAGTATAATGGGGGCAGGTCCATAAAAGCAGCAGGACACTTAATTTGGTTTCACCCAAAGGCCTAAGAGAAAAATTCATGACATTACTCAGTCATCATGGACACCTGTGAGAAGGTAAATAACTTTTTCACACATCATATTCAGATTAGCATTACAAATCACTGCTAATAAATGAATGATATTGGGTTGTTGGCAGAAGACAATTTAGCATAAATAGCTAGACAAATTCCAGGAGATGGGTCCATTGCATGGAACAAGCTACCTAAAAAAGATGGCACCTAGATTTGCCAAACAAGCTCCTAATTTTTAACTAACTTTTAAAAAAAAAAACTTCTCTCATATGTAATAAAAGTTCTTAGTTTTTTTTATTAAAAATTGTGCTAATGTTAGATACTATTTGAAAGCTAACATCTGATTGGTTGGGGCAAAATAAGCACCATTTTTTAAAAATAAGAACTTTTATTAGATAGGCCTGTTGGTATTTATTGCTATAAATCAATGGTCTCGCCAGAGAAACTCACTGGTGAACACTGTACATGTAAGTGTGTTTCCAAGCAACGTTATATTGTGAACGGAAACACGTACAATGATCAGTTTGCATTGCCACCTATAAACCAGCTCTACATATTGACCACACAGACATCCATCTGTATACTTAGGACCACTGTAAAGAAATCTGCAAGTGATTTCATTACACTGAGTAACAGTTATAGAGGATACGGTATTTTTTAAATTTTAATCTAAATTGCAGGCATTCTGCAGCTTTTTCTACCTTTTGCTTCATATACATAGTGTGTACTGAAGGGCTATTGAGATGTATATAACATTTTGATGGTTCCAATGAATGATTACACTGGTAATTTTTTCACAGTGCAAAGTTAATTAAGATACAAGAGAGTTTCCAGAATCCAACTCCTTTATAGGAAAGTCTCAAAATTTTGAATTTATAAACGATTATAGCTGAATAATAGTATTTAGAGAATATAATATATTCCTGGGTATAGGGTATATAAACAATTACAGCTGAATAACGGTATTTACAGAATATTATATACTCCTGAGTATAGGGTATATAAGGTATAATGCACCCCTTACAGTCTAATATAAGGATATCATGCCACCAAGGTGTTCTCTGACCATATAGAAGCACGAGGCAGCAGGATGAATGCTTTTATACAGGGCAGGGAACTCTGAGGTATATTATAATGTGAATGGGCGCATTATTTCTTATAATACATACATTTCTGATTTCTTCACCCCAATTGCATTTTAAATTCTAGTCTTCTAGTCCCCACCTAAATTTAACACATACATACACCCCAAGCTACCTACTGTAACTTAAACCAAGTAGAAAGGAACATCCCAGATATCCGGTCAAACAAATCTTTGTGATGGAGGAGAGAGACATTGGTTAAGAAGTGACAGGAAGGAGCTCCAGCAGGTCCTGTTAGTGACGTTAAACACAGTGCACAAGCCGATGGGTCATTGTTCAGGCATTAACACTGGAATGGGAGGGGCAGTGGGATATGAGAAATAGCTGAGTGATTTTTATAAGGATATATACAACTGCAGCTCCCATTTTAAAATATCACACTTATGTATTATATATACGATACTAGCTAAATAACAGCATGTAGAGAATATTATATTCTCCTGAATAAGGAGTATATAAACGATTATAGCTGAACAATGGTATTTAAAGGGCATGTCCAACTTAAATATTAACTTTTAATATATTGTAGTTCCCCCGCCGAGTAGTAGTTCTAACCGCCAAGTTAGATCTTTAAACAAACAAAAAAACCCAATCAGAATTGTACTTACAGCCCTTATATATAAAATTACGCTGGGTGGATGGGCAGACAGGGGTGGAATGGGGAGGGGGGAGCGCTCCCCTGCGCATGCCACTGCCCTCTCAGAAGACAAGGGGGAGGCAGAAACCTTTCATACAGGAAGACACCTCATACTCTACACAGTGGGGCAGTAGTGAGTAAATTATGAGTTAAATTTTAGTTTTGGGGGTGGACATGCTCTTTAAAGAATATTATTTAACTTCTTTTGTGCATTAACATACCTAAAATGAAATAAGCAATCAGGTGTTGTGCACTTTGATCCCATTTTAATGCAAAATATTACACTGATCTAGGCAGCAATACAGTTAAGTTAAATGTGCACCATCAATTTAATATCCTAGGTTGGCCTATGATCATTGAAATTCATAGAAAAGGTAATCATCCAACCATTTTGAGTGATCTATGCGAATATGCTGTGTCCACATTAACACCAATGTCACACAATCATCTAAAAACAAGCCACCGGGTCACTCCATGGGCAGGGACATTTATTTTCTATCCAGCTTGGTTATTCCGTACACACAGCCCATCATTTACATTACCACCTGTTTAAAGCACGTTGTTCTTTTGTTGTTTTAAGAAAATGAAATGTTACAGGAATCTTGAGCATGAGTTTATAACAGAAAAAAATATCACCAGAATTATAAAGTGAGAAGTACAGCATGCCTAAATATCAGGCATAATCAATACATCCTTTTATTTTTGACAGGTGTATACAGGTTTTTTACTGTGAATTTGTGGCAATAATGTTATCGGAGTGTATGCGATTCACAAAAAACTGTGATTGATGCGCTCTGAAATCAGATCACAGTGCACAGCAGAGCACTCAATGTGGCCACATGCATTGGCATGCACTGTTCTGTGTTTCTCACGTGAAAACGAATCACAACCCAGGTTCAAAAACACGTGAGAATTGCACTTGTGTGGCCTAGCCCTAATTCAGTTTTACTGGGGCATAAAACATTACTTAAAATAACAAATAGCTGCGCACAGGAACATGGATCAGTTTTGAAGCCATCTTTCTGACCGACATTCCGTCTTTCTAACTACTAGTCTTCTGGTGCAACCAATCCTATTGAAACCTATTGAAGACGCACAATCAGCCAATATAAAATTAGACCAGATTGGTTGATCATTATGAAATATCTCCTAATCTAAGCGTACTTGGCCTTACTGGCATATTGAGCTGTATGTGGTTTTAGTGTTAATATCACCTTTATTCTTTGCAACACAAGCAATTGTTTTTTTGATAAAAAACTAACAGGGTTATTCAATAAAAGTTCTTATCGTTTAAAATGGTGTTAGTTTTGCTCCAACCAATCAGATTTTAGCTTTCAAATGTTAAATAAGTTCTTATTGGTTGGGGCAAAATTAGCACAATTTTAAACAATAAGAACTTTTATTGAATCTCCCTGTAATTCCTTTAGGAAAGTGCAGCCTTATTAAGGCTGAGGCCACACTACAATGAACCATAATCACGCATTTGTGCAAGCGGTTTTGTTACCAAAACGGAAACATGTGCATTGGAAATTGCAGGAATTTTTGTTTTCCCGCAATTTCCATTATATTTGAAATCACATGCGCAAATGCGAGAAAATCTCGTTAGTGGGGCCTAGCATTCTTATTGCAACAATTTCAGTCCTTGTATTTCTTTGTTAATTTCTATGTATTCAGTAGTAATATGTGCAAAAACCAAAAGCAAATAAAACAAACTACGCCTATCTAGCCACATATGCTTTCCGATTTTCAATGAGATTTTATTTGTGATAGAAATCTCAGGAACCAGTTCCCACTATGTGTGTTCTGATTTTTGATCACAAGGTGCAAATCTTTTGTTCTGTTTATGTCCATTCCTCTCCATACTGCACTTCAATACAAGTGAAAATGTGGGAAAATAGTAAATTTAAACAAATGAGGACAAGCAGACACAAATGCCAACACAAATGGAATGCTGTAGACTCCCTATAGAGAAGTCTGCCGGGCCAAGGGAAACACACAGCATTGTACATAGCTGACAGTTGGTGTTGAATCCCTCCACCTCTATTCAGGCTTGGTTTCTTTATTTTCACATAAATGGCCTCCTTGACACCTCTTTTGCACCAGTCATGTCCTTTGCCAAGATGTTGACGTTATAATCTTTAAAGATATGTCCTTTTTCCTTAAATGGACTGTTCATCCCTGAGTGAAAAATCAGTATGTTGTGCAAAAACCTACAAAACCTGGACTTTGTTTGGTTTGCAATCATTAATTCTGCTCCCAGCAAAAGATTTAATACTTACTAGCTCCTCGACCCACCGCCGGGGCTCTGCACTCCCGGGTAAAGCAGTCAGTGTCGGCATGACAGTGACGTTACGGCCAATCACTGACTGCCAATCCCGGAGCAGTCTCCACTGCAGCTGGTCAGGAACACAAAAAGAACATAGCAGCGGCAGTAGAGAGGGAGAGCAGAGACCGGAAGCAGAGGTGGATGGAGAAAATTCTAAGTGTAAAATATCTTGCTGGGAGCAGAATTAATGATTGCAAACCAAACAAAGTCCAGGTTTTGTAGTTTTTTGTACAACCTACTTGTTATTTCCTACAGGGGGGACAGTCCCTTTAAGATGCAGGTATAAAAGAACTGTCTTTTAACAGGTGCAAGAAAGACATTCTTCCTTATTAATGGTAAATTCCTTCATACCCAGAATTCCATTTAAATATGTTCACAATAGAGCTAAAAGTAAACCAAGGCAAGGATAGTTTTATAGTAGTATACATACAGGATATGAGCAAACACTAGGGATTTTCCCTGCTACCATGCTGCTTGGTATTTTTTTGTATTTAGCCCCATTCAGCTGTACATGCTGTCTGACCAAAGAAAATGTCTGCAACCTTTACACTCCTCAACCACACCCTGTGGTTGTTGTACTACATTGTACTTTGTGCCAGTTTTTACAACTGGCAGATTAAAAAGAATGGGACAAACATAGGTAAAATAAAATAATGGTCATGAAATGTCATTATTCCATAAGCAGAACTGTAAACATCTGCTAAAAGAAAGAAAATTCTATTTTGAAAAAAGATTTTGTGGTCATTTAACTGCTGAGGTTTGTATATGCACATATGCCAAACAACTATTTCACACCCTATGGAATGATTACATGGCATATCTAACCTGGAGGGTTGGCCCAGAAATTGTATGTTCCCCAAGCCGTGAATCAGATGCATATAGCTAGTGCCAGCAATTCGGACTGGTCTAAGTCATTTTTATACCACACCCCTACATGACCGACAAATGACTAACAATTCTCCTGTACAGGATGCACATTCTGATGTCAGAAGCTACAAAACAGGTAAGCAAAAGTCACACCCACATAGCAACACACTGCATGAATCAACATTACCTGGGCAAAAACATTAGCAATATTTAGAGGCTTATTTATGCAGAGTCGCTATTGCTCTGGGCAAATGTTCTGATCAAGATTCAATATCGTGTTTGCAAATGTGGGTTAAACCCAGATGGACGGGTGTCTTTTATATAACCCGCCCATCCGGCACCAATGTGGAGTTAAAGTCACGCTTACCATAAATTTGCCCAGCATCTCTGGGTAAATCGGCCCCTTAAGAGTCTTACAGGTCTATGTAATAAAAGTTCTTATTGTTAAAAATGGTGCTAATTTTGCCCCGATCAATCAAATGTTAGCTTTCAAATGGTAAATAACATCTGATTGGTTGGAGCAAAATTAGCACCATTTTTACCGAAAATAACTTTTATTACATAGGCATATTAAGCTAGCGGAACCGGATCCGACGGTATCAAGACTTTAAATATCCTGATCTTGCAGATCCTGTCTGTCATTTTTCAAAAATCTTTGCAGTGTATACCCAGCTTTAGACTTTAGAGGAAGGACAGTGTTGCCTTTCACTGAAAGGTAACTATCATCAAAGTAATTGAGAAACAGTGCAGTTGAGATAAAATAGTAACAACAGTAAATAATTTAGTCTTGACTAAAAGAGCCCATACACATACCAATCACGGTTATACAATTTTGCATTATCAAACGAATGTTGGACGATTTCCCACCCTATTGGACAATCCGATTGTTTTTTATTGGAACAATCCTGATTAAGCTTGGTGCATGTATAAGCCAAATTAGGCTAGATACACAAAAGCAGATATTTTGGCCCGACCGACTGATACTTCACCATTTTTGCTGTGATTTTTCATCCACAGTTGACTGGCCAAATTGACTGAAAGGACGGTATGACCGGCATGCCGGTAAATCACTGCAGACTGTATGGTCTCCTATCGATCAACTGACACTAAGTCAACTCAGCTGAACGGTTAATAGTGAAAAATGGATGGCCGAGCCAAAATATCTGGCCATGGGTACCAGCCCTAAAGCTGTCAATCTTTGACAGTTGACAGACAGAATTTGTAAGATCCTGTCTGTCATCTATTAAATATGTGGCTACACAAAGTCTTGAGCAGTCTCCCTATAAAAAGGGAACATCGTTCATGAATGCCACAGACCCTAACGATCGCAGCCGAGGGAAATATTAGGTCCAAAACAACAGTTTC
Organism: Hymenochirus boettgeri; assembly: GCA_019447015.1. Lineage (NCBI taxonomy): Eukaryota > Metazoa > Chordata > Amphibia > Anura > Pipidae > Hymenochirus > Hymenochirus boettgeri. Next base: position 163,104,777 of record CM033475.1, read on the forward strand.
CAACGCAGTCGTTTTGCCAGTAGACACAATAGCAAAAAAGGATCAATTCTGTCAGACTTTCCCTTTATTACTAATGTGTGTATCCAGCTTAAATTCTAGATTGACAAAGTTGCTCTCCCCTACTGCTTATGATGTTCCAGGTTTATCGAAAATCAGACGCATGCAAAGCTGCTTTGTTTGTTCTGCTTAACAGGAATAAACATTTACTTTCATATGACAAACGCAACATTAGTTTATCAGGTGCAAACATTAGACATGAAATTGGAGACTAATTTAAATGGAGACTAATGCCAGTAATACAATATTTTGTTCCAATAGACTAACCGGCACGATATGTGGGTTTGTCAGTTTGAAATATCCACAGAAATTTTCTGCAAAATCAAAAGACGTCAGTTAAATTTTCGGCCTCAACACTGGATGAAAATTTGATTAGACTCGTCGATAACTAAAAAAGTTCTGTATTTGGAAGCTTATGAATGTATGCCTAATTGTTAAAGAGCCTGCCAGTCTCCTTTCAAACCCAAAGAAGACACTACAAAATATATTGTTACTATTACTAGCCTAGATTTAAATAGGAAGTGTCCAAAGAGCTCAACTGACAAGTGATTGCCTCTCGGAATCACCCCAGGATGGATTTTCAAAAAATAACCAAGTGCAGGTTAGTCGATGGGAAACAGATCTACCGGTATATAGTTGCAGCATGTAAAATATTCAAAGACTTGTAAATTAAAAACAGTATTTTTCCACACACAAATTTAGTCAGGCATATTGCACCAACCAATGTATGTTCAAGAAACTGATTACCACATTGTTTATAAAATCTTTAAAAGTATCTCGCTTGGGGGTAGGGGTAGGGGAAGGGTTAAAACAAAACCAGAAGCAGAGCACACAAAACATGTATTTTAAACCAGCAAATACTTGTATCTTTCAAGAGCAAATGAGTTACCTACAGACATCCTATCTACTCCAAAGAATTTACATAAGAGCCAGATGAATCAAATGTCCTAATGGAGACACATCCACACCATCTCCTATCCCACAATAAAACGCCAAAGTGAGGATCAATCAATTTACAATCAAGTAACAATAATGTCACTATATAGTGGTGTTATTAAAGTTAGTGGTTGATTGCATATTTCATATCATATTGTGGGCAAAGACAGCTCCCAATTGAATTAATGATCAATAAAATGATTGTTATTCTGTTTGTCAGAAGTGTATTCTTCAATAGCCAATATACAGGAGACCAATCAGTTGGCACAAAGAAAAAGATTTCCCAGCACATGCATTCTTCTATTGGGGACAATCAGTTGGGTGATGATTTTTGTTCTGATCCATCGGCAAACCACTGATCAGGTTCAAAATATCAGTCCCTGTGTAAAATCTCTTAATAGCAATATAAGGTCAAGTCTGTTGGACATGCATGTGGCTGGAGAATGATTAATGTCGTGGTCTACAACTTACGGGCTTCGGCCATAGATCTGTTACCTGCGACTGAAAATTTCTATCTGCCCCTATACTTCAGTACATAGCATACTTGTATATGGAGCCACTAGTCGCCACTGACCACCCAAACACTTCTTCTATACTAAGTATATAGAGGATGCTGGTACTGTGTGTACTCAAATCTGTAGTCAATGTCAGACAGCTTCCAATGAAAACTGTGTGCCGCTGGATATAGATCTGTACTGCGTGTACCCAGCTTTAGGCCAGGTCCACTGGAATGGAGCTTACAATACAAAGCTTAATGTTGCTGATGAATACTTGCCTCCCATGACATCATACTGACATCAGCAGAACAACCTTGTTAGCATGGGCATCCACACACCTTAACAGGACAATATACTCAACGGTGCAGCCAATCAATATTTCTAAATGAATATCGATCAGGAAGTACTGACCAAAATAAACCACTCTGTACCATCAATCTTGGTGCCAACAGGAATTTTCCTACTAGTTGAATCAGCTTTAATTTAATAAACTGCTTGATATTTCAACAAGCAACATCATTAAAATAAATAGATTTTTTAAAAAGTTGACTTAAACTGTAAGTGAAGTAAAAAATCATTAACACTGATTTTTAAAATAAACGTTAACACCAAGAAATGCATAATAGAAACAGATTTTCTCCTTGTTGCGGAGACACTCACTTTTTTTCTTACAGAAAATTCATAAATTGTGTAATATTTAAAAGTGGGAAATCTTGGCTAAAATATGAAAAAAATGTTAAGAGATAAGATTTGTGTTTATATCCATCCCCTGACTCAGTACATCATTACTGGGAAATATTGCAGTTACTCAGGGAGTGAAAAAACTTATGAAGAATGCCTGATGATGCAATTGGTGACAATTTTGTCTATACTACTGAACATTAAACTACCTATTTACTGGAATGTTAAACAATAATCCAAGACCTATATTAGCTGTTATTAGATTGCAACTAGAGTGTGCAAGTAGTTATGGTTCAACAATAGCTAGGTACAACAGCTATCTTGCTACAGGCCAGATAGATAGACATTGAAAGATACACTTTTTGACAGCAATTTCAAGCAAAATGGAAAATCATACTGTATGTATGAAGTTAGGCAAGTCAATAAATCATTACATTAGACTACGATCAATGTCTCTACTGAAATATAGGCAGGCACAAGGAGTATTTTCAGCGTATCCTAAATTCCAGGCATACAGAGGAATGCACATAACTGAAACATGCCTGATAAGAAATGAATCCTTAACCACAAGGGCCTGCAACATATAAAACTTGAGACATAGCAGAGTTTAAAATTCACCCTAGTAAATTCCATACTATCAAGGCTGCTTCTCTGGAGAATGAGATCTGACCGTACCTTTCCTGGGATGTAATGCAGAATGTTATCAGAGAGTCTCTCTCTTCCAATGCCACTTTCATTCCCAAATAAATATGTCCATTTAGTTCTGCTGTCTTGCCTGTAAATAAAAAATAAAGTGATAAAAATGAATTAAAATCCCAAAACACTTTTCATAAACTGATTATTCATAAATATACAGTGTTTTAATAAATTATTACTTTAGTGTGTAAACCATTGAAATATGCTCAGTTCCTTTTTTTAGCACAGGAAACACTTCTAGAAATACATTATTTTTGCTGTTGTCTTCTTTTCTGTTTTTGTTTACTACAGGATAATGGAGCCTCTGTATTTACAGACCAATGTAATTATTCCAGGGGATATTAAAATAACTAGCCATGCCTGAATATCAACATATTCTTATTACACAGGGGTGCCGATTAGAGCTGGCTGAGAGATGTTACTGTAATTTTAAAGAGGGGAATGATGGCTTCATCTACCACGTCAGAAAAAAGTGGCATTCGTGGCATGTCTCTGGTTCTATGCCTGCAAGGGAAAGCCATTTACCACTGACTGGGCAACTTTTATTCTCTGGTCTGTATGTCAGTGAATAAATCATTTACCGTATGCTCTGGATGAAATAGAATTCAAGGGATTCCAATGCTACACTCTGCTAAAGATTATGTTCAAAAAGTGAATGCATGAAAAATTTAGCTGATGAATGGATTTGAATCTACAACTGAGTATGGTGCCGGTTGCTTGTGTAGTTTACTCCTACAATCTTTCAGATTCACATTTTCCCACAGAAATTAAAACATACCCAACATTTTTAAGAGACAAATAACAAGAGTGATAATATATTTTGTGGTGTCACCTTTAGGTTAGAAAGGGAACTGCCGGGCCCTTTAGCAATTAGGCATAAGAATTTAATCCTATATTGCATCTCTCAGGGTTAGGCAACTCCAGCACCATTTCTCACATGCTAAAAAAACGTTACCATGTTAGAATCACAGCACAGTGCATGTTGATGTGGTTGGCAACATCGCAAGTCGGGCGCTGTGATCCATTTTCGGAACACATGCAATCACCAATTATTTTACGGATTGCATGCCCTCCAATAGCACACTATTGCACGAATCTTAAGTAGAAAGTAATGTGCAGGAAATGTGTATGCTTTCTACGCGTGTTGCCGTCAATCATAGTGGGGTCTCAGCCTTACGATAACAGTTTTAGATCCAAAACATATGGCTGTGCATGTTAATGTGGGTGGCCACATAGCATGGGCTTTGTTGAGTTTCGTTTTCTGAGAAGGGATTTTTGCCCCGACCGAGCGTTTGCTACTAGCGAGCGCTCAGCCCAAAAAAAATCACTGTTGGGCGCAGTAATCGTTGCTGCTGACAGTTCCATAGGGAACCACACGATCAGCTATGAGTTACCAACATGTCCGATGTGGATGAATGGGCAATCGGCATAGGCCGCGCCCGCAGCCAAACGCAGCACAGATTTTTCGGCCTGACCAACCGATACATGGAAGTATCTGCCTGTGTGTACCCAGCCTTAAACAAGTGTCAGTACGTTTCTGACAGATTGATCAAGTGTATGTTCAGTGTAACATAGTGGAATAGCTTATTTGATGACAACTTCCTATTTCCATATGAGTAATTACCATAGTGTTGTTGGACAAGGACTTACAAACTGTATGAAAAACTCAAGAATGCTTGCTTAGAAAGATTATAACTATTAACATGTATAATGCATGTGTAATGTAAAGCCACAGAACAACACTGAACCAGAAGGCAGAACACCTTGATATATATAACCAGTAATCTGTGTCTTACCTCTCATTTTGATACAGGAGCTGGGAAATTTACCTAAATAACATATGGTTTGTGCTTTACTTCTCACCATTCTAGTATCAGGCAGTTTGGTCAACGGCCATTATGTTCTGCACATGCTCAGTCCTTAGCTTTGGCACAAACTTGTTACAGTTAGTCACACCCATTAATAATCTCTAGCCAATCCTTTTACAGGACAGATAAAGCAAGGAAGCATGTGACGGAGGTTAGGAGGTGTGGTCTGACACTGAACATACACACAGATACTTCATCCAGTTCTTAACAGACTTTAATTTACAGGGTTTACTAAAGTGGCATTTAATAGTTTATTGGTCTTTTTAGGGGGGTTGTTTTCAGATTCTGGAGTATATAAAATTGGGTTTAGTTCTCCTTTAAATTTGAACATAACATAAATCTCCCCAGCGAGCTCTAGCCCTAGAGCTAGCCCACTACACAGGCAGTGGATCTATAGAAAGTGGACCAATCCCTGGGAAAAAAAAAATATTGTGTGCGACAAAAATGGTTGTGATTAGTGAGGTGCCTTTTGCTGTTGTAGCTCTACAACTATTCACATAAAAATCACACTTTTTTGACCTCCAACTAACAGAAAATGGTCAGTAACAGAACCGAATTTCACATTATGTCGGCCAATAAAGAAGTTTTGTTGCAAATGAACCCATAACACAGTTCTTATAGTTAGCAGTGATTACATTAATTTAATACAATTAAGACACAACCCCCTCTTTACTATTTACAACCACTTGGTGGGGGATGGGTTTGTGACCTGGGGGGTTAACTGTACCACTATTCACTGAAAACTCAATTACAAACTTTTGATATGGTAAATATGTTATCTCCCCTAACACCAAAATGCTTGGTAACCTTTTCATCCAGATCAGACCATGCTGTGCAAGATCCTTTTACTGTTTCTAGTCATTCAGGAAATCATCACCTATCTCAGTGATCCATGATGTCTACATGATAAGTCCAACTAACAACAATCTACCTTTATTTACAATTTCAATAGTAAGTTACTATTCACAAATTTTATTTGTGATCTTGGTAACTTTCCCTGTGCCAACCACTGTGACTGGATTGAAAGTTTTATACAGTATATTGACTGGATTGAAAGCTCTATACAGTATATTGACTGGATTGAAAGCTCTATACAGTATATTGACTGGATTGAAAGCTCTATACAGTATATTGACTGGTTGAAAGCTCTATACAGTATTTTGGAGCAGTGAAAATCGTCAGAAATGAATACTTTACAATTCTATTACCTGCAAATGGAAAGTGACATAACTGTCATTATTAAACAAAAATAAAAATGATATCACTATCATACTGATCTAAAAATGATGCATTAAAATTATTTTAAGGTAATTAAGACTAGATCACTCCACACTTGTTAAATCCCCTTCTTCCTTCACACACCCTATTGCATTACAAATGTTTAAAAGTGATTTTGCAATACCCTGTACTGCACAGGTCTCTACTAGCTACACTGGATCCTACCATCCCTTTGGTCTTGTTACAGTAAATTCTTGGCCAAGGGGGATAAAGCTCAGTGCACTTGGTAACTTCTACCAATAAATCCAAGCACATGGTCAGATCTAATAATATCCAAGGAATACAGTGTACAACACACAGAGAATCCCATACATACACCAGAGGCAGAGCACACACACAGATAGTGAATCCCATACATAAACCAGAGCACAAATAATGTAATAAACTCTCACACATGTGAATAAAAAGGTCCATTGATGAACTTCAGGGTTCACTTACTCTTTGCCCTGGAGAGAGTTCTTCCTGCTGAAGGAATATCTGATCTGTCTGTGTGGCTGTGGGACGCAGCTCAGGTTCCCCATCCTTTAGGCTCCGAGCTCTGTGCTAGTTTGTGCTGAATGTGTGCTGTGAGCGCTCACCTCACCCTGGACCCCGCCCATATGGGACACATGTGGGCGTTACCCTGTGAATAAACACAGCAGCACTGACCCAGCAGTACACGTTATGCAAATAGTGTTGGGAATTTCAGTGATAAGGGTTGGCGTGTTAATCACTGTCTATCCCAGGGTTGAGTCAATGGAGACTTTCTACAACCAGTAGAATGCAGCAGGGTGGGGAATTAACTCGATTTCTCTATTGTACATCAATAATGACACAGATATTTATATTGCACTTTTTTCCTGGCAGACTCAATGGGCAGAATATTGTCATGTACACACTAAATGCATGAGCAGGGAACCATTAGGATGTTATTGTAGAGAAACATTTAATGCTGCAGGTTGCGCCCTAGTTCATAGTTGCACAAGCACAGTGAGTTCTCTAGTCTGGCCCCCACCATTGCAGCTGTTAAGTTACTACTGGGTGACCTGTCCCTGAGAAACTGCAACTCCCTGCATGCCTTGGACGCAGAATACCGATTTTAGGCCAAGGCCACACTATAATGCACCAAATCTCACACACAATCACAAGTGCTATCGAATGCGATTGTGTGTGCGGTTCTTGTACGTTTTGCATTCACGCATGCGTTTTGCGCATGCGGGTTTGGCATTTTCCGTTATGGAAATGCACCAAAAATGCGTTACTAAAACGGCAACTTATGTGCAATCGAATGCACATCGCAAATTGCGTGAATTTCCATTCTTTAAAAAAAGGTGTATGGCCTTTACAGTGCAACCCTATGAAAGATGACTGAAGGTGGCCATACCTACAAACGATAATAGGTAAATCCCGTTAGGGAACGACGGGATCTACCTATTATCATTCATGTTTAGGAGCTTTTCCCTACCGATCGGATTGCTGACGAATTACCAAAGTCGGCACTCCAATCAATCGGGAATGATGGAAAATTTCCTTCGGCCGTTATCGTTTCCCTTTACTTGAAGTAGAGGGAGCCAATATGATCATGCAGTGTATGGCCGCACGGCCGGCTGATCCCCATACTGCGTATAGGAGTAGGTTGGGTCTGTGTGTGCTGTTTCCACAGCATGTGTGCCGACAGCTACCAATGTGATCTGTCGGCACACATGCTGTGGGATCGCATGTTTATGGCCACCTTGACTTGACTTGCTTGGTGACTGGTGAAGCTACAGATGTTTAAGTCCATTAGCCTGTTTACACATAGACAATATTTGACAGGAATATTTTTAAAAGTGTTTTTCAAAAGATTTTTCATCAAAATTCACCCAATGGTTTAAAACTGTATGCGTCATCGCACTGAAATATTGACTGCGCTGATAAAGAAAAAACCTGAATCAAGATGCCCATACACTAGCGCTTACCTGTAGATGTTCCCGCTACAATCTGGACAACTTTGCCTGCCAATTTTTCAACTGAAGTTACAGGCCATTAAAAACCATTATCCATGTGGGGAACATTGCATGTTGCAGGTAATAACGTCTGCAACTTTACCTGCAACAAGCTGATTTGGTTAAGTCAATTTAATGTGTATGGCCAGCTCAACCCTCATCGACCTATTAGACATTTTGTTTCATTGTGGGACTTGCAAATATACCAACCAGGTTATTGTTATGTTCTTGTATGGTAATCAGATATTAGCTTTCAAGAAAACAGCTAACATTTCATTGGTTGGGGCAAAGTTAGCACCATTTTAAACGATAAGAGCTTTTATTACATAGCCCTAATGATATTTAAACTATGAATCTGCGCATTCATGTTACACGGTGTCACTGTTCCCTCTAAAGCCAAGTACAGGCGATCTCCAATGACTGATAATCGATAATCTCATGTGTTTCTGTTCTGACCGAGCGACACACAATTATTGCCCAAAAAGGTCATCATTGGACTTCCTGAGTCCAAAATGAATTGCTTTTGCTTAAATATAAAAAATGCAATCAGGTAAAATAACAATACAATGCAAGCTCTCTAATTTGTTTTTAACTGATTTGCTGTGAATAAGCCTCTTCCATTTTAATAAGTACTCAGATAGTGTTTATATGACAAGCCATATCAACCTTTCTATTTATTTAGATTCCAGCTGTGCTGCAGATTGACATATCCCATCTTTTGGTTACGTCTGATATTTAATCCTTGTACTATAACTTGTGACATGCATTCCAGTGTGATTAAATTGCAATTAGAGAATTACTGCTTTCCTTCTCTAAACAGCTGGTGGCTAAAAGCGTGTATAAATAAAGAAAACTCGCAAATTCTAAAGCCTTCTGCATTTTACTCCTATAAGTGGGTTGCAGAAAGTCTTACTAGCTCAAGCGTGGTCCAGTATTATTAGTTTAGCATATTACAGCAAACAAACAAATGAATGCCATGATGTATTCAATTATCTAAGAAGAACTGTGATGTTATAGGAAAAAGGCGTCATTACCTTTGATCACTCAGCCTCGTTATATTTTTTATAATTTAACTCTTTTTAATGAATGTTTTTCTTGTCATATGACACCCACTGTTAACATACTAGTTAACATGCATAAAATCTTATTTTAGTCTTGTGATACATGGGCTGAACTGAGTCACATAAAAGGTAATTGCTAAAAGACAGCTAAAATGTCATGGGTGGGAGACAGTGTTAGCCATTGGTCAGTTCCCAGGACCTTAAGCTAAATACAGGGAATACGAATGCCGATTTCGATGACTATTGTACGTGTGTGGCCACTCGGTAGATGTGGGAAACCGTCCAAGCAGATCAATGAACATCGCCTAACCATTTCCCATATAAACACAATTGTGGGGCAAAATGGGCGTGTCTTGTGTTGGCCATAAGTTGCACGTGTCTATGGTTAGAGAATCGGACTTTTGAGTCCCCAGCCTTATGGGTGGTGATCAGAAAATTTTCTGTAAGGGCTTGTTCTTTTCCTTGCATTTCATCATTGTTGAAAACTTGCAGAATGTCACTGACATCACATGCAGGCCTTGCACTTATCCAATATTATATAGGATTGACATTTGCTCATCTATCTAATATTAATAGACCTGATTAGTTTACCTGCCGACATTACTGGTACTGTCCCATTTTGCAATTGAATGTTGATTGCAAAATGGTCAATTTTGGCACATGTGTGAACAACAGGAGGTAAGTTTCCTAATGTATGGCCAGCTAACAATATCTGTGGTTTTATCTCAATACTTGCAGACGTATCTTTTATGTTTTGTTCTACATACATTCAGCAACCAACTTACCTTTAAAATAATTATCACATGAACACTTATATCCAAAATTATCCATTGCCATCTATACTTCATAAAATGTCAGTGTATGAAAAGAGAGGTAGATATAAGTTATTAACTGGTCCTAAAAGAGCCTGTACAAGGGGAGCTGCAAAGCCCAATTCTCTACTTCATTTAATTTATAAGTACAGTATGAGTCCTCGCAACAATATTAGGACCCTTTACAGTAGTTCTACTAACACTACACTTATAGCTGCTTTTATGTTGTTTAGCGTTTACGTTTTTCTGTCTTGAGATACCCCTCAATGGGAGAAGTAGAGCGGGATGGAGGATTGCATGATCTTTGTTTGAGTTGCATTATATACCATGCATTTATAATTATCCATTAAGTTTGTGTCACAAAAATGTTTGATCTACAAGCTCTATCATAATAAACAATAATGTTTCAGGTGAAAACAACTGACCATGATGTCCATTCCACTGTGCATTCCACAGTTTCTATTGCCTGAGTATCAATGTATCAATGCTCCAAAGTGCTTATACTTTGTTGAAATCCTGAGGACGGCTAGCACTTTAGCCAAAGTACATTGATGTATTCAATAAATGTTTGTTGAGGAAAAAGACCCACAAGTGCTCTAAATTTGCTGATTATAGTACTCGTTTCAGCCATTTTGTAATTAGGCCATTATCTATCAAAGTTATCACTTATTAAAGTTATTATGAACAAATCCTGTTGAGTGCTCCATGGATTATATCCGTTCATGCATACTGTTGAGCTGGCAGCACCCAGGTGACAAGCTCCAGATAGTGGTTGTGCAAAGGAAATTGTTCAATATATAAATATATATATTTGAGTGAGCATAAATCAAAAAACATCAACAAACACAACAGTAGAAGTCACCCATTGGAAGAATTGTTAATCATACAGCACAAGTCAGTTGTTAGTAATAAGATCTAATTTTGCTGGGTTGAGGGTTCAAGATTGCAAAAAGTTCAATTCATCTTAAATAATGATGCTCTACGTAGAAAAAGATTTTATTAATCATTACAATATGATCCCTATTTATTTTACCTTGAAATTTGTCTTAAAGGACACATCACAGTGTACTCGTACATATCGAATGGAGAGTGCAGCAAGCAGCAAGTCTGTCTTCTTTATGTGTTTCTACATGGTAGAAGGAAAATGTGCCCTAGGCTTTTTATTTATTTATTATTATAATTAAAAAGTTAACACTACCCATTTAACAGGGCTGAGGGTAAATTAAAAAGCAGATGTCTTTTCATTCCTTATTAAGAAACAAATGCCTCTTTTACTGTCTCCTGCTGTATAACAGATGTTTTGGGTTCCACACGTCCACAATTAATTTGATAGTACACTTTCATTTTGCCGACAGAATAATGAAAGTTCAAGTGCATGTTACACCTATATAAAATATTGGTACACACCAGTCAACTTTGTCCCAATATCCTGATCAGCACATCTACTAAATCAGTACAGATCTTTTGTCTGTCCTTTGGATTTAAAGTTGTACTAAAGTTGGTCTGAACGTCTGTGATTCTCCAATATGTCTAAAGGTGCCCATACACTACGTAAGACATTAGACAGATGTCCAATCTCTCATAATACAAATGTCCAATCTATCTAGAACCGCCTAACCCGTTGTTTCATACAATCAGTTTGAGATCACAAAATGAGTCCGTGGAGTGGTAACAGGTAAGTTGTGAGGTGCTCCCCCTAATCGTCCGTGCCACAACCAGTAATAAAAGTATATATATATATTCTGGAAGGGTGGCACACTCAAAAGCTCTTTATAGCATAAATATGGAGCCTATGGAGACCATAGGCTGGGTATTTATGACAAATAAGAAAAGAGATGATCAATGCAGATTCCTGGGCCCCATCTTACACGGTATATGGGGCCCAGGAATCTGCATGGATCATCTCTTTTCTTGTTTGTCCTAATGTTTTGGTCAGATCAGTAGCACTTCCACTATTTGTTATAAAGTAATTTTGCCACAGGAGTGCTCCCACAGCCCCCTTTTGTGCTGGGTATTTATGGAACTGTGAGATGGATGTTGGAGCTCAGACCATCTGTTCAAACAAAAATTATACAATTCACTAATAAAATAAGAGATCAAGTAGCCTCCACTAGAGCAGTTACAAAATTATGGCCATGGATTACTAGTAAAAAATACATATCTCTTAGTAACTGGGGGTCAGAGGGACTGAAATGCATATATGGGTGGGGTAGTTGACTGGTTTGTAGGCATATAAAATAGCCAGAGATTGAGAGCTGGGGAATAGACAGATATTGCTCTTTTAACATGTAGAATGTCCATTCAGGCAAGGGCCCAATAAAGTCTATATATAAATATGATCTTAAATACAGAGTTGGATATATAAAAGTAGCGAGAATATTCACTAATACTGATCTTTATCGCTTAAGCTAATGCACAGAAATCCATATGTCGCCATATTTGCGATTTTGTATAACCTTTGCTGTACCCTTTTTAGTCTGATCATTTTACTCGAAGGGCAAACATGTGGATTTTGTGTTGTTTAACAAAATATGTTGACAACCCATATTGCACTAATTTGATTGCCTGGGTCACAGTCAAGTAATTGCTGTGAGGGGGGTGGGTGGCCTCTCAACACTTTTAGTTGGTTAGGGCCAGTCAGACATAACAACAGAGGTCACCAGCTGAAAGAATTCCCATCCCTGAGTGACAACTCTTATCCATAGGATTGGATGCATCTGTAAATCTTTCAGTACCAAAGGACAGAGCACACCATTGCAGAATGATTGACAAACAATGCAATACAACTTAGCTAAATTAAACAATAATCTTGTACTGCACATGGTGCCCATTCCGGTGTTTAAAGACACCATGGAATGTTCACAGGCTGTTAATTTATTATGATAGACCTTTATATTAGGTGACACATTACCTTGTCTTCATATATGTTTTTTTTTTAAAAGTAGTTCAGAGGAAGAATACCTGGGCGTGTACTTTACCTGTTTTAATAAACCAATCATTCAGCAGCACCAGGGCAAATCTGTTTATTGATGAAGCTGAAAGATTGCGTGCAGTAAATATTTGTGTCTTTTCTCTTAAAAACTTTTTACATCACTCTCTGGCCATGTTAACAAATAAAAATTGTACATGTTTTATTTTCAGCCATGTATGGCCCACATTGATACGTCCTTTGAGATCATACAAATACGTCATTGTAACTGTCTTGCAGCACCAAATCTGCTTTGCATATGGATTTTCATGCATCCATCTTTGTCTCTGAATAGGCGTAAACAAGTCCTAACAAGTAACAAATGTGACCTCTAGAAAGTAGCCCTTAGGCTTGTTTTACACAAGTGACAAATCCCATGTGATGAATCACACACTTTAGGGCTCGTCAACATTGTCCCTTTCCCAGCATCCTTATCAATGCTAAAGTATGTTGCTGTAGCTAATTTGTAAGGTTTGTTATGAGGATACAAGTTAATGCAATTTTAATGTAACACAATGCTAAGCCCTTTTTGAGCTTAAAAAGATACTTTAATCAATGAACTGTAATAGCATGAGGTTACATTGCAGTCACTGGATACTCCCCCGCAGTTGCATTTGGGGGCACATCCTAGTTCTGGGTCTCAGTGTGTGCTATTTACTACTACTAGATAGAAAAAGCTGCTTATGTATGCCTCAACCCTTGGGTAAAATAAAATGAAGGCCATACTGGTAAACAATAATGCCCCGTTTGTTAGTAACATGAATATGGAAATTATAATATTATAATTTGATAATTGCAGGGTACCATTGCAGCATTAGGCTTTTATTAAGATTTATAGAAACTACAAAAATGTCACATAAATTATTTATTTTTAAACAGCTATAGCTTGTGTATATGTTGCCTAATTGTTAGATTTCACAATTCCTCTTCAGTAAGCAACACTAAATCCTCATACAAATATTAGACACTGTAGGACTAAAGGTGCCCATATGTTGAACTCGTCCCCTGACCAATAACACAACATTCAAACAATTCTTGAGGAACTGCCTTTCCCATTCGTTTTTGCGGCCAACATACGATATTGATTGTCTTGTATATCGATTGAGAAAAAAAACGGGAAAGGTGGTTCCTGAAGAATTGAAGAATTGATTGCCTGTCGAGGGATCGGCCAGGAGATTAGTTCTAATGTATGGGCACCTTAAGCAGCCAACAAAGTACAAGTTAAGTACAGAGTTAAGCTTTGTACACACATTAGATATGTGCATTTCTTCCCATCATACATCACAGTCTACTAATAATCTAAAGATAATGTGCAAACATACATTAATCGGCAGAACAAATATACCAAGTTGTTGGTACTTGGTTACTTGGTTGTTGCAGCTTCTTTTTTGTACAAATGACGCACGATGGATCATTCGTTGGTCAAATCATGTGACAAATATGTAGGAAGTTTTAATTGCCCACCTGACAATGTGCACGTATGTGCAGGAGGGATGCCGGACTGGAGGACCTGCAGATCACGATCAGCTGCAGCCCTTGTGGCCAGTTTTAAAATGGGGTTCTGAGAACCATCATGAAATAAAAGACTAGGGGCCCACTAGGAAGTTTTAAGGGGCCCAATCAACATTTCATCTCTCCTATTAACTAATTTACATATCTAAATTTCAACAATTTTCAGCTGTTTTTATAGGTGAATAGACTCTCCACTAAACTCTTTTCAATACAAGTGGTTTTGAGAGTCACTTTAATCGAAGCTTTAACTCATGATTCCAGGTTCAGACTCTTAAGCTGGGTACACACAGTAACGATAAAGCCCCGATCCGACGGTATCGGGGCTTTATCGTTATGTGTGTACGTTCGTTTCCCGAACGAGCGTGCGGCCGCCAAACGATCGGGTCGGCCAAACGCTCGTTCGGGAAAGGCCGATAATTTCCATGGCCCGCGCTAGACTCCCTATAGAGGAGTTTTTTTTATAGAGGAGTTTTGCGGCCGATGGAAACACACAGTCCCGAGCGTTCTCCTATGAAGTTCATTAGGGAGAACGCTCGGGACTGTGTGTATGCAGATCTTTGAAAGATGGTAGACAGGATCTTGCAGATCCTGTCTGTCATCTTTCAGAAATCTGGACTGTGTGTACCTAGCTTTAACTGCTTCTTGAATGGCCTGTTACAAGCAACATTCACTGTTCTGGGTGTGATAAGTTAGCAGAGGTACCATTCAAGTGAATGATCTTAGTTGAATTGCCACCCTAAACTAATTGCAGTGAAAAAGTATTTAGTACAACATTTGCTGTGCATTTTATGCATTGTTTAAATCAGTAAATAAAGACTGTCTGCAGGATGAGTACATTTCTTCCTATTATGAAATATTGCATTATGGTCAGATAGAAAAGTTTGCACCCAGCATTCATCTGGAAACCAATCACCTATACATTTAAACAAAGTAGCACCAAGCTCAGCAACCTATAAATATGTAGGGTGGGATACGCCAAATCAGCATAAAAGACAAGCTACCCCTTAGCTGATCAGCAAGCATAATGAGATAGAATATTGTTTTACAACGAAATTGATCCATAACTTCCTTTTTAATGAGAAGATGGTCTATGTGAAAATTGTATAAGCCAACAATGTTTTCAAAGATACAATTCAAGCTCAGCAACCTTAAAAATACAGAGTGTTGTTCTTTGTCTTCATAGCTTCTAATTACCCTATAATTTACAAATGGGACACATTATTCCACATATAGCCTGTAAATTATATCCTTGTTAGAATACCGGTGTAATCAGATTTGTATTTACCATAGATTTGTCTAGACATGCCCATGGTTAGGTTAATCGACTTTGGTGAGAGTCAGCAAACTGGCCACAGTTTTATTAGTATCCACCCCAGGTTCCCTGCAAAGGAGTGATTGCCATGGTAAAACTTGTTAGAGGAGAAAAAAGTGGCAACCAGTAAAAGCTGCCAGGGAAGTGCCAGTAATCAACACAGGTTATTGCCCAGTGTACATTAAGGCTTAGGCTAGGTACACACGAGCATATATTTAGGGACGATCGATATTTTACAGTGGCCATTTTTCAGTTGCTGCTTAACCAAGTTGGTCATTCTTTAGGGCTAGGCCACACTAGCAAGTTTTTCGTGCGTTTGCACACGTGATTGCACCCGCATTTTCTGGGTGCAATCGCGTGCGCAAATGCGGAAAAACCACGGGAAACTTTCGGGAACGCGAAAATTCCCGCGATTTCCGATGCACATGCGATTGCACGTCCGTTTGCATTTTGGTAATGCATTCGTTCACCATTTTTGGTGCGTTAACGCATGCGTTTCCATAACAGAAAATGGCAAAATGCACAAGAATTGCGCACACAACTGCATGCGATAACGCTCTCGATTTTGTTCGCGATTCCTGTGCATTGCAGTGTGGCCTCAGCCTTAGTCCTGTGATGAAAAAGTCCTGTGATGAAAGGACAATGGCACATGATGTTAAATCACAGCCAATCGTGTGACCTCCTATGTATAAGCAAACTGGAACTAAAGAGACATTATAGTTGGCAAATTGTACCAGGCAAGTCTACACTTGTTTAGTGCAGTGATAAATATGTAAACAAATAGACTATAGATGTACTTAATAGATGTAAATTCACATACAGGGATGGCTAATGGCTTTCCTATTGGGAATTTACAGGTTCTTTATGAAAACAAATAAAACCTGCGCTACTAGATCTGCACCAACACACAGCCAAGTTTAATTATTAACTAAATAGCATCATAGATGATGAATGACTATAGGCCAAATTATCTAGTAATAATGTGTTATAAAGTATTCTGAATAAATAGGATTCATTTGTAAAGCACCGCTACTGTTCTAGAGATGTTAATAAAAGTCAGGGAGGTAAAGACATTCTGACAATATCCATTTTTATGACCACATCCTCCTGATCAAAAGTGAGATTGTCCCTTTGATTATTAATCTCCTGTCACACTGTCCGTTAAAGGGAATGTCCACTAAAAAAACCTATGTTTTAAAATGTAGATCACCCCCCCAAACCACACTTTCGCATTATTAACAGTTTCCAAAGAGGCCTCTGAACTTCCTTACCTGACCAGGTCCATCGCTGCTCCTAATCTGCTGCTGCTGACAGACGCACCACTTCCTGGTTTTGGCTGTGACATGACGTGACATTGCGACCAATCGTCTGACAGCCGCGACCAGGAAGTAAAGTGGCTGTCAGCACAGAAGTCCCCTGCTACTGTTTTTGCTCGAATGAGCTCAAAACAGGAGCAGATGGCGGCACCTAGACGGCGAGGGACTGAGTCAGGTAAGGAAGTTCAGGAGCATCTTTGCAAACTGTAAATATTATTAAGTGGGGTTTTAGGGAGTAATCTACATTTTAGAACAAAGTTTTATTTTGAGTGGGCATGCCCTTTAAATATTTGTGCTCTTGACACAAATCAAACACACACAAACAAGCAAAGTATGGCAAAGTTGCATTCACCTAGCAGCTACTTAGGTGGGCACAATCCCACATTATTGTTAGCCTCTATTGTAAGCTCTAGCAGTACTTAAGCTAGCTAGGTACACACAGTGCCGATAGAGCCCCGATACCATCGGATCTGATAGTATCGGTGCTTGATCAGCACTGTGCGTGGGGGCTTTTCCAAACGAGCGCACAGCTGCCGGTAACTTTCTATAGAGGGAGTCTGCCGAGGCCGAGATCTATGAAAAATGACAGACAGGATCTGCAAGATCTTTACTGTGTGTACCCAGCTTAAAGGTTAATAGGGTACCCCTATTAATGATTGACACACGAACGGTGCATTGGGCAAAAATCATCCGTTTGTTCACCTTTCATTGATATGCCATGCAAATCAATGACTGACACCGGACTGAATGCATACATATGGGCGATTATCACCCAAAGCAGTTATTCGTCACCCAATTGTTTGTCAAGGATTGCAGCGAAATTGCCCGTGTATACAAACCTTTAAAGGGCATGTCCACCCCCAAAACTATAATCCCCCCCACTAATGGCCCCACCATGTAGAGTAGTAAAATCCTTACCTCACATCCCAGCTCCATAAGGTTCTCCTGTAGCCCCCCCCAAAGTCCCAAAAACTGCCCACAGGAGGATAGCAGAGTCCATATAGGACTCTGCCTCCTACCTGGCCTCCGGGAGAAGTTTGGCATGCGTACTGCAGCCCTTCTCCCCCTCCCTCCCCTTCCCTCTCCTTCCCATTTTGCTATTCCTCCCCCTACCATAAAATCCCTTGGCCCTGTAATAGTATATGTTCCCCCAGCTCCAACCGCATAAAAATAATTTTAAGAAAGACCCCAGAACTGTACTTACCTTCCCTCTCTCCACTGGCATTCTGAGAAGCCGGCAGCCGTGTCCGTGATTGGCTGCCTCTCAGCCAATCACGGACGTGGCTGCCGGTCCCGCCCCCTGCTTGCAGTGGCTCACAAGCAGAAGGCCGGTCCGGGCGTCAGAGGAGAGAGGGAAGGTAAGTAAATATCTGGGCACTTTCTTAAATTATTTTTATAGCGGTTGGGGCTGGGGGGCTGTAATCTATTATAGGACAAAAGTTTTTATCAAGGGTGGACATGCCACCCTAGATAAAATGTTTCAATCTGTCCTTGGTGGTGTTCAGAGTATTTTCATAAAATGTTACTGGATTTGGGCAGAGCACAAATGGTAACGGGGGAATCACAGTATTGACAGGAATAACTATTACATAGTGAAGAATATGGAAAGGATGTTAGATAGAATGAGGTAAAACCAGTGTGATAAGTCATATCATGACCTAAATGTCAAAAAACTGTCATTAAATAAGGCGGCATATATTAATCTGTCATGTTAAGGGAAAGGAATCCAGATGAACTCTGGAGCTATATATGATTTTGGCAATACCAGTTCAACCAGTGTCAAAGTAAAGGAAGGTTTTCCCTGACCGCCCCAGTGCTACTAAACACCGGCCAAAAATTAAATGTTATTGATTGGCTCAGGCTGTTTAACTGATTTATTTTTATTAAGTTTTTAAGACTGCAGGCTTGTATTTAACCTTAACTTGTTTGGAGATCAATTTTGATTATTAGCTACAGTGGCTAATAATAAAAAAAACTTTTAAAACAGAATATTAATATAATTTCCTCTTACCTATCTATATAATAAGATAAAATTAATGTTGAGCAGAATAAAGTTCACATTATTGACACAACAGTTATGACTCTTGGTTTCGGACAGAACTAGGTTCCACCAGGCAATACTGCAGAATAAGAGAAATTGCAGATCTGGACAAACTTTTTGAATTTCAGGGGACAGAACTTTGTCGAAATTTCATGTTGAAAATCTCAAAATCAGTGCTGAAAATTCCAAAATCAGTATCGAAAAGTAAAAGCTAGATGTTAAAGGGAATGTTCAGTGGAAAATATCAATGTTTTAAAAAGTATATATTATATATAGTTTATATTATACATACCTAGTTATTTTACATATTCTCTTCCATTTTGAAAAATTAGTTACATTTCTATCCCTTGCTATTCCCTGCTGTTGATATTAGTGCGCTGACATTTCAGGTTCTAACGGTCCTTCTTCTTCCCAGGGTGCACCACATCCTTGGGATGTTCCTAACAGTAATTTCTACTGTTGGATGGGTCAAAGATGCTCAGATCTCTACTGATCAACTGAATCAACCCAGGGACTGGGTCAAGGCAAGACCATAACAGTCTCTACTAGGGGTCCTGCAAACAGGAAGTCAGTATTTCGGAAGTATTTCTTTATACACAGACAAAATGCTGAATGGGCAGGTTAAGGTCATTGGGATGGAAAAATACTGCTCTTTTTTCTTAAAAGCATATGTATTTCAACTGAACTTACCTTTAAAGAAAATTTTCAGACTAAGTCAGGGGTTTGGAAAACAACATGTTGGATGGCAGGGTCCTAGACTCAGTTGGACAGACTGCCTGTCAAACCTAAGCCTCATACACAGTTGTGATTGAGGGGGCCAACCTGCGACCAAGGTGTGTATGCACAGCCATTTCGGGTAATAGTCATGCAGTGTATGGGCACTGTGTCGGCTGAAACGGCCATTTGGTCAGGGGTCATTGATGATCAGCCTGACTGGCAGTCTGTCCAACTGAGTCTAGGACCCTGCCATCCAACATGTTGTTTGCCAAACCCCTGACTTGGTCTGAAAATGTTTCTTTAACATCTAGCTTTTACTTTTCTATACTGATTTTGAAATTTTTGGCGCTGTGTGCATACACACCGTGCATTGCAAGTTGGCCCCCGTAATGCACCTTTGTATGCACCTTTACTCTGTTTCTACGTAAAGTAGCCCTTAGCTCAGGGGTTTAGAAACCAAGGGAGAAGCCCCTTTTACTGCTGTAGATAAAGCGTGGGGGACGTTATAATTTTGCTAGGGGGCCCAGTAATTCTTTCATACATTGTCTGCAGGGATTGCAAACCTGGCAGTATCCATATTTATGTTAAGTGGCTTTTATGTGGCAAACAAAAAGGCCACATTTTTACAATCCAATTTGGGTGTACTGCAGCTGCTTTGACACAAAATGTTGGGTTAAACTTGGTTTTAAAAGAGATAAAGTAAATAATGCAAATATCAGTGGTTAGTGTCTGGTACAGTAAAGCATTGGTTAGAATCTACCAATTATTCGTAACTCTGCCCATTGCTAGTATAATATAAACAATATCTTTGTGATATCAGAAGACTCTGTTACCTTAAATTTACCTCCCTTTAACGGTCAACTATGGTGCCAAAAAGTCCCAACACCCCTTTAAATTTATTTAGTAAAATTACCTTTATCAGGGAGGTAGGAGACCTTAACGTAAGATGGCAAAAAACGACTTGTACAGCAGCTGACAACCCATTGGTCCTCCCTCTACTGGCTTGTCCACTCTCAAGGTGGCCATGCACATTAGCGATATTAGGTAAATCTCATTGTGGGCTGATGGGATTTACCCAATATCAGCAGTGTGTAGGGGCCGAAACCGACCGTTCGAAATGCCGATGAACGACTGTAGTCGGCATTATGGTTGGTCAGGAAAGATGGAAAATTGGTATTGACCCATATAGTGTATTGGCCATTGGTCGGGTCCATGTGTGCATTTCCCTTTGCATTGTGCCAACAGATACCAATGGGATTTTTACTCTAATGGAATGAGTAGAGATAGGAGGAGAGCCATAAGAGATGGCGGGGGAGGAATGGTGAGCTGTCAGGCGCTGTTTAGGAGGAATACTGGAAGTAGGTGTACTGTCTCCTACCTTCAATAAATGTAATTTTATTCTGCAGGAGGGAGTCAGGGCATTATAGTTACCCTTTAATGTTTCTCCATACTCTATAGCTTATCTAGATAGAAATTCCAGCTGCTAGTAAATTATTCTATCACATTTGTTTTATTTCTTACAATAATTCCATCAGGATATTATGTTATTGCTTTTGTCCCTAAATGACCCATCCAGAAGAAAAACAAGCAGATTGAAAGTTGGCTCAAAGAGTCAAACAGATCTTGGTTAGGATCCAGAGCCCACTTAAGAGCTGCAGAACAGGAATAGTATTTACCTTTAACACTAACGTAATTATCCCTTCCCCCATTGTATACAACAGTGGGATGAGTCTCTTCATGTAGAAAAGGTTTTAATATTTAGCTGATATCATACAGACTTAAATAATACAACGTTTGGGCAGTGACATCACCTTGTGAAACCAGTAAAGCTGCTAGAAACTGCAGATTTTGACAGGAAAATATGTGTGAATGTCTACTGGGCAGGTAGATGGGAACAAGTAAAGGATCGTGTACAGAATATGTGCTTCCATCACTGACTAAAACAGACACTGAGAGTCGGACTGAGTAGTCAGACAGACAGAGACAGGTGTTAGCAGCAAATCTACAGAAACACTCTAGGCACAAGGGAAAGAAAGTGTACAATATAATAACTTGTGTTAGGTTAGTCCATTACATGATGCAATTGTAAAGGGTTGGCTAGATTAGGGGAAAAGCTAGGGACACCTATTTAAAAACACATGCAGCTTGGTTGAATTGGAATTAATGTTGTTTATTGCAATCAGTGCATCCCTGCTAATTACATTTATTAAGTGTGTCCCTCTCAGATCAGGCAACCCAGGGCCTGATCAACTATCCATCACAATATTTCAGTAGAAATGTATGGCCGAACTGGCAGACCTTAATCAAAAAGTTGAATAAAAGATCACGTGGATCTGTCTGTACATTTTCGCTGATCGTTCAGGCTTGTACTGCGTGATCAGTTGAGGGTGGTGGGGGGGTGGGGGTTTGAGAAGCAGAGTGCTGTCAGTCTAACCAAAAGTTGCTATAGATCTGTCATAGCTGTAAGGTTAAAATGGGAGGTAGAATGGGGTTTCTCCTACCGCCATGGATATTATTCTTTATTTTTTTTAATGGTGTTTTGAAAAGTTTAGAGCACTCTTCATTTTCTTGACATGGCACTGATTTGAAATAAATGGTATATGGTACAGTGCCTATTCAAAGTCCAGGAAACTGAAGAGTAGGAGCCTTCCTGCATGTAAGAATGTATCTGTCCCTTCCCTGTCCAGGAGGACTCTGGCATGCGCAGGGGGGCCCTTCCCACCCTCTGGATCCTTCGTGTCTGCAGTGACTGTTTGCAAAATTAACTTTTTTCCATAGTGTAGGGGACCCCCTCCAAGGGCGTGTTTAGGGGGGGCTTACTGGTGCCTGGAATCACCACTTTCTGCCTGCTCACTGCAGTTTGTTGTTCCATTTCTCCTGGTGTCCTTAGACTGTTATATATATTGATACATAGATTGTTAAATTGATAATTGAGCTGTGATTTGAGTAGCAGCATTTTTTGTTGTTTCAAAAATGTATCCAGTCTGCCCTGTGATTGACAGCAGCATAGAGAACAGCAGCATAGTTAACGACATTAACTATGCAGCTGCCTGTGGTGATTGCTGAGACTGAATTTATATACAGTATTAAACTGTACCTAATCCACTGTGATTAAAACTTTAGCGATACCGCACTTAATTGGTAATGTACAACATCGGTCGTTAATGTAAGGTCTGCGGTCATACATCTACGCCGAACATTCGTAGAACAGTCGTAGAATATCAGGCGCTAGTAAACTTTTCCTTCCTTTAGGGCTAGGCCACACTGCTGCACTTTTTTTGCGTTTGCACTTGCGTTTTTTTCTTATCATTGAAAACGCGGCAATGCACCGAAAATGTGCATTTTTGGGTGAGTTGCGTTTGCAATTGCGGTTTGCGTTCCGCATTTTTAATCGCAATCGCATGCGTTTTCCAATACTTATTGAAAAAACACATGCGCAAATGCAACAAAATCGCACATGAAATCGCATGCGATTCCGTGTGCGATTGCGTTTGCATTGCAGTGTGGCCATGCCCTCACCATCAGTTAATTTGCAACATTGTTTCCTGTTTCCAAGTAGAGTGTGTGGCGTTCATGTTCTCTACTCTGTACAATGTTGCAAATTACAGCAGCAGAACAAGGAGAGCAAGTCTAACACAAGTAAAAGCTGACAGGGAGATGCTAGGGCAGGGGTGTCAAACTCAATCACTCAAAGGGCCAAAATCAAGAAGACAGGCTAAGTAATGGGATTTTTTTTTAAAATATACATAGCAGGTGCAGTATTGTGCCTAGTGCTGGGTCTCGGCAGGGAAAGGGTATAAAGCACACTGTTCTAGTATCTGTTGTATTTAATTAGATCAACTGGACTTGAAATGTAGTTCTTGAAGACGTTTTGCTAGTCATCCGACTGGCTTTCTCAATTCAGAATGACTTGTACAAGAATCTGTGGCAATTATGTTCCCTGGAAAATCCCAATTAGCATATCACAGCCAGGTGTTAAGGGCGTGATTGGATAGTGGCTAAGAGGTGTTATAGGAACGCCCAGAGTAAGGTGTTAAAACAGCATTGTACATGGCAGACAGTTGGTGTCGAACCCCCCCCCCACCTCTATTTAGGCTTGGTTTCTTTATTTTCACATAAATGGCCTCCTTAACACCTCTCTTGAACCAGTCACGTTCCTTCGCCAGTATGTTAACATTACAATCTTCAAAGGTATGTCCTTTATCCTTAAGATGCAGATACACGGCTGAGTCCTGACCCGAGGAATTGGCTCTTCTGTGCTGGGCCATACGTTGATGCAGTTGCTGTTTGGTCTCCCCCACATACAAATCAGAGCATTCTTCACTGCACTGCACTGCATATATGATGTCGCTTTTCTAAAATAAGGGAGGAACAAAATATTAAACACAACTTCTATCTCTAGAGGAGATATTTTAAGCTCAAGTTTGCGGTGTTGATCGTCATTTTGTCCAAGTAATACAAAAGGACAATCGGACATATTGGTAAATCATGGACGATCATGCGGTTCTTCGTAAATGAAGTGATATTAATTTAAGACCAGTCAATAATGGCGAATGATCAGCCAGGACAAAAGACTTTTATCGTGTGTATCAAACTGAACGGGGGCATTAAAAGCATAACTAAGTTTTGTACAATAAGGCATGGGGGGGGGGGGTAGTTTCACCACTAGTGAAATGTGGGTGACAAATGACCAGGAATTAATAATAACTAATAACAAGTATATTTGTCATATATTCCACTGATTATGTGAAGTAACCAATGACAGAATTTGTTTGTTTTTTCCTTCAGACATGACATAACATTGGACGTAAATTAATTGTACATTATTAGGATTGTATAATCGGCATCTTGTGTGTATATGGCCACCTTAAATGATGTTATCTGGGTACTACAGGACTTCAAACCCCTACATTTAGGAGAGATGGGTACCTACAGTGCTGATTATTGTATTTGACTGTTCAAACTGTTGACATTTTTCCAGTAGGGGAAAGCTTCACCGCTGCCAGAAGAGGGTGAGAACTAAATACAGGGGGATGGGAGAGATGGATGTAATAAGAGAAATATAATGAGAAGGGGACCACATTCATCACTGTTATATCATTTTTTTGCAGTTTTTTGTTTAGATCTGCATTTTCTTAACCACCTTATTTAAATCTGCTCTCTTTCATTTTATGTTCAGATATATTTTCCCCCCTCCCATTTAATTTAGCTTGTTATTTAGTTCTATTCCCTATAATTTCTTCTTTTTTTCCATTTATGTTCCCTCATTAAACCCTCTTTCAATTATATCTTCTACAGCTCTGTTCCCCTTTGCGTCCCTATTAATGTCTGCTCAAGCAGTTGATAGCTTATGATCTGGTAATTGCTGCAGATAGGGTTAGGGCTTTAGAGGGCAGTGTACCATCGCCTTTCCAAGGGATTTTGGATCCCAACAGGCTGTGCCTAGGACCATTTCATGAGTCTATGGGCAGATGTTGGTCTAGGGCCCTCCAGATGGTAATCCAGAACACAGCCTGTCAAATGGTGATCTGTGACATGGTAGTTGATGGTTCAGGCTTCTCAGTAATTGATGATCTGAAGCCCAGCAGGTTGTGGTCCAGGGCAGGGGAAGACTGTCCCCGTAGGCTGAGGAGCAAATGCCCCCCAGGGCTGGTCTCCTATGAAAAATTTGGGCTGCCAAGCTACTAGAAGCTACTAGTAAGTTATGTGCTTGAAAGGCTCAATGCACACTTATAGCTCTAACATGGGCAAGGAACAGGAAACTTCTTTTCCTCCTTTAGATCGTTTACCAGTCAGCCCTTCAGTCCATTAGCAGTGTTAGTCAGCCCTCCAGTTCATTAGCAGTATTAGTCAGCCCTCCAGCTCATTAGCCAGTATTAGTCAGCCCTTCAGTTCATTATAAGTGTTAATCAGCCCTTCAGTTCATTTGCCAGTATTGTATATATAATTGTCCTTTAACCACATCATACACTTGAAAATGTAAAATGGTTTTAAAAATGGACATAACTTAAACAAAGTGTGTGACCTTAGCAAAGTGGGCCTGGTCAAAAATGTTGCGATCTAACGTGAAAGGGTCACTTAGTTGTATTTGCCTCCCAGGCTTAAAGGTCCCAGTCCTCCCCTGGCCCAGGGCCTGGCAATATGTGACCTAGTATCCATAAGATCTTCTAAAGAAAAAAAGATGGTAATTTAGGGCCTAGAAGTTGGTGACCCAGGCATAAAGTTATATAGAATTTTGCTAGATACTTGGATACGCAGCGCTGTACATCATACAATATTATGCAAACATGGGGGTAAGTGCAAACAATTATACAGATAAATAAGAATTAAATAAAATTTCATACATAGGTTAAGAACACACATATATAAATTATGGATAAATTGATATGTGCAGCATGCCTTGACACAGGTGAGATCCCTGCCCCGAAGAGCTTACAATCTAAGTGGGTGGGACAGCATACAGATACAAGTGGAGGGATGGGTACAAAGTGCTTGTGGCAAAGTTTGGAAAGGTGCCCCCTACTCACAATAGGCCTCCAGGGGCAAGCGCAGGATTTTCAAAGGGGGGATTCCTAAATGGGTTACCCACTAAACAAGCACAGAAGGAGGATCATGACGAATACCGTATATACTCGAGTATAAGTCGAATTTTTCAGGTTTTAAAGTTATTTAAAAACCTAACCTCGACTTATACTCGGGTCAAGTCCTAATTTAGATCCAAACTCTGCAATTGCGGATAGTAACCAGTAGGTGGCGCTGTGTTAACCTGCATAGAAAGTTACAGGAGCTGATCTGCCTTTACACTTCCTGCTTCCTGTAGTCTGGCTGCTGGGCTCACTCAGCACTGTCACTGCTCATCTGGATGCTGTAAATCTGATGGGTCTCCTCAGTTTGGGGCAAAATGGCTGCTAGTTCGATGCAAGTGACAGCATGAAACTACAAATCTCAGGTGACAGTTTTAACTATTGGGGTCAGAGAGTCCTTTACTATATTGGGGTCAGAGTGCCCTTTACTATATGGGGTCAGAGGGCCTTTTACTATATGGGGGTCAGGAGAATTGTAAATGATGGTAAGCTTAATTAAAAGATTACTGAACCTTGCCACTCCACATGTTTAGAAACTGCAACAAAGCATGCTGGGAGTTGTAGTTTCCAAAACATCTGGAGTGCCAAGGAATTGGGGGTTAATGGTACTGGATTTGGCTATTACTGTATGGGATTCATGTATGGGAATTCTGCTGTCCATTTAAAGGGCAACTTAAGCCACAAAACAATACTAAATCAGAAGGCAGTAGTTGTGATAATTTCTACCCTCAGCTTATACTTGAGTCAATCAGTTTTTATACATTTTTCAGGTAAAAATAGGTACCTCGGCTTATACTTGGATCGACTTATACTCGAGTATATACGGTACATCCATATTTTCTATTATACTAGCAAATCTCATGGCGCATGCACCCCCAGCACCACCACCACCCCCACACGGGGGTGAGATATATTTGCTGTGAACAACAGTGCTTCGTTCTGGGTGAAAAATATCGGCAACCTCTCAATGAAATATTTGTTAGTGTTTACCTAGCTTAACGGTCTGTTTTACAGAGAAATCCACCTTTGCACTACATTATCCTTAGTCAGAGCTGTGGGACTGATGGCGGATATGACATAATTTGCTGAATATTGTTGGTTTTGGGACCTATTGGGAACTATCGGGCAAGACGGAAAATTTCCATTCCACTCCCTTTACTGCAGTAGAGGGAGCCGATGAAATCAGATCATGTATGGGCACATTGAACAACCACATCCAGGATTTCTTAATTTTCCCTGTACCTGCTCACACTGGGCCATATTCGAAAAGGCTTAATAAAGCTTTTTAGCGCCACTGCATCTTTAAGGTTCAATAACGCAATCATAGATATACAATCCCCATAGAATAACATTGCAGTAGTTTACTACCGCATGGTATTCTACAACCGAATGTTAGGTGTAGATCTACGACCGCGGACCTTACATTAACGACCAATGATGTACATTACCAATAAAGCGCGTTATCGCTAAATTGCAATACCACACTTTATAAATATGGGCCTAGGCTGAATCTCAGTGGAGTAGGTACAATTAAATACTGTATATAAAGTCAGTCTCAGCAATCACCTCAGGCAGATGCAGGGTTAATATTGATACAGTTCTATATGCTGCTGTCAATCACAGGGCAGACTGGATACATTTTTGAAACATACAAATGCTGCTTCTCATTCACAGCTCAATTATCAATGTAACAATCTATATAACAGTTATGTATCAATATATATAACAGTCTATGTATCAATCTATATAACAGTCTATGTATCAATCTATATAACACTCTATCAGGGATATTCAATAAAAGTTCTTATCGTTTAAAATGGTGCTAATTTTGCCCCAACCAATCAAATCTTATTTAACATTTTATTGGTTGGGGCAAAATTAGCACCATTTTTATCAATAAGAACTTTTATTGAATAACCTTTTATGTATCATCTATATAACAGTCTATGTATCAATATATATAACAGTCTATGTATCAATATATATAACAGTCTATGTATCAATCTATATAACAATCTATGTATCAATCTATATAACAATCTATCAGGGTTATTTAATAAAAGTTATTATTGTTTAAAATGGTGCTAATTTTGCCCCAACCAATCAGATGTTAGCTTTCAAATGTTAAATAATATCTGATTGGTTGGGGCAAAATTAGCACCATTTTAAACGATAAGAACTTTTATTGAATCTCCCTGTATGTTTCAATTTATATAACAGTCTATGTATCAATCTAGATAACAGCCTATGTATCAGTATATATAACAGTCAATGTATCAATCTATATAACAATCTATGTATCAATCTATATAACAGTCTATGTATCAATCTATATAACAGTCTATGTATCAATCTATATAACAGTCTATCAGGGAGATTCAATAAAAGTTCTTATCGTTTAAAATGGTGCTAATTTTGCCCCAACCAATCAGAACTTATTTAACATTTGAAAGATAACATCTGATTTTTTGGGGCAAAATTAGCACCATTTTAAACGATAAGAACTTTTATTGAATAACCCCCTATGTATCGATCTATATAACAGTCTATGTAACAATCTATATAACAGTCTATGTATCAATCTATATAACAGTCTATGTATCAATATATATAACAGTCTATGTATCAATATATATAAGTCTATGTATCAATATAAATAACAGTCTATGGGCACCAGGAGAAGTAGAACAGCAGACGGCACTGAGCAGACAGAAAAGGGGGATTCCAGGCACCAGTAATCCCCCCAAAACACGCCCTTGGCCTCACACTTTGTTTGTCGCAGCTGCTGTGATGTATGTGTGGTTTTCGGTGGTGGGCATGGTTAGTTGTGGTGGCTGTGGCTAAACATTTGGGATTTATACAGTCCCTCAAACATTCCCCCTTGTTATAACAAAAAAAAACATAGTTTTTCAGGCGGCCGCGCATCACTGTTCGTTTACCCGAATGGGTGATTGGACAGGTCGAAAAACCTGCAAACATGCTATTGAATAGCTTGCGGTGACTTTTGCGAGACCCACAGGACCACCACAACCAGTTTTAGGAACAGCTTGGGGACAACTTTCTCTGATCTGATTGGCCGATTGAGCAGGGCAATTGGGTATAAATACAGCAAGAGTTAACTTTTGGTTATGCATTGGTATTTTATCGCACTAGTACTGAATTACTTAATAATAAAATGTTAAGGCCTTTTCCCCTACACAACCTGTCTCTGTGCCCTGTATGTAATTATGTGTATTCATTTTAGATATCTAGGAGTTATTGGTGGGGCCTGATAAAGGAAACTTCTACTTTATTATGTGCCCTTTAGGAACTTCACATACAGCAGATTGCTTGCTTCTTTCAAGCCAGGAAAACGATTATTGTGGTCCCACTATCACACACAAAGGCGCATGGCAATGCGCTTCTGTGCGTGATACTCCGTGTGCGATGCGTTCCGGGCTATATCATGTTATTGGCATGAATGCCATCCGCACGAAAGTCGTGCACGCATGTGAACCAAAAATGGACTGGACCGCAGCACACACAGTGGGAACTACCCGCTAGCATTGCAATGGCAATGTGAACCGGAAGCGTGAATGGAGCGCAAATCGCGATCCGACTCGCAGTAGAGGGACCTAGCCCTAAAGCAGGGCAGTACTGAGTAGCAAAAGCTTTACGTGCTTTCTCACGGTCAGAGCCTGCTGCAAATGCTAGTGTTAGGCACATAGTTCAGAATACTTGTTAGACATATTTGCCAACATTTCCAAATATTTTTTAGGGATATGCAACAATTTTTAGCTATGCCTTTATTCAATCAAAGGTAATTGCATAATTTTAATAATCCAATCACTTAATATTATAAGCATTGACAGATGTAGTACCCCTAGAAGACATATAATGGCTGGTTGGTGGAGAGGCTGATTGACTGATGGAAAGGCTTGCTGGCTTGAAAAAATATCTGCAGGCTAGAGAATAAGCTTGCTAGCTGGCAGAAAGGCTGACTTGTGCTACTGTGCAATTCTGGGACCAGCGGCAAGCCCAGCAACCATGAACTTAACCCCTTTAAAGTCTAAACCGTGCTGAACTACATAAAAGAAATAAATCTGCCATTTTACAAGCCAGCCTGCCCACCCTCTCCAATGTAATTTGCAGTTTCTATTTTAAGTATTTGGGGAGGGATCGAGATTCATGTACCTAATTCCAGTCTATAGGTACCCATACAGGGCCGGATTACCCACTAGGCCACCTAGGCCACGGCCTAGGGTGGCACAGGCACCAGGGGCGGCAAAATAAAACAAAAAAATGTTTTCAAGTTAGGCAGTATTGCATCCCCATATTAAATTTACACAACGCACATTATTTGGCACACAACAGAGCCTTACAGGTCTATGTTAAATGTGCAGCGATTGCTGATTTGCTATGGGCAGCAGGTCCCTCTCCCACTCACAAAGCTCCGCTTCAGCCAATGAATTACCGCGTATGGGGGGGAGGGGAACAGGAAGTACAACTTTGCTGGCCTAGGGGAGAAAAAGTATAAATCCATCCCTGTACCCATACACTCAACAATACCAATTATACAAGTATTGTATGGTTTTGATTGGTCAAATAATAAAGTTCTAGCTACAGAGGAAAAGATTGGACATTGTTCAGAATGCTTCTGTCTTCCTCCTCTTCTGATTGGCCCTTGGACTTAAGACAGAAAATTCAAATTCTGTTAAGCCTATGTTGTTTTTTTCTGTGGCTCTGAATTTTTTTTGTACGGACCTTCATAAGCTTCTGTTTCCTCTTTTCAACCAGTTATAGCTTTTGGTTCACCTCTTGTGAGTGGTGTGTTTTTGGATCTGATTCTTCATTACTGACTTCCACCGATTCCTTGACTACCATTCTTTGCCACCTAGCCTGACCTCTGCCCGTTTCTTGACCATGACACTCTCCCTGCAACCTTGTTTTTTCCTGTTTTTGACCTTTGGCTCTGTTCCTGAATATGTCTCTTTCTCCCAATCTGTACCTCGCAATTGATTTCTTTTTCTCTAGCTGCCTAGTTGGTTTGGTGCCCAGTTCTGTCAACTGTGTTTTGTTCTATTTGAGTATCCTCAGCCTCAACATAGATACTTTGCATTCTAAGTCAAATGGGGACTTAACTATAGGTGAAGAGGACGGTAAAGATTGTGGTGTCTTTGGTGAAGGGATATTGTGGTGCATTACAAATAAACTGTGAATTCTAAAGACAATGATCTTGATCTTGGGCAAATAGAAATGGTGCAATCATGTTTGCATGTATGGCCGTGTATAGAGAAATCCCGATATGGTACGATCGACAGTTCATTTATGGGTGATTGGCAAACAATTGTTTTCTTTATTGGGATTTATTTTATCGTACGATCGCACAACCGAGATTTGTTAGTGTATGGGCCCAATACGACTGTTTAAGGGTAAAATTGTTCCTCTCCAATTTTGCAGCAGTTTATTTACCCATACACCTTGCCGATATCAGGAAACCCCTTTCGTATCTGACACAATTTTTCCATGATGCTGACAAACTACCACAATCGTATTTGTTTCTGATTGATCCAGGTGGGAAATTTCCAATTATCCTTTAAGAATACAAGAGTTTGGTTGGGTGAGTGTATGCACGTGCCACTGCATATTACAGACAGGTCCCAATGGAATGCTGTGGCTGTTCCAGCACGTGTAAGCATAATAAGGTTTAATGGTTCATGGTTTAAGTTTATCTTTGGCTTTAGATTTATTAAAGGGAAAATACAAACTTAAAGTAACGTATAAGTATTGTATATGACAAAAAAAAATAATGTACCACTAGCAAAATACATTAAAGGATAACTGAATTGCCTCAATGCATTTTTTTAAAACTGCTTTAAAAAGAGTAAGGCTGAGGCCACACTGCAAAGCACAGGAATCGCGCACAAAAATCGCGAGTGTTATCACACGCGACTGTGTGCGCTTTTCTTGTGCGTTTGCGATCACGTTTTCGCCGTTTCACGTTATGGAAACGCTGCGTTAACGCACCAAAAATGGTGAATGCATGCGTTACCAAAACGCGAACGGACGCGCAATCGCATGCGCATTGAAAAACGCGCTAGTGTGGCCTAGCCCTAAAGGTATGCAGCCCTCCACATACATTTTTTCCCCTGATTTCGAGCTTCTCTCTGCCTTCAATTAGCCAAGCTGTGATGGGGGCATAACAATTCTGTCTGCATGTAACTGTCACTCAAAGCTAGCATGTGAGAAAACACTCCTCCAGCCATCCTTGATCAGGTTGATTATGTAGGCTGTATCCTAGCAACCGAACAGTTCAACAGACTGGCAGAGGAGGAGGAGAGAGGTTGTAACAGACATTCCCACCAGCCAATGACAAGTGATATGTTAATTAGGGCCCTGGGCCGTCTAGGAGGCAGGCTTTTAGCACTTATCTTTACTGTGTGAGGGAGGGCAGCACAGCTGTAAATGTGAGTAAGCGATTTCAGCTGCTGGAAGTGTAGACATGTAATGGGGGTGATGTTGTTTTTTTTATATTGTTGTCCTTTAAGGCTGGTTCAAGACTCTGGCAATACTTGCTGTACAGAGGAGATGGCTGGAATTTAACATATTGCACCTCTCTATTCAAGGTGATATGTTTCTTCATTTTCAGTCTTTAAACTGCTTTTCTAGGTCAGGAAATATACATATATATATATATTTATATAAAAAGAAAATGGTAACACCTAGTGGAAAATCTAAAAACACTTATATATCTAATGGCTGCATTGCATTTTACATTTTGGTTTTAGTTCTAGAATAAAGTTACATTCCCATGAGTCAAGGGAATTGTAGGATTGTAAATAAAATACCCCGAAAAATAAAATGGATTAAAATCTTCTTATGCCCCCAGCCACTTTCTTGCACCAAAGTAGGATGTTAGTTACAGAGATAAGGAGTGCCTAATAGATGGAGGTGTATGGAAACACTTCTGACCCAGTTGAGCAAATAGGTCACATTAACCTGAAAGTTATTTGGCAGACTTTTAGGCTAATTTTGCTATTACTACTTCCATATCTCAGTCAAAACTATATACAGGAAGCTTACAATAAACCCAGGTGAACTAGCAGATGTTCCTGGAATAATGTGATGGAATCTGGAGATTGGGGGGAAACTTTTTATAATTACTTTGTTTACCCCCCCCCTTTTTTTTTAATTGTCCATTACTGGAAACTATAATTCTTCCCAACTATCACTGTACTGTTTTTTTGTTGATCTGTCCACAATTTCTGTAGATATCTAATTTGAACATACGATGCTTCAGCTGTTAATAAAGTACCTTATAAAAAAACTTCTGCTGAGTGCAAGTACTGGATTTTGCTGCTACTGGAAGGGTGTAACTGGATTGGTGACAGTTGGAGAATTTTAAGTAACACTCACAATCACTGAGCACACCACTCCTCCAAAGATTATCCTGCTGTGGGCTGTACTGCTTTTCAGTCTGTAAAATATAACATCCAGTGCAAATGGACTCTCCAAACTTTATAAACATGAAAAACTATTTTCACCCATTTGTGAATGGGTGAATAAAAGTTTTTGCAAGTTTACAAAAGTAGGGGAATTTTTAATCAGTGCTAGATTATAGTGATTACCGAGCATGCTCAGTTTAAAAAAAAAAAAAAAAGGTCAGGTCTGAGGAAATGAAGAGTTGGTTAAGAGAGGGAGGGGGGATACTGAACCTGAGCAAAACCAGTACTTTATTAAAGACATGTAGCAACGTACATACCCTTTAAGCATTTGAGAAACTTAGAGAATACTAGTATTAATAAATATTACACTGGGATGATTTGATAACAGGTAAGCTATTCTGATCAGGAGAAACTGGGATAGTGTAATTCCTTTTTGGGCAATATTCAGCTTTATGATGAATAAAATATAAAGGAATTAAAGGGCAAGTCCACCCCACTTTTTAATTTTTTTTCTGTAGTGTAGGGCTCCCTCCCCAACCCCCAACCACTATAGTCTAAAAACTCCCCCGATCATTACTTACTTTGCCTCTCTCCTCCAACATTCTGTCATGGCCCTCTGTTTGCATGTAACTGCAAGCAGGGGGCCGGACCGGCAGCCGCGTCCGTGTTTGGCTGAGAGGCAGTCAATTACGGACGCGGCTTCCGGCTGTCAGAACAGAGGGTTCGTTCGGCCGCAACAAACTGTTGACCACTCATCCCTCCGAATAGGATGCATCCAAAAACCAAGGCAGATCGACCGCTCGCTCTGTCACAGCAAACCGAAGGCTGTGGTTTCTTTTGACGCAATCGACAGTCCTTCATCCCGGCCGACTGGTCAGAAGTGACAATTTTTGCAGCATCACACTAATTATCTACAAACAGAACCACAGGATCCTTGTCAAAGTCAATGTAAAGGTTCTCATTCATCGAGTTTGTGGTATATCTGTAGTATTCAGTTAGATCAACTGGACTTGAAGTTCTGTTTATGATACTTTGTTATTTATTTCAAGAACCAAACTTCAAGTCCAGTTGATCTAACGCAATATCACAGATAATTGAAATAAAGTGAAATAACAAGTGAAAATGAAAATGTCACCATATTTTATTTTATTTTTTACAACTCCGCAATATCGCTTATTTTAATCAATTTAAATCCTCGGATTAGTGCAATATACAGAAAAAAATACCTTCCAATAAATATAAGAACTCTTTGCTTTATAATACTGCTTTACCATCTTATTTTGCAGGTTTGTCTGTTAGCAGAAGGATTACATGGCTACAAGGAACAAGGTAACCGCATTCTCATATGATCACGCGGAAAGCCTGATTGCTAATCCCTGATCAAAATTTTAATACTCAAAATCTAGTCAGTTTGCCTATGGCAATGTGTCTCTTTTGCCCAAATGACTACAATGGTTGAGTTGTATACAATGTGAACAGTTGACTGGAAATGCAAATACTGAAAGTGCTTGTGGGATTAAAGATGATCACTCCTTTTTTGGCAGCACTATTATAAAACGTTAAAGAGAAGTTAGCCTATTCAAATAACCCAGGGTATATTGCAAGAAACTTTCTTTCCATCAGAATTTTCAGTACACAATCCTAATACGCAATGTTACATGGCCACACAAAATGGATAAATTGCAGATCTTCTTGTTTGTCTTGAGGACTGAATACACCGTTCAAAAAAAAAAAGGGGGGGGGGAAGGATTCTATGCCACACATTTTACATTCAGATGATCTGATGACCCCATACATGTGGCGATAGAAAATGTATTATTCCACATTATTCTACATAAATTATAGCCATAATACATGTAAGCCAAGAAATTTATGGTGTCCTGGCAAAAATATTTAAAAAGACAAACCCCAAGCTGCTCCAATTATGGGCAGTATTTTTTGTAGGGTGAGGTGTCAGTACAGCCTATTTGATGTAATAAGTCTGCTGTTTAGGCTGTGGCCACATTACAACACACATTACCGCATGTGAAAATGGCGACAGCAAAGCAGCACGTTTTACTTGAGTTGCCGCTGAGATTCCGTTATCGGAGCGCATGCAATTCACAAAAAAATGGTCATCCAATGCACTCTGAAAGCAGATTGCAGCGCATACAATGAAGTCACCCACAGGCAAATGAATTGAAAACATTTTTTTGTATAGACATTAGTAACTTTAAACACAAAATTACAGTTATAAACATTTAATGAAAATTACATTAACATGGACAAAAAATGAATTCACAGAAAACATGCTTAATGCATGTCGGGCCCTACATTTTATAATAGCTGTGCAAGTGTATACTGTGAAAACATATAGGTTTGCTTACCTCCAATATTCGCTTTTAAATAGTTACACTATTAAGAAATGCATTGCATTGCGATCAGGGTCACTTCCTTTTCCTCCACCTGCAGCCCTGCACCATGTGGTATATATAAGTGTAACTATTAAAAGGGTAATGTTATAGAGAATGGGTTTAGGTACATGTTTTTAATCTTAATATAAAAATTGTTTCAGCCATGTCAAAATAGCCCACATTTGTAAAGTGCCAGTCCAGAGAAATAAGAAATAAGGTAACTAGTATCATAAACATATAGAATGTGTGCACACTTCAAAATCAAATAGCAAAATTCCCCTAGAGCCACAGCGCTATCTCAAGGGATTAAAGTCACACTAAGTTCACGATCAGTTAGTGTGGCTTTAACCCCTAGGTTGTGGTTGCTGTGAAAGTGGCACTAGAGACTCATACAGCCGCTGCTGGGCTGCTCTCTGCTAGCGCAAGTATTTAATGCCAGCTGATTAATTTGTGGTAAATATATTTATCACGATTAAGTCATATCCGTGAAGATCTTAAGCTTAAGTAAGATCTTAAGACAAAGTTAGAGGAGGGTAAGAGGTCCTTAAAAATTACTTCTGAGAGCTAGGCCATGTTAAGGCATGGACCTCCAGGCTAATTTTTTCAGAAATACTACTGCAACCATGTGCTATGCTAATGGGACAACAGGGGCTTAGAAGTATTAATGCGTGGCTAAGAGGTTGGTGTAAGGAGGAAGGGTTTGGGTTTTTAGAAAACTGGGCTTACTTTTCTGTTGGTTACAAGAAGGGATGGGTTGCACCTCAATGATGGTGGTGCAGGTGTTTTGGGGGAGAAGATGGCTAGAGGCAGTGGAGTAACTAGGAGACACTGGGACCCTCAGCAAAACCATGATTGGGCCCCCTTCCTTGCTTCATCTACAGTGGTTTTCTGGGGGAGGCTATATCGGTCATAGGGAAAGTTAGAAGATGGGGGCCCTGGCTCCTGCGGCCACTCCCCCTGCTCTCCTGGTAGTTACACCCCTGGCTAGAAGGTTGGAGATTTTAAACTAGGTTTGGGGTGAGGGTACTATCAATCTCACTGAGGTTGATAGCACAGGGGTAAGCAGGGTGTACATGAGCCAGTGGTGGGAGGAAAGGGGTGGGGAGAGGGGCTAGAATAGAGGATAGGAAGGCATGTACTGTATTTTAAAGTGCATAAAATAAACATAAAATGTATGTTTAAATATGTGAGAAGTCTGGCTGAAAAAATGGGAGAATTGGAGATAATGACTTGGACTGAAAAGTATAATGTAATGACTGGACTGTAAATTTAGAAGGATACTCCTTTAAACATGATAGAGAATATAGAAAATGTGGAGTGGAAGTTATTTATGTTAAAGGGCATGTCCACCCCCAAAACTATAATCCCCCCCACTACTGGCCCCATTGTGTAGTATAGTTTAATCCTTACCTCACATCCCAGCTCCATCTGGTTCTCTTGTAGTCCCCCCCCAAAGTCCCAAAAACTGCCCACCAGGAGTACTGCAGAGTCCATATAGGACTCCTGTCTCGCCTCCGGGAGAAGTTTGGCATGCGTACTGCAGCCCTTCTCCCCCTCCCTCTCCCTCCCGATTAGGATTCCCTCCTGCTAGCATAAAATCATTTTGATATAATATTCCCACCGTCCCCCCAGCCCCAACCGCTATATTTTTATTATTAGAAAGTGCCCCAAACATTACTTACCTTCCCTCTTTCCTTCGCCGCACTGAACTCCCGGCAGCCGCGTCCGTGATTGGCTGCCGCTCAGCCAATCACAGACGCGACTGCCGGTCCTGCCCCTCTGCTTGCATTTTCTCGCAAGCAGAGGGCCTGGCAGTGCGGCGGAGGCCTGGCGGTTGCGTTGTACTGTGGCCTCGGGAACAATAAAAACCTGTAACAAGGATTGTAAGAAAGAAATTAAGCTAGCTAAAATAAATAATAAAGTTAGGATAGCTGAACAAAGCAAGATTAACCCTAAAAACTTATGTAATTCCAATGTTCAAAAAATGGTAGTCGTTCACAGCTAGGTAATTACAGACCTGTGAGTATAACTTCAGTGGTGGGGAAGATACTGGAAAGTTTAGAAAGTATTTTCGGGTAGGTCAGGACTGACCTTATAAGTAGTATCAACATAGATTTATGAGGAAAAGATCTTGTCAAACAAACTTGCTTTGCTTTTATGAGGAAGTGGGTTGGAATTTGGACTCAATAGCAGTAGATGTAAAATAGCAGTAGACAGCAGACTCAATAGCAGTAGATGTAAAATGTTTTGGATCTGCTAAAGCTTTTGATATGGTTCCCCATAGGCAACTTAGGTATAAGCTTATGTATGTCTGTTGGGTTTGGTTGGCACATTTGTATAGGGATAGAAAACTGGCTGATGGATCGGATGCAGAGAGTTGTTAAGGGTGCTTCATCAATATGGACTTAAGTCGGGGGCCATAGGGTTCTGTGTTGGTGCCACTTCTATTTAATCTGTTTATTAATGATTTGGAAGTGGGGATTGTCAGCAAGATCTCTATTTGTGGACAATCAAAACGTCGATAATTAAAATCTACAGATGTGCAAGCATTGCAGGTGGATCTAGATAGATTGTCACATTGGACAGTGGCAGTTGAGATAAATCTGATTTGGACTTAAAAATCCTTGTGCTGCTAATAGTATAAATGGCTCTGTGTTATGTGAATCTCTGTTGGAAAAGGATCTTGGAGTTTTGGTGGATAACAAACTTAAATGTAGCAAACAGTGCCAGGCGGCAACAGCTAGAGCCAGCATGGTATTGTCTTATATAAAGAGAGAAATAGATTCAAGGGAGAAAAATATTCTCCCTCTTTACAAAGCACTGGTAAGGCCTAAGGAAAACTAAATTAATAAGGGAATTGGGGGAGGTTTATTATGAAGACAGACAGGATAAGTTAAAATAATGCACACTAGAGAAAAGGTGCTAGCATTGGGATTTAATCACTGTGTATAAATACATTAATGGGCCAT
Source organism: Hymenochirus boettgeri (assembly GCA_019447015.1). Taxonomy (NCBI): domain Eukaryota; kingdom Metazoa; phylum Chordata; class Amphibia; order Anura; family Pipidae; genus Hymenochirus; species Hymenochirus boettgeri. The sequence continues at coordinate 163,143,863 of CM033475.1, forward strand.
ACAATAAACTATATTAGGCATTGTTGATGAATAGAACATGTCAGAGGACACGTAGAAGAAAGAAAGTTTAGTCTTCCAAGTTTGGAAGACTATGAAACTGTCTTCCATTGGTCGTAGTGATGGCAGGTTCATTGGATGAGTTCAAAAAGGCTGGATGAGTTTCTAAAAAATAAACAATGTTGCATGTTACTGGTATTGATGCATAAAGTTTGAGTTGATTCAGGGATAATTCTCATTGCCAGTTGTCAGGAAGACATTTTTGGAGTGAACATTCCCTTTGCAGGATACTCACGGAAAATGACCATAACATATACACACAGAAAACTTTTGTAAATTAACGAATAGTTCACTACTAAAGTGAACTATTCTTTTAATGCATTGATTGAAGATTGGGAGGATAAGGAGCTATGCCTTACCTCCCGTTCTTCAATCAATGCAAGTGGAGCAGAAGCAGCATTGACAGGTCCGACCTCTTCCGCGTTCTGTACAGTTATAGTGCGCATGCGCAATAATGCGCGCTATAGTTTAACAGAACCCGGAAGCGGTCAGGAATTTCAGTGCTGCTGCGGAGGATCGCATAGCAGGTTTTTGGGAAGTTTGCTCCAAGTTCGTTTCTGGTTCCACTTGCATTGATTGAACAATGGAAGGTAAGGCATAGCTCTTTATCCTCCTGGCCTTCAACAGTGTTCCCTCTAAGCTGTGCGCTCGTGCGGGTGCACACATCTCTGCAGGCCTGCGCACACAGGTTAAAGTGGTGTGCACACAAAAATCTTCTGGGATGTAAGTGCTGCGGTATGGAGCGCACAAAATTTACTTTTGCATGCGCACAAAAAATATATTTCTGCGCACACGGCCAATTTGAGGTTAGAGGGAACATTGGTCTTCAATCATTGCATTAAAGGAATAGTTCACTTTGGCAATGAACTATTCCTTTAATAATGTAATGTAAAAGGAAGCACACAATACCGGGCTGTAGAAAGGATATCTCCAGTCGCACCGCTTGCCATGTCCAGGCAAAGAAGAATACATAAAGAAGAAAAGATACAGATGCTTCATGGAGGAATATCAACGGCAACACCAAAGGTAATTGCAAAAATTGGCATTTATTGTCACAAATTGTGTGTTTCACGCAAATAAATGCCATTTTTTGCAATTACCTTTGGTGTTGCCATTGATATTCCTCCACAAAGCATCTGCATCTTTTCTTCTTTTTGTATATTTCTTTAATAATATTCACTTCAGCCACAGTTAGCAGCCCTCTGGTATGTTGGTTTCAAAGACACTTCTTCCAGGGTAAATTGCATATACCATCTGGAGGATTGATACAAATTTATAGTGTAATCAACAGTTCTTATTGTAGGGAATGACCCAGAAATGTAAATGTCTTTGTAAGGGACAAATTATCAGTATCATAAGTGCAAACCAGCCAAAGATCTGCAATTGATTTGCTTTCTCGCCACATAATGATCCAATTCACTATGGCTGCACAAACTTCTTAGCCCAAACCTGATAGATTCCAGCCATGAATGCCCCCTAAAATGCATGGAATACTAAAAAAAAGCTTAGGTTCACGTGTAGTGAAAAGAGAGTTTGTATATATTTGCACTGCCATCTGAGAACAGGTAAATAAATACACAAATAAATATAAACAACATAATTATTCCTTGTAGATTCGGGAGATTTCACAGCAATAATACCCCCTCTGCATTCAAACTACAGAAATTAAAGAAGAAGTTCTTAAAGGGTATGTCCACCCAAAAATAAACTTTTTATATGTTCTTTATATAATAGCACCAACCTCAAACGCCATGTTCATTTTTCTCAAAATCATTTGCTTTGCCTGATATTTAATGAGATATATATCAGGCTGCACTTCCTCTCCACTTCCACTTTAGATGACCCCGAGCTGCAGCTTAGAAAAAAAAAAAAAAATTCTTGCCTGTGTTTGTGTGTGTCTCACTCTCTCTCTCTCTCTCTCTGGGCTGGCTGGCTGCAGCTGTTGATCCTGGATTTCTTCAGTACACATAACTTTACAGCTGTGATTGGTTGAGAGGGAAAATCCAGGGGTCAGACCATTACTGATGCAACTTCCTCTGTTCTCACTGCTGGATGCTAACAGACATGCTCAAGAACATGAAAAGAACAGAGACAAGGTAATGTAACCTGTCTCTGTTCATCACTGTATTGGTCCATGCTGCAGGATTAAGCCAGCTACAAAGGTCTGTAACTTTTGAACCACTGGACCGATTTACATGCTGTAAAGTTTGTTTTGGAGCACTTATTTGGGCCAAATAAATATAAAAGGTTAGTTTTGGGGGTGGACATGCCCTTTAATATTTGTTGGAAATTGGTATTATTATTAGTTATCTCTCATGAAAGAAAATGTAGAACCAATGTATCTGCACTAGAGATGGCCGAACTATAGAAAGTTCAGTCCGTTTTCTAACTTTTGAACTATATGGAAAGTTCGAAAGTTCAAAAACGGACCCATTAAAGTCAATGGGAGACAAAGAGTTCGAAAAGTTTGAATGAAATACAATTAAAATATCAATGGTAACTTAATGTAAATTATCCCATGAACGACTTGCAAATTCGATAATTCATTATTTACTTGCGTATTGGTAAAATAGACATTTTACTTGCGGATTCGATATTTACTTGCGTATTGGTATAATAGACATTTTACTTGTGGATTCGATACTCACATATAGGTATAATAGACATTTTACTCACGGATTCTATACTCGTGTATAGGTGTAATAGACATTTTACTTGCGGATTCGATATTTACTCGCGTTTAGGTATAATAGACGTTTTATTTGCATATTCGCACACCTCGAACGTTTGAACATTCGATAATTAGCAAAAGTCCGGAAAATATTGAAAGTCCGAGAAATCTGGGTCCGTGTTAGTTCGAGAAGTCCGAGTCCATTCAAACTCGAATAGTTCGGCTCGAACTCGGGTTCGAGTTCTAGTCCATCTCTAATCTGCACCCTATATTCTAATAAAGTCTAAAATATATGGTCGGATTATACAGAATTACTGGAAAAGTAAAGAATAATACACATGATTACCCTGAACCTGCACAGACACAAATATATTTAGACATTCTCGGGTCCTTTAAAGGGCACGTCCACCCTTTATGAAAAATTGTATACAAGTAAATCAACCCACCACCAAACCTCAAAACTGCAATAGTTAGAAAGCTTAGAGATGTAAAACTAACCTAAAATGCTTTCCAATGTTCGGATACCCCTCTTTCTGCTTCCTGGTTTGCAGCTGTCATTCATTAATGTGATAGTTGACAATGACTGAAGGCTTGGAGAGGAGGGGGAAGCCTTTTGAGAGTAAAAGAAAAGGAGAAGAACATTTTGCTGTATATCAGGTTACTCTTACATCAATTAGCTTTCTAACTAGTTTTTAGGTTTAGTGGGGTGATTTACCTATATACTGTATAACTTCACATTTTGTGGGACAGTGGGGTGAACATGTCCATAAAGTTATGAAGATCTTTACAAATATAGAGGGATTGGTTGAGTATGTGTCGGAATTAGCACAATAAAAATAATGTCATGTGGTTAAGTGTACATTTCAATCTATGTAATTATTGAGCATGCAATAAAATGGTTACTGTTAATGCAAATACTCATCTAAAACCTACTGTCAGGATAAACTGAAAGCAATGTGTTAACATTTGCACTTGGAGCTGCTGTTTTTGAAGTGATCTATAGCCAGTACTGAAAGCTTGTGCTATACACTGCACAATAATAAAAGGGTAAATAAAGCACATTCAAGGAATAACATTTGTCCTCTACTTACCTACTGCATTATTGATAAAATTTTAACAGTATTACAAGTACATAATCAGGGGTGAAATGGCTGGGGTCCAGCCCCCCCCCCCCCAGCACCTTTTCAGACAGCAATTCAAGTATATAGTGATACTAATTGCATTGATTTTGGAACTTTGCTTTTATTTGAATATCAACACCTAAAGCTGGCCATACACTACAAACTTAGCTCATGATGTTCCTGCAATGTTCCGACAACTGCCTGGCCCAATCATTTTGTAATATAACAATCACAAACATGGCCTGGCCATAAAAAGTTGCAGTAACGTTGCCAGGTAAAACTGCTGCCGCACTTAACATAACAATTAAAGGAATAGTAACTCTCGAATTGAACTATTCCTTTAATATACTTATTGAAGATCGGGAGGTTAAGGACCACTGCCTTACCTCCCGATCTTCAATCAGTATTGCAGGGCCCGAGAACGAAGATGGGAGCTAACTTACCTGTTACACGATCCACCGCGGCCAAGCTGGAATCTCCGACCGCTTCAATTTCCTGTACAGCCATAGCAAACATTGTATGCTGTATGGTGAATCGTGTAAAAGGTAAGTTAGCTCCCATCTTCGTTCTCGGGCCCTGCAATACTGATTGAAGATCGGGAGGTAAGGCAGTGCTCCTTAACCTCCCGATCTTCAATCAGTATTTTAAAGGAATAAGTCAATTCGAGAGTGAACTATTCCTTTAAAGGTCTAAATGTATCAGTAGCATTAGCCAATTTGACATTAATTATATAGGAATGGTCTCTAAGCATTGCAGTAAGTTTACCAATCTTACCATAATTGGAAATCTACATAAATCAGGGTAGTCTGTGTTTCTACATTATAACTACTTTCGAACCATGAAGCTCTGCTTCCCTCTCAAGCATTTGGCATACAACCATTGGAAATGAACTATCATTCCTCAGGCAGCTCTATCATGCAGACAGGTCAATCTATAAATGCAATTGGGACACAGGTCTCTCTTTCTTTCAGCAGGTAATTAGAATTTCTAAAAATCTGTTGGCACCCCATTAGCACGCAGATAGAATACGATAGGATTTCTAACATGCCTAACCAATAGAACAACTGACTCCCAAAATCTAGGATTGAGTTGTTTTGTTGTCACATACAAAGACAGCAGCATTAAAAGTGATTCAGGTGACTATAACTGCATCTAAAGGTTCGTACACACGTGCAATCACTGGGCCCCATGACACATGATTGGGTACTGAACTTCCGTTTTGTGCGACGATTGTTTAATGTATGGGTGCTCGCCTAAAATTGATGCATTGATTCACTGTATGGGCCAAAAGCTGTAACAAACTAATGACCACAAACTAGGGAATCCGGCAGGACAAAAGAACTTAAAAGCCACCTACTACAGGGTAACATACTAATAAAGCCACCTACTACAGGGTAACAGACTTATAGAGCCACCTACTACAGGGTAACAGACTAATGAAGCCACCTACTACATGGTAACAGACTTATAGAACCACCTACCACAGGGTAACAGACTAATAAAGCCATCTATAACAGGGTAACAGACTTATAGAGCCACCTACTACTAAAAAGTCATCTAATAACTACATGATGACTGACATGGTAACAAATGTATCTCTAATGCTTTGCATATGGCCAGTTGAGGAGAATGTATGAATGAACACCAAAAATCTTTTATACCTATCATATCTATCATACTGTATACACTTGAGTATAAACAGAGGTTTTCAGGCTTTAAAAATAGCCTGAAAACTGAACCTCGGGTCAACTTACCTTGTCAGTAATCCAGCAGCCACCTGCATCCTCTGGCTGACATCACTACTCTGCGCTTCTCCTCTGCAAAGCATAGGATGCGGAGCGAGCGGCTGTCTAATTACTCACAAGGTAGGAGATGGATTGCCCAAGAAAAGTCAACCTGGGGGGGGGGGGGGGGGGGGGGCTCGTGGGGAGGTGGGACAGTAATCCCAGTAATCCCTGCAGCGGCAATTCCTTACAACTGCAGATGTTTGGAAACTACAACTCCCAGCAAATAAAGCATGGAATTGGGGGTTACTGTATGGGATTACTGTCCATTTAAAGGGCAACTAAGCCTCAAAACATACAAAATCAGGAGGATGGTATCTATTGTTGAAAAGATTGCCTTCTGATTTTGTATTGTTTTGAGGCTTTAGTTGCCCTTTAAATGGACAGCAGAATTCCCATACAGTAGTCCCATACAGTAACAGCCATACTGGAAATGGCTATTACTGTATGGGACTACTGTATGGGAATCCTGCTGTCCATTTAAAGGGCAACTAAAGCCTCAAAACAATGTAGAATCAAAAGGCAGTAGTGGTCATATTTTCTACCCTCTGTTTATACTCTAGTCAGTCACTCAGTTCATACTCAGGTCAGTTTATACTCAGTGTATATACAGTAAATTGAACAGTGTTTAACCCAGGATTTATCATATATCGGAATGGGGTAGATTGTGTTTTGAAATAATTAAACAATAATAATAAAAAAAAAAATACTGAAAGCAAGGAATAAAATATAATGTATCCCTAGAGTTAAAGGGAGTCTGGAAAAAAGTGCAAATGTGTTTCTAAAACACCCTGAATAATAGGAAAACCCTTGTTGATGGTCTTAGAATCCAGAATAGTTTTCCTCAGAAGCGTTCGAATCCAAGATTATGTGCAAATTGCGCCATAACTGTATAATGGATCAAAAGGTTTGCAAGGATGATGATGTTAGCACCCAAATGAGCAGCATGGAGTAAACAATGAGGTGTCCAGTAATACAGCCAGGGATTGGGACTGACCTATCACAATAGTCCCAGTTTCATTGCTTTAGATCAGTGCTACACAGACAAAAAAAAAAAAAATTGTGCCTTGTTTTTCCCAAACATCAATTAAAATGTGAAAAAAAACAATAGCTGTTTCCTATTTTATAACAGAGGACGTTACATTTCAGTTCTCTCTCACAGAATTGGGGGGGGGGGAAACACGCAGGATCTTCAATTGTTATCCACTGATACAGTGGAAGTGGTAAGCCTCTTTCTAAAGGTACTTGCGCAGTGCAGAAATGTAAAGACTGATGCCTTTTGATGCAGATACCCCACCAAATGGAAATAAGAGCAAACAAGAGCTGAAACTCGTGGCCTTTTAGCTGTCCCGAGCTACAATTTGAATATCCCCATATAACAGGAAATACTGTTATTTTAAGTGCAAAGATGGAGAGCCAACAGTCTAATAACTCTGCAGAACAGTGAGAGATGTCCCTTAACTGTATTATTTCTAAGAAATCTTCAAATCCTTTACTTGCTGTTACGGTCTCTTTAGTGAAGTTTTAAAAGGCAAAGAGGTAACTTTGCGATGGAACTCAGGTCTTTCTTAAGAGTTTACATGGACAGAGGGCTTATTCGAAAATGTAACCAATAATTTACTTCAATGGGTTTCCGTTGAGCTCTGGGAATCTATATAGGCCTCTTCTGGATGTGAAAAGCCGTTCAGCCGTCAGAGACTGGTAGAGGAGACCGAGAGGGTAGGGGAAGAAGGTGGTGGGAAATTGAGAAGTTCTAGAACTGCCACGCCAACACTGCTCCTCCTGGTGAACATGCAAGAAGCCGATACCCATTTATTGGTTCTTGGGTTGTACTTCTCTAAGGAGTTCAGGCTGGAGCTGCCATCATTGCCCCCCACTGCATAAAGCCAGCCATCCATAGCTACCAAGTCATGAGTACTTCTGTATAAAATAAGAGAAAGATAGAAATAAAGTGAGTTTACATCCTACAAAGAATATGAGGCCTATTAATCAAAGATTCATTTGGTTGCCATAGAAAAAGAATCACTTTAATTGGATATGGTTGTACATAGGGAGTTCATAGACTTAGCTTTTTATATTCTATACCCCATGGATAGTGGGGATCCCCTGAACCCATATCAAGCCAATATCCTAGCCCATTCAATCTCTCCTCCTATGTTTTTGTTGAATCAGCCAGGTTATTAGCTATGATTACCAAAATAACCAAATTTATTGGCAAAATTTGCCAATACAGAGATACCAATAATCAGATAATGTGTTTAATAGGCCACAGGATTGGTCCCTGATCTGTTGCAATATTTGCGTGATGACATTACTATCAAAGGATCACTACATTCAGATTTTAAAAATAAAGAATTGCCCCTAGGGCTCTTTTCTCAACCTTGTTATCCTAGCAGAAATCTTGATGATTTGCTATTTAACACAATCCATGCAGATATCAATATCAAAAAAATTAGAACAGTTCCCTTCACCCCTACCAAACTCTTATGGGACACTAGGGGTCCTTGGAGCGATCCAAATCTTACTATTTCAGAACTCTGACAGTCCCCACATAATTACTAAAAATAAATATGCAGAAAATTCTGCACAAAATAATAATGCCAATATATTTTATATAAAATATTTTTATTAATAAAGGAAAAGGTGTAGATTATCTGCATACGCAACTGCACATGCTTATATTTTATGTTATTTCTTTAAAAGGAAACCTGACATAATTTATGACAGTTGGTTAGGACTTGCTGTGCTAAATGCAAATGTGAACAAGATTACTACCATTACATAGACCCCTGTAGCTATTCAGTAGGGGGGAATTAAACCCCCGCATCCAACACGTGTAGAAGAATTTACAGCTATTTAATGCAAATAGCAGAAAATCCTCCTATGTAAATACAGGGAGTGGCTTAAACAATGATTGGAAAAACTTTATTACCAGCTTTTAATTCCATAATGTCACTAATCAAATTCTCATTATTATTATTTTTGAAGGCAAAATACAACTAAACATCTAATTACATGCACATATAACAACATTCTCTGATAACACAAATTTGCAGAGCAAATGGACAGTAACATGAGTGAAAGGCCAAAGCGTGCATGCTTTTCACGCATGTTACCGCCTGGTCCAGTGTGGCCTCAGCCAATGAGCCCATTTGGTTTTTTTGAGACATTGACAGAAACATGTTGATGAAATTTTAACTTATTCGGTTCTGTCAGTTTTCCTCCATTTCTCTGTAACACACTAGAGAGATCAGCAGCATGGTATCTCATAATGTAGCTGGTGTCTGATTAGTAAAGTCTGCACCATAAGTCCAGGCATACAGTAATGAATTCATAGGACGAACTATGATATATCAACATATTTTAAAGAGGCCATTCTTCCTAAAAGATGTTCTTATGAGGGTGGAGTTGTCCTTTAAGCTGGGTACAAACAAACCAATAATTTGTCCTGGCTGACCGATCGTTCCTCAGACAGGTGCACGATCGTATGTGTTGGAAAACCACAGACAAACATGCAGTCCATAGGTTGCAGCTAACTTTCAGATGTGGCTGCTTTTGCCGCGATTGACAGTCCTCTCGGAAGAGCTGAACAGTTAGGACAAAGGATTGGCACATGTGCACTCACCTTAGGCTGGGTACACGCAAACAGATTTTTCGTCCCAACCGACCGATATTTCTGTGCCAAAAAATCTAAAATTTTTGCCACCACCGCCTGGATCGAGTGAACAGACGATCAGACAAAATCACCAATGATCGTGTGGTCTCCTATGGAGGGCACGATTGATCATGGTGACATTTGCCATGACTGACAAGTGATTCGACCTTGTCAAAGACTCGCTATTGTCGAATGGTTGGTCGGGTCAAAATATCCGGTTGTGTGTACCCAGCCAGGTGTTTCCTGATACAAACAGAAGTTAACTAAAAGCTTTTAGTGTATTTCCAATCTCCAATAGGAGGGTAATCATCCCAACTATAGTTGAGTTCAGTATTTATTTGGCCATACACTATAATAACACCCTCTCCCTATTTAGATATTAGCTTAGATGCTGTCAAATCTATCTAATGTTTAATAAGTACATGGCCAGAATCAAACAATTCTAACCTCACACACACACAAAAAAAAATCCATTATTTTATCCTAAAACTGGGCAAGGTGAAAAAAACTTTTAAAGCATTATCAGCTATTGTTTTCTACCACTCATTAGAAGTCATAAGGAATTTTGTGACCTAATATTAGCACAAGGCAAAAGATGGTGTTTTTTTTTATACAGGTTATGAAACTCTTAGGTGATGTCACGTATCCTTATTAACATTGTAAATGCAATGATATCTCTAATATCTCTAATTTGTTAAATACCAGCGCCCTCTAGCGTTTGGGTTCCTTGTTCTCAGGAACCCAAATCTGCAGCATTTGTGCCACATTTTGTTTCATTGGTTTTATTTTTTTCTGTGGCTGTTTTAGTCAATCATGAAAACAGTTTTATGCTGAGAAGTCATAACATAGAATGAATCTATGACATAGTAGAGTGACTAAAAGTACAAACTTCTATAGGCAGGTATTTGTATTAGGCATCTGATATCTATGTACCTTACCTACTTAAAACCTTACGAGAAACTAACAACAATTCTAAGACTGTGAAAATCCTTTTCTACTATCTGCTCAGCAGTTGCAAAACAGAAAGAAAGAAAGTCACTCAACTACGTAAAAGAAGTATAATTTGGATCATTTATAATTTTATATTAAAAATATGTTCTTTTCTCACTTACCTCCTAATATTCATTGGGGCCACACTCTCCCACGTGTTTGCCTTAGGGTTATACCTTTCTACAGAGTTCAAACAGCTTGTCCCATCATTTCCTCCTGCCACGTACAGCATGCCCTCCAGTACAGCAACTCCAGCACTGCTTCGGCGGCTCAGCATATTAGCAATAGGGGTCCACGTATTTATCTGAATTTAAGAATAACAAAGGTCAATGCATCTTTTGTAAATGATTATGTAGTCCATTAAAGACCACACAATCAAATGCATTTTACAAACATGGCAGATCAAACAAACATCCATCGGTCACGTCTTAATTACATCTATTTCGACCCAAACAACTAAAATTTTGCTTATGATGGGCAGAAATATTGGGCCATGTGTACAGGGCTTTAACCATGATCCCCAGTAACATCTCTCTGGAGTCTTCTGAAGACAGGATTTCCTAAAGGTAAATTCCTAGTTGTAAATTAGGAGAGTTCTACCAATTACTGAACTAAAAAAAATGACATGCAGCATATTTGGGCTAACAAATAGTTTCAAATGCAATCACATATGGTGAACCTACATCCAGCTTTAACACAATAAATGTAAGAAAGCCCCAGACCTAAGCATTTTCTAAATTTGGCGCCGACACCCATTGCTTACTCCAAAATACAGTGATTAACCAGGATTAACCTGGTTAGGGTTAAAGTATAGTTGGACACCTCATCTACTCTCCCTTAAAGGGCATGGGCAATGAAACTGCGTAGTTAGTGCTGCGTTTCTCAACCTTTTTATCAGTCTCAGGGAGCCCCTACATAATATTTTGATTATATACTATTATTTTTCTTTCCTTTCTCGGCCATCAAATCATCAAAATACATAATTCCTACAAATATAAATGATAGACCTATAAATTAATCTCTATTTAAAAAAATGCACACAAATTCCTCGCAGGGGATGGGTCTATACCAGTATTTCTCAAACTTTATATCCTTATGGAGCCCTTGAAAAAAAATATCTCAGGGAAACATATATATAAACATTATTACTCATATTTATTTATCTCTCAGAGATCAATACACCAAACACATAATTCATACAAATATAGAAAAATATATCTGTATTATGTTGATCTATACAGTTTCTGTCATGCAACCTCTCAGGGACCCCTAGGGGTCATCGGACTCCTGGTTGAGAATCGCTGAGTAAAGCTGGGTACACACCATCCAATACTTCGGCCCAACTGACAGTCATTTCAGTGTATCGGTCGATCGGAGGGTTCGTCTGTTCAGCCGCGACCAAGCACTTGTTCATCCAAATTGGACGTGTCTAAAAGCGACGGCCGATCGTGCAGCCCTCTATGAACCTCACGCTCGGTCACAGTGAACTATCGGCCATGGCTACTTTTGCCACAACCTTACTCCTGGTCCGACCGGTCGGAGAAAGGATCTGACCAAATGTACACAGCTTAAGTGATGCGTACAGTTAAAAAGGTAATCTCATTATTTAGGATTTACAGACCAGGAATCTCGTGGGGGGTATGATATGAACAGGGATGTCCAAGCAGGATAGTAAAGCCTTGTGTACACCTGCGATGAACGGCCATTTTGGCCAATTATAGTGTATATGTATATGCATTTTTTAGGGCATCGTTCGCCATTCCGCCATGGCGGATCAATGGTCATGCCTTGTCCATGCCGTCAGACGTGTGTGTGCATCCAAGAGTACTCTGGACATTAGGATATTACAAAAATGTGAAGCTGGAATTAGCTGACCTGAAGGTTTCCTGTATGTGCCAGTTAATATCTGTACAAAACTTAAAACAGATGGGAGGGGAGAGTGGTGTAGTTTTTTTTGGTATTGTGTCAGATTCGAGGGATGTGGGTGGAAGGCAGCAGTTTTCTGGTACACTGAAACTGAAGTTTGGAGGATTGTGTCCGATTGAAAGCAATTTGCGAGAGATTGTTGCACATGCATACACTCCAACATTCACCTTCAAAGAATTGAGAAATACATTGCACAAAGCATGTTGCTTCTATAAATGTACTGTACCTATTAAGGGTAATGCCACACTGAAATGCACTGGAAGCATCATTTACACGAGCGATTGATTGCGCGTTTTCTAGGCGATAGTGCTATACCATTATCTTGCCCTATCAGAGCACATGCAATTGTGCAAAAATATGGAGAATGCTTGCCCTCCGAAATGCAGACCAATTGGCCAACACTAGCGTGCACTTTTTATTGTGCTTTTATTGTGCTATGGAGGTGTGGCGTGTGGACGAACCTTTAGAGAGTCACCAGTACAAAACACTTAAGAGTGCAGAACCGACCACACACACACCGTAATGCACCAGCTCACGGCACTGAGATGCTGGCCTGGTGGGGTGCAACATTATAATTTCTGTGGGACAAGTAACATTACATTAATCCTTCTAATGTGTTAACATAATGTTTATTTTATATAAAGCTTCCCCACAAATTATATGCAATTTTGCCGGTCTACTAAAAATATTTTATTACAAATAGATCTTTTAACAAATTAGAAAATCTGTTTGTACTTATATTGAGATCTTGGTGTGGTTTGTTATGTTACTACTTTTTCTGCTGCCACATATTATGCCAATGACTCTTGTTCCCCACGTGTGTGCTTGTAATGTGAATCACATGCGCTCTGATTTCCGACTATTGAGCAAATCACAGCACAAACGGACGGTATTGCATGTGAAACGTGCGGATTTTTATGCACGTTACCATCTGGTACAGTGTGGCCTCAGCCTAAGTTACGCGGAATATTGGCATCAAAGAACATTGCCAATTTTATTACCACCTGTTCTTGCTTTACAAAGAACATTTACACATATAGCTTGGACCTGGTGGAATAGAAAAATACTTTGAATAGCAAAATACTTGTACCCTACCTGAGGTTCATATTTTTCCACTGTGGCAAGATGGGAAGAACTATCATACCCTCCAACTGCATAAAGATTTCCATCTAAATAGATCAGAGAAAGTAGCACAGTGAGATAATCAGTATCTACCCAAGGCCAGATTTCTCACTATGCCACCAAGGCTGGAACATCTGCTAGGGGTGCAGCATAAAAATGCAGTGCCCCCTTCTTACAGTTACTGCAGAGTTGCCCCAGTGTTACCTTATTTGTTTAGGGACATACTTTGCAACATTACCCCTTTAATAGTTACACTTCTAGAAACAACATGGTGCAGAGCTGTATTTGGAGGGTAGTAGTGAACCTGACCTTATCAAAGCTCTGTGCAATGCATTCCTAAATAGTGTACCAATTTAAAGGGGTATGTTGGAGGGGGCAGTAAGAAGCAAGCTGGCTTTAGGGACAAAAAAACCCCCAAAGAATTAATCCAGTCTGGTGTCTACCTAAGAACTTAATGAATAAAGTTCTATCACAAACAGTAGCTTGGGGATGGCCCCAAAGTAATCGTATTTACCTAATGTTGCAACTCGAACATATCTCCGTCTAGTGCTCATAGCTGCTACAGATGTCCATGTGCCAGTGAGTGGATCATAACGCTCGGCACTGCAATAACCACAAAATGCCAAATAAGGGTATAGGTTAAGAGAGAAGACAATCAATCTTGGACTGGGTTGTAACAATGAATAATAAATAAATAATGAGGTAAACAATGTGTAACAATTGCAGACAAACTTATATTTGTACAAGCATTCTTACGTTACAAACATTTGTCACACCTGCCATGGACACCCAGAATGGAATCCTTTTAATTTATAGAGCCTCAAAAAATGAACAAGAATCTATAGAGCAATATTCTTGAAACTGATTTTAAAACACATTTTTCCCACTAGTGGGCCCACTTTCTACCCACTCACAGGACTAGAAATCCTGGCACCTGTTTAAACAAGAAGCGCCATCATATCCACCGGCTGCATAAAGCAGTCCATGAAGAACAGCAACCCCAAGACAACTGCGCCGTGTTCCCATAGAAACCTCTGGCTGCCATGTATTGGTAACAGGGTCATATGACTCCACTGTGGCAAGATCAGACGTTCCATCATAGCTGTGGAATGAAAAAACAATTAGGTGATTATATTATATATTAATTTTAAACCAATCGTATCCAAAACAGTTTAGGTTTATTACCCTCCCACAGCATATAGCTTGTTTCCTATGGCGGCAACACCCACTCTTGCTCTTCTGGTTGACATAGAAGTCACCATATGCCACCGGTCTGTTCGAGTATCATAAGCCTCACAGTCGCCATGTATAGCAAAAAGGCTTCCCCCACCTGAGAGACAAAAAAAGAGAAGTGCAGATTTTAGTATTTCCCAGAAATTATGGCATTGTGCCTATTAATAAACATAGATTTAACAGGATAAATACATAGACAAATACAGAGAAGTCTACTGATTGTCTGATGTTATTTAATCAATAGGCTTTACACACACACAACCAAAAGGATTCTGGAATGCAGTTGGCTAAGCCTAAATAGGTGGCTACATAGAATACTTTATATTGTATCAGTGCAGCCAAAAAAATATATTGTTTACATAAGGTTTGGCACATTTGTTGGTAAAACACATTTTAGAACAATTATAACAACAATGCCATAAAGTACAGCTGTTTTTACGGTTTCAGACAAACACACAATGGCTGCACTGTAGAATATTTACTATTGTAGAAATGTAATGATTTCCAGCCCAAACCCAGTTCACACAATTAGCAAATGTACTGCTGAACTGGTGCAACCTTTTACAGTCAAATAAAAAGGGATGATTGATGCATATGCCAAGGCTCCATACAGTGTCAAATTATCTGTGCAAATGCAGCATCCAAAATGGCAAAAATGACTGGATGGAAGACCTATGTAAGAGTGGTAACCCTATGGATGAAGGAGACCGTTTTCTGCGGTGAAGGTGATGTTGGATTAACTAAGCCAACACTCCTTTACATAAAGGGAACATGTTATATAAATATTGTTTTCCCAACAGCATGTTTTAAAAACAGTTACCTTGAACAGCTAGTACATATGCAGATGCTGAAATACGTGGGTAAAGTTAATCAGAGGTGCAGTACTGTTGTCTCATGGAACACAGCACAAGAAACCCCACTACATGTAATGGGAGCACTTTCTTAAGTGTAAATATAATTTTTTATCGTTATTTCACGTCGTAAATTGCAAATTTGTTATCCCCTTACCTACTGCAAACAGCACAGTGCTGGCCCCCTCACAGCGTCTAGGCCTGGTCCGGCTGTTACTTAGGACACCTCGCTGTTCTGGCATCAAATGGTACTTTAGAGCTTCAATCAAGAGATCCTTGCACTCAGAATGATGACGAACAAGGAGTTCTGTGTCCACACTACTCATTAGAAAGTCTCTGCTCAGCAATGGTAGGCGCACACATTTCATCAGCTGCAAAATATAAAAATAAGTGATGAGTCAGTTTTCTGGTTAATGCACCAAGTAATTACATAAAATTAATGGCTGTAATGACAGCTTCCCTGTAACCCTGTACTGAAATATCCATTAAAGTATATACCTTTCTTTGCTCGTCTGACATGGGACACAATAAAGAATTCTGAACCTGATTTTATCTTGGATATGGCATATTAAGTTGTGTTCTATTGTGTTTATTTATATTTATATTTATTTTACCTTCAGTTTTACTTTCCATACTGAGAAATTCACATTCAAAAGGCATGTCCATCCTTATAACTTAAATTTCACAGTAGCTTAGGACCCTCAAACACAAATTTCCCTGTACTTACTTTCTCACAAAGTAAGATGCATGAAAATGCTAATGAGTAAACACAATTACTGCAATTTAGGAGATATATATGTAAGACTGCCATTTACTGTAGGTGTAGCATGACAAACTCCCGTCCCTTTTCAGCCTAAAACAATACAATACAAATATGATAGATTTAAAGTTAACAAACTGTAAAAAAAAAAAACAAAGAAAAAAAAACCTTACCCGAGGTACATGTTGTCTTCTTCCATCAACTTCATGCTTTACCCAGTTCAACACTGCCCTATAGACCTCCTCCTCTGATGGGACATTTAGACTATCACTGGATATGAGGTCTAGAACCTAGAGAAAGAGATCAGCAGTTTTTGTCACAGGCCCATTAATATTTTGACACAAGGGAAAATACATATATAAAAGGTAAAGGCAAAAACTCTAAATGAAATTAGGGTGGGGAGGAATATGTAAGGTCTCTGCCAGTAGAAGATATAAGACTTTTATTGTCATTAAGTTAGAAGAGGGAGTCGCTTTAAGCAAGAGTGCAAGGGACGGCATAAAATGGTTAACACCGGTAGCTGTCAGTGTGATAAGCTAGGTACACATGGGGCAATGTTACAGCCTGACCCAATGATTGCCCATGGGCTTGCTATTTAGGATGATTGTGTCAAATTATTTTTCAGAACATGGACAAGTTAATAATCTTTGCCCAAATGTGTGGACTTCAAAAGGCAATGCGATAATATTGGCATTGTTGCTTTAATTCCCATACTGCTGATAGGGTTGGCCCTTGTGTTCCTAGTCTTGGGAAGGAAGTGCAATAGTGGATGTTTCTCTAGCGACACATTAAGGACAATTCATCATGATTAATGAGTCTAGAAACGAAACAATAAAACAATTCTATGGAAATTGGCTATTTAGTGGCTGTTAACCAGCTTCTTGTTACCGTTGTGGGCCATGTAGGTAGAACATAATAAAAATTGCAGCCTGTGTTTAATAAAGTTTGGATTAAAATAGAGCAGGTTTTGCATGAGAATTTTCTACACTTTCAGGAAGAGGAGCATAAGAAGGTTAAAGGACAACTACACTAGAAAAATGAACTGTACCTGGGTAGAGATGGACAAAACTCCATAGTTTAGTTCCATTTTCGGATTCATGAAAATCCTGAAGATCCAAAAATCCGAAACCGGAACAAATTTTTGATAATTTTCGAATATTCAAGGCTATTTTAGAAAACTATCGAAAATAGCCTTGTACATTCGCAAATTATTGAAAATCCAAAATCCGGAGGATCCGTCCGTATCTTTCGGATTTCAGAACCAAGGGGTTCGGTGTCGGTCATCTCTATACCTGGGGCAGAGAGGAAGGATTGATTATTCCTTAGTCCTAATATAGTTTTTTTGAAGAGCAAAAGCATGTACAGTATTTATCTGCCAGATTAGTGTCCTGGGTTAAATTAAAAGATAGTGCTGAAGCACTAAAAAAACACATTATTGGAACCAGAGCTGGAACTTTCATGTTCTGTTTCCAACAGCTGAATCTATCTCCAGCTGCTACATTGGCAATTCCCCACAAAGGAAACTCCAAAACTCAGATTCTCTGGCAGTTGCTATGCAACAGTATTTCCCCCATATCTATGAGAGTTCTGGTTCATGTAGGGGCACAGTAGGGAAAATTAAAGGGTTCTCTGTTATTGAAGAAAGGAAAACAAAACAAATCCAAGCTGAGAAAAAGGAGGTGAATAATACAATAGTCGGAGCAAGTGAACTATTTTAAGAAACATAAGCATGACATAGCATGCTGGCATGTCTAATTTATTTTTCTAATCTAAATAGTTCATCACAATCTACTAAAATGTCACACTATGCGGTCGATTGGGTCAACCTATCAGCCCGTGTATACAACCTTAAAGGGCAAGTTCAAAAATTAAATCTGTTATGCAGCAAAATCTTAATTTCTCCCTTCCCACATCCTTTTCCCACTCCCCAGGCTTTTTACAAGCTTTCATATGCTCAGAGGAGGCTGCTAAGGGAATAGCAGTCAGCCATTGGCTGTGATGTCATCTGTTACATCCATGACTGACAGCTGCTAACTGGAATAATCAGGAAGCTGAAAGAGAGGTAACAGAACACCAGGCATCATTTCAGGTTAGTTTTCCATCCTTAGCAATACAACTGTTGCAATTTTGTGGTTTGGGTAATAATTTTTCATTTGAAGGGCAAGGTTTTGCCAATTGAATGCATCTAGAAATCAAGGTTGTCCAGTCGTTTCAGATTGTATTCAACATAGGGGGAATCCCTTCTTTATTAGTCCAAAATACAAATATAACACACAACATTTTGTGTGGCCTTGATAAAGGCCACTGCGCCGAAATACAATGATGAATACAATCTGAAACGACTGGACAACCTTATCTTCTTATATATAATTGGACTAAATGTGTGGCAGTGAGGTGGCCAACAAGATTGGATATCTAGTAGGTACCCTATTTGCTTATATTGTTTGCATCTAGAAATCTGCAATTTAGCTAAATGAAGCTGAAAATTGCATTACACTTTGGTTGTTTTCTTAAAGCATTTTTGTTAATTCTCTCATTAATGGACAACTGTATTCTCTAAACTCCACCCCACCTCAGTCTGGAATTTATCCAGTAGGAAAAGGGGCTTCTTTTAGAATATGTCCCTGCATTGGTTAGATCCTGGGTCACATGGAGGGTGGAGCAACACCATACCTTTGTCCTTTAATATCTGGGAGAAGACAATATTTTTTTTAACTGGGTGAAATTATCACCTGCCTATGGAACTATGTAATACCTGCTTCAGTGGTAGAAGCATAAACTCTTCAGTCTTGGACACCTCTACAAAATGCTGGAGGACATACTTGTGTGCAGACTTGAGGAGATCACTGCAGGAGTGTGTGTCTGCAAAGCCACGGATCCCCAGACAGTTGGAAGGATCAAGCTGGCTTAGAAGGAATTTGCAACAAGCATCTCTCACTCCATTCAACTGTAGAAGGCTGGCTGCAGGCAGTAGAGTCTGGAAGAAAGACAATAGCATATATTTTCTTATGGTACAAATGACTAACACCAGAAATCATTCTGGTTTGTACTAAAAAAGCAGATAATATGTAAATGCAGAAATAACTCATACACATGTCCTTAATAAAAGTCCTATGTAAAAGTCCTATCATCTGTGAGATTCAGGTACACTAACTGGACTTTAGAGTTTAGATCTTGACGATGTTTCGTTAGTCATCCGACGGGACCTTTCAGTTCAGAATGACTTGAACAAGAATCTTTTGCTAATACATACCCTTGCAAGGTGTTGCTTGCATTGTGGCTAAAGGTTCGTACACAGTTCGTACAGACCTGAAGATTTGTACCAGATCCTCGAGTCCAGACCAACCCTGACGAACATCCGCCTGGCAGATCACGAAACGATCCCGACTGAACACATACATTATTGGGCTGTTGCGGGTATTAGGCGGGCTTGGTGGTCTGGTACATATCTTCAGGTGTGTGCGAACCTTTAGAGATGTTAAAAAAAAATGTATAAGATGTTTAAAAAAAGTATTAACATGTTTTATACCTACCTGCACATTTCCTTCTCCCACTACAATCTCTGCTGTGTATGCATACTGAATCAGCTGTTCCAGGGCCTGTGGATCAATGTCATGCAACGTCACATGTGTTTGTCGACTTTCACTCATCTCATCTGTAAAACAAAGGAAACATCCAGTAGCTAACTCTTAAGGTTTGTACACACATTTTTTTTTTTAAGGACGAGGGCCGATTCACAACAAATGGGTTTTTTTCGGACAACAATCATGAAACATGTATGGATGCTCAGTCGGATCCTCAATGAGGCCCGACCTACCAGATGTTTTGGTCGACTGAGCGTCCATTCAACAATTGTCTGCTGAAACACCCATTCGTTACCCATCATTCATTACTTTAATGGCAACGAATCATATTTCGAAAGTTGTCTAGACTAGTATTTAGTGATCTGTATTGAGCTAGGGGGTTACTAACTAAGGGGCCGTCTAAAATATCAAACTCAGTATGAACTAAAATTTAACTTAGAAAAAAATATACATGCTTTTAGGCAGATTAGTAATGGCAAACTAACCCTTTCTATAGAAATGTGCATTCAATTCTTTCAGCAAGTTTTAACCATCACCTAGGTCCCAAAGGTCTGATGTAAACACAAGTGCATTCACATTCATTTATTTTTGGTTCAAATGATCGCATATCCAATATTATTTTAAATTAAAAAGATACACAATGCAGGATATCATAATATCTTTGTAACTGTAGATTAGGTGTTTTTTGTAAAAGCAAATCCTATACAGAGCATGTTACTAATTTTGTAGTGTATATTAAAATGTCTGTAGTCTCCAAACAAGTTAGTGCTAAATAAAAGCCCTGGATCAATGTCTGTAGTCTCCAAACAAGTTAGTGCTAAATAAAAGCCCCGGATCAAAAGTCCCAACCATATCTCTAGGCACCAACTTTGGGATGTTTTGGTACTGGAAAGGTTAACATTTCCTGCTTTAAGCAGCTTTAGCAAAATCTTCTGCACTGCCATGTCCCAGCAGTTTAAGCCTTTGCACTGAAGACTAGGCCCCACTGCGCGTTTTAACTCACAATCCAATCGCGCGTTAAAAAGTGCACACTAAGTTGGCCAACTGATGTGGGCCCACACTAGGTGCACAGCGATCTGCAATTTTTGGGCACTCACATTTCTGGTACGCTACTACGCGATATAGTATGGCCTCGGCCTTGCTGCTGGGAAAAAGAGTAATTCTGCACTGACAGCTGAGGAGTGATATCAGCAGTGCACGCACTAAAACTGAATCTTTTTCAGAGACTATAAAATGTCAGGTCTGCTTCTGCACAAGGTTTACACAGACAAAGAAAGTCTCTCAAAAATAGATGAAGGGATCTGGACTTATATCTATCAAAGCAGAGTGTCAATCATTTTTCTCCTCTTATACTTACAAATGATTATCATTCAGATTTGGTGGTGATCAGCCATGATTTTCTTATTCAACCAATTGCTCAGAATTGACAGAGACAAGAAATTTGCACATAAAATCCTTAAATTGAAGCTTGTGGAATTCATGTTAAAATGCTAGTGACAGTAATTACACCAGATTTCCATCACGACAATGCAAATGAATGTTATTTATGGTCACTAAGCATAAGGACCCACCAGCATCGCCATATGCGTACATCATATTCAAATTTATTTTCTTCTTTACAGGTGGCTTCAAAAAATTAAAACACAAATATTTAAAGATCAATATGTCAAACCTTGACTCTCAAGATGTTTTTAGATTCTGCAACCAAGGCATTCTGGGAGTTGTAATTTCCAAACATCTGTGCCAAATGCCAAGGTTTGACATCACTGATAAAAGCAAACTACTTGCCTCATTATATTCTGGTATTTCATTTCTCTTTAGGGATAGGCCACATCAGGCCATTTTAATACGTGAACTGATTGTGTGTTAAATAGTGCGAACTAGAGTGGCCCAATTGAAGGGGCCAGACTAGGTGCATTGGGACAGTTTGCACTGTAACAAAGCGTGTGCGCAATTTCCGAAATAGCTTTTGGTTAAAACGGAATCCTGACTTTGGTAAGGGGAATTTGTTGCTGGTTAGTTATCCTTTAAATCCCTGACTTGTGTGGTTTTAATTTTGTAATATGCTCATATAAATAAATATATACAAAGAAAACTTACTTGTAAACATAGCATGAAAATAAGGGCTGCATGATGCCAGCACCACTTTGTGGCCCTTAATTTCCTTGGTCCCCACGTGAAGCACAATGTCACACAGTAGACCCCTTTGGCGCATTCTGTTCATGCAAACAAAAGCATCATGGTAATGTCTCTTTGAATTGTGGGATATACTATGACTATCCCGGGTCAAAAGCTGAACAGCTCCTTCCATGGCTGGAGACTGGTCTCCTGATTTCTCCTTCACTGGCTTAACTCTTTGAAGCTAAAAGTAAACAATGAAAAAAGATTTTGGGAATATGTTTGCTGTGAAAAGCAATTAAACATGTTTAATTACCAGTTGTCATGAAAATAAATAAATTTCTATATAGCCTTTTGGCTCATGCATAAAAAAAGGAAGTGCAATAAAACTTTTTTACATACATTAAAATAAAACAATTTTACATACATTAATTACTCTCAAGCACCTCCTTTAATGCAATGTCCTCACAGCTTGACATATATAAATTAAATAATAATGATAGGCAACCAACAAACCAGTAAAAAGAACTGTGCCAACAATATTTAAACATGAACTTGATTTAGCAAAATCAAATCAAGCTTCATAGATTTATCCTCCTCACTCTTAAGATGTGTAATGTGTTTTTATTGGAAAAAAAGGAAAATTTGTACAATGGTAAAGACTTGCTGATGTAGATAATGCTACAATAAACTAATCATTCAGTACATGAATGAAGGTCATACTACCCTTTATTTTCCATATAAAAATATAATTAAAAAAAAGAATAAACCATTGACCAATAAAAAAATAAATCTATGCCTCATGGGGCTGGGGAAAATGGGGATGAAAGAGGTAAAGGTACAGGAGTAATGAGGAATATTGTAAAAGGTTGGAGTACAGTATAATGTTTCTTTAATTGTTCTTCAGCCTTTTTATCATCGGACACAATTCATACATATAATATGGACCATTTACTTTCCCCAATCACTTACAGCTAAAGGTATAGTTTTTATCCCAGTGGTTGAAAATAATTGCCCTTGCTGCAGTTAGGCTGGGTACACACGGACGGATTTTTTGCCGTCAGCTAGTTCACCGCGAACCCATCGTGCAGTCCATAGAAGACTGCACAATCGTGGTGATTTGTCCAATTTGGGCTATAGGGTGACTGACATTGGTCGCTGCCACCGCCCCCCCACCGGCCCGACCAACAGGATGAAGGGAGAGGAGAAGGGGGGATTCCTTCCTAACCCCAAATGGCATTTGGAAAGAATAAAAATGAAGCAAATTTTCAGGATTGTAATCCAAAACAGGTGGAAGTATTGAAATATAGCCCAAAGATGGAACATTGCCGCATCCTCCCCATTACATCTTCAGCTGGTTGGAGACTTTTTGTGGAAGACACTTAGACACCTGTATCATCTAGAAAGAATTGGGTATTTTGTATTGCATGCAATAGAGAGTATAATAGGCAAAGTCTGACCAACATTAGGCCAATTTTATGTACAATCTGACATTTCAATTGAAATTGTTTTTAAAAAAATTAAATTTTTGCAATCTTATTATGCAACATTAGATCGTAATATCGAGTCTTTTTTAACTCCATTGGTTAAATGATTGTAAATTGAGCAAGCTTAATAAAAACCCACAACGCTCAGACAGCGCAACAGAATGAAGCCTGACTTTAACAACACAGACAAAGAGCCACATGTCACATGCTTCAGAGACACTGATGCCCATCAGTCCTCAAGTGCTGCGATATTCAGTTGCAATACACATGTTTTCCCAACGGCAAATTCCATGTAGTATATTCCAAGTAGGTTCACCACAACATTTGTATATTTACGCTCCAAGTGGAAAAACTGATAACGTTGTATATAAGGTTTTGCAATAAACATATGTGCTACACGTCCCTCAAGCAATGTCACTCCTCAATTCATAACTATAAAATACATGCCGTACATTACTAACTGTGCAGTTCTTTTTCCCCGTCTCTCCCATCTAAGCCAAACACATACCTGAACGTAAAAAATACTTTTTTTTTTATAACCATAAATTTTTATGCTTTTCAAAGAGAAATAAATTATGCATTTTCATACATATCATGTTCAACGGTTTTTATATAATCTTTGTAACATTTTGAAATTATACATTTTCTTCCAATTTTTGATATAATGTAACCTTTTCGTAGATCTTTATAGTTCTGACATTTTCCTCTTTTTCTAAGGAGTATAAATGGATTGGTAAAACTGAGGGATGGGGGGAAACGTGTGTTGTAGTGGGGGAGTGTGGGGGGGTCACAGGCAGGGTGTTTGTCTTCGTTTTCGGTAGGGGTTTATGGTTGGCTTTGTAGACATATATTGTAGTTTTTGGTTTGTTTCCTTAGTTTTTTTGTTTTTTGGGGGGATTTCTTCATATCATTGATCTTGGATCTATGTACCATTGTTCCCATATATGGTAGAATTTGGCGAAATGGTTTTTGTAAATTGCATACATTTTTTCGTACTGCTATTTGTTGTTAGTTGTTGTTGTATATTGGTTAGTTTGGGGGGTTTTGTTGTAAGCCAGTTTCTGGTATTATGTTTGGTAATTGAAGATGTGGTATAAAATTGTTCTTTGTTCTCTGGGTGAAACCATCCAGGTCATTAGAAGTAAAGCGAATTGGGGGGGTGATTCTATATTTATTGTTGAATAAATTTTGGATAAAGTGTTGTATTTTTAACCATGTTTTCTTTATTTTACAGCATTTCACCAGATGTGCATCCATGTGCCTGGATTCTTCTACATCTCCAGCAGGTAGGTGAAGTGGCTTTATCGATTTTGCTATTTGTTTGGTGTTTTATTGAATCTGTATAATATTTTCCTGGTGTTTCCCAATGGTTTACACATAGGATAGTTTGAAAGGTAGTATAAAAACTTTGGACCATGTTCTTCTGTGAATATTTGGTTGAGATTTTTTCTCATTTTTGTATTGGTGTGTTTGTTAGGTTTTCTTTTTTGTTGTCTATTGCAGGTTCAATTGATTTGGTTGTTGTG
This sequence comes from Hymenochirus boettgeri, assembly GCA_019447015.1. Taxonomy (NCBI): domain Eukaryota; kingdom Metazoa; phylum Chordata; class Amphibia; order Anura; family Pipidae; genus Hymenochirus; species Hymenochirus boettgeri. The sequence goes on from CM033475.1 coordinate 163,168,748, forward strand.
GGTATTTTTGGTGGAAATATCATTTCCATGTTCCGAAGGCTTGTTGAAGTATTTTTTTTTCTGGATAGGAAGCTGAGAATTTGTAGATGTTTGTAGAATTTTTTTGTAGTTCGTTAAATGATATATATGTACCATTGTGGAACAGCTGTTGTAGTGTGTTTATTCCATATTGTGACCAGTCTATTTTGAAGTTGGGGATCAGGAGGTTGAAGTGTTTAATTGTATATCCTTGAATAGGGGTATAAGATTTTTGTTTTTGGTTTGTTTTTGACCAGATCTTTAATGATGCTTCGGATTTGGTGAGATATTAGGTTATTTTGTATCCTGAAGGGTTGCTCCCAGTATTTGTTTTAACGTGAGAGGGTTTGTTTCCGTTATTTCGATTTGGGCCACAGTTGGTTGAATTTTCATCTTCTGACCACACATCCTTGTTTGGTCCAGTTAGGTGCTTGGTAGTAGTCATGTAGTATGGGAGCAGCTATTCTCCTGATTGTTTGTTTTTTGCTAGTGGTTTCCTTTGGGTTCTTGGTTTTTTTTGTTGCCATATATATGTTGAAATTAGAGTTTGTGCTTGGTTGAAATATTTGGTTGGTATTTTAATCGGAATTGTTCTGAAGATATAGAGAAATTGTGGTAATATCCTCATTTTTATTGCTGCCACTCTTCCCAACATTGACCACATTGTTGTTTTCCAGGAGTTCATGAGGGTTTGTATCTTTGTTAGCAGTGGGACGTAATATTGTTATAGAGTTCTTTGTTATCGTTTGATAGGGTATTCCTAAATATGGGATTGTTTTGGCATTCCAATCGTATGTGTATTTGCTGGATAGATAGATTTTTAGGGCCTGTGATACATTGATTGTTAATGCTTAAGATTTAGTGTATTATTTTGTAGTAGGATATTTGCTGAATTCTTTTATGAGATTGTCCTATGGATGAGTGAGTATGGGTTGGTTAGGGTCCATATCACGTCATCGCAAATAGTGCTATTTTGTGAGTGTCTTGTTTTTCTTTAATGCCATGAATGTTTTTTTGTTTTTTTCTTTTTTTGGGTAGTGGTCATGATTAGTGCGAATATTAGTGGGGAGAGAGGGCATCCTTGGGGGTTCCATTTGTTACGTATTTGGATTGTTTTTGAGAGCATTGTGTGAGACATATATTTGGGCTGTGGGGTTGTGGTAGAGAGTGTTGATTGCTGTTTTGAATTTAGTTGGTATATGGAATTTATCTAATACTAAGATCATGTATGTCTAATTGATTCTGTCGAATGCTTTCTCTGCATCTAACGTAATGAAAATGAGGTGTTCTTTTTTGGGACCAGTTTGTGAGATTAATGATTCTTCTTGTGTTGTCTGAGGGTTGACAGTTTGAGCAAAACCAACTTGATCTTGATGTATAAGTGTGGTAGGTATTTTTTAGTTTTCAGCTAGGATCTTTGAGAATATTTTTAGGTCTGAGTTTAGAAGGGTATAGGTCTATGTTGGTAGTTATTGCTGGGTCTTTATTTTGTTTTGGGATAGGAATGATTAAGGCTTTTAGCATTTCTGAGGGTGTGGTACTGTCAGGAACTTACCTTTCCGCGAGCCTTGGATCCTCCTTGCGCCGATGACGCGATCTGCCCGCTCGTTCGCGCGCCCGCGGGTCCTCAGTGACGCGAGGACGTGGGCAGCGCAGGCTTTTACCCTGCTGGCGGCCATCTTCTTCCGGGGCACGGCCACCAGGGATGAGGTCACAGGGGCCTATTTAGGCTCCTCCTGGCAGTTGGCCTTTGCTGCCAGTTGAGTTTGTTGCTCTGAATTCCTAGCTCCTGGTTCGATTTAGTTTTGGTATCCAGTTGTTCCCTGTATCCTGTTTCCAGTCTGCCTGCATAGTTTCCCCTGCTCCTACCTCCTGTTACCTCCAGTCAGCATAACTACCACTGCTCCTACCTCCGGTCTGCATCTCCACTTCAGCTCTACCTCCAGTTGCCTCGGTCAGCATAACTACCATGCTCCTACCTCCGGTCTGCATTCCACTTCAGCTCCTACCTCCAGTTGCCTCTGGTCTGCATAACTACCACTGCTCCTACCTCCGGTCCGCATATCTACTACAGCTCCTACCTCCAGTTACCTCCGTCTGCATATCTACCACAGCTCCTACCTTCGGTCCGCATCTCCACTCCAGCTCCTACCTCCAGTTACCCCTGGTCTGCATAACTACCACTGCTCCTACCTCCGGTCGCATATCTACTACAGCTCCTACCTCCAGTTACCTCCGGTCTGCATATCTACCACAGCTCCTATCTTCGGGTCCGCATCTCCACTCCAGCTCCTACCTCCAGTTACCTTGGTCTGTATAACTACCACTGCCTCTACCTCCGGTCTGCCTATCTACTACAGTTCCTACCTCCAGTTACCTCGGCCTATATCTACCCAGCTTCTACCTCCGGTCCGCATCTCCACATTGTGGGATTGGTCTTGTGATCTCTTTTTCTGGAGCCGCGACTGGTGCCTGTTCGCCGCAAAACATCCTCACCATTAGAGGCTCTGTGGAAGACCGGCAGGTACTTAGATTCGCGTCCAGAGGGGGTCTTATAGAGGCCTTATCCTGAAGAACTCATAACAGGTACCTTGATTGGAGATTGTCTCGTATATTTTTGCCAAATATGGTATTAGGATATCTTTGAATGTTTTGTAGTATTCGTTAGATAATCCGTCTGGTCCTGGGGTTTTGTTTGATTTTAATGATAGTATTGCTTTTCTGATTTCTCTTGTGAGATGTGTTCGGAGAGGTTTCCTAGTTGTTCTTGGTTTAGTATTGGTAGTTCAAGTTTTTGTAGGAATAGTGTATTTCTTCTTGGTTGGGGTATAGTGTTCAGAGGATTTGTTAGGTTGTATAGTCTACTGTAATATTCTCCAAATTGGTTGGCTATATCTTGAGGGTTTATTAATTTAGTTTTGTTGGTGGAGAGTAGATAAGATATTTTTGTTTTTGCTGCTTGGTATTTTAATTTGTTTGCTAAAGTCTGTTTGCTTTGTTGCCTTGGATATAGTGGTTGGTTTTTAATCTGCGGATCGTAGTCATAGAGGTTATGTTGATGTAGTTCTTGTTGGGCTTTTTCTAGTTTTTCTTTGTTTTCTTTGTTGGGTTGGTTTTTGTGTAGTGATTCCATGGTTGTTAGATTCTGCATCAAGTCTAGTTTTTTTTGGTTTCTTTGTTTTTTAATTTGGAGGCTGTTTCTATGCAGAATCCACGAATTACGGCTTTGTGGGCTAGCCATAATGGAAATTCGGTTTCTGGTATGTCATTGAAATGGAAGTATTCTTCTATTGCATTTTGGATTTTGTTTCTGGTTTCTGGGTATAAAAAAAGCAAGTATGGGTTAATCTCCATATGGAGGTGTTTTTGTAGTTGAATTTTTCAGAGATATGTATTGTTATCGGTGCGTGGTCTGACCATGGTTAAGATATTTGTTTTAATAATTTTTTGGAGTGTCCATTTGTCTGTGAGACATAGATCAATTCTTGAGTATATATCATGTGTTTGGGAGTAATAGGTGTAATCTAGGTCTGATGGGTGGTTGATTCTCCATGTGTCGTAGAGGTCTTCTTCTTTTATCCAGTCTGAAAATTTCCAGTTTTTTGAGGTTGATTTAGAGGTTGTATCTCTATTGGGGTCTGGTTGTAGGTTGTAATCTCCCATCATTATTAGATTACGAGATTTTAGTTGTTTTGCTTTATTTGTTATTTTTTTGATGAACTTGAGTTGATTCTGATTTGGAGCATAGAGATTCACTATTGTGTATAGTGCATTATTTATTTTTATTTCCAGAATGATATATCTTCCATTTGGGTCGATTATTGATTTCTGTAGTTGGGTTGCTACTGTATTTTTGATCATTATGGCTACTCCTCTTTTTTTTTTTTGGAGTATGTAGCTTGGTAAATTATTGGGTAGGATTTATGATTTAGGAGATGTTCATCTTTCTTTATGAGGTGTGTCTCTTGGAGGCATACTATGTCAGCTGAGATCTGTTTTAGGTCTTTATATAGTTGGGTGTTCTTGTGGAGGATTATTCAGACCTCTGACATTGTAGGAAATTATTTGGAAACCATTTTTTTCTTTTTGTTGGTTTGTTTTGTAGATATATGTCTTGTTTGGTTAGGGTTTGTTTTCTTTTGGGATTGTTCATGCCTGTAAGGAATAGAGTTCTAGGAGTGGGGGTTATAACTATGTACATTATTTTGGGGAAGGTTGTATGGGGAGTCTCCTTTGTTTCCTTGAAAGGAGATATGTTGGGGGATTGATTGGCCTCAGCCCGGCAGCTTTGAGGCGGTTTTAAGATATTCTTCTTTGGAGGTTATGTCTGGTTTAACGGTTATATAGTGTTGGGTGCATATAACCAGAGTTATATTTGTTTTAACTTGATATATATTATCCATAACATTCACAATTTATACATAACATTTGCATTTATACTCCGCATATAATACACTTTTCAATTAACATTATTAACTTTGTTTGGTTTGGGGTTTTAATACCCTTTTAAGTTTCATAGTAGTGTATATTAAGTTATTAAGCATTATAGCAATATCATTTATCTATATTTCTTATAACCTCTTAAAGGGTATGTCCACCCTTAAAAAAAAAAAATTCACCAAAGATTCCCCGTCCCCCCAGCCCCAACCGCTATGTTAGTATTATTAGAAAATGCCCCAAACTTTACTTACCTTCCCTCTTGCCTCCGCCGCACAGCCAGGCCCTCTGCTTGCGAGTAAATGCAAGCAGAGGGGCAGGACCGGCAGTCGCATCTGTGATTGGCTGAGCGGCAGCCAATCACGGACGCGGCTGCCGGGAGTTCAGTGCGGCGGAGGCAAGAGGGAAGGTAAGTAATGTTTCGGTCATTTTCTAATAATACTAACATAGCGGTTGGGGCTGGGGGGACAGGGGGAATCTTTGGTGAAAAGGGTTTTACACTAGGGGGAGGGAATCCTAATCGGGAGGGAGAGGGAGTGGGAGAAGGGCTGCAGTACGCATGCCAAACTTCTCCCGGAGGCCAGGTAGGAGGCAGAGTCCTATATGGACTCTGCTATACTCCTGGTGGGCAGTTTTGGGGACTTTGGGGGGGGGACTACAGGAGAACCATATGGAGCTGGCATGTGAGGTAAGGATTAAACTACACTACATGATGGGGCCAGTAGTGGGGGGGATTATAGTTTTGGGGGTGGACATGCCCTTTAATGGTTCTTTGACTATAAACATGTAAGCAAGTAAATCATTTATGTTATTACACCTTCTATTGATATAGTTTCATTGTATATAATTGTCTTAGCTTTTACTTTACAGTTCTTGAGGGTTGTTTTGTTTGTAGTTCGTTGTTGGGTATTGTTGAGTAGTAATTCCCTCTGTTGGGTGGTCGTTCTTTTCTCTGTGTCTTCATTGGGTATCTTTCAGTCTTTATTAGGTTTACCTAAGTTATCTATAAAACAATTATATCAAAACAGTTATAACAGACATAAGTAAAATTTTGGCAAGAGTATTATTTGTTTTATTTCAACAGTTCACTTTTGTGAGTGTTATTGTTATTCTTTGTTAGGTGATTATCCATGTCTCGTGGCACCTTTGAATTTTTAATAGTCTTTTCTTTTTTTCCAGATTACCTATATTTCTTATAAAACAGTTATTTCAAACATTGCAAACATTTTTATTATGTTGTTAGAGGAGGGAGTGTTTTGTTCCAGTAGATCAATTTTTGGAGTAGTGTTGCCATTCTTTTTTGATTTTGTTTGGAATGGAGTTAGTTTTTGTTGGTGTTGTTCGTTTAATTTGTAAGTTCCAGTTTTTGATTGTCTCTGTTCCTTCTTTTACTGTGTTGAGGATATGGATTTTTCCGTCTTTGTTAATTATAAGTTTTACTGGGAATCCCCATCTGTAAGTTATTTTGTTTTCTCTTTGTAGTTGTGTGACCGGTTGGAATAGCTTCCTTGCTTGTATTGTGGTTGCTGATAGATCGCTAAAGAACTGTAGATTTTGGTATTGTTGTGGTATGCTTGTTTTTTGTGTGGATATCTGCATTATTTTCTCTTTGATGTGGTAGTAATGGATTCTGGTTATTACATCTCTTGGTGCTGATATGGGAGCTGATTTTGGTTTAGGCAATCTGTGGGTTCTGTCTAGTATTATTTCTGAATTAGATGCTGAGGGTATGAATTGTTTTATCATTGTGGTTACAAATTCTGTGAGATTGTCCTGTTTTATTGTTTCTGGTATTCCTCTTATTCTCATATTGTTTCTTCTGGACCTGTCTTCCAGGTCTGCTATTTTATTTTTCATTATTTGGACTGTATCTGCAATTTCGTAGTGTTCATCTAGTAGATCATTAAACGAGGATGTAAACTCCATCATTTTATTCTCTACGTGGTCTGTGCGTTGCATTATTTCTGTTATTTCATTTTTTAGCAGTTGCAGAAAAGTTTTCATGTCTCATTTGAAGGAGTTATACTGAGTAATTAGCATGTTTTTTAGAATATTTTCGGTTACTGGTATTTCGCTGGCTGGATAGTCCACCAGTGGGCATGTCTGGTTTGCTCCCTCTCCCCTGTCGCTTCCCCCATATGTGTCATTATCTGTCCCATGGTTTGGGATTAAAGTGGATTGTTGTCCCATTTCAGTTGAATTTAACTATGTGTGGGGTGAGCTTGTCCCCTTTTGTTTCTGTGCTGAAGGTATTTCCCCTTCTGAGTCCTCCGATTGATTAGGGCTATATTGGTATTTTTGTAGAGTCCTCAAATGGGTCCCTTTCAATTTGTTTATCTTTGTCAGAGGGCTCACTTTCTGGGGTATATGGTTTTTCAGGTCTGTCTGGGGGGAGGGGGATCTAGACTTACAGTTTAGTTGATTAAGTCTGTCGATCGTCTCTCTGATGGGTTTCCTTGTTGGAGTGATGTATAGGTGTGGGTTTTTGTCTCCGGTTTTGTCATTTGACTGTTTTGTTTTTGTTTTCCCAGCCTCTGCCTCTGCTGTGTCCGGACTGTGTGAGGAGCGCGTGGTTCCGGCCCCATTTTGGAGCTCGCAGTCAGCAGGTGAGTTAGGATCCTGAGCGTAGTATTCCGTCAGTTTGCGGATTTTAGTTTAATTCTTTCTATTCTTTGTCATTTTGTGTTGGTTTTGCTTCCGCTTCTTGTTTTTTTTAGGGTCTCTGTACTCCTTAGTTTTTAGCTGCCAGACTTAAGCTGCGAGGAGCACCTAGTTCATGCTGCTACCTCGTTCCCGTGTAGGCCACGCCCCGCTAAAAAAAATACTTTACCCACAAGTGTACACGGGCAATGCTGGGTACAACAGCAAGTTATAAATATGTTTAAGCTACACCTCTTGATTGTGTACTTTATCACTTGTATATACATTTGGGGGCTTTTTACTCTTGTTAATATGTTTTTAGCTTGATGGCAGTTACCCAGAATTTGTATGACCAATAAATGTATTTAATTGGGTATGCCATATGTGAATATCTCATAATTTGGGGACCTATAGGAAGTTTTATTTCCATTATTTCTTTTTTTTTTGGCTAAAAATGTATTTTCCCTATGTGCATCGCTGCACTACAGCATTTCATTGGTTGGACTTATAGCTTTGTACCTTCCCCATTTAGCTTGTAAATTACTAGTGCATTCAAGACTCCAAAACAACAACAAAGACAATGAACAACACTGGAAAAAAAACATGTTCTTTATATTATATGTATGTGTGTATGAATATGTTTATTTATATAGCGCCACTAGGGGACGCAGCGCTGTACAATATAGAATACAAAAAGTCATACAAGGGGTACAGTAAATAAATACATAAATAAGTATGAGCATCACTAAATATACAAGTGCTTAAAACATGTAACATGAGTTAAGGGGTCCCTGCCCCTTAGAGCTTACAATCTACTTAGGTGGGTAACATACAGATACATAGGAAAGGGTGGAAGTGCTAAAGTAATAACTGGTGCAGTGTCAACAGTCCTATGTTGTGCTGTGCTCGGTAGATAGGATGAGAGGTTAGATTTATAATTGTTTATTGAGGTTTCTTGACGTAGAGAGAGGGGAATAGAATTCCGGGGGGTACGGGCAGGGACATATGGGGACACAAGAGAAGAAATATAAGAAGGAGCAGAGGAGCGAAGGGATTTAAATGTTAAGAGGAGGATTTTGTAGATAATGCGCTGTTTAATGGGGAGCCAGGTAGATGTGCAGCCGAGAGGAGATTTAATATCCCGTTTGTTAGAGAGCAAGACAATGCGTGCAGAGTTAAGTATGGACTGAAGAGGAGAAAGATGGGAAGCAGGCAGACCAGAAAGCAGAAGGTTACAATAATCCAGACGTGATAGGATGAGAGCATGGATAAGCATAGCAGTAGATGGAAGAAAAAGGAATCTACGCAATGTTACGAAGAAAATATCGACAGGCAACATAGTTAATGTGATTGGAAAAAGAAAGAGGAGTCAATAATAACCCCTAAGGAACATGCTGACTTAATAGGGCAAATGGAGGTGTTGTCTACAGAAATGGAAAAAGTTGGGATAGGACCAGGTTTAAGTAGGAAAATGATTAGTTCGGCTTTAATCAGGTTTAGTTTAAGCCATGGGTGCGACATCCATGAGGAGACAGCACGGAGACAGTCGGGGGTGCATGATTGTGTGTCAGAACTAAGCGTGGGGGTGGAAAAATATATCTGCGTATCATCGGCATACAGATGATAGTTAAAACCAAATGAGCTGATGACTTTTCCCAAGGAAATGGTATAGAGGGAGAACAGCAGGGGTCCAAAAACAGAACCCTGCGGAACCCCAACATTAAGAGGAATCGGAGAGGATGCTTTATTATCATATGACACCGAGTAGGTTCTGTTCGAGAGGTAGAATCATAGCCAGGATGCCGCTTCATTCCGGCTGCCCAAGCAGTGAAGAATATGAAGCGTTTTACCACAAGCAGCCGTCTAGTAACACCAGATAAGACAGAGAGGTAAGACCGGTAGTATGATATCTGCCAATGTAAACATCCAAAATTGAGGTTGTGGGATTGCTCATTTTGAATGCAAGAATTGCATCAATATTGTTTCCAATTAGAATCTGCCATGTAAAACTGTATGTCTATGGCTATCTTAATGGAACTGTAAGTGCCCTAAGTAATAATCATAAATAAGTAAAGTTCTCTAACAAAAAAGGAATTATATTTATAATGGATCAATAATTACTTTAAAATGTAACTTGCAATAATCACTTGCTACTCAGCATTCTTAATGAGTCCACATCATTTCAACTTCCAAAGCACAATATATGAGAATCATATACCACATCATTCTCACAGAAAAAAAGTTACAGGATGATGACTAAGAACAAACAACAAAGTAAAAAAAGAATGAACTGGAGGCTTGAAAACAGAAGAAAAGGAGGATATTACTCCCTCTAGTTATTGGATTCTTCACTAAATGTTCTCTGACCTCACTGCTTTGCTGGAATCTGTGATACACATACAGTTGATTAGTGCTAGGTAAAAATAGACTCTTGAAGATGCAATTTCTTTCCATTTCCAATCACTGTGGGAGTCGGTGATTAAACCCGCCCTTCATGAGATGCTGTGTGTACAAAGATGAATGATGTAGGTGGAAATCTAGAACTAAGCCAGACAAAAGAGATCTATAACTAACGTGAATTCATATGCGTATGATTTCCTATAGGTGTATGCACACGAGACTAAGAATCTCTAACAATTTTAAAAACATTTAAACAGATATCAGTTGTTATAAGAGTCTTCTCTTTAAATATAAAAACACATAACAGTAAAGACAGAAGCAAATAAATTTATTGATGTCCCTTTTACTTTTTCCAAAGAATATCCGGTAAAATGCATTCCTTGTTCACTGAGCAGACTGCTTACTTGACAGATTTTGTAAAATAATTAATCAAATGAAAATATCTTAAAACATAATTATTGATACTGTTTGTCACGCCATCTTTAAAGCAATATATGCTTTATACAATATATAAAGGTGGTTTAGCAACTCTGAATAACACCTGCACAATTTGTTTCTCAATTTGGGTTAATTTTCTTCTTGCAGACATATCCTGGCAGGTCACAGGATCACTTAGATAATTTAGTCTTAACCATTATTAAATATTATTACCTTCAATTCTTCCTCAGGAATCTTTTTTTTCCTTTTGTCCGTTTTCAATGTGCAAAACACAGCGACCAATTATGAGATTAAAAACACATATCCCCCTAGACAATGTATATAGCGTACCTGAAAGATAACTATTTCAAGTAATATTATGACTGACTAGTCCTGCATTGGGTTTGGTACCCACTTTTTGGGGGCAGTGCTGATGGGCACACGGGTTTGTGTGTTGTGGTTAGAATGTGAGTTTCTAGCAAACCAAGACCCCTGCCTGTTTCTATGGGGAAGGAGTAACTTGTACAGAGCATTTTGGTTTGGGTCAGCAAGCGTGTCAAGGTCAGCTGGGTTAAAAGAAAGTGGACTGTGCAGGTCTCTACCACTGACTATGTTCATGCTATTTTATTCTGTTAGATTATCTAGAAAAATGTTAATAGGTCATAAAACAAATAAAAGTACCAGCTTTGCAGACTATAAAATAAATAATGGTGGATCCGGTTTACTGCTCCTGCTAAATCTTAAGCACTCTGCCTTAAAGCACACATGTACACTGAAACTCACAAAAAAATAAGATGAGTGGGCCAAAATTCCTCCAGAGCGCTGTAAAAGACTTGTTGCAAGTTATCGCAAATGCTTGATTGCAGTTATTGCTGCTAAGGGTGGCCCAACCAGTTATTAGGTTCAGGGGGGCAATCACTTTTTCACACAGGGCCATGTAGATTTGGAGGTTTTTTTCTCACTAAATAATAAAAACCATCATTTAAAACTGCATTTTGTGTTCAATTATGTTATCTTTGACTAATATTTAATGGTTTTTGATGAGCAGAAACATTTAAGTGTGACAAACATGCAAAAGAATAAGAAATCAGGAAGGGGGCAAATAGTTTTTCACACCACTGTACATTTCAACCCTAATCAGTGTTTTTCAAAAGGTAAATAAACTTGTGAAAGACCAATTATGATTGGGACATATTGTGTATTACAGTAAAACACATGCTTCCATTTCACTTGTTATCTGGCAACACTGGAGGCAGCTCTCTTCTTTTTTTATTTATCGATGCACATAAATGCACTTGCTCCTTTCTTTTGTATTGGCCACTAGGATTTCTGGGTGTAACTGGGATTCCCAGTAATCATCCCTTTCAGATGAGGGGGAGATGTTTTTGATTTTTGTTTATTGCATCAATAATGGACAAATGGGGCCATTTACGATAACAGACCATTCACAGATGGATTTTCGGCCACCATTACTTTCCTATATACACACTTACATTTATGTTCATTAACAAGCAAATGCAAAGCCAACCCAATAAAATTCCTGAAAATATAATGTTTTGAACCTTAACCTATAATTTGGTAATTGTTATATTGTTTTATTGTTCCTGTCACCTTTCTGGCTTCAAGTGTGACCAAACTGGAACACTGGATCAGTTATATCTACATAGAATGCTTGGATGGACAGCTTAATAAAGAGAATTATTCTGTCTGGCTAGTTAGCTTTTTTCTATAATCCTTCTCAGTATCCATCTTCTAAACATTCAGCATGACTAATAGTACAGCACTTATGTGGGCTGTGTGAATCACATACTGTTGACCCATTATAATCCACTGTATTGTTCAGAAGAACATTGGATGAATCCTGCTAATGCAGAGCATCAGGCTGCCATATGGCTTCAGGGACACTGTTAATATGAGTGCACTGACTTTTTAAATGTGACCTAGGGAATATTTGTAAAACATATGTTCTAAAATGAAAGAGCAGAAAGAAAATGTTAATAAGGCATAATCACATTGTAGATTTAAATATGTTTTACATTGCATCTGGAGGTTTAGTGATGCTGGTAGACTTTGGTTGTGGAACAGTTACTATAAAGAGAGCAAGGAACTTCTTCAAGCCTTAAGGTGGCCATATATTTTTTCGATTTTACTTACCCGCTCACGAGAAATTCGATCGATCCTGCCGGAACCACCTCTCCCATTCTTCTATGCGACGGGCAGCGCTCGGTTGGGTAAGTAAAATCGAATATATCTATGGCCACCTTAAGTTCCTTAATCTTGTACTAAACAAATACTCTACCCATGCTACATATTTTAAGTATTGTTATAGATTTCGAAAGTTTTTGATGTAAAGCAGTTAATTTTGAGCTATTAACATTAATAAAAGCAAAAATGTAGGTAGGAACACTTGCTCTTACTTCCTATACAATTATAGTTCCATGGGTTTGTGTGTGTTGTTTTTTAGAGAAGGAAAGCTGGAGAAAATAGAGGATTTCCCTACACAGCACAAAAGCAGCATGAAAAGATGTTGGGAAACAGGAACATTATATTTATACAACTGTTATTTAGAATTTATTTCTATAGTAAATTGAAAGGAGAACTAAAGCTAAAATATGACCCCAAATTCTATTCTATTTCTCAGTATATTGGAGAAATGATTGTTTTAATTCAGATGATTACAGGGTGAATACTGCACCTTAAGGATTAAATGGTTAATTCTGTATGAGGTAAAAGATGGCCATACACATCGCTGATACTAGACAATTGATGTGGGGGCTGAAAACAACCAACATCCATTTTGTCGTTGGTCGGTATCGGATCCCTTTACTTTAGTAGAGAGAGCCAGTAAGATCATCCCCGTGTTTGGACGAAGGAACGATCGTTCATTATAAAGTATATATGGAATGAACGTTCATGTGTTTTTTGTGAACTGGCAATTCTGATGGAATCCGATGTGAATTTTTGACCAAAGTCGCATGTGTCTGGGCACCTTTAGGGGGTTTATCAGTTTTACAATGAAGCTGCTGTGGAAATAAACGTAGTATAGTATAGTATAGTATTTTGAAGTTGAATAAAGACACACGTCCATCCAGTCCAACCCTTCTAGCAATATCCTCATTTCCTGCCTAACTGTTGGTCCAGAGGAAGGCAAAAAAGGGGGGGGGGGGAAATCCTGACTCCAAGTGGCAATTGTAGTAGTAGTAATCCTGCAGAGGGATAAAAGACAGGAGTTGTTAAAGGGCTGGGTCAGTGAAATGTTCAGACAAAGTGGCATGTATCGATCTAGAAGATTAATTCTCCAAAGAGATGATGGAGTATGATAGCAATAGCTGCAAGCTCATCTCTTTAAGATAATGCACATATAAACAATGCATGATACAAGCCTTTTTGGCAGCTCTCTACAGCTCCCAATGCTGAATGGCTACAAGGAAATCCATGCAGCCTGCACCAAGGACATGATGCTAATGAATATGATGCCATAAACGTGTTTGCTTTAAAATGGCAGTCAGCCAAAATGTATAAACCAGACTGGATTAGTTAAGACGACTTTGGTGAAATCATTTTTGACCAATAGGAGAGGCTTAAATGTGGGTGCAGGATCCTGTAGAGGGTGATATTTTTTAGGGGATATATATATTTACTAGTTCCTCCTTTTCTGATATCCTCAGGTTTATCAGACATGTTATTAAATCACCCTGTTTGTCTCTCACCTATGGGTTCTGGCAAAAGACACAGGTCTGGATCTAGGGAGTGATTAATAGCAACTCAAACTTATTCATGCAACTTGTCTCAGTTTTTACATGAATAATGTATTTGTTTTCATTTTCAGTTTCCCAGATCCTAGAGAGCAATCAAAAAGGAAGAGAGTGTGCGCTATGCGACAAAATAGCCATACAAGGCAATATGATATGAGAAGATTGCACAAATCCGTCTTCGTCCCACTCTCAAGAACAAATTCTCCAATCCACAACAACCGTCGTTCAAGCATCCATGGATACAATAATCGCTAAAGCTGCAACAATGGACAAAGTAGCCAATATGCTTAAGGAGCAAGGTATATTTAAAAAGTTCACTCTAAAAAGAGAGGAAGAAGTAATACCATGTGATATTATCTCTCCATCATCCCTTGAATACCTCATAATGAAAATAAGATCACCTTTCCAGATCTGAGACACTTTAGACAACTCTAAAGGAGATCTTATGTTTTTAAAGGGACAGTTCAGTGGAAATTATCAATATTTGTTAAATTGTTAGTTTGTGTAATGCCTTCTTAGTTATTCTACATATTCTCTCCCATTTTGAAAAATCAGTTGATTTCATACCCTTTGTTGTTCCCTGCTGTTCACATTAGACAGCTGACATTTCAGGTTCTAACGGTCCTTCTTCTTCCCAGGATGCACCACATATTCCTAACAGTAATTTCTACTGATTGGCAGTTGGATGGGTCAAACATGCTCAGATCTCTACTGAGCAACTGAATCAACCCAGGCACTGGGTCAAGGGCAAGACCATAACGGTCTCTATTAGGGGTCCTGCAAACAGGAAGTCAGTATTTCGGTTGCATTTATTTATACACAGACACAATGCTGAATGGGCCAATTAAGGTCATTGGGATGAAAAAATACTGATCTTTTTTCTGAAAAGCACATGTATTTCCACTGAACTTCCCCTTCAAACAAAACATCCTCCAATCCATGCTTCTACCTGGAAATACCCATTCATACCCATGTCATGGAATTACCCATACCTTAAAGGGACAGTTCAGTGGAAATTATGAATCTTTGTTAAATTGTTAGTTTGTGTATTGCATACTTAGTTATTCTACATATTCTCTCCCATTTTGAAAAATCAGTTGATTTCATACCCTTTGCTGTTCCCTGCTGTTGATATTAGTGCGCTGACATTTCAGGTTCTAACGGTCCTTCTTCTTCCCAGGATGCACCACTTCCTTGGAATGTTCCTAACAGTTATTTCTACCGATTGGCTGTTGGATAGGTCAAAGATGCTCAGATCTCTACTGAGCAACTGAATCAACCCAGGTGCTGGGTCAAGGGCAAGACCATAATGGCCTCTACTAGGGGTCCTGCAAACAGGATGTCAGTATTTTGGTTGCATTTATTTATACACAGACAAAATGCTGAATGGGCAGATTAAGGTCATTGGGATGAAAAAATACTGCTCTTTTTTCTGAAAAGTATATGTATTTGCACTGAACTTCCCCTTTAAAACCTTGGGATGAGGCCCCTAGGATAGATACAGTTATTGTGAAAATAGCAAGGAAAGTTAGGCTAGCTAGAGACGACTGGGTATCCCTCAAGGGCCCCATGGAAAGGAAGGAAGAGGCAGGAACTTAGGAGTATCCATACTTCCTGCTATAAGAATAACAAGCATTGCCAGATGCAATCGCATATGGATTTAAAACTTAGAAGACGCCATAACAGACAGAGTACCGAGAGTAGTTAAACAACTCCAAGATGTTAAACTGGCAAATTTTCCGAGGCATCAATGGACTCCCTTAAATTATCAGCTAAGTCCATGGCTCAATCTACAGTCCCCAGACGTGCTCATTGACTGAGACAGTGGAGATTAGACAGTCAGTCAAAGCAAGGACTGAAAAATCTTCCGTTTAAAGGCGATCAGCTTTTCGGACCAGCTCTGGACGAAGTGATAGAGAAAAACTCCTTTAAGAAATCATTACCAATACCTAAGAACCTAGAAGAGAATTTTCCTCAACCTCCTCGGTGGCACAGTCTCTTCAGCAGGCAAGGCAATATCGTCCAGGCCATCCAAATTTCCAAAAATAATCCTGAAAACATGACCTTTCGTGAAACAAAATACAAGAGGGAAAGGAAGAAAACTACTGTGAATGACAACACCTTCCCAAACTTGGGGGAGGGTTAACAAAGTTTGTGAAAGCATGGCAGAGATCAAAAACAGAGGCCTGGATACATCAAACAGTAGTAAAAGTATATCCAATAGAATTTTCTCAAATTCCCCAGGAGCTCTTAAATCTATCAGTAATAGAGGAAGTACCAAAAAACTTAGAAAAGGAAGGCATATACTCACCCTTTTTTCTAAAAGGAGAATTCAGGGCAATTCTAAACCTAAAATTCTTGAACCAATGGAAACCCTCAGAACAATTTCAAACCAAATTAAGCAAGGGGATTGGATGATAAAAATAGATCTACTGAACGCCTCCCGTCAAATACCAATCCACATGAAACACAGGAGTACCTGAAATTCCATATATTTAAATGGCACTTTCAATACAAATGTGGGCTCTCATTGTTTCCACATACTTTTACAAACATTCTGTCAACTCTAATAGCAAAATTACAGAAAATTAAGATATTTGCACATCTCAACAATATTTTTTAAAACTAAAATTTGCCCCACTGTGTAGTGTTAAAAAAGCCCTACCGTACTCAGCTCCTTATGGTTCTCCTGCAGGGCATGTTCAAAGTCCAGGAAAGTGAAGAGTAGCTGACTGTGTCTTCCGGTGCCTGCTGCTTCCTTGTCCTCAATAAGGATCCTGGCATGCAGAGGGGAGCTCTACCCCCTCCAGATCCCTTCAAGCTGCCACCATGCTTTATCAATAAAAGATCTTTTCTGAAGTGTAGGGCACCCCTCCCCAACCCTAACCGCCAGGCTTATATGTTAAAAAAACTTTTTCCCTCATCTCTCTCCATAGCCGGCACCCGTGTCTGTGATTGCCTAACTCTCAGCCAATCACAGACGCAGCTGCTGGTCCCACCCCTATTGCTACACCAGGGAATGGAGTAGCAATAGTGGCAGAGAGCCAAGGAAACCTGGCGGTTGGGGGGGTTCCCTGCACTACAGGAGAAAAATATTTGGGGGTGAAGATATGTTTTAATAAAACATAGAACACTACTGGAAAACACAAAACATGTTCTAAGGTTCCTAAACAATCACGGCTGGATAATAGATTTGATTTCTCCAAATGTAACTCCAAGCCAAACCACTCAGTTGCTAGGAGTGGTGATAGACTCCATCAAACATCTACTACACCTACCAGAAGAATTCTAGAAAGGGGTAATCAAAGAAGTGAGGAAACTTGTCAGTTTGCCTTTCGTCACAGCAGAAGTATGCCAAAGAATATTAGGGAAACTAACATTAGACTCTGTCCAAAACATCAAACCAGTCCAAATATACAACCACTCCTGGATCATGGTTACAGTAGATGCAAGCCCCAATGGGATGGGGAGCATGCAGCAACAAACAGCTAGTACAGGGAAAGTGGAACCTACACCGAAAATCACAAAACCAGAATCTCAGGGAAATGAGAGCAGTTTGGTTTAGTTTTTTTTTTTTCATTCTTGATTCAGGACCTACCAGTCGAGGTGCAATCAGAAAACATGTCGCTTGTGTACTACCTGAACAAGCAAGACGTTACCAGGAGTCAAAGTCTATAGATACAGGCAGAGGAAATCTTAACCTTGACAAAGAGCAAAGTAAAACAACAGAGGGTTAGGGGGCTGTATGCAAAACTGAACAGGATATTGGGTCAGGTAACCTAATACAGTTTCTTTTGTTGAAGTAAAATAAGCAGGCCAGGATGTGTATTGAACTATCAGGGTTATTCAATAAAAGTTCTTATTGTTAAAAATGGTGCTAATTATGCCCCAACCAATCAGATGTTAGCTTTCAAATGTTAAATAATATATGATTGGTTGGGGCAAAATTAGCACCATTTTTGATGATAAGAATATTATTTAATCTCCCTGCTTGTTTCCACCAGTGGAATTATGTTTAATTGTTCTTCATTCTAATAGACAGGGTTATTTATAACTATTTTCTGTCATTTGAGCATAAATCAATTTCAGAAGCACACACGGGAAACCAATGTTATTTTCTTTGTTTCATTCTTTACTGACGATCTAACAAGTGTGCACGACTGCTAATTAGTATTTACCAATAATCCATTGGAATGTTCCTAAACCTGTAAGATACTTGTACAACTTACTGACATTTTGCAGCCTAATCAATTACAGTTCAATTCTACACCCAATATCGATCCCTTTAGGTGAATTAAAAGCAAATAAAGAATCAATTCATTTGTATGAGTATGATGGATTTATCAATGCCTACTTTGGAAGTTTTCCAATGTGTGTACAAGATTTACACTAATGCAAGGGAATGTTTCTTAACGGCAATAGAATGCATGGGTACTTAAGTCTCCCAAATGCTGCAGTGATGTTGGGTTAGATCCAGCAGTACAACAGAACAACTGCAGGAACTGAATGGGCCAGGATACAGTCTCCCCGGTGCAGTCGGTTTCCTGCTTTACTAGTAGTAGCAGAGCTAATAAACCTGCAGAGAAGCTATCGGTTCTGTATGTGATCACTGCAGCCTAGCCCAGTGGACTCTCCTTACATGTGATGTGTATGTTAACCCATGTAGAGTAAGGGCACAGCCACACGGAATTGCATGTGATCTGTGCGTTTGCACATGTGATTTCTTTTGAGATATGAAATTGCATGCGATTGCGCATAAAAATGCTAATTGCATGCGATTGAAAACGGATGCACAATCGCATTGCACCAGAAAACGTGCGTTTTTGGTGTGTTGCTGCGATTCCTATGAAAGAAAAAAATTGCAAACGCACAAAAATAGTGCAATTGTCGCCTAGCCCTAAGATGGTGTGAAGGGGGTTAATTGTATAGAATGGCACGTGGCATTGATGTGCATCATTAACCATCAACCACTTAATGGAACAGCATGAAATAGATCAGCGTTGGCTTGCGATAATTGCGGTGTTCTGCCTTTAAACAGACAGTCACATGCTTTATACCCCCATTCAACTATGGAACCTTAATAGAACACACCTGTCACTATCATCTAGTTATCACGTTCCAAACCTATTTAAATGCAACCCCCCCATCCACAGTCTATTTCATACTCACAGACATAAGGCTGTAGGTGCAGCTCTCACACAGTACTGAGGATTCTCCCTTTCCCCACACTCATGTTCTGCCTTTCAGGTTCACTGGATACAGAAAAGAGCCTTTCCATATTTCTTCCTAACTTCATCTACAGTCAGTCTGTAGAAGTTTCCATTGCGGGGCCGGGTATCCACACAGGCTCTTTGTTTTGACACAGGCTAGGGAACCTCTCCAGAATACCAAATGGACAGGGGGATGAAACTGACGCAAATTTAAACCAATCAGGAGGAATGATGCTTTCAGATGTGCTCCACCCCTTTCCCTTTTCTCATCATGTTCAGCAGCAATCAGAGCTCAGCTCGTGATAATAATAACAGGATTGGGATTCCGGGTATTGTCACCACAAGGCACTGAAATGTCCAGTTCATTCAAGGGCAAATCTTCACATCCACAGAGCACATGTTTATATGGCATAACAAGGGAATAAAAACAATGACTATCACCTACTCATATACTAGACTGTGTACATGAGGGAAACACAGTTACAACGTAGTAACATTGCTCCTCCCACCACCCACTCCCCATTCTATCTACATCCTGCATCAACATTAACACATTCTGCAGCGGTGTGTTTGGGGGGGTTACTGGTGTTTGGAATCCCCCCTTTCTGCCTGCTCAGTGCAGTCTGCTGCTCCACTTCTCCTGGTGCCCATAGACTGTTATATAGATTGATACATAGACTGTTATATATATTAATACATAGACTGTTATATAGATTGATACATAGACTTATATAGATTGATACATAGACGGTTATATATATTAACACAGATTGTTATATAGATTGATACACAGACTGTTATATAGATTGATACATAGATTGTTATATAGATTGATACATAGATTGTTATATAGAATGATACATAGACTGTTATATATATTAAAGGCTATGTCCACCCCTAAAATAAAAAATTTATATCATGCTCCCCCATGTCCCCCAGCCCCAACCGCATGTTTAGTTTTTTTAAAAAGCCCCCCAAACTCTTACTTACCCTCCCCTCGATCCTCCGCCGCCACTGCCGGCCCTCTGCTTGCGAGAATGCAAGCAGAGGGGCGGGACCGGCAGTCGCGTCTGTGATGGCTGAGCGGCAGCCAATCACGGACGCGGCTGCCGGTCATTCAGTGCAGCGGAGGAAAGCGGAGAGGTAAGTAAGAGTTTGGGGAGCTTTTTTAAAAAAAAACATGCGTTGGGATGGGGACAGAATATTTAGGGGGTTTTTCGCTAGGGGGAGGGATAGTAGAACGGGGGGGAGAGGGAGGGAGAGGGGGGGGGAGGGAGGGGGAGAAGGGCTGCAGCACGCATGGCAGGAATCTCCGGGAGGCCAGGTAGCAGGCAGTGTCCTATATGGACCTGCTAGCCTCCTGGTGGGCAGTTTTTGGAACTTTGGGGGGGGACTACAGGAGAACCAGATGGAGTTGGGATGTGAGGTAAGGATTAAACTACACTACATGGTGGGGCCAGTAGTTGGGGGGATTATAGTTTTGGGGGTGGACATGCCCTTTAATACATAGACTGTTATATAGATTGATACATAGACTGTTATATATGTCTATATACAGTAGATTGATATAGATTGTTACATTGTCAATTGAGCTATGAGTGAGAAGCAGCATGGAGACTGTATCGACATTAACCCTGCATCTGCCTGAGGTGATTATGGAGACTGGGTTTATATACAGACTTACTATATCTACTGTGATGGAGCCAAGTGAGCAGGAAGGGGGACATTAAAAAATCCTGGAGGTGGTTGTACATCTGACTGCCAACATTGTATTATATATATATCATATATACACAGGAGTGATTGTTCCATATATTCATTATACAGAATTAACATTCAATGTGCCCATACATGGTCCATTGTTATCGTCCGCCTCTACTGTAGTAAAGGGAGCCAATTATGGAAATTTTCCGTCTTGCCCGGTAGGTCCCAATACCAATAATATTCAGTGTGAGTGTCACATTCAGAGAGTGTCACAGCTCTGATTTTGAAAGACATTTATGGTAATGTAGTGCAAATGTGGATTTCTCAGTAAAACAGAACATGAGGCTAGGTACCACAGATAAATTATTGGGCCCGTCCATTTACATCGAGAGGTGGTCCGAGACCTGTTGGCAATGGCAAGACCTGTTGGCAATGGCAAATGTCTCCTATGGACTGCACGATCTGCGTGATTGCCTTTTAATTCGATCCAGGTGAATGGGCGTCCGACATCGTTCAATGCCGCTGCTGATTAGCTTGATAAATTTGTGTGCACCCAGCCTTAGGGTGAGGCCACACTGCAACGCACAGGAATCGCACACAAAATCGCGAGCGTTATCGCACGCGATTGTGTGCATGATTCTTGCGCGTTTCGTGCTCGCGTTCGCGTTTTGCGCATGCGTTTTCGCCTTATGGACACGCATGCGTTAACGCACCAAAAATGGTGAACGCATGCGTTACCAAAACGCGAACGGACGCGCAATCGCATGCGCATCGGAAATCGCCTGAATTTTCGTGTTCCCGCGATTTCCATTTTAGCGAAAATCGCGGGCGCAAACGCGAGCACGAAACGCGTGCGCAAACAAGCGAAAAACGCGCTAGTGTGGCCTACCCTTAATGTATATATTTTATAACAAAAGTAAAGGTGATATCTGTTGGCTAACTGTGATGATAATTATGGCAAGTATAGAATAAATATAATATTATATGATCCATATTATTATTATTATAATTATGGATTTATATAGCGCCAACATCTTCCGTGGCGCTTTACAGTTACATAGGGATACATTACATACAGGGTAATACATGTTATACAAAGTCAAACATACACTGGTAATACATAATATAAGTAAACAGAGTGACGAGTTTCTTACAGCAATACAATAGGAGAGAGGACCCTGCCCAAAGAGTTTACAGTCTAGAGGAAATTGGGGTGAGAAATAAGGTGAGGGCAATCGGTAGGCTGTAAATAGATTGACGGTGGAGTGTGAAAGGCTGGTTGGAGCATATTGGGTAGTAAGAGGTGTAATGTCTAGGCCAGGTTATATGCTTGCCCGAAGAGGTGGGATTTAAGGCTACATTTGAAGGTATTAAGGGATGGTGAGTGACAGACAGATGGAGGAAGGGAATTCCAAAGCAGAGGGACAGCACAAGCAAAGTCCTGAATACGGGCATGGGAAGAGGTAACAAAGGTGGAAGAGAGGAGATTGTTTGCGGAGCAGAGGTTGCTCCGATATTGGTGTATCAGCTCTGAGATATATGAAGGGGCTGTATTGGATAGTGCTTTATAGGATAGGGTAAGCAGCTTGAACTTGATCCTTTGTGTGATGGGCAACCAGTGGAGGGACTGACAGAGGGGAGATGCATTAGAGAAGCGAGAAGAGAAATTAATGAGCCAAGCAGCTGGGGATGAGGATGGATTGCTATAATACAACACATGGATGTATTCGGTTATGAACTTCCTACTGGGCTTGCTCGTGGTAACCCATTTAGGAATCACCCCCTTGTTCTGTCTGCATTCTCCTCTGTCCATTTGATTTAAAACTCTCTTTACAGTTCACTTTTATCTCGACCTTGTGTGGCTGTTAATGTTAGCCATAAGCTTGATCTTTCAATTTATCAAATATCAAAAACTGTTTTTCCACATGACATTCCTGAAGCTGCAGCTTTTCCCTGTCCACTCAAAATGTGTGGGACAGGCTTTTGTCAGAAAGACGGGGGAACGGTGGGAGGTAAATTTTGTAGTGCATGGCCAGCGTAACTCACTTTATGACAGTACAAGTGTAACGTCAATCGTAAAGTGTTTTCCACACAGAAAACACCTATGAAGTTTATGCTTTTAACTTTGCAAAAGTGATTAAAAAGGACATTCCATCCTCCCCAAAATGTAACTGCTTCGCCAAAGTCCTTGAAGGGCGATGACCTTCTTCCTGGCTTCCTTCCCTGTTATTGGGTCTTCATGTTTCTGCCTCCTCTTTACTTGCACAAGCTTGTAAGGAGCTTCTGCAGGTAAGGAAGAAGAAGAAAATGGCAATAAAGGGCCCCCTAGCAAAACAGGTAAATATTGCGGTTTATGTTCGGTATGAATATGTGTAGGGAGGTGCAATGTCACCTTAAATTTGGAAGTTGTTGCATCTAAAAATTCATTGGGGCTGCAAATAAAAACAGTGGAACTACATACTTTCCCCCCTAAAATACCAAGATATGTAACCTAAACATATTTTCAATTTGTGTGTGTCAGCAAGGGCACAACCATCCAACTTTGGTCCGTCACAGTTTATATGAAGGCAGTGTTAAAGAGAAGAAAGTCTTTTTAATACAGACATACATACCTTTAGATTTGGTAATAGACAATGGCATTTAAATTCTTATACCATACTGCATAGGTATAGTTCTATAGACAAACGAATTGCTAGGGCACAAATATATATATATTATTTTCAAGTATTTTTTTATGCATGGTTACCTTAACCCTTAAGCTTTCGGCCGATAATCGTGCCATGTATGGGTACATTGTCAGCCGAAAGGCCATTCGGTCGGGGCTCTTTGACTGATTCACCTAGCAGGTTTTCAATGGGTCCCAACTGAACGGCCATTTCAGCCGACAAAGTGCCCATACACGGCACGATTATCGCCCCAAAGAGACATGCATACACATCATGCGTTGCCGGTCGGCACCCATGATGAACCTTTTCATCAGATAACACAGCATAAAAATTAGCCAGAAGCATAATTAGAATACACTCCAGTATTGGTTGTATAGTCAACAACCTGTAGAAAAGGACAGTAAAACCTACTAGTTTGCAGGGCTGTCTGTAAAACTGGAACACTCCACTGCAGCAGTCGGGAATCAGGGTTGCCAGTGAAATAACACCAGAATTCATACCCCACATTGACAGTTTCATTGTGGAAACCGGTGGCTGACAGACCAGCTTCACTAAGGGTTCTGTAGTGTTAAACTGTACCGTTCTGGACAGTGTGGGCCCACTACTGTGTGAACCGATTACAAACCACTTTGGTGGCTGTATTTCTGCTAAAGCACGTGATCTATTATGCGTCTGCTAATGCAGATCAAGCAGGCATTGTCATAAGCAAGTGTTGAACCTCTGAACAGCCAAAAAACAAATAAATAATTTCAGACAGATTAGCATGCTGTACCTGGTTGTTTATTAAATATTTGCCTACATTCACATGTGGGTGGAGGGGCATCTGTCAACCTCTCCCACCTCTTTTTAGGCCCCCAATGTTTTGCAGGTTTTTAAAGGTTATCTCCACCCCAAAATATAACTTTTGCTGTAGTGTGGGGGACCCCCTTGCAACCCTAAATGCAATGATATTAAGTTTAAAAAAAGTCAGGGCTCCCTTCTCGCAAAGTGCGACGTAAAATCGGCCTTCAGACTATTGCCCATACACCCTGAGTGCTGGCACCTTCTGGGCTTTCAGTTTGAAAATCAGTTTTACTTCGACAAATGCTTGCCTATGGGCTGCAGCATTTCATGTTTTTTCTTTGAGGTGTTTGCTAGCTTCCTTCAATGGGTGGCCCAGGAGCTGTCGGGTTCAGTTTGGATATTACACTATCTGGACGACTTCCTGTTCATCGGCCCAGCCAACACGCCGCACTGCAATAGGGCTTTCAGGGCCTTTCTATTTCTGGCCAAAAAGTTCGGGATCCCCATTGCTCACGATAAAACTGTGCAGCCAGTCACTGAATTGCAATTCTTGGGGATCTTTATCGATTTGGCAAGAATGGAATTTCGCCTTCCAGAGGATAAGTTACAGCAGTTGAAAACACTGGTAAGACAGGAATTTTATAACGGCAATACGAGTTGGCAGGAAGATTTTGTTGAGAATGACGCCATCCAGATATTCACGGACGCCTCTGCCTCCTATGGCTGCGGGGGTTGCTTTCAGAGCAAGTGGTTTTCAGTCCCATGGCCAGCTCACTGGCATGGGCTTGAGTCCAATAAAAATTTAGTGCTATTGGAAATCATCCCGATTTATTTCACTATATCAATATGGGAAAAATTATTAGCAAACAAGCAAATTTTATTTAATTGTGATAACCTAGGCGTAGTAGCGGTCCTGAATTCGCTGGCAGCCAAATCACTCCCAGTAGCACAAGTAATCAGGCAGATAGTCTTAAGCTCGCTCCGCTTTAATATTTGGTTGAAAGCTAAGCATTTGCCAGGTTGTTTTAACTCGAAAGCTGATGCGCTTTCCCGTTCACAGCTTCAGCGTTTTCGAAGCCTGTCAGGGAACGCGGAGGAGCAAGGGGAAGAGATCCCACCAGAGCTCTGGGAAGCTATTCGGTTCGAATAACTGAGCTGCTCAAGCAGTCAGTTTCTGACAAAACTTGGCAGTCTTATTTAGCGAGCTGGAAGAAATGGGTATCTTTCAAAGCTGTTTTCAACAACGTTTCAGATGGCTCTTCTATTTCTGCATTATTTGGGTTGCAATGTGCCGATAGTGGGTTGGCAACGGCGAGCATCAAAAAGATTCTAGCCGGCATATCTTTCTTTTCCAGAGTCTACGGTTACAGAGATTATTCTAAGTTACCTTTAGTTGTGCAGATGTTAAAAGGTTTGGAAAGGAGTAACCCCTCCTCGGAGTCAAGAAAACCAGTTACGTTTAAAATTCTCTGGCAAGTTATGGGGGCGTTAGATAAAGTTTGTACTTCCCCCTACGAAGTTTTGTTATTCAAAGTGGCATTTCTCCTTATGTTCTTTTTAGCCTTAAGAATTAGCGAATTAGTCAGCGGTTCAAGGAAATCACCGGGGGGGTCTGCAAATGTCGGATGTGTGTTTGACAGGTGATAAACTTAAGAGTCTTAGTATCGAAATCAAAGACAGATCAGAAAGGTTGGGGTAAGGTTCTTTTTATATACTCGAGTCAATATCTTTTTCTCCTTTTTTTAGCTAAAACTAGGTACCTCGGTTTATACTCGGGACGGTTTATACTAGAGTATATACAGTAAGTATTTTTCCACACTACACAGTGAGGAAAATTTTAGTTTTGGGGATGGACATGCCCTTTAAAAAGTTTCTGACATTCCTCCTAACTTTACAGTTCATATTTTAACCATTTGATTTTTTTTATGCCACGCCTCTTCTGTGACATAAATTAAGTAACGCGCAGAGGCCCACCCCTCACTCCGCCCCTTTTGTGACATCATTGACGTCACATCGGTCCGCCCCCTTCTCCCCACCCTGCCCGGAAGCAGATTCGGCAGGGTGGGATGTCTGGATTTAAACATAGCAGTGTGGAAAACATTTATTTTTATTTTCATTTGCTTAGTAACAAGACATTTTGATCTAGTGACTTCAGATGGTAACTTTTCAGTTAAACTCAGGATACTCTTAAATCATTCCCAGCTGGGATGGGATAACTGTTTGCGTGCGTATGAAGCATTAGGATGATATCAAAACAGCACAATCCACTGCCCAAAGGCTAAGAATTTCCCTCCCAATCCTTGGTGCATTTTGGAGTCTGAGAGAAAATTAATCTTAAACCAAGTTGATGATTTCTTTTCATGTTTGTATGGAATCTGAATTATACATAAGTGTTTAGATTAGTTTGCAAATGTAAATCTACCAGTCTGACTGAGGGTTCGTACACACGGGTTATGCGCACACACAATTCCAGATGAATGACTCCAAGCACATACACGTAAGCGATTATCGCCCAAAGCGGCTGTTCGTTGGTTTGTTCAATAGGGCTAGGCCCCACTTACGCGTTTTTTGCGCAATTGTGCACGCGTTTTGCGACAGTGCAAGTGATTTGGTTATAATGGAAATCGCGGGAACGCGAAATGCCACGTGATTTCCTATGCGTATTGCGCGTCCGTTCGCGTTTTGGTAACGCATGCGCTCACGATTTTTGGTGTGTTAACACATGCGTTGCCATAACAAAAAACGCACAAGAAACGTTTGAGTGCGATAACGCTTGCGATTGCGTGTGCAATTTAGTGCATTCTATGGACCATGCCCTCAGGAATCATGGGTGAAATCGCCCATGTGTACGAACCTTAAGACTAAGATTTAAAGACCTTATGACTAAAGCTGGAAACACACTCTAACGATAAAGGAAATTCTGTCCATTACTGCTAAAGTGTGTACTTCCGAGTGTTCCTGAGGCCAATGGATGTTAGTGCCTAAAAGTTTCCCCCAGTCATGGTCAAGTAAATTACACGAAGGCACAGGTACACACACCTATTAATATACTCTAACACCCACCCCACCTATCAGTTTCCATGGTAACAGACACACAATAATAAAAAATATATGCATTTATTCAGAAGGGATTATGAAATTTAAATGTCCACTTTTATTACCATAGCAAGATTATTCAATTCTAAAACATGCCTGCAGCACAGACACACACGTTACATTCCAAAATGCAGCCTTTTAAGCCAAATTCAAAGTTAATACTTTCTGGTTTCTTTCCTGTATAAGAAGGAGCACAGCATCAAAGGACCAGGGCACAATCCTGCCTCTCTAAAGAGGTCTTTTAAGGCGTCTCCTTAAGCATGCAGTACGGGTTTCTTTCCTGTATAAGAAGGAGCATATAGCATCAAAGGACCAGGGCACAATCCTGCCTCTCTAAAGAGGTCTTGTAATGCCTCACCTTAAGCATGCAGTACAGTTTTGGGCACCAGTCCACAGAAAGGATATAAACTGATAAAACCAATAAAGAATTTGTGTTATAAAGATAAGATTAGTTAGGTTTGATTTCCATAGATAAAAAACATTTTACTGTTAGATCAGGCCTTCAGTTCACCAGCCACAGTTATTTCAGCCCTCTAGTTCACCAGCCAGTGTTGACTTAACAGTGGCTGGTGAACTGGAGGGCTAACTTAGGGTATGTCCACACCCTAAACAAATTTTTTTCTAGTGATTGGAAATCCCCCAAAACCTAGACCTTGCATGGTCTAAATAGCTCAATTCTGCCTCTAAATATAGTTACCAGCCCTTCTTCCCTTGGCTGCCTTCTGTTTGTTTTTTTATGCATGGAAGCAAGCAGAAGGGGTCGAATCGGCCACGATAGTGATTGGCTGAGACGCAATGTCTCAGCTAACCACAGTTGTGGCTGTGTGCAACGCCTTCTGTGTGCAATGTAAAACGCCATAGACCATATCTGAAATTGCACTCCCAATTTTCAATTATTTCACTATATTGGCATGATCCAGCAGTATGGCAGCTCCCACATTGTTCCCTGTCACGTGTAATTACAGGGTTAATTCATGTTAACTTGTAAGCCCTGCTTCCTTTCCCAAAGTCGCTCCGTTTTGTGGTCACCCTGACTCTACTCCTCGAAAAAAACACATTCCAATAGATGTTTTATACATCATCATCTGTAGACAACGTTTCTGTCCACGCCCTTTCTCTCAACATCCAATGTAATAATAAACTACATAGTTGAGTCAGGACTTTTACTACATCCGATGTTGGTTCAAATTCTTTTCTTTCTCCTCCCAGGCGCGTAAAGGGTCTCTTAGTGGGTCTAGATGACAATCAGGGTCGGCGTGACTAAGTTCTGTCTGGCTTGTTCTGTAACTTGTATCAAGCACATTGGTATAGATTTTCAAAACGTGGGTCTGGAGGGAGGTGAGGCGCATGCCCCACGTTTCCTACGGCGGTCTGTAAGTTTAGAATGCCCGTAGGCTAGGACCGTGTATCGGTTCCTCCTTAAAGGAAGTTGGCTCGCGTGATTGGAGTGTGATATTCTGAAAGGTTTTTATCCCTGAGTGGAATGGTAAAAACTGGTGCTGTGGTGTTTTCTTTCAAATAGTAAAAGTAGTCGTAGACTCCGCCAGGTGGCGATCTGCATTTTTTAGTTTTCTCTTTGGAAGAGTTAACTGGGAGCAGTACAAAGAGGATAATTTCCCCCCCTGGATTGAGAGATCCCTAATTGCGGGTTGGACTCGCAACTTGTAGTTGGATTACACGATAATACTCCTGCAGGGCGGCAAACCTGCACATAGATGAGATTATGTTTTCTCTCCTTACCTAGGATTTGCTTTCTCCCGGCGTGAAGTTGTAAAAAAGGAAGTTTAGGGGACGGGGACGGTAAGAGTTAAGCTTACACGGCAGTGTGGTTCATTTGAAGTTTTGAACTTCTGAGTTGTGTTTTCTTTGCTTGTTTAGCATTATACGGAACCTTAATAGACCTTACCTTTGTATGTCTTGTGTGTTTTATGTGTAACCATTTTTGTCCTGTCAAATTTGTTAATTTGGCTGCCTTGCTGACTTTGCGCTTATTGTCCTGCTTTTGCTTACACGGATGGAAATTTTCAGTAAGGTGTCTGACCCAAACATGGTAGTCATTTAAAGTATATTAAAGTGTTTTTAAATTCTAAGTTTGACAGTTTCCAATGTCTGAAAAAACTGATAACAAGACTGGTAAAGAATTCCGAAGCATTTCCTGGTAACGCCAGAGGTATTAGGTGTATTTGTATGGTGGTAGCAGTTTAATGGCAATCCTGGTTTGATAATATATTGGGTGTTGATAAAAGATTGTATATTACCCATATGAGGATTCTTAGTGGAATTTTATTATAATCTAGTTTCTTATAAGTAGAATGTTTTATATTATAAATGTATCTTTTCCCTTCCTGGGGAAGGGTAAAAATTCTGTGTCTAACATTCTCTACAGTTCTCACTTCCTGACACCCCCCACTTCCCCCCTCCTTCTCTTCTTTTGCCTCGTGGAAAACGAAAGTAATTTGTGTGTAAAAAACCTAGGTTTAGGGGGACTTATTAATTGCATAGTGATCTTAATTGTTTTTGCCTCTGCACGTGTTACCGTTTAAGGAAAATAAGTGTTATTTCCTAAGAAGGTTTTCAAAAAGGTGGATAGGCAATATAGGTTAAAATGTCTACGGAGGTTTTTTTTTATATTATAGAGGTTTTTGAGAAAGTGAAGATTAGGAAAGTGGTAGAGTTTTTCTGGTGGTTTTTCAAAGAGGAGTTTATCAGAATGAATCACTTAAACTACTATTAGATATTTATTTGTTATAAAATTAATTCATAGTGAGACCCGTTATAAATCCTATAGCTAAAGTAGGAATGTGAAAATATCGTCACAAGATAAGATATCCCCATATGATGCTTGTAATGGATGTTTCCCCATTGATTCCCTGCTGTGTCACAGCTCAGGACAAAATGTGTAATCCTATTTGGTGGTTCTTCAGATTACAGGTAAGCTGTTTACTTTTTTTTAATGATACAGGACTATGTGCGCTCTTCACAGCTCCTTATATTAAGTGTCCCTCAGCTGATTGAAGCCTTTTGTAAATTTTATTCGGGGTAACCTGCAGCAGACTAAGAATACACAAATTTTGTCCCTATATGGATGATGGCCTATTGTTTATTGTCCTTATTTTTCCTTAATTTTACCAGAGTCCACCCATATATAATACAGTTTTAGTAAGTAAATTGTGTACCTCATTTCTTTAGTGGCATAACTTGGTTGGAAGTAAAAGTTGATGTACGGATTAATTTTTAATGGCCCCTAACCCCTTCACAAGATCATAATTCATAGTATTGTCTGCCAATGGTTTGTACCTTTTTTAAACAATTGAGTAATTACAAAGACGTCTGTCCTATTTTATAACCCCTAATTATAACCCGCTCATAATACGATAATTCCTATATTTGGGAATATTTACAGCCCTTAAGTTAGCATTTCCTTTCGGGCCAATACCCACATGTAATACAGTTTGTTGATTTTAAGACATGCTTTCCTTTGCGTGTCGGCTGTGCTACGGCTCAGTCTTTTTGTAATTTATTTTTTAAAGTCCCACATTTCATCTGTGTCACTGTTTGGCCTTGTTGAGTTCAACCAATCCTCTATGTCACAGACTCTATGGCTCTCTGTGTAAGTGTTATCACATATAATGGGTTCAGCCACATGGTTCTAGGATTATTAAATATGTTAATTGTCAATTAATTAATATGGTTATTGTGGCACCAGAGCATGGATTCTCTGGAAGATGGGTTAATTGGTTATGCAGGGTATGCCCAGCGTGGGATATAAGGCTGTCTTTCTATGATTGATTAGTGTAAAATTATACATCCACATATATAAAGGAAATTGGGAGGAGAGCTTGAATATAAGACAAGGAGTACAAGTTCCAATTAAGACACATTAGAGAAAGGGGCTTGCAGGGGGATTGATAACTGTGGATAATACTTACGATCACCATACAATCTAACTATCTGGGGCATTGTGTCCCAATAGAACTGTTCAGAGGACACGAGGGACACCTTAAGACTTTGAAGAAAAAAGTGTTTTAGGCTTCAAGGTGGGACGGGTTTTCACTAGTGAGAACGGTAAAGCTATGGAACTGGTCTTCCATGGACGGGTTATAGCAGTGTCATTGGTCAGTTTCAATATAAGCTGGATGAGTTTTCTGCAACAAGGAATGTTACAAGTTACTGGTAGTGTATCGAAAGTCGAGTTGGGAATAGGTTTGTCACTGTGAGAACGGTAAAGCTATGGAACTGTCTTCCAGTGGAGTTGTTATGGCAGGTTCATGGTCAGTTTAATAAAAAAGCTGGATGAGTTTCTAACAAACAAGGAATGTTACAAGTATCTGGTATTGAGTATATATAGTATAGTTGGAAGTGTTTGTCACTGTGAGACGTTAAAGCTATGAACTGTCTTCCCGTGGAGTTGTGTATGCAGGTTCATTGGTATTTACATAAAGCTGGTGAGTTTTCTACAACCAGGAATGTTCAGTTACTGGTATTGATACTAAACGTAGAGTTGGGAAAGGTGTTTTTCACTGTGAGAACGGTAAAGCTATGGAACTGTCTTCCATGGACGTTGTTATGGCGGTTCATTGTCAGTTTAATAAAAGCTGATGAGTTTCTAAAAACAAAGGAATGTTACAAGTTACTGGGATTGGATTCCATAAAGTAGTAGTTGGTGAAAGGGTTTGTCACTGTGGTAACGGAAAGCTATGTGAACTGTCTTCCGTGGAAGGTTTTATGGCAGGTTCATTGGTCATGTTTAATAAAAAGCTGGATGAGTTTTCTACAAACGGGGCGGATGTTACAAGTTACCTGGATTGATATAAAAGTAGATTGGAAAGGTTTTGTCAACTGTGAGAACGGTAAAAAGACTATGGAACTGTCTCCAGTGGAGGTTGTTATGGCAGGTTCATTGGTCAGTTTATAACAGTGGATGAGTTTTCTACAAAACAAGGAACTGTTACAAGTTACTGGTATGATACATAAAGTAGAGTTGGGAAAGGGTTTTTCACTGTGAGAACGGTAAAGCTATGGAACTGTCCTTCCAGTGGACTTTTGTTTTGGCAGGTTTCATTGGTCAGTTTATAAAAGCTGATGGTTTCTACAAACAAGGAATGTTTACAAGTACTACTGGATTGATCCATAACGTAGAGTTGGGAACGGGTTGCTCACTGTGAGAACGGTAAAGCTATGGAACTGATCCTTCCAGTGGACGTTGTTTCGGCAAGGTTCATTGGTCCAGTTTTATAAAAATGCTGGATGGTTTCTACAAACAAGGAATGTTACCAGTTACTGTGGTGATGGTACATAAAGTAGAGTTGGGAAAGGGTTTGTCCACTGTGTAGAACGGTAAAAGCTATGGAACTGTCTTCCAGGGCGTTGTTATGGCAGGTTCATTGGTCAGTTTAATAAAAGCTGATGAGTTTCTACAAACAAGGAATGTTGCAAGTTACTGGATTAGATACATAAAGTAGAGTTGATCCAGGGAAATTTCCGATTGCCACTTGGGTCAGGAAGGAATTTTTTCTTAGTAACCTTTTTTAGTTTAAAAACCTCCACTAACATCAATCCAAGATGGCGGCCAGTGAAAATCCCATTGTAATGTGAGTTTATCTGGCCCTTTAAAATATGGACTGCTATCAGAAACCAGAGGTCAGTGCCAACTCCCACACTCCCTTGCCATCCAAGTTTCCACATATTTTGGTTTATGTCTATGTATATTCTGGTCTGATGTTGCCCTATTCCCCATCCATTGGTGCTGGTTTAACCCACTCAAGAAGAAAAATCAGGCAACCCTGCTTTTCCCCACTAACCTGAAACCCATGCATTTCCTCGTGTCCCCACATACTTGAACCCCATACCAAACAATTTGCTCTCCCCAAGCCCCCCCACCCCCCCCCCCCCCCCACCCCCCATACCACCTACACCCCATGCCTCCCTGTGCCCCATCAACCAGAAACCATGAGTTTTCCTGTTGCCAACATACCTAACAAACCATGTGCTTTCCTGTGCCCCACATACCAAACCATGTGGTTTCCCTGTGCTCGCACATACGTAACACCTTACTACAAACCATGTGTTTCCCTGTGCCCCACACACCTTAAACACCCATTACTAACACCATGTGTTTTCCTCCTGTGCCCCCACCACACTGAACACCATTACTACACCATTGTTCCCTGTGCCCCACACCACCTTAACACCATGTTTCCTCCCTGTGCCCCAACACCTGCAACAGCACATTACTAACACCATGTGTTCCCTGTGCCCCACACCAGCCTCCTAACACCCATGTTTCCCCCTGTGCCCCACACACCCCTGAAACCCATTACTATGCCCATGTGTTTCCCTGTGCCCACACACCTGAACCACCATAAGCTTCCTTGACATGGTGTTGGTCCACTCCAGACACCATCCATGTGCTTTCCCCTGCAAGTTTACACATAACCGCAAACAACAAAAACCTTCCCATATACATCATCCACACTTAAATGAAATTACCATTTACACCAGCCTTACACACACAGTTCTGAATCCCCTTTGTAACTCACTTTTACAAGTTTCCTTGTAAACTACACCACACTAAGCGCCTCTTTACACACATTGGAACACAACAGCAGAGGTTATCTCCGATAACTTGCAGAACTACCGCCCATTCATGTGACTGATCATGTTCTGCAAAGGCCCCCTCCCCCTCCTTTAGCCCAATTGAAACTAGATTTCACCCTTCATCACCGGACTCAAGTGATACGTCATCACCCCAAAGCGCCGTTGAGGAAAGAGCGAACTTCTGGTAACTGAGGTACACACTTTGTGTCCGGGCACCATGGGAGCCCACTTAGCCCGCCGATTACTGGGTGAACCAGAACCGGGACCCCAATCACTATGCAGCTAGTCCCGAGTCAGGCATCCTATCTGAGAGAGGTAACGGAATAGAGGCAGATGAGACTCTCAGTGAACATCTTGGAGAGTGAATATCTGTATGTATGGGGTGTATCCGGACAGTGCCCCCCGGCCGTATAGTATGTAATGAGGGACAGTACCATAAACGACGGCAATATAATATGTAATAAAGGGACTGCCATAATAACTTGTTATAACAGGGGACATGTGCCATATAACTGTTTACAGGCAGTATATAAGATTACAGGGGACAGTGCCATATAACTTGTTATACAGGGGACAGTGCCATATACATGTTATACAGGGGACAGTGCCATATAACTTTATACAGGGGACAGTGCCATATAACATGTTATACAGGGGACATTGCCATATAACATGTTCACATGGGACGTGCCATATAATGTTACAGGGGACAGTGCCATATAACATGTTATACAGGGGACAGTGCCATATAACATGTTATACAGGGGACGTGCCAATACTTGTTACGGGGACAGTCCATATATGTAATACAGGGGACACTGTGCCATATAACATGTTATACAGGGGACAGTGCCATATAACCTGTTATACATAGGGGACAGTGCCATATAATTGTATACAGGGACAGTGCCATATAACTGTTATACAGGGGACAGTGCATATAACATGTTATAACAGGGGACAGTGCCAGTATAACATGTTATACAGGGGACAGTGCCATATACCATGTTATTAGGGGACAGTGCCAATAACATGTTATACAGGGGACAGTGGCCATATAACATGTTATACATGGGGACAGTGCCATATACATTGATCAGGGGACAGTGCCATATAACTGTTATACAGGGGACAGTGCCATATAATTTGTTATACAGGGGCACAGTGCCATATATAATGTTATACGGGGGACTGCCATATAAAGTTTTCATGGGACAGTGCCATAATTCAATATGTTATACAGGGGACAGTGCCATACAATCATGTTATACAGGGACAGTGCCATATAACTTGTTATTACAGGGGACAGTGCCATATAACATGTTATAACAGGGACAGTGCCATATAACATAGTTAACAGGGGACAGTGCCATATAACATGTTATACAGGGGACAGTGCCATTAACATTTATACAGGGACGTGCCATATAAATTTATACAGGGGACAGTGCCATATAACATGTTATACAGGGGACAGTGCCATATAACATTGTTAATACATGGGACAGTGCCCATATAATTGTTATAATACTGGGACCGTGCCTATAATTTGTTTTAATACCAGGGGACAGTGCTATAATTTGTTATACAGGGGACCGTGCCATATCATTGTTATAAACAGGGACAAGTGCGCATATCAATGTTAACCGGGACAGTGCCATATAAAATGTTAATCAGGACAGTGCCATACAATATGTTTATACAGGGGACAGTGCCCTCAATTGTTATACAGGGGACAGTGCCATATAACTTGTTATACAGGGACAGTGCCATATAACAGTTTTACAGGGGGACAGTGCCATATACATTTATACCAGTGGGACAAGTGCATATAACATGTTTATACAGGGACGTGCCATATAACATGTTACAGTATTACAGTTTCGGGACAGTGCCATATAACATTGGTTTCAGGGGACCGATGCCATATAATGATACGGGAATGTCCATATAAGTTACTACGGGGACATGCCATATAATTTGTTTATACAGGGGACGTGCGTCATATATTTGTTATACAGGGGCAGTGCATATAAACATGGTTATACAGGGGACGTGCCATATAACATGTTATATAACAGGGGACCGTGCCATATAAATGTTCAGCGGGGACAGTGCCATATAATTTGTTATACAGGGACAAGTGCCTATAACATGTTTTATACAGGGGACAGTGCCAATAAACATAGTTATACAGGTGACGTGGCCATATAAATGTTATACAGGGGAACAGTGCCATACAATATGTTATACAGGGGCAAGTGCCATACAATATGTTATACAGGGGACAGTGGCCATATACTTGTTATACAGGGGACAGTGCCATCTACAGGTTATACAGGGGACGTGCCACTATAACTTGAGCTTTGCAGGTAAGGAAGAAGAAGAAGAAAATGGCAATAAAGGGCCCCTAGCCAAAACAGGTAAATATTGCGGTTTAGTTCGGTATGAATTATGTGTAGGGGGTGCAATGTCACACCTTAAAATTTTGGAAGTTGTTGCATCTAAAAATCATTGGGGCTGCAAATAAAAACAGGTGGAATACATATTTCCCCTAAAATACACAAGATATGTAACCTAAATATTTTCAATTTGTGTGTCGTCAGCAAGGGCACAACCATCCAACTTTGGTCCGTCACGTTATTATGAAGGCAGAGTGTAAAGAGAAGAAAGCTTTTTTACAGTAAGACATACATACCTTTAAGATTGGTAATAGAACAATGGCATTTAAATTCTTATACCATACTGCATTAGTATAGTTCGAGTA
Organism: Hymenochirus boettgeri; assembly: GCA_019447015.1. Lineage (NCBI taxonomy): Eukaryota > Metazoa > Chordata > Amphibia > Anura > Pipidae > Hymenochirus > Hymenochirus boettgeri. The sequence goes on from CM033475.1 coordinate 163,205,238, forward strand.
GACAACGAATTGCTAGGGCACAAATATATATATATTATTTTCAAGTATTTTTTTTATGCATGGTTACCCTAACCCTAAGCTTTCGGACCGATAATCGTGCCATGTTATGGTACATTGTCAGCGAAAGGGCCATTCGGTCGGGGCTGTCTTTGCCTGATTCACCTAGCAGGTTTTCAATGGGTCCCAACTGACACGGCCATTTCAGCGACAAAGTGCCAATACACGGCCACGATATCGCCCCAAAGAGACCATGCATACACATCATGCGTTGCCTGGTCGGCACCCATGATGAACCTTTGTCATCAGATAACACAGCATATAAAAATGTAGCCAGAAGCACTAATTAGAATACACTCAGTATTGGTTGTATACGTCAACAACCTCCTGTAGAAAAAAGGACAGATAAAAGGTTCCTACTAGTTTTGCAGGGCTGGTCTGTATAACTGGAAACCACTCCACTTGCAGCAGTCGGGGAATCAGGGTTGCAGGAAAATAACACCAGAATTCATACCCCACATTGACAGTCATTGTGGAAAACCGGTGGCTGACAGACCAGCTTCACTAAGGGGTTGTAGTGTAAACTGTACCGTTCTGGACAGTGTGGGCCCACATACTGTGTGAAACCGATTACCAAACCACTTGGTGGCGGTATTTCTGCTAAAGCACGTGATCTATTGCGTCGCTTAATGCGATCAAGCAGGCATTGTCATAAGCAAGTGTCTGAACCTCCGAACAGCCAAAAAACAAATAACATAATTTCAGACAGATTAGCATGCTTAACCTGGTGTTATTAAATATATTGCCTACATTCACATGTGGGTGGAGGGGCAATCTGTCAACCTCTCCACCTCTTTTTAGGCCCCCCATGTTTTGCAGGGTTTTTAAAGGTTATCTCCACCCAAAATTATAACTTTTGCTGTAGTGTGGGGGACCCCCTTGCACCCTAAAGCAATGATATTAAGTTAAAAAAAATGCCCAGAAACATACGTACCAACCTTTTGTTCCTCGCCTCTGCCTATTGGAGCAGGGGATGGCTTCATCATCCGGAACATGGATGGTGGGAGCCAAGGGTTTAAGGGACGCCGCCGGGAGCGTTTCGCCAGCAACCGGGGCTTGCCCAACCAATCGCATGCGCCGCCTGTGGCGGCAACTAGGGCTGCGCAGCCAATCCCGCTGATTGCTGGATCCCCTGAAGGAAGTTGTTAGGCGGGAGATACAAGCAGGCAGAGCAGGAGCGCAACACAGGCGTCGGGAGCTGCTGTGGGAAGCTTTCTGAGGCGCAGGAAAAAAAGGACTTTATCCTGAGAGGAAAGCAGCTGGGTAGGATGGATGGAACAGAGGTACCAGCGGGGGGGGGGGGGACGGTTTATAGAGTGGACTCGCGGCGCAGGGAGGGAGAGAGAGAGAGGAATGAGTCAGCCTGTCAGCCAGCAGTTAGAAGCGGGGCTTCACAGAGAATCTGAGAAGTGGCAGCAGAGAGTGCTTCCCCTCATAAGGACAGTAAGGCACGCAGGGGGGAAAAAATCCAGGAGAATGAAAGGCCAAGAAGAGCAGCTACAAAACCCAGTCTGCGGCAAACAAGAGGGGCTGTCAGACCACCAGGGATCCCTGGATTCAGGGTGGCAGCAGTGCTCCAGGGGCCAGGGGAGGGGAAGGGCTCAGATGGTGGTCTCAGGATGAGGGTCGGAACAGAGAGGCACTTGCACAAGGGAGAAATGTTCGCAAGCAGGAGCCTACCAGGGAATACAACATGGAGGCAGCTACGGCAGGGCAGGTCACCATCCAGTGGACTAGTGTCCGCCAGCGGTCGGCCCCAAGGGTTGCCTTCGCTTATGGATTATGGCAGGCTGGGTAATATGGGGGCAGCGGGACTCCTATGGACATAAAACGGGCTAGATGGAAGAGACGAGACACTCGGAGGCAGAGGTAAACCAATCTAATCATACTATCCCGGGACTTAAGCAATGCATGGACAATATTTTAAAATTGGCAGGACTACTGCATTGCCCCAGAGCAGAGAATGCAGGAGTACATGAGGCCAACTATAAGACCACAGAGTTGCGAACTTACGCGCTTGGCTGATTAAGTAGTGCAGTAGGCGAAAAAAAATTCTAAAAGGGGATTATGTAGATTATTTTAGCGTCTGCTACCACGGAGCTGGGTAGCAGAGAACAAGGAGGAGGATAGGGAAGCGTTTGTACCAGAAGCTTCCCCCAAAAAATTGGCGCAGGCATTGGGACTTTACGCCAATATTAATGTTCTAAGGGCTAGGCCACAAGAACGCAAACGCAATGCAATCGCATGCGATTCATGGCGATTTTGTGCGTCTGCGCTTGCGATTTCTTCAATAAGTATAGGGAAATCGCATTGCGATGCGATTAAAATGCAGAACGCAAAAACGCACATCGCACCGGACAAACGCGCGCGTTTTTTTTGCGTTGACGCGTTTTCAATGATTTTTTAAATATACGCAAGCGCCAATCGCAAGCGCAAAAAAAAAAAAACGGCAGCAGTGTGGCCTAGCCCTAAATACCCGGAAAAACGCCCGGGTTGTTCACAAATCTTTATTGGAAGCAGATGCCTACAGGAACAGCGTTGGCGGTATGGGGTGGTTTTCTATGACGACCAGAGTTCGTCAAAAGAGTTCCTTACACAAAATCTGCCAGTGGGGGGTTAAGGATGTTGTATGTGGCGATTTCGATGATGACGTCAAAAGCACAACAGGCGATGCATGGTTTGGGGCAAGATTTCAGAGCACGCCTCTGGCAACCCACAACAAAAAAAAAAAAAGTGCCCACAGTAACCCGTGCTGGGCATTCAATGAGGGATCTGCAGGTGGCAAGAACAAGTGCCGCTTGGCCGAGTGCTCCTATGGCAAGGGGTCCTAACCCCTTCCACAAGTGCAGCAGGAGATTATCGGTAGTGGGGGAGGCAGGGGTTTTAAGAGCGACTGGGACAGCCATCTGGGCCACTCCGGGTGAAATTGCCCAGAAATGCTACATTTCTAAGTTGTATTTCTAAAGTTCGAAAATTTTGGGAAATCGGATTCCCAGCGGGGGTTTTGGATCCCATTTGAAGCAAAAAAGGGAACCGATACACAGTGTAGGATAATTTGGTTCAGTTGGTCACACTGTTGGACAAGTAAGGGAAAAAAACCAGAAAGAATTGCTGGCAAGGTAGTCGCTGGCACGTTTGCGTCCTCCATTTTTGTTGAGGAGTTTAGGATATCCCATTTGTAGGACTGGTTCCCAAAAACAGGTTAACTGAATTTCGTTATATACATCACCTTTCTTTTTCCAAAGTGGAGGCTTGTTAACGACGACATATGATCCAGAGCTGTTAAAGTAAAATACACGTCGTTTGATAAGGCCCTTGAAATGTGAAACAAACCGGGCAGGGCTCCCTTCTCGCAAAGGCGACGTAAATAATCGGCCTTCAGACTATGCATAACCCTGAGTGCTGGCACCTTCTGGGGCATTCAGTTGAAAATCAGTTTTACTTCGACAAATGACTTCCTAGGGCTCGACATTTTGTTTTTTCTTGAGGTGTTTTGTAGATTCCTTCAATGGGGGGCCCAGGAGCTGTCGGGTCAGTTGGATATTACACTATCTGGACGACTTCCTGTTCAATCGGCCAGCCAACACGTCCGCAACTGCATAGGGCTTTCAGGGCCTTCTATTTCTGGCCAAAAGTTCGGGAATCCCCATTGCTCCGATAAAAACTGTGCAGCCCAGTCACATGAATTGCAATACTGGGGATCTTTATCGATTTGGCAAGATATGGAATTGCGCTTCCAGAGGATAAGTTTACAGCAGTTGTCGAAAACCACTGGTAAAGAAGGCTATGTGCAGAAAAAAACAATGAGGGCTAAGGAAATACAATCCCTTTTAGGCCCACCATCATTATTGCCACTAGGAAAATCCCCATGGGGCCGTTGCGTTCACGCGTCAGCCTGTGCCAAGCTTTAACAGGTGTTGCAAATTAAAAAGCTGGCATTGTCAGGGGTAACAGGGAGGTTAAAGGAGGACCAAGAGGTATGGCATTCATTCCTAGAATTTTATAACGGCAATAGAGTTGGCAGGAAGATTTTGTTCAGAATGACGCCATCCAGATATTCACGGACGCTCGCCTCTATGGCTGCGGGGGGGTTGCTTTCAGAGCAAGTGGTTTTCAGTCCATGGCCAGCTCACGGCATGGGCTTGAGGTCCATATAAAAATTTAGTGCTATTGGAAATCATCCCGATTTATTTCACTATATCAATATGGAAAAATTATTAGCAAACAAGCAAATTTTATTTAATTGTGATAACCTAGGCGTAGTAGCGGTCCTGAATTGCTGGCAGCCAATCAACTCCAGTAGCACAAGTAATCAGGCAGATAGTCTTAAGCTCACTCCGCTTTAATATTGGTGGAAAGCTAAGCATTTGCCAGGTTGTTTTAACTCGAAGCTGATGGCTTTCCCGTTCACAGCTTCAGCGTTTTCGAAGCTGTCAGGGAACGCGGAGGAGCAAGGGGGAAGAATCCCACCAGAGCCTCTGGGAAGCTATTCGGTTCGAATAATGAGTGCTCAAGCAGTCAGTTTCTGACAAAACTTGGCAGTCTTTTATTAGCGAGCTGGAGAAATGGGTATCTTTCAAAGCGTTTTTCAACAACGTTTCAGATGGCTCTTCTATTTCTGATTATTTGGGGTTGCAAATTGCCGATAGGGGTTGGCAACGGCGAGCATCAAAAAATTCTAGCCGGCATATCTTTCTTTTCCAGAGTCTACGGTTACAGAGATTATTCTAAGTTACCTGTAGTTGTGCAGATGTTAAAGGTTTGGAAAGGAGTAACCCCTCCTCGGAGTCAGAAAACCAGTTACGTTTAAAATTCTCTGGCAAGTTATGGGGGCGTTAGATAAAGTTGTACTTCCCCCTACGAAGTTTTGTTATTCAAAGTGGCATTTCTCCTTATGTTCTTTTTAGCCTTAAGAATTAGCGAATTAGTCAGCGGTTCAAGGAAATCACCGGGGGGGTCTGCAAATGTCGGATGTGTGTTTGACAGGTGATAAAACTTAAGAGTATTAGTATCGAAATCAAAGACAGATCAGAAAGGTTGGGGTAAGGTTCTTTTATAGGAGCATTCCCAAGGCGGAGGTGTTGTGCCCCTATTAAGGCATTTAGGGAATTTTTGGTCAGTAAGGGTACGGGGGGTAGGGCCACTCTTAAACACCAGGGACGGTTCCTTTTGTCTAGGTTTCAGCTCAGAAGGGTTTGCAGTTTACAATGAGAAGATAGGTTTTAACCCAGCAGACTACATTCCACTCTTTCGTATAGGGGCTGCAAACCAAGCTTATGTGCTGGGGCTCCAGTTCAGCGGATTAAAGACTTAGGCGATGGGAGTCGGGCAGATATAAGTCTTATATCCGTCGGGTTTGGATGATTTGCTGTAAATGATTCTGTTTTGCAGGGCCACAAGCCAAGTATGGATTTGGGACATTTTTATGTGTTGTTGGCAAAACGCAGAGCAAGTAGAAGGACCGTATGGAGTCAATCTGAGATTCTCAACAAAAAAAGTTAAAGGTGCTTTGGGCAGGGCAAAGAGGAGCTATGTGGTTAGATTTATTTCCAATGATCTCCAGAAATGTTATCTAAATGGGGCAAACCTGCCATATTATCATCCACCTGGGAGGGAAGACTAGGAAGGTTTAAAACAGTGGAGTTGATCAAGAATTGCAGGAGGGATCTAACTCAGTTGCAATTTTCCTTTCCAGAGATTATTTTCGGTTGGCTGAGGTGTCACTAGGCTAATTTGGCTGGAGGTTAAAGAGTTACAACCTCTAGACAAATGCAAGAAAAAAGGCTAACCACGCCATCTTTAAGTTTTCAGAAGTTAAATGACCTTTGACATAGACACATTGATTTAGAGGATGGAGCTCCGGCCTTATCGCCCAGATGGCGTGGCACCTTTAGAAATAGGTGTCGATATATTTTGCCTTGGGCTTCAGGTCGCTGGTCGACGAACGGTTGATCGTTATCCGTTCGTGGAATGGAGGTAAGGTAACATTTTGATTGGCACAATTTAGGGGCAGTCGTAAGCGGGCGGGCCTCAGTTATGAGAATTTTATGAGTTTTAAAAAAATAAGTTTTAAATAAAAGAAATATTGCGGTTTTAATAAAGTTATGAAATATTTATTTTAATAAAGCTGTTGCCATTTCTCCATCCTCAAAAAACGGTTGTTAGTCTTATTTATGGGAGGAGGTTAGGTCAATGTTAAAGGTTCACAGAGTGTGAAAACTACAACTCCCAGCATGCTTTATTGCTGGGAGTTGTAGTTTTCAAACATCTTAAGTGGCAATACTTGCAAATAGGGGTAAATCCTCCTTTATTTGTGCATACAGATGCACAATAAGAAGGTGTTTTCTCTTATTGTTAAGTATTGCCACTTAAGATGTTTGAAACTACAACCCCAGCAATTAAAGCATGCCGGGAGTTGCAGTTTCCAACATCTTAAGTGGCAAAATTACTACCCTCGGTTTATACTCGAGTCAATATCTTTTTCTCCTTTTTTAGCTAAAATAGGTACTCCGGTTTATATCGGGACGGTTTATTACTAGAGTATATACGTAAGTATTTTTCCACACGACACAGTGAGGAAAATTTTAGTTTTGGGGATGACATGCCCTTTAAAAGTTTCTGACATTCCTCCTAACTTTACAGTTCATATTTTAACCATTGATTTTTTTTATGCACGCCTCTTTGTGAAATAAATAAGTAACGCGCAGAGGCCCACCCCCACTCCGCCCCTTTTGTGACATCATTGACGTCACATCGGTCCGCCCCCTTCTCCCACCTGCCCGGAAAGCAGATTCGGCAGGGTGGGATGGTGTCTGGATTTAAACATAGCAGTGTGGAAAAACATTTATTTTTATTTTCATTTGATTAGTAACAAGACATTTTGATCTAGTGACTCTAGATGGTACTTTTCAGTTAAACTCAGGATTACTCTTAAAATCATTCACAGCTGGGATGGGGATAAAGGTTTGCGTGGTATGAAGCATAGGATGATATCAAAAACAGCACAATCCACTGCCCAAAGGTCTAAGAATTTCCCCTCCCAA